>JANAVB010041816.1:7961990-8596990 GCA_029216955.1 Iris pallida | reverse complement strand
ACTCAACGTCTTCCTCCTCTCAGTAAGCTCCAGCATCCAGAGCAATCCAGACCTTCAGAAAACCGATAACCGTCGTCAGATCGTCAACAGAGTCAACGTATTACCACTCACTCCATCGGCACAAGGGACCCAGATTAAACAAAAGTGTACTCCTAGGACTACGTCTAAGTCCTATATTGTAACACTGTTCTGTTTGTATTGAAATTTACAATCAAAGAATTTTAATGGCAAACAAGCTGGCGACTCTGCTGGGGACCTCTTTCTCCTCCTTCGAGAAAGCTGTGTCGCAGTTCGACGACGTGAAGGTAGGTTCCTCCCACAAGACGCTGGTCGTACGCCTCAATCAACAGGCATATGAAGAGTTCATATCTGAAGGCAGTGCGAGTCCTTCGAAGCGGCTGCCGAAGCCGAAGAAGACCCGCCGAGTCTGGGTGCGCAAGGTCGACGCCTCGGGCACCACCATCGAAGGGGATGCGCCAATCCAGCCTTCCCTTCCTGCTGACGTCCTCAGCAACCAAGATGCACCCGCTGGTGCTGCGCATCTCTCGGAGAAACGTGCGGCTAACCACATTCCCCAGCCATCTCCCTTTCAGGCGAGGAAGATGCGTCGACGGAGCAGGGGCGCAGCCAATGCCCCGTGCATCACCTCGGATACGCCACAGAAGATCTCTGTCTTTGACAGACTCACTCGCTGTAGTGGCGAGGAGAATTTGGATTCTGAGTACTACGCGCCCCAGCGGTCTGGTACGAAGAAATCTAAGGCAGCACGGACCGTGCGTCCCAAACGTGCTATGCCAGCAACAAGCCAGAAGCATGCGCTCACAATCATGCGCGCTGCTGATGGTAAGTTGTACAAGGCCGACTCGAGTGCTGCGGCACCGAGAACGAGCCGACCTTCAAAGCCCTTGTCTCACTTGGACGCATCTACTGCGTGCACAACCAAGTCGAGCAAGACAAATCCAGTGGTCTTGAACTCCTGCGCCTCCTCCGGTGGTGCGTTTGAGGTCCGTTCAAGTCACTCCAAATGCTGTAGTTCCCCCACTACTGATCGGGATGCCAGTTTGGTATTAGATCAGGGGACGCAGCACTCACTTGACCACCCCGGTGCTTGGCCTTGCCATGCGCTTGAAGGGGGTACGAAGGTGGCACTCTCCTCCAACGATCTGCGTAACGTGATTACTCACAAGCGCCGATCAGGAGAATTGACTGACAAGCACGATGCACCTCTCACGGGGCACACTTGTGCTGTGGTCACCATCAACTGCTGTTGTAAAGCGGCAGTCCCACCAAGGCAGTCGGTATTCCAGCGGCTGCAATCATCGATACCCTTCCGACGTTGTCTCGGAAAGAAGGTGTCAACACAAGAGAAACCAATGGTTGCTTCATGCAACGTGATCTCCAACTCCTCGTCAGTCAGAAAGACGACTGGCAGTCTCTCTTCCTCGTCCAAGAGCCAGCCGAGGAAAACTAAGACGGCTGTCTCATCCTCCGGAGTGTTCGAAGGCACTCGAGCGAGGAAGAAGTTCTTGGAGGAAACTGGGGGTAGTCAGACCCTTGTCGAGCTTCCTTCCGAAGACGAGTGTGTTCAAAGCACACTTGGGGCAGATCCTCGAGGCGAAGTCAGCCTCCCAGAAGCCCCTGAAGACGAGGATATCCCCCAGAACATAGCTGGGGGTAGCCTAGCATCTGCGGACCCGAGTTCCGGTGACGAAGAGGCCCTTCAAGATGGAGCTGAGGGTAATCACACCCTTGCAGATGCGCCTGTGGTGAATGTTCTCCCGAACATAGCCGGGGGTAGCCCAGACGAAGCTTCGGGGGAGGCAACTCCCCTACAAGGGAGTGAGGCCGAGAGTGAGGCCTCAACTCATCTATCCACTCCCGGCCGCGTCATGACAGTGAATGTGATCGAGGCTGATGTCGAGTCTGATGCGCCGCCAACAGACCTCGTCCAGCACATAGATACCCTGGAGGGAGGTCTCAAAACCCTCTCTGCCTCTATGCAAACACTGACTCAGGCCGTATTTGATATACGGTCAGCTTTGACCAGGACGCCTTCTGCCGGTCCCGACCCAGGGGCCAACGGAGAATCGAGTGTACCCCTTCAACGGGTATCCTCAGACACAGATCGTCGAGAAGCACCTCGAACGTCGGAGCCCTCAAATGCTCCACATCCGGTGGTGCCATCTTCCCCGACTCCCAGCTCCACAGAAGATGTGGTCGAGATGATCAGGGACCTGCGCGAGCGCTTTGAGTCCAAGACGAGACAAGAGGAGCGCCAGAAAATGGGCATCCCCCAGCCTTATTCCCTCGAGTGGAACAAGGTGGTTTATGTAGTGCCCCGACCCGCAAGATGCCTTATGATGGAGGGTTGATTCGATGAAGCCTTGTTGGACTTGGGATTATGCGAAGGATCGCTTGGAAGTCTATACGATCGTGGCGGGAATCGTCCTATGAATGTGAGTAGTGTTGAACCCTTCAAAGATCATTTAGCTTCACGTTTAAAATAAGGATGAGTATGCTATATTTCTAGTTGAGTTTGTTCAATAACACCTTGTATGGAATTTGGAAAGATAATGAAAGATAATAATCACCTGAACGTAAACTGGTGTGGCTAGATGAATTGTATGCTTGTACACTGTTGCGTTGAATTACATGACAGGTGATGGCAAAGTCCCAAATACTTAGGCGGTGAGTATATTGAGCTTTGGCTCAATGAATAAATAGTAAAACAGATGCTAAGACCCAAGAACTGGGCAGTGAGTATGCTTGAATTGCATTCAAATGAATGAATGCTAAACAGATGCTAAGTCCCAAGAATTGGGCGGTGAGTACATTGAGTTTGGTTGGAAAGATGTTTGGTATCAAAGATGTGGCAAGGCATTGGGTAACAACATTCTATTATCCTGTCGCCGATGTAGAATGTTGATTACGCCAAGACCCTGGATTGGACAGATGATAATGTGAGCATTGGCTCAAGGCAAGATGGCTAGAGGGCAAGATGGCAATACGAATAAGAATGATGGTTTTGCTTAGTTTTCCTTATCATGCATTATATGTTTTCTTCTTAGATAAGTTGCATATAGTTGCATGGTCATGGACAACTTGTCGACAAGGTGGTTTCTCGAACGGTATTCCTGGGCCATGGAACCCAGTTCGTCCTAGGGGAAACCAATGCCGAAGTAGTGGCAGTGCTGAAGTAGTAGCACGGTATACAGGACTTGCAGTGGGGCTAGCTACCTGCACTGGCAAGGGCGCTGTATACCTGTAAGACGGTCCAGGATGGCATGTCGCCAGTGACCTTCATATAGATAGGTCAGGTGCTAATGATGTCTTATGCAGGCAGAGTAAGTTATTACTCAAATACAGGGAAGGATGTCGGCTGTTGGTAAGAATCACCTGAACGGTGATATTTATATTGAATCATGATATTGTTCCTAACAATGTCTTGTGCAGGCAGAGTAAGTATTATAAAAATGTACAGGGATGGCTACACGACTGTGGATAAGAATCACCAAAGGGTGATAACAGTATGCTTTAAATATGTTGGCTATGAGATTTACATGCTTTACTTCTTGTCGGCTATAACATGAAATTGACCCTAAGGCAACGAGAAAGACCACTGTTAATAATGTTCTGTAACATGATTACTTAGTGCTGTCTTCTTAGGTGAGTTGGGCCAGCACCGCTTGCCAGTACATTGATGATGTACTGACCCACGTTGTGGGCAATATTACAGGTGTATGCTTGGGGAAATCCTGTGAATCAGTGCTTGGCATCGATGAATCGGATGGGTATGCAGAAGCTCTTCTTTCAAGATGATGTCTTCTGCTATACGGAACATAATGTATGGAACAGTGGAACTCAGTAGTACCAGAGAGAGTGTAGCCATATTGGCAAGTTCATTGTAAAGAAGTCGACATATTCAGTTGTAGCCTAAAGGGCAAGTGTATACATTCAGTCGGCTATTTAAGAGCCTTGTAAACAGTTGTAAACTCTGTATTCTGCTGCGAGTCTTATAATCAATTGTAAACTCTGTATTCCGCTACGAGTCTTGTAATACATTTTGATTATCAATAAAGAGATAGATTTCTTCATAAATTGTGTGACTTCAATTTATCTGCTTGGTTCCGCTGCCTTATTGATGTTTTCTGAGAGTTACCAGGAACTGTAATGGTTCTGCCTTGTACAAGTGCAATCTAGACTTGTACGGCATCACGCCCAGTGGCTTGTTTTCGATCCTTCGGGATCGGGGCGTGACATAATGGTATCAGAGCATGGCTTTACGTCCTTGGATTCCTATTCGATTTGCTTCGAATCAATGTTGCTACTAAGATAATTCTAAGCTGCTTCCGCGATGATTCAAAGATTGCTTCCGCGATTATTCAAAAGTTGCTTCCGCGGTGAATCAAAGTTGCTTCCACGAATACTCAAAGTTGCTTCCGCGATGAAATCAAAGTTGCCTCTATGATGATTCATAGTGCTTCTGCGATTGTTCTGTGTTGCTTCTAAACTATTCTAAGTTGTTCCCTTGACTGAAAGTCCGTTGATCATTCTAACCTCTCACTGGGTGTTCCATACAATAAGTCTAAATTTGTGGGCTGTGATATGTGTGCTTTGTTGAATTTCTAAAAGATACTAAAAGAATAATAATGATGCGATGTGATAATAAGTTTGTGATGTTTGCTGGATGTCTTATGTGTGGGATTCTTGGAGTCGATTGTTATGCAGCAATCGACTGTGGGTGATGGCATGGTATGTTGGAACAGAATGTGCATGGATTTCAGTGAATGGGAATCGACAAAATCTTGAGTCGATATTTGTGGTCAGCATAACCACTGCAGGATGGATTGTCCATATTGGACGTTGGTTTGATGCGAAGGAATATTGTGTTGGGAATGGCTTGAGCTCTGGGTGGTATATTACATATACCCCCGTCATGATAAGATGTCCCTTGACCCTTGATGTGTTTATGATTTTGTGATTGCTTTACCTATAAGGTATTGGGTGGTATCGAATCGTAGATAAGATTACGATTGATACATGTTGGCTAGGAATGTCCCTTGATGATTAAGTTGGATAACCCGTTGCGAGATTTTGATGTGTTCGGATGAACCATCGCTAGACCTTGTCGATTAGCATTATGTTGGGTAATAAGAGAATTGAGAATATGAAATGAATGACTTGGCTGGGAATGAAATGAGTTTCAGATTCAAGCGAGTACTTGAATCAGTTGGATAAAAGGATTGTAGGCTTGGTAACAATAGTGTGGTGTTGCTATCGAAAGATTTTGTGAGAACAACTATGGACCGAATATTGATCGATGTTGGAATTGAGTAAAAGAAATTGCATGTTGGATATCAACGACAAAATTGATGGTAATATTAGACGCTTATCGGGATGTTGCAAATGATTTAGAAAATGCAAGGAGTTGCATCGACGACCGAAAAGTTGGAAAATGAGATTGAGGAATAGATGATTTTAGCACGTGGTGTAGTGTGCTTGAGAGAAATTGATGTTCCGAATTAACGAGTTATGACCCTTGACTATTTTGAGGCATAGAGAATGGGTACTTGTCCCTTGATGTACGAAAGAGTAGATGTTCCTTACGAGAGTCGAATGGCTGGAACACAAATAAGTATCGAGGTGCAGCGATATGTAATAGACCCTGTCGGTAGATGATGTTGTCACATGAATAACAAGTTGGGTGGAATATAGAATTGTTGGATTATGACTTAGCCGATGAGTTATGTCATGTCCACTAAGATGACCGATATATGATGCGAGATGATTGGTGCTATAGAGATTGGATTGGTGCATGAATAGTAAATCTTCTTATGGAATCAGAAGGAGATGATACAAAACTAATATTGATGGTTAACGTGAATTGCTAAGAGATGACCGTGTTGGTGTTAGAAAATTTATAAATGATGCCTCGGAAAAAATATGATTATAGTTGCCTTATTTTTGTTGGTTAAAAGAGTACGGACCGTATCGATGATCTAAGAATGTGGGAAACGAATATGTCGCGAAGAGACCGTAGGAAAGAGATCATAAGTGATAAAGTATTGAGATAACAATGTCGGATGATGATTCAGAATAGTTGACCCGATTGAATAGACATATGAGTACGATATGAGGATGCAAGTCGGATTGAACAAGTGATGCTATGTCTATGCAAGTTGGAAATTGAAATCTTGGATACTCGATTAAGGAATTTTATATGATAGCTTCGAGATTGGCCCATAGAGTTGTGGGATAGAATTATTGGATAGAATTGTCGGATAGATTTTGTCGGTTGCGGGTAAGTCTAGAATGAGACTTCGTTGGGTATGACTCGAGTATGAGTACGGGTAGAAAGACTTGATCCTAGATTGTCGGTTGGTTGCCTAGATTGTTGGCTAGTTGCCTAGATTGTCGGTTGGTTGCCTAGATTGTTGGCTAGTTGCCTAGATTGTCGGTTGGTTGCCTAGATTGTTGGCTGGTTGCCTAGAGTGTCGGTTTGTTGCCTAGATTGTTGGTTGCTTGATTAAGTCTCAGATTGGTTGGCTATGTTCTTCAGTTGTCCGTGTTGGGTATAAGTTCATAAGATTGGGGTGGTGTCCCATGTCCCTAAGTTGGTCGGACCATAGAGTTGCCCCTATGTTGAGAATTGGTTGCCTCTAAGATAAGAGATAAGTATGTCCCTGATAGCTACTCATCTCATATGGGTTAGCTGAATGTCTGGTTTAGCTTAGATTAGCTGACCGTAGACACTTAATTGTATGCTAAGTTGACTATTGGAATTGGCGACATCTATCGTCTTAGTAATTGGTTGGAATATTGAATAAACAAAGTAGGATTATACGAGATGCTCAAAAAGAATTACTGATGTTCGAAAAAGAAGGTACACCGTAGCTCGTTCGTTTTCTCTATCACTGAACTTGGCTGAAGTGCATGTATTTCGGGGACGCCTAAAATATGTGTATGATTCCAACTAAGTGGTATGCTGAATTCAAACGAAGCCATGGGAAGGATTATCATGTGCTAAGGATTTGCATGAGTGTCAGAGGAAAGATCAAAGATGGTAAACTATTTTGAATCAATTGAGATGCTGTAACGAGACGGTACATTACTTGAAATCAATCGAGAGATTGCGGAGAAATATTAAATAGTGCAAGTTGATCGTTGAAGTTTCATGAAAAGTCGGTTGAAGTTTTGGGGATGAGTTTATTTTTAAGTTTCGAGGACGAAACTTTTTCTGGGTGGTATATGTTGTAGTGCCCCGACCCGCAAGATGCCTTATGATGGATGGTTGGTTCGATGAAGCCTTGTTGGACTTGGGATTATGCGAAGGATCGCTTGGAAGTCTATACGATCGTGGCGGGAATCGTCCTATGAATGTGAGTAGTGTTGAACCCTTCAAAGATCCTTTAGCTTCACGCTTAAAATAAGGATGAGTATGCTATGTTTCTAGTTGAGTTTGTTCAATAACACCTTGCATGGAATTTGGAAAGATAATGAAAGATAATAATCACCTGAACGTAAACTGGTGTGGCTAGATGAATTGTATGCTTGTACACTGTTGCGATGAATTACATGACAGGTGATGGGAAAGTCCCAAATACTTGGGCGGTGAGTATATTGAGCTTTGGCTCAATGAATAAATGGTAAAACAGATGCTAAGACCCAAGAACTGGGCAGTGAGTATGCTTGAATTGCATTCAAATGAATAAATGCTAAACAGATGCTAAGTCCCAGGAATTGGGCGGTGAGTACATTGAGTTTGGTTGGAAAGATGTTTGGTATCAAAGATGTGGCAAGGCATTGGATAACAACATTCTATTATCCTGTCGTCGATGTAGAATGTTGATTACGCCAAGACCCTGGATTGGGCAGATGATAATGTGAGCATTGGCTCAAGGCAAGATGGCTAGAGGGCAAGATGGCAATACGAATGAGAATGATGGTTTTGCTTAGTTTTCCTTATCATGCATTATATGTTTTCTTCTTAGATAAGTTGCATATAGTTGTATGGTCATGGACAACTTGTCGACAAGGTGGTTTTTCGAACGGTATTCCTGGGCCATGGAACCCGGTTCGTCCTAGGGGAAACCAATGCTGAAGTAGTGGCAGTGCTGAAGTAGTAGCACGGTATACAGGACTTGCAGTGGGGCTAGCTACCTGCACTGGCAAGGGCGCTGTATACCTGTAAGACGGTCCAGGATGGCATGTCGCCAGTGACCTTCATATAGATAGGTCAGGTGCTAATGATGTCTTATGCAGGCAGAGTAAGTTATTACTCAAATACAGGAAAGGATGTCGGCTGTTGGTAAGAATCACCTGAACGGTGATATTTATATTGAATCATGATATTGTTCCTAACAATGTCTTGTGCAGGCAGAGTAAGTATTATAAAAATGTACAGGGATGGCTACACGACTGTGGATAAGAATCACCAAAGGGTGATAACAGTATGCTTTAAATATGTTGGCTATAAGATTTGTATGCTTTACTTCTTGTCGGCTATAACATGAAATTGACCCTAAGGCAACGAGAAAGACCACTGTTAATAATATTCTGTAACATAATTACTTAGTGCTGTCTTCTTAGGTGAGTTGGGCCAGTACCGCTCGCCAGTACATTGATGATGTACTGACCCACGTTGTGGGCAATATTACAGGTGTATGCTTGGGGAAATCCTGTGAATCAGTGCTTGGCATCGATGAATCGGATGGGTGTGCAGAAGCTCTTCTTTCAAGACGATGTCTTCTGCTATACGGGACATAATGTATGGAACAGTGGAACTCAGTAGTACCAGAGAGAGTGTAGCCATATTGGCAAGTTCATTGTAAAGAAGTCGGCATATTCAGTTGTAGCCTAAAGGGCAAGTGTATACATTCAGTCGACTATTTAAGAGCCTTGTAAACAGTTGTAAACTCTGCATTCCGCTGCGAGTCTTGTAATTAATTGTAAACTCTGTATTCCGCTGCGAGTCTTGTAATACATTTTGATTATCAATAAAGAGATAGATTTCTTCATAAATTGTGTGACTTCAATTTATCTGCTTGGTTCCGCTGCCTTATTGATGTTTTCTGAGAGTTACCAGGAACTGTAATGGTTCTGCCTTGTACAAGTGCAATCTAGACTTGTACGGCATCACGCCCAGTGGCTTGTTTTCGATCCTCCGGGATCGGGGCGTGACAGTTTATCCTACAAAGTATAAACCACAAACACTGACGCCGTACGACGGGAAAGACTCTCCTCGTCGCTACCTGACATATTTCCAGTCTCAGACGGGACATCTTCCGAAGGAGGACGCGCTTCTTACCAGCATATTTGTTGGGGCACTGAAAGGAGTGGCGTACGACTGGTACTGCAGCCTCTCCGACAATTCAATATCGTCCTTCGACGACCTGATGTGCCTTTTTCTCGACCGTTTCTACGACAGCGGGAAGGACATGACAATGGCGTCCCTTATAGAGATACGCCAGAAGAAGAAGGAAACAGTTCGAGTGTTCATCGAACGTTTTCGACAAGCCTGCTTCAGACTGCCCCCGGGCATGCCAGAACATGCGCTTCTCTCCTCCTGCGGCATGAATATGCTGCCTGCAGTCAAGCTCTGGCTCAACTCTACTCCTCCTCCCGACTGGAGCTCCTTGATTATTGAAGCAGAAGCCGCAGAGAAGAAGGCAGCCAACGCTCGTCTTCTGGGAGTCAGTTTTCCTGCCTTCGAGGACAAGGGAAAACGGCCTGCAACCAACAACCCCGTACGAGAGGCAAAGGAAAAGCATGCATTGACTGTCAATGCCTCAAAAGGTGCATCAACACCTACTCAGAAGCCTCTGCTTGCACCGAGACCGAAGGAAGTTTATTCGTTCAATGACGAAGACACCCTGCAGCTCTTTGAGATATTGAAGCAGGGCGACAAGATCAAGCTTCCGGACCCTAAGCGTCCCGATGAGGTTGGAAAAGTGGACAACCCGAGGTATTGTCACTACCATCGGTTTGTCGGACACCCAACCAAGGACTGCTACGTCCTCAAGAATTACATCTAGCGCATGATCAATGCGGATGTAATCTCCATCGACTACGAAGAGAAGACGGTATCGGCCAACGTAGTGTCACTCCAGTTTGGCACCCTGCCGCCGACTACAACACAGGACGGCGTCGTCCCCATCCCTAAGGCGACAATAGAGGTGGTTAACTTACCACCAACCCGTGACAACGTGAGTTGACTCATCCCACTCACCACATCTCGAGGAGAGATCCTGTGGGTTCACCCCGATCTCGTCTCCGAGGTAACTCAATCGGAGGTACGCCCTACCTCCAAGTCCAAAGGCAGGAAGATCAAGTCTTGCCGCATGGTCTCTTCTTCAGCGGAAGAGGCACTTCCTGTGCAGACGCGTTCACAACAGAACGTCCAACCCGACGAAGCTGCCGTCGAGGTGGTGCCTCCTGGCACCGTCCCTGCTGTCCAGGACGAAGGCCCGTCTAAGCCCTCAGCAGCCAATAAACAGAAGCAGATAGAGGCCCGCTTCGATAGGCCTCTGCGAAAAGAGAATGCCTCGGGGCTAGCCAAGCCCCACAACTTCGACATACCGGCGCAACTCGCCAGTACTCCTGCCTGTCTATCTCTGTTTGAGCTCCTCCGTCTTTCCAAAGACTCCCGAGAAGCTCTCTGCGAAGCTCTGAAGGATGCTGAATCCTTTCTCAGTCAGGTCAAGCAGCTGGAAGATCTCCCGATCGTGTGCAAGCACTGTCACTGTACGGAGGAGGTTATTCCCAATATAACCTTCACCTAACAGGACATGTTGCTCAAAAACAATCGACACAATAGGCCACTGTATTACACAGGGTACATCGGCTCAGTCAAAGTAAAGCGAATTCAGATCGATCTGGGGTCTTCCCTCAGCATCATCCCGAAGTTGCTGCTTTCAACACTGGGAATCCCAATGTACCGACTGGCGCCCTCCAACACGATAATCAGTGGATTCAACGCCAGCAAAAGCGAACCACTGGGCAAAATATGATTAAAGTACCATATCGGTAACCTCAGAACTGAGGTCACTTGTTATGTCGTGGATGCTGAAGTCAACTACAACATTTTATTGGGTCGCCCATGGCTGCACGAGTACATGGTGGTGCCATCCACGCTCCACCAATGTATGAAGTACGTGTCCACCAACAACGTCATCCGTACGGAGTTCGCGGACATCGACCCCTTTAAAAGGATTGAAGCCTACTTCACCGATACCGACTTATACAAGTCACCTGACGAGGAGGAGGCCAACGATGCTGATGACGAAGCAGAAACGGCAGCGGAGCCGGACATGGAGCCTGAGGTCACTCCCGATGCTCTTTTGAAGATCCGACTCAAAGGCAAACTGCCTCAGAAGTTGCCCCCCATGAGCATTAAGCTATCCGGGAAAGCGCCAGCTGCTCCTGAAGCTCCCCTGAAGATACGGTTCAAGGGAAAGCCCCCTCAAACATCGGCTCCTCTTGTGGCGAAACTACAAGGGAAGGCGCCAGGCACCGGGGGCACAGCAGAGGCACCTCTGAAGGTGCGTCTTAAGGGCAAGCCGCCGCCATCTCAACCGCCAGAGAAGGCTTATGTAGTTCTTTCGGACTCCCAGATCAACGCTGTGGTGGACCCTCCCGATCCTACTACAGTGCTTACAGATGAAGAGCTGAGGGAATATATCTTGGCCAATGTAGATACCCTATCCCTCGACAATGTAATCCCACGGGATAAAATCTCGCATTTCATCAATAATAGAGTGTTTTTTAATTATTCTAGTCTTCCACATTAGAATGCCATGTATGCATTAGATCACGCTCTACAGTCGTTGCAAACACAAATAACGACCGTCCACCATGTAAATCGAGTAGTCCCGTCCCAAAGGGTCTGTTACATATTTCCACCATGGAGTTGAGACGAAGAATCCATCATCCTCGGCAAGGTTGAGCGTCATCAAGACCTTCCGCCACTCGAGCCAGAGCCAGATGCCGGCAGAATGC
Organism: Iris pallida; assembly: GCA_029216955.1. NCBI lineage: Eukaryota > Viridiplantae > Streptophyta > Magnoliopsida > Asparagales > Iridaceae > Iris > Iris pallida. The sequence goes on along the minus strand of JANAVB010041816.1, from coordinate 8,584,993 downwards.
AACTCTATCGGTACACGGACAAGGCAAAGTACCTCATCCAAAAGATGGGTTACGACCTAAAAAGCGACAAAGGCCTGAACTATGGCAAAGGTAGACGTCTCCCTCTCCGGCTTCCAACACCTAAAGGAAAGCCGCAGAACTACTACAATAAAACTCGACGGGGGGTAGGCTATGTCACGCCGCCGTCAACTCCGGAGAGTTCAGACGCAGAGGAAGTTGGACATTCTCACTCATCTGAAGCGTCAACGTGGAATTCCGATACCAGTATCGGATCTGTCTTCAAGAGAGTGCTGTCAGCTAATATGACATCTGCACAATCTCAAGAAGAAGAAAGCGAAGACCAAGCGCCAGAATTCTTCGAAGAAGAACCCTGGGCTCAACGCCTGGGACAACAATGGGAGTCTCGTTTTGAATTACGTGAACCTCCCACCGAAGACGAAGTCGAGCAGATCGACCTTGGGGGTGGATCTTCTTCCAAACCCATCTTCGTCAGCAAAAGCCTAAAAGGAGAAGACCGAGAATCTTTAATCCAGCTGGCTAAAGAATATATCGACGTCTTCGCCTGGAGCTACGAAGATATGCCGGGACTTGATCCCCAGATTGCGATGCATAGGTTGAACATCTTGCCTGATGCCAAGCCTATCAAGCAACAACAGCGGCGCTTCCGTCCGAACATCATGAACGCCATCGATCAGGAGGTGGACAAACTCTTGACTAGCGGCTTCATCCGTGAAGAGCAACACCCAGATTGGGTAGCCAACGTCGTCCCCGTCACCAAAAAGAATGGAAATATACGAGTCTGTATCGACTTCAGAGACCTCAACTCTGCTTGCCCGAAGGACGAATTTCCGCTTCCAATCACCGACATGATGATCGACAACACGTGTGGCTTCGAGCGCATGTCTTTCATAGACGGATATTCGGGCTACAACCAGATCAAGATGTTCCCCGATGACGTAAAACATACATCATTCAGTACTCCAAAGGGCATTTTCTGCTATACAGTGATGCCCTTAGGCTTGAAGAATGCTGGTGCGACATACCAACGTGCTATGAGCACCATCTTCCGTCAGCACCTTCGCAAGACAGTCGAATGCTATGTCGACGACATCGCAGTCAAAAGCCGTCTTAAAGGAGATCACCTGCAAGACCTCAAGACAGTCTTCGACCTCATGCGGACGCATCAACTCAAGATGAACCCCGCTAAATCCTTCCTTGGGGTTTCGAGCAGAAAGTTCTTGGGCTTCATCATCACGACGAAAGGCATTCATGTCGATCCAGAGAAGACCAAAGCAATTCTTGATATGGACCCTCCGAAGAATCTCCGAGAACTTCGAGGCCTACAGGGACGTCTGGCGTACATCCGGAGATTCATAGCAAACCTTTCCGGCAAATGTCAACCCTTCACCCAGCTCATAAAGAAGGGAGTCTCTTACGTCTGGACAGAGGAATTCCAAAAGGCTTTCGATGACATCAAAGCCTACCTGACGAGTCCTCCAGTTCTGGTGGCACCCGTCGCTGGCAAACTATTCCTGCTCTACGTCCGTGCCATGGATCATTCCCTCGGCGCCCTGCTAGCTCAGAACAACGACACAGGCTATGAGCAAGCGATCTACTACCTCAGCCGAACTCTGATCGGGGCCGAACACCGGTACAACCCCGTTGAAAAGGAGTACTTGGCTCTGGTATTTGCCATCCAAAAGACTCGTCATTATGTCTCGGGCCAGACAATTCACGTCATTTCCCGAGTCAATCCGCTCAGGGTCCTCATGACGAAGCCAGGATCACTGAACTCTCGGCTAGCCACATGGGCGATCTTGCTAACGCCATACAACATGGTGTTCGTTCCACAAAAGGCTGTTAAGGGTCAAGCTCTAGCCGACTTCTTAGCTGCACACCCCATCCCGGAGTCCTCAAGACTCTATGAAGATATCCCGAATGAGGTCCAAGAATCAAACGTCACCGAAGAAGGCTCTGTCTGGCAGATGTTTTTCGATGGCGCTTCAAGAACAGGCCCCAAAGGCCAAATCATCGCTGGAGTGGGGGTGGTACTAGTCTCCCCCGATCAACTGGTCATCCAACGTGCTTACTCCCTTTCGAAGCCGTGCTCCAACAACGTGGCCGAGTACAACGCGCTCATTATGGGACTCTAGCTAGCATAGCAGCTGGGGGTAAAACTTATGGAAGCCTACGGTGACTCAAAGCTCGTCGTAAATCAAATCAGAGGGCAATACGAGGTTCGCCATGAAGATCTGATCCCCTATCATGAAGTTGTATTGAACATCATTTCAACCTTCACTGGGTTCTTTATCGAACACGTACCTCGTCTACAAAATCTAGAGGCCGATGCTCTGGCTGGCCTCGCAGCCTCTCTGGCGGTACCCCTCGGAACTCAACACTACGTCACGATAGTGGGTCGAGACTTGGTCTGCCCTAAAAACAACCTGCGCTCACAAGTGGCCCACGCCATGTCAGCGGGTGCCGATGTTAACGTCCGGGACTGGAGATTCCCGTTCATCGACTTCGCTGTCTACGAAATTCTCCCAAAGGACCCGAAAGAAGTTGTCTCGGTCAGGAGACGCTCTCTTCGATTCTACTACGATATGGCTACTAAAATGCTGTACCGACGTTCCTACGATGGACTTCTCCTTCGATGTTTGTCTAACGAAGAAGCAGCTGAAGCCCTTCGAGAAGCTCATGATGGAACCTGCGGGGCCCATCATCCTGGTCCTAAGTTGCAGGATCGACTGCGACGCATGGGCTATTACTGGCCAACCATGGCCGCTGATGCTGTTGAATATGCTAAGAAGTGCCATGCGTGCCAGCTTCACGCAGACTTCATTCATACACCGTCCGAACCACTACATCCTACAGTCGCCTCCTGGCCCTTAGAAACTTGGGGAATGGACATTGTGGGACCGATCACCCCTCCTTCATCGAGAGGACACCGCTTCAACCTAGCAGTCACCGACTACTTCTCCAAATGGACAGAAGCAGTTCCTCTGGCAGAAGTAAAAAGCTCCAAGGTGATCAGCTTCATCAAGCACCATGTCATCTACCGTTTTGGGGTACCCCGGAGGATCATCCACGATGATGGTCCTCAGTTCATCAGCCATGTCTTCAGCCGATTTTGTGACAAGAATTGCATTCAAAACGTGGTATCAACTGCCTACAATCCGGTAGCAAACGGATTGGCCGAGGCGTTCAACAAAACTATCGTCAGGCTACTCAAAAAGGTTGTGTCATCTAACAAGCACGACTGGGATGAAAAGCTCGACGAATGCCTTTGGGCCTACCGCACAACGGTACGGACCCCGACAGGCAACACACCATTCTCCTTGGTCTACGGAAGCGAAGCGGTACTGCCTCTCGAGATTCAGATACCCTCACTCCGCGTAGCAATCACAAACCAACTCACAGAAGAAGACAATCAACGTCGTCGTCTGCGGGAATTGGAGGCACTTAACGAAAAGCCTCTCCTACCTCAACAACGCATCGAACTCTACCAAGCCCGTATATCACAGGCTTTCAATAAGAAGGTCAAGCAGAGGACTTTTCAAGTTGGCGATCTGGTCCTGGCAGTCAGGAGGCCGATGGTGTTGACTCACAAAATGCCAGGAAAGTTCGAGCCCAAATGGGAAGGACCTTTTATCATCGAGACGGTATACTCAAACGGTGCTTACCGTCTCGCCAAACCCAATGGGAACTTGTTCATGATGCCCATCAACGGCAAGTTCCTAAAGAAGTACTACTCTTGACATCTTTTCAGACATGTACTTCTATTCCACAAAAAATCATACGCTTCCGGAACCCAGTTGTTCCATAGCATCCTCCAGTAGAAGGACAACCACGTCCACATCACCTCTGAGTTGTTCCCCTACACCCTACAAGCCGGAATCTTACACCCCGTAAGACTACGCTATCCTTCATGTTTACCACGTCCACCTTGCCTCTGAGTAAACATCCCGTACAGACAACCCCCGCGTTGCCGTACATCGGTCGCAGAACTTCCACGTCCACATTACCTCTGAGTTGTTCCGTGCATCTCCCAGGATCATTCCTGTCACGTTCATAACACCTCTGAGTAGAAAGATTCTATCATTTGAACCCCATATTTGCCACGTCTATATTACCTCTGAGCAAATACATTGGGTCCTTCAAACTTATTATCTGTATTTGAAACCAAGGTACGCAAAAGATAATAGGTCCACACAAATCATCAAAGTTCATGACAAGCAAAAATGAACACATCGCAGAAAATGGTGTACTTCTTTATTATTTCTAAAAAAGGAGAGTAAAGGATTATACTATCCCTAGCAAGAGTTGCAAAAATACAAAAGAGCAGAGATTACAAGCCCTAAATATCCCCAGGGTTGGCGAAAAGCTCTACAATTCGGCGTTTCAAGTCTGCCGTCCGAGTCTCCACAGTCGCCAAGACTCGACGTTCAGCTTCTTGACGCATCGCTTCGACAGCCTCAGCAGAAGTTTCATTCTCGTGCTTCTCATCAAGTTGATGTCTCTGCTGAATCAGGGTAAAAGCTAGGAGAGTGAAAGCCGCTTCCTCCTTCTTGAACGCTACATGTTCAGCCTGGACACGTTCAGCGTCCAATAGGAGTCGGGCCCGCTGATCCTCAAGACGGCGCATCTGCGCAGCAATCTTTGTGATATTTGTGTCCAGCGCAGCTCGCGTCTTCTCTGTCTACCGTATAGACTGAGATAACCGTTCCACTGCAGCTTCAGTCTCAGACACTTTGCGTTCCCAGATACTCACGGTGGCCTGGTAGGGAGACTCAGTCTCGGCGAGCAGCTTCTCCTTCTCCGCATCTATCAGGACGGAGAGGTCATTCCGCTGGATGCGCCCTAATTCAGAAAGCCGCTGGTCCAACTCAGCCACCGTGGCTTCCAAAATGTCGGCCATATGCTCGTGGCCCGGGTGAACACGAATCAAGTTGATATGAGGCAATGCCAGAGTTTTTGCCGTCGCAAAGCTCCCGTTGGCGTCCATCACTGCCGACACCCCCCTCTGCAGCATTTTGCACACTGCCTCAACGATGAATCTCACATATTCATCTGCGTCCGCCAGCACCTGTGGTGTCATGACAGGAGTTGGAGGAGCTACCCCAGTTGGCGGACCACAAGAAGATCCGCCAACCTCGACCTGCGAGGCTTGAACCTCGGCATCAATAAGCTCTTCATCAACAGGGGCTGGACTACTAGCCCGAGGAGCCAAGGGAACAGAAAGAGCCGGCACAGGTGTCGAGATAGTACCCCAAGTAGAAGGAGCAACACAGGATTCCATCATACCCTTACCCTTCCCGAACTTGAAAGTACTACCAATGTTAGCGACTGTGTTTCCAGTCCCCAACGTGCTATCAACAGCCAATACCTCCCCTGTTAGAACGGAGAGATCAACACTTGTCTCCTGACCCGCCCCAGGAGTCGGGACTGTCAGACGAGTCTTTTCATCAAATCCCTCTACAGGGACAGGATCTGTCACTACCGCCTGATTGGTAGCCACCTCAGCTTCCGCCGTTGAGTCTGGGATAGGGCTTGGCAATGATGCAGCCGACCTCCCTTTATCATAACAAGGAGGGGAATCAACCCTCTCCTCTGTTTCAATCACATCTGTTGCCCCCGCAACAGGCTCTTGCAACTCTGGAGCAACGTCATCCGAAGACGACGAAATCCACGCTCCATCATCCGTTTGAGGAACCCATACTGCTGTTCCCGAATTTGAGTCATTCTCTCGGGATGCTGGTCCAGCATAATAGCGGCTTGAGCAGGGTTCATCACTTCCTCGTTATAATCTACTCCCGTCTGGCAGAGGGCAGCGTCCAGGAGCACTTCATTCAAGAGTGGTGTTTTCCATAAATAAACTCACTTTATTTATTGTGTTTCTGGGAAAATACAACTGTAGGAATCCGATCTAGAAGACGATCGCTTTATCCCTTAGACGATGCAAAGAAGAAAAGCTCTCAAAATTTTGACAGTAATTTAGATATCTATGTATCTGTATAATGAATGAGAAAAGAACTCTATTTATAGAGTCAAAAATAACTGAAAAGATAAATGTCTTCACAACCTGTGTATAGTTGAAAATCATACAGGATTTAACATACGCAAGGTTATGAGCAGTTACTAGACGTGGCCTGTAACTGTTGGACACATGGCAATCGTGCATGAGTCGTGTGCAAGTTACAGGACACGCAGGTGAGAGATCGGTGGCATGGCTGCCACGTACTCCAATTTGATGAAATCCACGCAGGCTTGTTGAGGACGAAATCCACGCAGACTTGTTGAGGATGAAATCCACGCAGACTTGTTGAGGACGAAATTCACGCAGACTTTGGATAGAAGGCTTCAGAATACACGCTAACTGGAAGCAGAAAGCTCAGAATTCACGCAAGCTTGAGGAAGGAACATAAAAGTTCAAAATACACGCAGACTTGAGTCAGAACTGCCAGCTGTCTTGATTCGACGTGCCTCGACTGACACAAAATCTCTGACATTGATCGCCTTGTCAGTTGCATTAAATGACAATAAGCACTTTTGGTACGCCAACTTGATGAAGGCTGATTCTTATTGAAGAATATTTCGAAAGTCACGCAATAGTCGGCTGTGATCTCACGAGTTCCGTGCATACGTGGCATTCGAGAAGACATTCTTTGACTGTCGTGCTGTCAGTCATAATGACACTCTGACAAACGATGAGCTGTCTCTGCATGTATTTGAGGAAATAGTCTGTCTAGATCAACTCAGCGTGACTTTTAGACTTTGTCCTGATCAACTCAGCGTGACTTTCAGACTTTGTTCTGATCAACTCAACGTGACTTTCATTTTTTAGGCCTACAAAACCCCCTTCAAAGTTTTCAAAAAATGATAAATTATTTCGAAATACTTTGAAATCGAGATGATAAAATGAATTTAGTCACGCTGAGATGACTTTAAAGAGAGATTTACTCCGAAATGATTGGACTGTTGGGATTCTGTGCAGTTAAGATCCCGTGCAAAGCTCCTAAATCGAGGCAAATAATGATGTTGTCGTTTGGAATTCTTTATGAGCCTATAAATAAGCCATAAACCACTTCTTTTATTCTTTACTTGCTTTTAGAGAGAGAGAATCCATAGAAGAGAAACTTCATCTCCCCCGACGAACTTCATCTTCCTCGACTTCTTCTTCCCCTTCTCAGCAGCAATGGCTCCTAAAAAATCCGACGCTCAGGCCAAAGGGAAAGCTCCTGCGACTTCCTCGCGTGCCACCACCGACAGGCTTCTTCGACGCAAAGTCACGCATCCTCCTATGCAGCGTAAGTGATAGATGGGGATACGAACTGTTGAAGGCGACTTGATGAAGATGACTTTGATGAAGATGAACTCCACATAGAAATCTTAGGATCTTAAAACAAATAATGAACTTCAGAAATATATCCTCCCTTCTTAGGGCAAAGGATATTAACAAAGTATGCCCCCTCTTTAGGGTCGGCCATACTTCACATCTTCGTGTTTACGAAGCTCTGTGTTTCACGCAAATGAGCATGGCTCTCATGACTCTGCGTGATTTTTTATGTATTGGCAGAGATGTCAATGTTTGAATTATTCACGCAGCTTTCATGACTCTGCATGATTTTTCACATGTTGGCAGAAATGTCCATGTTGAATTAGTCACGCAGCTTTCATGACTCTGCGTGATTTTTCACATGTTGGTAGAAATGTCTATGTTGAATTAGTCACACAGCTTCTGAGAGTCATCCTCTGGATAGATTAGTCTTGATCCGTCAGCGTATTTTTTTGTCATTTTCACTTAAATGTGATTCTGGCAATGATGCGTGACTTTTCATTCTAATTTGTCTAGACTTTGCGTGAATTAACCATCTGCGTGAATTAATCTCATGCGTGATTTTTGATAGTATATCTGTCTGAAGTCTGCGTGACTTATGAAATTTCCTTCGAACACTGCTATACACGCATAAGGCTCGTAGACATAGAAAACACATCTGACCTTGTCTTCTTTTATTTTCTGTAGTGAACATCCGAAGTAAAGAGACAGATTTTGAAGGGCACCTGAGTTTTTCATTTAAACATGATTTATCTCATGTGAAATTTCCTCAGTTTGACCTTCCAGAAGCTAGACTGTCGTTGTTGGCAAATCAAGACCATACAACTCTACTCTGTCTGATGAATGGTGAGCCCTTTCAGAGTCTTGATTTGGTGTTCCACAAGAAACCAACATTTCTGTTCGGGGATGCCATAGCACAGAAATCACAACCCAAGGGTATCAGAGAAAAAGTCTGCTTTTATTTCGAAGGTAATGCAGGACAACCCATGTACTGGCCGAAGGTTTTTAGGGGCTTATCTATCATGAGATTCATGCATGCCAGTTATCCTAGAAAGATGTCCTGGTATTTAACAGGATATCAGCAGGCAAAGACGAGCCGTATCATTTACAGGAAGGAAGGATTCTTCAGTTCCCCAGAGAATCATGTGTCCGTGTTCCGAGGTTTGAAGCCGGGATGCATACCACCTGAAGACTCATCAATATTGATGCCATTCCGAACGCCTGTTTTCATAAACGAATTCATGGCAAACGAGAAGGCATTTTACCCCACTGATTCGATGCCGAGGATGAACGGCTTAATGAATCAGGAGAACGTGAGGTGGAGGACATTGGTGCATTGGGCTCTGGAGAAGTTCGAGAGTGAACTGAAGAAGATAAACCTTTATGACGCGATCGTCAATTCCTCTTATGGCTTCAGACCCAACCCTTTTCTGTTCCTGGCTTTGGTTGAGAGGTATAACCACAGGACGGGGACATTTATGACTCCCAAAGGGGAGATGGGCTTTGCCCTTCATGAGATGGAATACATCTCACATTTGCCTTCAGGCACATTACCGTATGAAGAGTACGTGCCTACGACAGAAGAGCTGAACTTTCTATCGGAGAAGAATCCAGAGATGGTGCACTTGTTTGAGGAGATGTTATGCCATTTCGGCATATGTACTCTGTATTATAAGAGTACTAAAGAAGAAACCGGCAACCACATCCAGAAGTGGATGTCCTATCTATTCATGAACCGTGAAAAGAATGAGAAAAAGATAAACGAGAAGAGATGGTACCAGATTAACTCTTTCAAGCCTCTCTCTGAGAGTGAAATCATTTATCTACTAGAGAAGTATGATTGCAAGGATTTCACGATCGATGAAGACTGGTACGAGTTTAAAGCTGGAACCACCTTCAGCTCGTATGTGAGACAGAGTGGAAAGACTCTGTCAAGGAACGGTCATTTAGCCGGATTCCTATCTCTTTGGTTAAGAAGATTCATCGTTCCTGGCTCCAGCTCTCTAGACAGAATACATAGAGGCGTTATCTTTGCAGCGGTGCGCCTTATATATGGTTATAAGATAGACTTATTATCGGTGATGACCTGTAGGCTGAATGCAGGTCTTCGGAATTTTGTAACCAATATGCTATCTGATCAGAGGAGGATGACTGATGAATTCCCCAGAATAGAGATGCCCTTCACATATCTATATGGTTGGCTTCTTCTCCATCACGACGGCCTGATACCTCCGGGAGCAGGAGGGAGTGGCAGTCTCTTTTTGGAGAAGTACTCTGGAGAAACTTTCTGGAAGGTTCACACTCTTCCAGAATACAGAAATGTTCTGAATCGAGCGTCACATTGGTCCATTCAATGTGTCCCTCCACCACTGGGTTATGAAAGCATGCCCTTGAATATGATAGACAGAGATAAGGGGAACAGGCTAGATGATGTAGCCTTTCAGTGGTTGCAGAGAATCCGGCCCTCTCATCTGGTATACCGTCATAAAGAAATGACGTATCTGGAGCCGTATCTACCGAGCCGATTTGCCAGACAATTCGGATATGACCAACTTCATGTTGGGAACGCCACCACCTGCCTTTCTGCTCGTGGGGGGCTTATTGACGGAGCTCGGGCCTGGAGATACTTTGCGACTAGGGATACAAAAGTTGTATTCTCTATGCATAATCCTTTATCCAGTACGGGGACGAAGATGCTTTACACATATGCTCGCTTCTATGTTTCGTCGAGCACCTTCATGCCGAGTTTCCATCTGAAGACTTTTGTGGCGGAAGACGACCCAGCTCCATCAAAGAGGTCGAAGAAGAAAATTGTTATTCAACGATTTTCTCCAGAACCTGAAGATGAGACAGCGGAGGTTGAGCCCCTATATGACTTATTTCAGGAGCGAAATTTTCATGATGAAGTTCTTCCTCCCATATTTGTATCCCTTTCTAAGAGGAAGAGAAGTGATGAATCTGAGACAGCCTCCAAAAAGAGTACTAAGTCTCAGACATCTAAGAAGAAGAAGAAAGGAGTCTCAGTAACTGCCACTTCATCTTTAGGTGGCATCTCAGTTGACGAAGATGACGCCGCCGATAAAGACGAAGATACAGATGAAGACAATGCTCCTTTGATAACAAGGAGGTCGGGAGGCAGGTACGTTAAGAAGACCGTCGGCAAAATGAAGGGCAATGAACTCTTAGAAACGATTATGAGTGGAGGAGTCTTGCCAGAAATCAATGAAACGGCTTCCACAGAGAAAACAGAATCTGATTATGTTAATCTTTCAGCTGAACGGACTGAGGTAGAGTCCACGCGAGCTCAGGAAACGACTGCTCCGACAACAAGTGGAGTAGTTACTGAACCCTCAGAGACGAGGATGATCCCTTTTGAGCATGGGACAGAGGGCGTCATCCAGGCATTGGATGATCAGATTGAATATTCTGAAGAAGAACCAGCCCCGGCAGAAGTTATGGAACAGCCAGAAGTTCCAGAAACTCAAGTGGAAGAAAATATTTCTTTGGCCAGAGGCGATGAAGACGTGCCAACGTCCGAGCTATCAGCAGCTGATGACTTGTTGAAGAATGTTTGTAAAGACATCGTTCTTCGAACTGATATTCCAGGGGAAACTGAACTGGCAGTCAATACTGAACTTGCTATCATTACTGTTCCTGAGATTCATCCATCTCAAGGAATAGATGAAGATGTGAACATTATGGACTTCGGATCAGAGACTCATCTTGAAGCCGGGGATGAAAAAGAGTCTGAAGAAGAAGAAGAAGCTGAAGAAGGAGAGGATTGGCATGCTGGCACTTCTACTCCTTATGATGAAGATAAAGTCAGAGGGAACAGAATGGAACTCAACCCTGAACCTGCTCAATCTCCGGACAACGCTCCAGTGCCCAGTAATTCTGGAGCTGGAAGCAGCCACATGAAGCAGGTGTCAGACACTATCATGGACCGGCTACGAGAAGACGCAAGACTCCCTCACCATATAGAATATGAACCTCAGCCTGGTATAATTTTATTTCAGATTCTGTCTTTACTGTTTCTTTTTCTTTAGATGCTGATTATTTTTTTCTTTGACTAACAGGAACTGCTGCAGCAATGAGTTCGACTCATGCTCTACTTATCCAGGCTGATGCTGATGAAGGGAGTTCGTACTTGCCAACTTCTCCAGTGGCACATACTTCCGTTCCCAAGATAGAGAACGTTCCAGCTTCTTCTTCAATGATGACAGCGACTCCTGGGTTTGAGACTGGACTAGCAAGAACTCTGGGAATGTATTCAGAGATAATTTACTCATATCTTGATACATACTCCAGACGTTTCTTGAAGGACGAAGCTATGCCCTTCTCTGAGCTTCGAACTATGATCAATTTCCCGCTCATGGCGTTGCGACATGCTGGTTGCGAATCTCAGTGCATCTTCTTCGAACATCTCCAGGATGAGTTGGAAATAACTATCCGAAAATACTGGGAGACTAAGAAGGAAGACATTCATTCTTTAACGGTGGCTGAGATCAGTCAACTAGAGCATGAAGCCCAGTCCCAGCAAGCTGCATTAGAAGCATTTCTTGCCTCTTCTTCTGAGAAATTAGTAGAAAAAGGTGAAGAAATATTAGCTACTCGTCAGAGAGTAGAGCTTCTGGAGAAAGATAAAGCATCCAAAGCTGAAGAGCTGAAAAAGTTGAAAGAGGAGTTGGCTCGTCTTCAAGAGCGAATTGCTGTCATAGAAACAGAGCAAGCTGAGGTCATTGCTGCTTATATTTCTGAAGCCGAACGCTGTGAAACTCTTCAAAAGGAGCGAGAGCAGATACAGACAGAGCAAATTGAAGAAGTTAATCGTCGCCAATCTGCTATTATCATTTTTGATGAACAAAATATCGCTGTTGAAGCAGCAGAAAAAGTTCGAAAAGCTCATGAAGAGAAAATGAATGCTGTTCTTGATCGTATCAGGGAGCTAATAACTCCTAATAAGTGAATCTTTTTCATTTTCACTTGTATTCAATGTTTTGATTCTGAATGAAAACAAATGAGAATTCTTGATCTGATCTTTGTTATTTTGATAATGATATATTTATAGAAAATATGTTCAGAGGTAAATAATACATGACACATTTCTATAGAATAGAATATACAATTGAACTTTGTAATTCTATCAGATGATATTAAACCAGAAATGATCTTAGTTTAATATTGATTAGAAAAAATAGAATTCAGATATAAGAATATCTTTGAACTCAATTTTTCATGAACGGCTGAACCGTCAGGCATTAATGAACGGGCGAACCGTCGGATGAATGTGATAAATGAACGGATGAACCGTCAGGCATTAATGAACGGCGAACCGTCGGATGAATATGTCGCTTCATTATTTGAGGAACTTCTGCCTATAAATATAGCAGAAATCAGACAAGAACGAACACTTCTACTCTTCAACATAAAAATGTCGTCTGAAGAAGCATCCAAGAAGGCTGAAATCGTCCCGAAGGTTCAAAAGGGCACTGAAGAACGCCTTGTCGATCCAGTTCAGCCGAAGGAGTTAGAAGCAGGCAAAGGTTCGTTTGCACCCAAGCCACCACGAGACATTCTGCACTTTCTGTTTGATCCAGGAAGGACTGAAGAAGAGGAAGCCATGAGGATGGCTGCTTGCAAATTCCTCGTGGGTTCCAGCAAAGAAGTTCTCAGCTCTTTTGCTGATCGCGTTTTCGAGAAGGACGGCAGCGGTCCGCATCTAAATGTAGAGAAGGATGATAGTGACCTTCTTTAATATCATGTACTATCATATGATGAAATAAAATTTGAATTTTATTCATGCACTTTAACTTTGTCTGATGATTTACAAGTATTTATATTTATACATAATACTTTTTAAGGAATTTGCCATTAATAGGCATCATAACAATTCGACCATCCAGTTCTGAGAGTTGATAAGCTCCATTTGAGAAAACTCTGCTCACAACATAGGGACCTTCCCACTTTGCGTCGAATTTGTCTTTGCTCATATGAGTCATAGTCATAGGACGTCTGACTGTTAGAACAAGTTCTCCTTTCTGATATGCTCGAACTCTGACTTTCTTGTTAAAAGCTCTTAAGATTCTAGCTTGATAGAATTCGATATTCTGTTGAGCAGATAATCGCTTTTTATCCAGAGCTTCTAATTCCTGAAGTCGAAGACGATCATTATTCTCGGCGGTAAGTTCATTAGCGATTGCTTTCCTTAAAGAAGGAATTTGAATCTCTAATGGAAGAACAGCTTCGCATCCATACACCAGAGAGAAAGGTGTACATTTAGTAGCATTGCGAACTGTAGTACGGTAAGCCCACAAACATTCACCGAGTTTCTCACTCCAATTACGTTTGTTAGTAGAGACAAACTTCTTTAAGAGTTTGATGATGGTCTTGTTGAAAGCTTCTGCTAATCCGTTAGCTGCCGGATTATATGCGGTAGAAGCCACATTGTTGATCCGATGATCGTCACATAATCGAATAAATTTCTGGCTGACGAATTGTGGTCCATTATCATGAATAATGCGTCGGGGAACACCAAATCTGTAGATGACATGATGCTTGATAAAGTTGATGACATTGGAAGTTTTAACTTCTGATAAAGGAATAGCTTCGGCCCATTTGGAGAAATAATCAGTTATTGCGAGAATAAACCGATGACCTTTTGATGACGGCGGATTGATCGGGCCGATAATGTCCATGCCCCAAGCTTCGAAGGGCCATGATGCTGCCGTTGGATTTAGAAATTCTGAGGGTTGATGAATAAAATCCGTATGGATTTGACAGGCTTTACACTTCCTTGCATATTCGATGGCATCTGATACCATAGTGGGCCAATAATAACCCATACGTCGAATACGGTCTTGAAGTTTTGGTCCAGGCTGATGTGCTCCACAAATTCTATCATGTGCTTCGCGGAGGATTTGTTGAGCCTCATCATCGACAATACATCAAAGAAGTAAACCATCATAAGTTCGACGATATAAGATTTTTGTAGTATGATTGTAATAGAACCTGAGTGATCGTCGTCTGATAGATGCTGCCTCACTCGGATTATCTGGAAAAATATCATACAATACGAAATCTAAGAAAGGAAGTCTCCAATCCTTATCCGTATTCTGAGTCTCAGCTGAATTACTGAAGATGAATTCCATGCTAGAATCAGATGAAGATGATAATGATTTATGACTTAATCCAAACCCTCTTGTTGCATTGACGTCATGAGATATTGATTCTTCAATGTCAACTGGAAGTCCTAAAGTTAGATTGTTTTCGAGATAAAATAATTCTCGATTGCAGACAATAATCATTTGTTGACGTCTAATTAGAATAGCTAACACCGCCGCAAGATTAGCAAGAGCATCAGCTTCTGTGTTACATGCTCGTCTAACATGTTCAATGAAGAACCCTTCAAATGAAGAAGCCATAGATATAGCCGATCTATGATAAGGAACCAGATCTTGATGGCGAACTTCATAAGTACCCCTCATCTGATTGACAATGAGTTTAGAATCTCCATATGCTTCCAAATGTTGAATATTCAGATGTTTAGCGAGTTGAAGACCAATAAGCAGTGCATTGTACTCAGCTACATTGTTTGAACATGGTTGATCGAGAGAATAAGCTCTTTGGATAGCAAGACCTTCTGGCGACACAAGAACAATTCCAACCCCAGCGACAATGTCACCATTAGGACCTATTCTTGAAGCTCCATCAAAGAATAGACGCCAAGTAGGATCTTCTTCAGCAATTTGGTTTGAATCTAGGACTTCATCTGGGATTTCATCATAGAGTTTTAAATTTTCTGGAATTGAATGAGCAGCCAGAAAATCAGCTAAAGCTTGTCCTTTGACTGATTTCTGAGGGATATAGTGCATATCATACTGAGCAAGTAAGATTCCCCAGTTAGCCAATCGAGAATTTAAAACACTCGGTTTCTTCATCATAAATCGTATAGGATTGATCCTGGAAATGACATGAATAGTCTGGCCAATGATATAATGTCGTGTCTTTTGGACAGCGAACATCAGGGCTAGACATTCTTTTTCGACCGGTGAATATCGAGGTTCAGCTCCGGTCATAGTACGACTGAGATAGTAAATGGCTTGTTCATGACCATTTTTATTCTTTTGAGCAAGCAATGCACCCAATGAATGACTCATTGCTCGGGTGTATAGGAGGAACGGTATTCCTGAGACAGGAGGTACCAATACTGGAGGGCTCATCAGATATTGTTTTATATCATCGAATGCTTTCTGACATTCATCATTCCAGACAAAAGAAACACCTTTCTTCATAAGTTTATTGAATGGTCTGCAGCGTCCTGAGAGATTAGAGATGAATCTCCTGATATAAGCGATCCTTCCTTGAAATCCTCGTAGCTCTTTTAAGGTGCGTGGAGGACGCATCTCTTGGATGGTTTTGATCTTCTCGGGATCTACGTGTATACCTTTCGAGGTAATGACGAAGCCAAGAAATTTGCCACTAGAGATGCCTATGAAGGACTTAGTAGGGTTCATCTTTAATTGATGCTTACGCATTAAATCAAAAATAGTCTTCAAATCTTGGATGTGATCCTCTTTTTGTCGACTTTTGACTGCAATATCATCAACGTAGCATTCAAATATTTTTCGCAAATGTTCACGAAATATAGTGCTCATAGCTCGTTGATAGGTTGCTCCTGCATTCTTGAGACCGAATGGCATCACTGTATAACAGTATGTACCGATCGGTGTTCTGAAGAAAGTGTGTTTCTCGTTATCTGGAAACATTTTAATCTGATTGTACCCAGAATACCCGTACATGAATGACATCCGTTCAAACCTACAGGTATTATCGATCATAACATCAGTAATTGGTAGAGGAAATTCGTTTTTAGGACATGCCGTATTCTATGCATACTTTGATCTTGCCAGTCTTTTTTAGGACAGGAACTATATTAGCCACCCAATCGGGATGTTGTTCCTCTCTAATAAACCCAGAGGCCATGAGTTTATTGACTTCAGCTTCAATTGCATCCATAATGTCTGGACGAAATCGTCGTTGTTGTTGTTTGACCGGTTTAGCATTCGGCATGATATTGAGTTTATGAGTTGCGATTTGTGGATCAAGTCCTGGCATATCTTCATAACTCCAAGCGAAGACATCGATGTATTCATGAATAAGTTTGATCATGTCTTGCTTATCATTTTCTGAAAGACTTTTACTAATGAATATTGGTTTGGGGGATCCCTCTTCACCAATATCTATTTGAACAAGTTTGTCTTCAGTCGGAGGTTCTTTTTGCCCAAATCGAAACTCCTATTGATTATCTAACCTTTGGGCCCATTGTTCTGATTCAGGTGAAATTTCAAACTCGTCTTCGTTTTCATCATTTTCTTCAGAACTGTCAATGGAGACCATGTTGGAAGACAGAATATTACGGTGGAAGTCACCGATACTTTTATCAGAATCCCAAGAAGTAGTACTGGAAGAATCAGATCTCTTATCTTCATCAGATTCAGGATCTTCATGGACAGTATTGATAAAAGGAGTAGGAGCAATATAACCTAATCCGCATTTCGTCCTTCCATATTTTAAATGAGGAATCCGAACAGGCATTCTTCTTCCTCTCCCATTACTGAGGCCAGTTCTGAAGTCATAGCCCATATTTTTGATAATATTTTTAGATTGTTGACTATAACGACGTAGTTGTAATCTTCCAGTATCATCATTTTTGTCATCATCTTCTAAATCAGAAGGATTCTGGGGCCCTTTGTAGAAGAATATTGGAATGTCTCCTGGCTTTCTACTAGGAACCAGAAAGTATGAAGTTTGTACTAATTCTAGGGATATATCTGTATGAAAAGTCTGACAACTCCTATGGTTATTGTTCTCAAGTCATCTAACAAATACAAATAACTATGAACATGATTACACACATCAATATACTACAAAGATGGAGACTTTTCATTAAATTTAAAAGTAGCAGTATTTACATTGGAAGAAGGCTGAGCCTTAGAAATCTTAGCCAAATCAATGACTAAAGGGGGAAAAAAAGAACGAGAGGAAGTTTTGTTTCGATTAAGATTGATAACAAATGGCTCAGAAGAGGTGAGCTCCCTTGAAGCCTGAGATGGAAGAGTGGTCCGCCCTCCAATAGGGATTACCAGAGTATCCTATTTTATATGTGAAGATACAGGAACTGTAGTACTCCCACTGATAGGGATGATCAGTGTATCTTGAGTAGACGACTGAGGTAATGGAGAGATCCGTCCGCTTACTGGAATAATAAAAGAACCTTCTCCAGAGGATTTAGGAGATTGTCGCTGAGTAGTTCGACCTTTAACAGAAATTATCAAGGTCTCACTTTGCGGATCCTCTTTCTCCATAGCTTGTATCACCCTTGTATACTCTTCTTTGTACATCCGGGAATCATTGAAATAAGCTTCAACCCCATAGAAAGGATTTATATCAGCAACTTCTTTTTGTACTCTTCCATTGCTGTCAATGTATTTAAAACACTGATGAAGAGTAGAAGGCACCACATTATTTTTATGAAGAAAGGGCCTCCCCAGAAGAAGATTATAAGATCCCACGATCTCGATCACATAGAAAGTGACTTTGGATCTGAAATCGCCTATCTGAAGTTTCAGATGAATCTTTCCCAAAGGCTCGCTTCGGCTTTGATTGAATCCCAGGATAGTAGTAACCGTCTTGGAAAGCTTGTGAAGAGGGATTTTTAGTTCATCCAACAGACGCTTTGGCATTATACTTATAGCTGACCCTGGATCAATGAGGATACGATCTATCTTCATCGTATCGATATAACCGGTATAGTAGAGAGGCCGATCATGTCGATTATCCTCTAGTAGCATGTCATCTTGTGTAAAGGTGATATTTGGGATAATCTCCAATACACTGTTGCAATATAAGCAAGTGGCAGGTTCTTCATCTGGCTTCTTTAATTGTGCAAGACAAGAGTCAGTCTGAAGAAGTGCCTCACTTAACGTCTCCCGAGTCTCTTTAGAAAGACGTAGAAGTTCAAAGAGGGACATTCTAGCTGGAGTATTAGCAAGTTGAGCTAGAATGTCGAAGTTATAAGGTTTCTGAAGCCCAAGAGGAGGGGACTTCTTGATTGGCTTATCAAATTGAGCCTGTTGTTTGCCTTTTTCAAGAGCTGTGGGCTTGGAAGGAGTAGGTACAATCGGTGCATTTGAAGGAACAGGTGCAGTGGATGATTCTTCCTCAAGAGGAACATTAGGAGCATCTTTGTCAGCAGGAGGGATATCAGGAGTATCCTCAAGACTCTTGGAATAATCCTTTAGATAAGGTTTTCCTGTTCTAGTAGCACCAGCAAGTGCTTCTTCCTTATCTTTTGGCTCTGTGTCGGAAGTAGATTCGAAAGAAGTCATATGACATGACTTAGTTTTCCCAGCCTTCTTAGATTTTCGGGAAGTAGTCTTTTGAAGAGGAGGAGATTCAAAATCTGCCACTAGATCAGGATGAATCCATATGATTTCTCCTGTTTCCATAGTGATTTGTACTAATCCTTCAGACTGTGGAGGAGGAATATTCACTATTTCAAGAGTTGCCTTGGGAATAGGAACGATCCTGCTTTCAAGGAGTTGAGGAGGGAAATCTCCGAATTGCATAGAGACGACGTTGGAGGTGACGGTCTTATCTTTCAGAGTAAGAGTGATAGCTCCAGATTTAATCATTTCCTGGATCTTTCCTTTTAGTACATAACATGTACGATCTGTGTGACCCAACATTCTGTGGTATGGACAGTATTTAGGATGATCCATCTTACCAGCTTCATCAGGTTTCTTGATTTCAGGTAATTGTATTTTATTATCTTTCAGCAGACATTCAAAGATACCAAGAACATCATCGTCATCAAAAGAGTATTCTTCTTTGGGGTGAGGTGCTCTTGGTTGTTGAGTCATAGAGGCAGGAGGAGTTTGAACAGTCGATGCATCTTTACTCTGAAGATTAACTTCAAGGGTTTCTTTTCCCTTGCGAGTATTGGATTTAGCATTATTGTTAGTACTTTGACCTGTATCTTTGGGAGTCATCTGTACTCCTAAACCTTTGAAAGTTTCAGCACTAATTTCTGCGGCTTTGGCACTAACTATGAAGGAAGGCCAATCTTGAAATTGAGTAGATCCTGTCCACATGCTGATGATTGGCAACAAATTTGATTTGCATGTGTCGATGATGACAGCATCAGGAGTTCCAAGAGGCATCTTCAGAGCTTCTCTTCGAAACCGTTCAATGAATTCCTCTGTAGTTTCATTATTTTTCTGCTTGATTCTTATAAGAGCAGACATAGTTATGTCATTGAGCCCTTCATAGAACCGTTCAAGAAACATTTGTTTGAAGGGCGACAAACACCCATCCGGAAGACTTCTATACCATTCATAAGCCGTTCCTTTGAGACATCCGACAAACACCCGAGTAAGGAGGGCGTCGCTTGGTTGCAGCTGGTCAGTCATCACTACAAAGTGATTAATAAATTGACTCGGAGAAGTGGTTCCATCATAGAATGAGATAGTATGAGGCTTGTATTTATGAGGATACGATACTTGCTTCCATTATATCGGATAAGGTTGCTTGATGCCTAACCTTTGTAAACCATCCTTCTGTTTGAATGCCTCAAATTGAGTTCGGAGATTCCTTAATTCTTCAGTAACAACTCCGGAGGATTGTGGAGTTGTAGCTTGTAGAGAATAGTTGGGAGGAGGAACAGCATTATAAGCACTACCCCCAGCTCCCGAGTGACTAGGAACCGGTTGAGCTTGCCCAGGAGTATTGGATTGTACTGCTGGAGGAACATGTACTGGACTTACACCAGTGTCAATTGGTATGGGATCTGGTACAGTTTGTCGATTTTGCAGCTGGGTTGTCATGAGTTCATACATCAACTTCATAGTATCAGCCATAGATTTCATTTGCTGTTCCAAAGAAGCAATCCTTTGGTCTTGAGGAGTCATCGAAGAAGAAGGTTTATTGTTCAATTTAGTATTCCCATCCACCATATATGTTGTGACTGTACGAGGGATTATTGATGAATTAGTGGATGTTGTATGTTCTGAATCACTGCTTTGTGTATCAAAGTCATTTGTAGGAGAATTACCCCCAGTAGGAAGAGGTGGGAAGTTAGATTCTCCAAGAAATTCAGAATAATCTTCAGAAACCGAAGTTCTTTGATTAGAAGCCATGACTCTAGATCTGGTGCCTCTATATACTCCATCTGGACTATCAGTTCTACCCCCAGTATCCCGAGAAGTCATGTTGACAGAAGCAAACAGAGGTTCATCTTCATCAGGCATAGGTTCACACTGAATCCGATTGAAGACAGATTGTCGTTTAGTTTGACATCTGCATTGCATTGTGACTCTCGGTTGGAAGTCACATTCATGATCAGTATGGTTATGATCCATTGATTGACATCTGCATTGAATTATGACTCTTGGCTGGAAGTCACATTCAGCATGGTCAAGATCCATTGACACAGAATTATTCCTTCTCTTCTGTTGAAGGTGTTCTCGTAAATCTGTCTTTGAAGATTGAGGTACATCAGAGAACATTCTTTGTGTATTTTTAGGAATATATTTCCGGTTCTTGGGTCTTGATGGCCCTTGATTATATAGAGAGTGATTAATGTGAGCCACATAATTTCTAGCATACTCTGCATCTGGATCTCTTGCTTTTGTTCCCGATTGGTATGGTTTTTTGACACCAGAAGTGCTTCCTAAACGGATTTGATCAAGTTTTGCTCTTAGATCAGTTGGAGGTAACACATTGATTTTTGAAACTTGGAGTTTTCCTTCCATTGATCTGGATATTTACAGAGAAGGAAGAGTTGAACCATCCCCTTGATTAGGAGTTGGTAACAGACCCTCTTTTATAGACAAATTCTGTGCCCAATTCGAAGAAGTCGTAGAAGAAGACATTAAGAAATGTTTCTTCTTAGACTTATTCAAGTTTTGAGACATAGAATGTCCAGAAGGAAGAGTAGTCAAAAGACCATCTCCTTTTCTTTGACTAACAAAACTGTCAGTCAAAGCTGTTCCTGAAGTAAACACTACAGGAGCAGAAGAAACAACTAAAGAGTTATTTCTTTTCGAAGGGACTTTGTGAGCCATTTGTGGAGGAGTTCTAGCAAGACCACCCCCAGTTTTATTAGAACTTGGCAAAGAAGAAGAGATAGCTAAAGAGCTATTCTTCTTAGAGTATGTTGGTGACAATTTGGCTAAGGAGCCAGTATTGTCAGCGTATGAAGTCTTGGCTAAAGAGCCAGATTTTGGTGAAATACACGCTGGAACAGATTTGGCTAAGGAGCCAGTGCTGTCAGCGTGACTTTTGACTTTGAGATTGTACGCTGGAACAGGCTTGACTAAGGAGCCAGTGCTGCCAGCGTGACTTTTGGGATTGAGATTGCACGCTGGAACAGATTTGGCTAAGGAGCCAGTGCTGCTAGCGTGACTTTTGGAATTGAGATTGCATGCTGGAACAGATTTGGCTAAGGAGCCAGTGCTGCTAGCGTGCCTTTTGGAATTGAGAATGCACATTGGAACAGGCTTGGCTAAAGAGCCAGTGCTGCCAGCGTGACTTTTGACTGCTGTCGTCTTCGAGCACACAAGAGTGTGCATGCTTGCAGTAGAGTCCTTGCCAGTGTTAGGAGTAGACACTGTGGCAGAAACTTCACCATTGGTTGCCAACAGATTCTTAGGGACGTAGACAGATCGTCTCTTCGACTTGGCAGTGGTGATGGAGGCTGAAGTGGGCTTGCCATCCTTAGCCCGCTGCATTTCTTCGTAGGCTAGTTGATCAAATTGGATCGATATCACCTTCTTCGTCGAGCCGACTGACGAAGTATCGCATTGACTTGTTGCCATCTCAGAAGAGGAGATGGTTTTCTCCAGCAGAGTCGCCAATTTGTTTTCCATAAATAAATTCACTTTATTTATTGTGTTTCTGGGAAAATACAACTGTAGGAATCCGATCTAGAAGACGATCGCTTTATCCCTTAGACGATGCGAAGAAGAAAAGCTCTCAAAATTTCGACAGTAATTTAGATATCTATGTATCTGTACAATGAATGAGAAAAGAACTCTATTTATAGAGTCAAAAATAACTGAAAAGATAACTGTCTTCACAACCTGTGCATAGTTGAAAATCACGCAGGATTTAACATACGCAAGGTTATGAGCAGTTACTGGACGTGGCCTGTAACTGTTGGACACATGGCAATCGTGCATGAGTCGTGTGCAAGTTACAGGACACGCAGGTGAGAGATCGGTGGCATGGCTGCCACGTACTCCAATTTGATGAAATCCACGCAGGCTTGTTGAGGACGAAATCCACGCAGACTTGTTGAGGATGAAATCCACGCAGACTTTGCATAGAAGGCTTCAGAATACACGCTAACTGGAAGCAGAAAGCTCAGAATTCACGCAAGCTTGAGGAAGGAACATAAAAGTTCAAAATACACGCAGACTTGAGTCAGAACTGCCAGCTGTCTTGATTCGACGTGCCTCGACTGACACAAAATCTCTGACATTGATCGCCTTATCAGTTGCATTAAATGACAATAAGCTCTTTTGGTACGCCAACTTGATGAAGGCTGATTCTTGTTGAAGAAAATTTTGAAAGTCACGCAATAGTCGGCTGTGATCTCTCGAGTTCCGTACATACATGGCATTCGAGAAGACATTCTTTGACTATCGTACTGTTAGTCATAATGACACTCTGACAAATGATGAGCTGTCTCTGCGTGTATTTGAGGAAATAGTCTGTCTAGATCAACTCAGCGTGACTTTTAGACTTTGTCCTGATCAACTCAGCGTGACTTTCAGACTTTGTTCTGATCAACTCAGCGTGACTTTCATTTTTTAGGCCTACAAGTGGGATAGGCATCGACACTAGCAAAGATTCAGAAAATGTTAGAAATAACAAAAGAATCTGAGCCTCATCAAAAGCGTATAGCGCGTCCGAAAGCTTCGGCGCATCATCAGGGTGTAAACCCATGCGCATCAGCAGCGGAGCTTCGGCGCATCATCAGGGCGTGTGCCCATGCGCGTCAGCAGTGCTTCGGCGCATCATCAGGGTCTAAACCCATGCGCGTCAGCAGTAGAGCCTCGGTGCATCTTCAGGGCTTAAACCCATGTCTGTCGGCGGGAAAAACCTCGGCATATCATCAAAGGACTCAAGGTCTATGTGCGTTGGTGTACATAAAATAAAACTTACCAACCACCTCCGGCCGAACTTCGACAGGACGACGGGGAACATCGGCCGCTGCAGCTTTCACAGGTTCTTTTCCTTTGTCCTTGCCAGCATCGCCACGAGGAGTCTTGGGAGCCATTTCTTTGAGAGAAGAAAAGTTAGGGTTTTTGAAGAAGAACTCTAAAGAAAGCAAAAGCAAGGAGAAGAAGAACTCTCTCTCTCTCCATCTCTTGCCTATTTATAGGGCTTGGTCGCACGCGTGAACCGATGATGTGTGATCTCAGCCGTCGCCTCGAGTTCTGTGAAGAGATAACCACAAATAAAAAAAAAGATCATCATTAATCTTTTTTTAGGTTATCGAGGCATCATCATTTGTACTAACTGAGCGGAGTATGCTCCCAGCACTGACGCGCGGAGTATCTATGCGCCCCGACGGCCATGCGCCTCCACTACCATGCTTCTTATTCAAAGTATTCCAAAACTTATACAAAAGTTTTGAAAACTTTGAAGGGGGTCTTGTAGAAGCATGGAATTTCAGAACCAGAAAGTCTATGTGCCAGACTACATGTGCCAAGCTTGGACAAAGTGCTTCACAGCAAAAAGCAACAAATATAGACATTGAAAGAGAACTTTTTATTTAACATATAAAAGTCTATTACATGTCTAAAGAAGATTGCATAAAGGAAAATTTCTACAAAGAAATGATTCTAAGTCTACAGCCAGCAACCTCCATGCGCCTCCAGTTAGGCGCAGCAACCCCCATGCGCCTCCAGTCAGGCGCAGCAACCACCATACGCCCTCAACCAGGCACATCCCACCAAGCGCACTCAGCACGGCGTATCCTTTCAGCAGCTCAGTTATGTGCATCCCCAGTTATGTGCATCCCTTCAGCAGCCCAGTTATGTGCCGCTCTTCCAGCCAGGCTCACCTGATAAATGCTTCGACTAAATGAAGCATTTAACCCTCTGACTGGAACCAAGGAAGAGAAGAGCACCGCAAAATCTGTGGCCAGGGGAGGCTTCAAAAGAGCCTCCAAAGGCGAAGGAAGACCGTGATCGAAACCACAGCTAAAGGAGCAGCTTTCAACACAACCAGAATGGGCTACACCCATTTTGAAGGAAGAAAGAGCTACCAAAGCCGCAGCACCGCCATTCCGATCTACGGCTCTTCCGGAGTAACGAAAACGAGGCCCGAATATCCCTATCTTTGGATGCAACAGGCACCTTCCGCCTGCCTCGAAAGCCCTCGATTCCGTCTTTTGGATGTAACAGTCACCTTCAAGTGCATCAGCGAAGACACTGCGTTGCATCTTCACCCTCGGGAGCATCTCGTCAACAGAATGCATTCGAGTACACAAGTTCATGTCGGAAAGACGTGAGAAAACGAGAAGCAAACCTTCTCTCCATATCACTATTTATAGGCCGGGCAAATCAAACCCATGCGCCAAGTGGATGGCTCTCCGAATTCCGTGCAATGAATTTACATTAAATGGATGAACCAGACGCTTCGAATTCAGCCAAGTCAAAACGGCTATTTAAAGCACTCGAAGAACGTAACAGTTGCAGACGTCTCACGAAGTGGATGCGTCGGCCAGACCGCGCATCACACAGACGCGCCCTTCTACGTCAAGTGCATCACACAGACGCGCCCTTCAGTACCAAGCGCATCATAGGGGATGCGCCCTCGTGCATCCCCATACGCCTAGTGGAATGCCAACCAACGTGCCCACTCAGCTGTCCATCGAATGTCGCAAACATTAAATGCTGAACTGACAGAGTTGGCAGTACGCCTCCCAAAAATCTGAGCAGTCGACAGCTTTTTCAGAAGACGAAGCATCGCCAATGTCAGCTTCATTATTACTCCTCTCCGACGGCTACTGCCACGTGGCCACCCAACCATCTCGTATGCGCCTCTGCGGCCATGCGCCCGAATCTGCATATGCCCCAAAAGCTGTGCGTCTCAGACTTTTCACTGATCCCTAAAGACAGAAGGAAAGTCACTGTTACAACTCCGTATGCACCTCAAAAGCCATGCGCCCCAGACTTCTCCTTGATCCCAAAAGACAGGAGTAAAGTCACTACTAAAGCTCTGCATGCGCCTCAAAAGCCATGCGCCCAGAATGGTTCGTGACTCCTAAAGGTTACGAGCCAAAGTCTCCTCATGCGCCCAATCCTAGGCGCATCTTACCAGGTCATTCCTCCTACCAAATCCGAGATCTCCGAGCCATGGGTCGACGACACGTGTCCTTTGACTCGACTCATCCAAGATTTCAGCAACAGAAAGATCTTCTTCTCTGCTACGTGCCGGTTCACAACAGCAACATGAAGAAGTCAACCCCCTCGATCAGGGCGCATCGTCCATGCGCCTCCATCAGCAATCAACACGTGGCATCCTCACGTACAGATGCATCCTACATATACGCGTATGAGCAGCCAGCCTGCAAAATTATAAATAGAGGGATTATTTCCTTCTTTGTACACACACACAGACGTACCAATCTACGTGCATACATATCAACCTCCACAGCGAACAGATAGAGACTTCGCACCACCAGAGAGGCAGATACAGACACTCAACGTCTTTCTCCTCTCAGTAAGCTCCAGCACCCAGAGCAATCCAGACCTTCAGAAAACCGATAACCGTCGTCAGATCGTCAACGGAGTCAACGCATTACCACTCACTCTATCGGCACAAGGGACCCAGATTAAACAAAAGTGTACTCATAGGACTACGTCTAAGTCCTATATTGTAACACTGTTCTGTTTGTATTAAAATTTACAATCAAAGAATTTTAATGGCAAGCAGGGGGCAGCCCAAAAAACACTATAAAAGCCAATATGATTTTATTTCATCTCTCTCTTTCTTCCTCTACTACTTCTCTTCCTCCACTCTTTTTTTCTCCTCCTCATATAAACCTATAATTAACCTAACCTAGGTGAAATTGTCCCCCAACCTAAAATTGTTGAAGATTTTTGGTAGAATACAGTGTCAATCACTTCTCCCATTTATTTGTAAGTCGTCGAATTTATTTTTGTGTAATATTTTAAGTTTTAACCTAAATTTTACATATAAAAGTTAAATTTTGTGTTTAATGTAGAAAGAAATAGAAAATAGAACAACCCGGACCATCAAATGCTGGATACTCTCCTCCCACAACGTCCGAAGAACACTTTGACGCATCGAAAACCCTCGTGGTAACTACACTTGGACTTTACTTCGGATGAAAAATTGAACTTTGACACAGAGAACTGCCACAAATGTGGCAGTCCCTCACATATATAGGACTGCCAGAGATGTGACAGTCCTATATATGTGAGGGACTGCCACATTTGTGGCAGTCCTCTGTATATGAGGTCAGACAATACTTTAATGATGTTCCGCGAGTGGTGGAGGTCAGTGCAGAGCAGAAATGGTGGAACAAGCTGACATGGGACCATTATCGTGACAAGTATGGCAACCTTCCCTTCAACGACAGTTTCTTAATTCGATTCAAACCACAGGCCAAATTTTCTACTTGGGAACCGGTCATCAGAGGAAGGAGTAGGAAGAAGACGAGCAGAGGACGCGTACGTACAACCACCACGATGGTTCGTTAAAGAATAACAGGTAATTCCATTCATCTAATTCCCTTATGTATTATATAAATGCTCATATATATTCTTCTAATTTCTTCTCTGCACTCTCTTGACAGGCCCATATTTATATGCTTGCAATGTTTCGATCGATCGACTGCTTCTTTTGTCCCTTGTGAACTGGCTGGACATATATGCATGCATGAATAAACATCTCATGTTTACTTTCTATATTTATGATTTGATTGTTGTTTAATTGCAAATGTTGGTTGGATTGGTTTTCATTCATATAAAAGATTTATTTGGATTGGTTTTACTTTCTACATATGTAAAATTTGGTTACTTTCTACATATGTAAAATTTGGTTGGATTGGTTTTACTTTCTACATATGTAAAAGATTTGTGTGGATTTGTCTATTTTCTTTTTAATTAGAAAGCCTCAAAGAATGCATCCTCACACGGTACCATAATATGGAGTCTGTTGTTGTCTCTACTGCAGGAGGGCAGCAGATGCTCCTGGAGATCTTGTGGGTATCGGGCCGTTTCCATCTTCCTGATAACAAGGAGGATTTTAGCAAGGACTGCCACACACAGGGCAGTCCTTCACTTGTGAAGGACTGCCCTGTGTGTGGCAGTCCTTGCTAAAATCTTCTGTGATCAAATCACACATCAATTCATCTAGGACTGCCACACACAGGGCAGTCCAACACTTGTGAATGACTGCCCTATGTGTGGCAGTCCTAGATGAATTGAAGTGTGATCAAATCACAGAACAATTCATTTAGGACTGCCACACCCAGGACAGTCCAACACATGTGAAGGACTGCCCTGGGTGTGGCAGTCCTAGATGAAATGTTCTGTGACTAGATCACAGAACATTTCAGCTAGGACTGCCAAACCCAGGGCAGTCCTTCACAAGTGTTGGACTGCCCTGTGTGTGGCAGTCCTAGATGAAATGTTCTGTGACTAGATCACATAATATTTCAGCTAGGACTGTCACACCCAGGGCAGTCCAACACATGTGAAGGACTGCCCTGGTTGTGGCAGTCCTAAATATAATGTTCTGTGAAGGACTGCCCTGGTTTGTCACTGGTCCGACCAGACATGGGTGGCGAGAGGCACTTGCCTTGGGGCTTGTTTGGAAGCGGCACTAAATCAGTGCAGCTCCAGGAGAGGCTAAAAATGTATTAGACACTAGAACAAAAATGTTAAAATGGCCCACTTGTTGGGTTTGTTTTGAGCATTTTTGACTCGGCTTTAATGGGTTGGCTAAGGTATTAAACCAGCATATGAACGATATGATGAAATACAACAAGAGAGAGATGATCTAATCATGCACAAACTAAGCTTGCAAATACATCAACAACGAAATGATATGACGAAAAGACAATTACAATGACACTGTAATACAAATTTGATATGATATTGTGGGAAATGCTTATTGGAAAATTTGTTTTTTTAATTTTATGATAAAAATGTATTCAACTTTAGGATACCTCCATTGAAGTATCAATGCCATGAACTACACAAATAGAGAAGATGAGCCCTAGCGAATTTTAGAAAAGAATTGAGTGATTTCAACTTTAATGCTACCGATTACTAAAATGATGACGACCTCCATAAGCTGCCGACCAATGTGGAAGTTGTCAAATTCTTAACTGTAGTTGTTCTCTTTCATATTTTCTTTCCCTTTCCTCTCCTCCATCTCTGTTCTTCCTATGTTATTTATGATACTAATGTGAACTGTTACCCCCTATCCCCCACCCCCAGACCACAACTAAAACTGAGTACAGTAGGACTATCTGGCATGTGGCAGTCCAATTGCAAACAAGGACTGCCACAGTCCTGGCAGTCCTCTATTGAAAGAGGACTGCCAGGACTCTGGCAGTCCTTGTTTACATGTGGACTGCCACATGCTTGGCAGTCCTACTGTACTCAGGGCCGACAGACGAACGACTCGCTAGTTTGTCGTTTTCTAGGGTTAGGATTTGAAGAAAAATTGTGGGTTTGTCGTGTTCGAAATGTCATTCATAAACCCTAAAGACATTCTAAACCTAAATTATCAAAAGTTTTTAGAGAATTAAAACTATTCTAGGGTTTCGGAAGGAGAATTAAAACTATTCTAAGTTTTTAGAGAATTAAAACTATTCAGCAACTTGCGTGTCATCTCGTCGAATGTAGGAGTGTTCTTGAAAGAAATTTGGTGGAGGAATTAGGATTAGAGTGGTGGAGGAGAATTTTCTAGGGTTTAGGGAGCGGGAGAGAGAGCTCTTCTTCTTTTTCTTTTGGAGGAGAGAGAGAGGAAATGATGAAATGGGAAGGAAATGTGAGTTTGGGGGGTTGGACTGTCCCCTAGTAAAATCTTCACCAAATGGGCTGTTCCTTAAGTAAGGACTGTCCCTTAGTAAATGTGGAGGTGTCCCTAAAAAAATCATATTAAAGTATTCATGGATATATGTAGATAAGAGCTTGGAAGAAGCAAAAGAGTTGTTTCAGCTTTTTCTTGGTCAGAGAATCTGTTGACCAATCTGTTGACCAAGTGTTCGTCACTACCATAGAGTCACATTAATTAAACAAGTTTTCCTGACTACTTGTGCTATTGCCCATCACTAACTTCTGTAAACAACGTGAACAAAGCAAAGGTTTGGTGACTTCCCAAAACCTTACTATATGGCCTCGTTTGGTTCGCGGAATGGAAGGGAAAGGAAATCAATTCCTTGTCATTTTCTTTCCTTTGGGAAACTTTAATTCCTATTGATTTTTCTTTCCGATGTTTGGCAATGCCAAAAAATTTGGAAAGGAAAGTGAATACTTCAATGTGGGAAAGTGATTCCTTCCTTGGATGGATGGAATCACTTTCCCCCCTAATTTTCCTTCCATTGGGAATCACTTTCCTTTCCTCCTCAATTCCTTGGGCACCCAAACATAGGAAAGTAATTACTTTCCTTTTCCAACCGGAAGATTCTGCGA
Organism: Iris pallida; assembly: GCA_029216955.1. Classification (NCBI taxonomy): domain Eukaryota; kingdom Viridiplantae; phylum Streptophyta; class Magnoliopsida; order Asparagales; family Iridaceae; genus Iris; species Iris pallida. Next base: position 8,554,912 of record JANAVB010041816.1, on the reverse strand, counting down.
ACCAAACGAGACCTATATATATTTTTTTCCCAAGGAAGCTAAGCAGAGAAGAAGTTTAGTTTAGGAATTAGGAAAACATTGGGAAGGAATTAGGGCTCTTTACACACAGGCCAGATAACAACTGGTAAAGCATTGCCACTTTAATGATAGATATGGGTGGTACCAACGGATTTTTTTTTTTTTAATGATCGATGGGACCCATATAAGGAAGGGGGGGGGGGGGGGGGGGGGGGGGGGGGGGGGGGGGTGAGGCGGAGACGGGCATATTAGAATACTAATCGTAACCGTGTCCATAGGACATGGTTCATTTAAGGTATTCTCCCTCAAAATCTTGGACCCCCAATTTTAAACGAACAATAATAATTATGAGGCTCCCATCACAGCTGGATGTGAATTTTCTTTGAATTTTTCATAAAATTCCACTCTCAATAATGCTCATCCACAATCATTATGAGTGCAAATTCCACTCTTTGGATTCCCCATAAATTTCCACTCTCAATGATGCTCATTCCCCATAAATTTTCACTCTCAATAATGTTCATCCACAACCATTATGAGTGCAAACCCCACTCTTTGGATTCCCCAAAAAATTTCACAGCCGTTGATTCACTAAGATTAAATCCCAACCACTCTTTATCTTGGCACAGTCAGCCCTAGGATTCAAAAACCTTTGTGTTTTGTATAATAGATGAAAAGGAATATAATGGACAACTGATCTCATCCCGATATCAACAGACAAAAGAATACACAAACAAAAATATCATGATCCTCAACTTAGAAGTCAGAAATTTCTACCAGGTCAACGAATCTCATTAAAAATCTCGATTCGACAGTTCTTATTTGGAAGCTCGTTTTTTCTATGAGGGAAGCTCGTTTCTCCGACAACTGGAGCGCGTTTCTCCAACGACATGAGCACTTCCCATAATATGGCCATAATTTTAAAAGGTAAAAAAAAAATTCGGAAAAAAGTCATAAGATTTTGAATACACTTTTATTTAAGTACCAATAAACTAAAGATTATTTACCTTCACATCATAATAAATCAACATACGAATATTCTTTTTGTAACTTTGAACTAAACTTTAAAGATTCTAATAAATATCAAGATATTTATAAGTTTTGATAACAATAATTAACAAACATAATTTTAGTTAGCGTACGCTTCCATCATGTTCCAAACTTTAGACTCTTCTAAGTAGTCACGTTCGCCTGCTCCCGCTCTCGCCCCCGCTTCTGACTTCTAAGGTCCTCAACAACAGCCAAGCAGTAGAGAAAATTAGTTTTGAGAAATTATTTAGAAGGAAAGGCTCTTTCCTAATACCTAATTACTAAAACCGAGGCTAGTTTGCAGCTATATTAGTAACTTTTTCAGATTTGTAAGTAGGTAACTAAACAATTGTAATTACAAATAAATATTTTGAACTTTCTACAATTTGTAACTTGTTAACCCACACACTTGAACAACATGCCGATTCGGGTCCTGGTAGAGACCAAAATCTCAAACGCAACCCGGCCAAGAACTCGGTCATAGCCGGTCCTGGCTAGACAAGGATGGGTCCGATTAGGATGAGATTCGGTCTAGTCTGGATGAAGTATAAAAAAAAAAAAAAAAAAAAAAACTACGGCGATATGAGACCACTATTTAAGAAAACTAAGTTCAATATTTAAAAAGGAAACTATTAAGAAAAAAGAATACATATTATTTAATAGAGAAAATTTTAATATATATACTATTTCCATTAGGTTGATGTTTGTTAATATGATTTAGGTTTTGCATTTGAATTTTTAACTTTTTTTTATGGTACTTGCTACTAGGGTTCAACATCTGATTTTGCATGACTAGATATCGTAACCGAATCCGATGATATATTATCACTTTCACTCAATTACAATATCTGACCATATAAAACTAGGGGTCAAATCCTAACATCTAAGTACCACAAAAAAGTTTGAATAGAGGTTGAAAATCCAAATATAAAATATAGATATATCAACAAACATAAAATTCTTATCTAACAATAATATCATATATTAAATAATAATAAATAAAAAATAAGTTCAGAAGAATTGTTGCAGCTAATTATTCGAATTGATGCATAATAATCGTGACTACCTAAGTTCCTAGTACTAATAGTTATAAACTAAAATAGACATTTATTCAAGATACAAATTTTGTAGAGCTCAATCCTCCATGACCCATGGTCCTTGGCTCACTCTACTAAGAGATAGATACTACATATAACAGACTATATGCCTACTAGTGTTTTCTGCCGTTGTTAGGTGCCTATTTAAATCATTTTTTGCAATGTATGCATTTAACATGAGTTGCACACGTAAATTTTCCTCGGCCAGCAACATTTTTATTATAAAGTCTGCTAAAGTATTGTTCCCAAATATTGGACCAATTTTGATGATAAGGCACTCCTTCATTTGTACCCCCGAGTTGCACGGGTTGAGGTTGCGAATTTTGCTGTTATTGTAGTGGTTGTTCATTTTTCATGACAATGAAAATAAGTTAATTTGCTGAATAAACTTGATTGAAAGTGCCATAAGAGAGAGAAAAAAAGTTGTGGTAAATTTAGATGAATTCATTCCTATTTATAAAAAAATTGGTTATCAAATGACCATAAATATTTTTGGAAAATAAATAGTATAGGAGTATTTTGGTTATTTTCGGTGACCGTAACCCAACACAATCCCAATGATATGCCGGCCGGATCGATCATGCACGTTGACCAGACCTAGACCGGCCAACCCGGTACGACCGGACCAGTGACAGGGCAGGCTTCGGACCGCAAGACCCACTTTGCACCACTTCCTCCCCTCCCACTTGGCAGACAAGAAAACATTCCTCACTTCGTTTCAACCAGTCCCACTTTCAGCCAATTATCAACAGTGAAGTCCACATGCGTGGGAGTGACCTATAGAACCAAAGAGGATTTATAGGGATGATATGAATATATATACAAATTGAAGAACTTGGGATGCTTGAATGAATCTATTCTGCATGATGAAGCCTTTAGACCAAGAAGCCACTCCAAAAGCTAGACAAAGCATGCTGAAGGGAAAGGGAGAGTAGTTTGCATTGTGGACAGTGGACTGCAACCTTTAATTTCATATCATCTTTAACTTTTCAAAACAGGCGAAGATGGATCCAAAAGGGTGAGAGCGAGCATTCCGTTAATTCGGTTCAAATCGAATAACCAAAAATTAAATTGGACCGAAAATCGAATAAGCAAAATCGAAATTGATCCAAATTCCCTCATAACTAAATTAAACCGAACCGAATTAAATCGATAAGCGGACCGAATTAAATTGGTTCGATTTTCGGTTTAATTTTTTGATTTATTTAAGCTTTTTTTTATTGTTAATATATATAGTAACTAAATGCACCTAAATTTATTTACTATATACCTATAGTACACACACACACACATATATATCTATATATGGTAACTAAATTTTCTTAATCGAAACCCAAAACCGAAACATCAATTTTTTAAACCGAACCAAATATCTTATTCGGTTTGGTTTGATTTGATTTTCGGTCCAAATCGAATAATGCTCACCCTTACAAAGGGGGCAGCAAGCGAGAGTCAATATATACAGATGGCACATTTTTTTCTACTGTTGAACTTAGCTCCTCTAATTTGCTGGCTAATATATGTGAGAACCCCTTAAGTTGTACGAATGTGGATACAATAAGGATACAAACATCAATTTTTTTTCGTATCCGTACAACATAAAGAATCCTAAGCATGGAGGTGGTTGGTGGTCTGTGGTCGGCATCTCTAGTGAGAATTATTGCAGAACACATCTAGCAATCATTTAAATTAATTCGAAACTTTCAACTATTATAACATAAACAATCCTTACAGAAGAATGAACAAGCTGGAACAGACAATTACATACTTGCAAGGACTAATGAAATTGAACAAAGTCTTATTTTGCAAGAACTAGTAAAATAGAACAATTTAGATCAAAGTTGAAAGTTCATCAATACACCAGAAAACTAAATAGTACTTCACTTTCGATTAGCTTATTTGTTGTGCAGAAACTAGTAAAAGAAGCTAATGAACAATTTTTACACGACACTGTCAAAGACTAGCTTCTAGTATTTTGCTTCATTAATTTATAACAAGAAAATGAATCCCATCCTACAAACATGGGTATAGTTCATAGGTACGTAGTGATAAACTTACACATTTTAGTTGTGCTTTCAATACACTGTGCTGTCGTAGCAGTGAAAGCTCTAAATTCTGAAACTTGTACATATCTTGACAAGACTCAAGTGTTAACAATTTGAACGTATAATAATTACAAAACATGACAAGAAAGAAAGCGAGAGAGAAAAAAAAGAAAAGATTTTGGGGTTAGCCAAACTATGGTATTGTCACCAATAGCTTTGATAAACTTGAATTATAAAATTCCCTCAAGCAAAATGTGTTTGCAAAATTATCATTTTGATAAGCCTAACGTGCATATGTTGAATACCCAAACATGCAAACACGCCAAGGTTTTATAACTTCCTCTATTTACTCAGAATTCCTACTTTCATCTAGTAACTGTTGGACTTGGTAGCAAAAAACCAAGTCTCCTAGTTCCTATTCCTGTTTGCCATTGATTATAAAAGAACAGAACAATTTTATGGTAGGACTGGACTTTTACTTCACAATATAAACTCGCTCGTACAAAGAGAGCATAGGAGTAAAACCTAGGAAAAGCAATCTAAGTACAATTGTTTAGTTTTTCTGGGGGATGACGGTATAGGCTCGGGAGAGTGCTATCAACTCTGCCTTACTCCTTGGACGATCGGACGTCGCTTCGGCTCTGATGAAGAAATGCTCTTGCTAGGTGCTCTTTGCTTTATGCCTCTCTTTGTGTCTCCGCCGCTCTCTGTCCAGGGTTTTACAAGGGAATGACACCTTGCGAATTGTGATAAGTAGGGTGTACAGTAATTGCTCCTTGAAAAGTGAGCGGTTAGGAATTTGGTTAAGATTAGCCTTGATCTTATTTGTTGGAAATCAATCTGGACTATTATGTTGATTGCAACAAATTTGTATTGTTTGTTGAAAATTGATCCGGACAGTTATGTTGATTGCAATAAATCTGCATTGTGATGATTTGTTGATAGCAGCAAACCCGAGTGGATAAGTCTTAGTCAATCTTCTGCCACGTGTCACAACCGCCATTATGCTGAGGGCCGTATGGACGCGGGTGGATAAGTCTTAGTCGATCTTCTGCCACGTGTCCCAACTGCCATTATGCTACGAGCCGCATAGACGGGGTGTCCTGGCAGAGCCGCATGAGTGTGGCCCCGATGTAACGCTCCAGTCCCAAAATACGTAGGATTAGGAACGTAGACATGCCAGCTGTATTCATACGAAGTACGTAGGTCTCGTATGAATACATAAGCTGTAAAATGCAGTAATCCAAGACAAACTAAATCTCATCCACAATGAAAAGAATAAAAATATAAATATCAACTCGAATATTTATGATACAATCGTTGGGCGGAGACAAAGTCCACTACCAACTATCACAATGAAAGAAATGTACATGAATCAAAAAATGGAAAGACGAACCAAGCGCAATCGTCTTCGGAAGAATGGAGAAGACCACGGCCTTGGCTAGGATACCTGCGAAAAACATGAACACACACCTGGGAAAAAACCAGGTCCTCAGAGGGACGTAACAAGCTACATAAAAATAATACCATGATGAACTGTAAATGATACATGATAAAGAAAAGACCACATGCTTCAACACAATGGAACCTAACCATCTAGGTGTAATGCAAGTCGAAAACTATACTGGAACGTATAAGTGGGTAGGAATAAAGTATAGCATCCACTAGAGGCTTTCGCATGAACTAGTATACGTCTCTGACCGTATCTGACGACGTGGTCAGGGCCGTGCAATGGATATATCCCCTAGTTCATACTTTGCATCGCTAGCATACCTCCTGACCGTATCTGACGTCGTGGTCAGGGCCGTGCAATGGATATATCCTATAGCGACACACCCATAACAGGGAAACCATGAACCCATAACCGGGCAATCTAGAAGGTTTTGGGCTAGCTCATACGTTCCAGTAGTTTTCCCTGTCCATGTATCACACAAGTCATATCCATGTCTTGGCGATCCATGTCTCTATGCAAGTCGCTATCTAGACTCCACTAATCCATAAATGAACTGACACACGAACCGCCCGTATCGGTAGCAAGTCGAATACGTAGGTTCGTGTCGACTCAATGATCCTCACTCATGTGTCGTGTATGAGACGTGTCAATAAGTCAAAGAAGTTATGAAGCATAACTTCAACACACCGGGAAAGTCCGCTACCACATATGGTCCATACACACACACACACGCACACACACAAATATCGATATACATATCGATGGCACCCAAGTCATACTTGGACATAGTCTTACTAATGTAAAAATACTAGCAACATATAAAATATCATGAATCAAATGTAAGTACAAGATGGCAAGGTATCTTGCCTGGTAGGACGCCTGGTGTGCTGCAATGATCCAGGTGGCACGATCTGTGACTCCGGTGCAACAACTGTACAAGGTGACCTCGGATAGTGGCACGGACAGTTCCATTGGGTCCAGAAGGGTCAAATTTGTTAGGGTCAACATAAGGTAGTCTAGAATTGGTGCGGAAACATGAATGATGGGATTGGCTATGGGCAAGAGGAGATTCAAGAGAAAATAATAATAAGATATAGAAAACTATTTATAATATTTGAGAACGATATATTATTAGCTAATATTTGTTAGAAAAATATGTTTGAAAAATCTAAGTAACTTACTTAAGGCAAATCCTTAATTTATCAAAATACCTTTGGCTAGCAAAACTAGATGTAAACATATCCCAAAATATTTTATATATAAAAATCGTTTCTAAGCATGACCTCGAAGTTTATCAAGATATAACTTTTGATAAGAAATATTTTATTAGTAAATTTTTTTTTTAGAATAATACTAGAGATTTCAAAAGAATTATTACGGGACTTCTAGACCATAATAAACATATGGAAACCAAATATTTATAAACCTATAATATTTAAAATTATTTATCCTATACATTTTGTTTGGTAATAATAATAATTAAATAATAAAAATGTTGAATATACACACCCTTAAAACAACAATCATAAAATATGACAAAAACAAAATAACAAGATAATAATAATAATGATAATAATAAAAAATATAATGATAAAGATAATAATAAAATAGAATTTTAGTAATAATAATAATAGTAATAATAATAATAATAATAATAATAATAATAATAATAATAATAATAACAACAATGATTTACAAAAGCAAAGCTAAAATAATTAAAGTAATACAAACACTGCTTTCTCAAAAATAAAAATAAAATAAAATAAAATAAAATAAAAACACTGAACTGCCACTGTACCTACTCGACATTGGTTAAGAGAGAGGAGAGATCAAAAAAAAATCTAAATAGAAACTTTGAGGAGTGAGGAAGAGAGAGAGGAGGAGAAGAGGGGGAAATGGGAGCTCGGGAGGACGAAGCGGATGGAAAGTCGGCCGGGGGAGAGGCAGGCGGCGGCGGAGATGGGTGGTGGAGAGAAAAAGGGGAGGCTCGTTGGCTGCTGGCTTTCGGCAGGCGGGTTTGGAGGAAAAGGGAGCGGGAGATCGGCGCGCTGCTCCGGGCGGCGGTCGGAGCAGCCTGCGGACGAGGACGGCGACGCAGATCCGGAGGGGTTTTGTTTCGGCGGAGCTCGCGGCCAGGCGAAGGGAGGAGAATCGGCGGTGGAGGAGGCTCAGGCGGGTTTGAGAGGGCTGGGTCGGAGTGGGAAGCTCGGCCATGGCGGAGGCGGTGGATCTGAAGGGACGACCGTGGTGGTGGCCAACCTGAGGTCGGTGGCGAACACCGGAGGAGGTCTGCGGCCAAGGACGAGCGCGAGCGCCGGCACGGAATCGAGTGCTGGGCGGAAGCGTTGCTCCGGCGGCTGGCGCAGGGCTTCCCGGCCACGCTCGAGACGCGGCAAGGAGCGGAGAGGATCGAGAGGGAGAGAGACGGACTGGTCTCGGCGTACGGCGGAGGAAGTCGGCTCTCGGGGACGCCGGCAGATCTGCTCGGCTGTAGTGCCCCATCCCGCAAAGTCAATCGGAGGAATCGAAATGCCGACGGCGTTCGGACTTAAGCCTTGCAACGGCTTGCTCGGAGACATCGCTCAGGTGGGGTAGTTTCGGTGAACTCTCCTCATCTTTGCCTTCACATAATAAATCGTGTTTTCAACTTGCACAAGTTAGGCTTGATAAATAAAAGCTACTCATCCACATAGCTAAGGGAATAATCCCGACGGTTTGAATCGAGTTAGAACATGGAAAACGTCCCACTGTCGGCTTAGAGTTGGTGCACGGCGTGCTTTGAAAATGACACTCGGTCCTTCGTCCCGTGGCTTGGGAGAAGGAAAGTTGGTCTTCAGTGCAAAAGCTGAGAGTTAGCCTAAGTCATAGGCGTCGTCCGCACAAATGCTTACTAAAGCATGCACAGTCCTGTCCCGCAAGGCTTGGCATAGCCTTTGCTCGTCCCTTGGGTTAAGTTGTAGGCTTGAGTGAGTTAGACAAAAGTTATGCTGGTCGACCTAAGTAATTTTACGTGCTGTCCCGCTCATTCTGCGGTTGTCAAGATAAGTAGTCCCACGACCCCAAGGCCCGTCATAGGAAGTATGACTTGGGCGATAGCGTTGCGTAGAACATGAGTCGGTTTAAGGCACGAGCCACGGTTGGTTCAGTATGAGAGTTAGCCACGGTCGGTCGGTACTTATGGAAACACGTTATGTTCAAGTTAAGTTGGAAGGCTATGCAGTAGCCGTTCCCTGAGTTCAAAGAATGTTTAGTCTAAGCGATGGTTAGTCGCCGAGAGAAAATATGTCGGGACTGTGGTTCAGTCGCCAAGGCAACCCTGGTTTGGGCTCTGCGAATGAAGTGTGAAAAGAGGAAAGAGTAAAGCAAAGGAACTAAGTGATGATGATGAGACCATGCATTACATTAAGTCTAGAAGTTAGCGTAGGCGCGTGGTCATGGACAACTTGTCGACAAGGGCGATGGTTTCTTCGAGCGGCAACCCGGGGCCACGGGACCGACTCGGCCTAGGAAGAAACAGGGTATAGCCGAGCTGGGTATGAAGCAACCGGTATGTCGGGGACTTGCATCGAGGATCGCAACCGGCGGTGCAAGGGTCCCGAGTACCAGGCTATGTCCACTATGGCTAGTCAATGCCAGTGACCTTTCATATAGATGTGTCGGCACGGGCGGCAATCCGTGTGGGTGCCTTTAGATTGAGTTGAATATGTATGAGTTAGAAAGACACAATGTCTGGGCCTAAGATTTGGCTACAGCGAGAAGGCGGCGTGCTTCGGCACTAGATGTGGCGTCGAGTGTTAAGTTGATGGCATAGAGTTGCATGAGTTAGGCTTGAGCTATTGCGAGTTAAGTCAAAAAGGGCCGTAGGGCAAGTTTTGTGAAGTTACTTGAGTTATTGGGCTCGACCTCGAAATATGAGGCACGACCGCGTTGTCACAACACAAGTGTAGGCGAGACTAAGCAAGGAGGCACTGCCTCGGAGATATTGAAGCACGGATCGAGTTATGGCACGACCGAGTCGTTACGTCCCAGAGTTTGGCACGAAAGATAAGTATAAGTCGGTGCGTCAACAATGCAAGCACAAGAAAGGTCTAGAGGCAAGGAAATAGAGTCCTTCGCGTAGTTGCGTCTCTGATTATGGCCGTAAGGCAAACACGACCTGATAGGTTAATGTTGTTGGCACGAGGAGTGGTCTAGTGACAAGTATGAGTTAACGTTGACATTGCAAGCACGGGATGGTTCCGATACACAAGTTGCGCTAAGGCGCCGGTCCTAAAACTGATCCTAAGGCAAGAATAGAAGGACAATCGAAAAAGGGTTTATGTTGCACAAAGTAAATGAAACGTGTTGGTTTTGTATGGGTGGGCGAGAAGCTCACTCCACCAGTACAGTGGTACTGACACCCACACAGTGTTTCATGTGCAGGCACCGGTAGAAGCTCGTGGCGCGGAGCTCGCTTGGATGCGTCGAGGCACGGAGTTCCTTGGCGATTCGAAGCTTGCGGCCGCGGTAATTGAAGACTTATACAGGACATAATATATGGACATCGCCTTCCGAAGCTTCCGCTGGATTCAAGTATTGTATCGAGAGATGAGAGAGAGCAGAGTGACTTGTAAATGAGAGAAAAGTGAGCACGAGAGACATTGTAATTTGGCCTTGCGCCCACAGATGTAATCTTGTATTCAATATCAATAAAAGAGATTCTTTTGAGTGACTTGTGTTCATGTGTTCTTCTTTAATTCTGCTGCTATAAATCAATGTCTCTGGGACTTCTGTGCGACGACCCCGTCGCAGCCGATGTAATCGGCCGTTATGGAACCCGCCTTGCACGAGCGCAATCTAGGCTCGTGCGGCATCACAACTTAGCGAGGACGATCGCTCCTACGGGAGCGGGGCGTGACATAGTGGTATCAGAGCACGGCTTTACGTCCTTGGACCGTCGATTGAATTCTTTAACTTCGATGTTTTCGCAAAACTCTGTTGCTTCCGCAAGTTGTTATCGTTGGTACGCTCTCTCTCAGATGTTCCTCGGCATGTCCATACAATAAGTCTAAATATTTTCGAAAGCTCGTACAAGCGTTCAATCTAACGCATCGGTAGGCCGTTGCCAAATGTATCGGTAGGGCCTTTGTGCCGAATGTTACAAACTTGACTCGATAGAAAACATGTGCTAATGTTCGCAAAGTCGCACGTATGCCCGAATAGTCCTACGTCGACCTTAGCAAGTCGCGTGCGTGCCTAATTAGTCCAACGTCGACCCTAGCAATTGAGCGTGCAAACTCGGGATATAGTCCGCACAGGATGGCTATGCACACGGCCTTTTGGCTAAGTTGTGTTTCGCGTCGTGCACCTTGACCCTTGGTGCAAATGAGTTGCGAGCGATATCAAGTATCGTTCGGTCAGGAACGGAGATACACTTAGAGTGTCTATCGATAGGAACGCTATCGGACTAACGCTTAGGCGTACACGGAAGATTGATTTGGATTTTGAGGAAATAGTACGAACGACTTAGTGCGTCGGTACGACGCGAGCGACTACGCTAGCGATTCGTCAAACGAATCTGAAGGATGTCTTAGCGAATGACGCGAATGTGATTTGAGGACTAGATCGTATGGCTTGAATTCGAGTGGTGTATGTGATAGATTCGGAGAAGAATAAGAATGAGTGTCGACGACTAGTCGAGTGGCTCGAATTCGAGTGGTGTATGGTTTGTCTTGGAAATTGTTCGAGTGATATTGAGGATTACGAGTATGTCGGCGAGGCGATGCGATCGCACAAAGCCTTAGAACGCGTCACGTTTAGTCAGTCGTGACTTCGAATGTCCCGAACGAGCATCTTGTTCGGACAACTTGTGAATGAGCAACGCATTAGAAAACGATTTGGAACGATGAATGAAAATGAATGGTCTTGATCGAGGAAACATAGAGGATCGCGCGTACGATTTTGGATTGATGCAACTGAAATGTGACTTGAGTTTTAAACGACGATCTTGAAACGAGCTTAAGGAATGGCGATCGAACTTGATCTTGAATATCGAGGAATGGTGGTATATCTAGTTCGGACAATAGCATCAGTCGCACGACTCGAAATTTGGTTGCAAAGGAAGATCGTCAGGTTACGCATATCGTCGATGGTATTGAGGCGTATCAAAGATCGATATGCGATAACTCGGGGGTACTCTGACTCGGCAAATGACGATCGTGCAAATGTCATTGTTCCGATGGATGTTATAATCGGGATATTGAAATGTATCGAGGAAAAGATAAACTTGGCTCGAGGATTTTCTGGTTTGAACAACTGACGGGTAGACTGTCGAATTGAAATCTGTCTCGGATGAAAATGAAAATGCTTGGATTTACTTCGACGATAACCCCAACGTCGACATTCTTGTCTTATACGACCGCAATTCCAGCCTCGCACATGCGTCGTGCCGATTAGGGCGATCACTCCACGTGAGCGCTGGTATGGTGATTCATACAGCAGGAGTGATCAAACTTGCTTGGCGTGGCAATTTGTATGCTTCGACTTGTGGTTTGACGCGAAGGTGACTCGTAAATGAATCAGTGTGCTTGAGGATTGAGTAGGTCCAATCCGCGTATCGAGAATGAATGAGTCTAGACTCAAACAAGAGTTACACCCCGATGAGAATGATTATTTCACGGGAGCGTTGCGTGGTGATTCACGAACCGCCGTGGATAATCGGACTCACGTGAGATTAGGGCGCAACGTATTGTCGAGCAAGACGACCTCGTGATCGAATACATGAATTGGTTAGAATTGGTGATTGAATAGATTTGAATTCTGTGCAACGAACGCATTAATGCGAATAGGTGATCGTGCTCGATGTTTAAAAATCTGAGTAATGCGAGCTTGGGTAGAAAAACCCCGTACTATCGACTTTGGTTTGACCCTAGGATTGGGGTCAGTATTGGCATTATTGTTGGGGAACTATGATTCCAATCCTGACATTGACTTAGCCTCGTAAAGATTGGCCTAGCGGTTAGGCGAGACGTCCTGTTGCAAGTGTTAGCAATCGAAAAGATTGATCTTGAGGATTGGCATGGATGGATAGCGTGAATCACGAATGTAGGAAACCCTGCTCACGAGACTCGACTGACATGCATATATTCCAGGGACGCTTGGGTATGTGCACGATGCGACTCGAGTGAGAATGACAAATTTTTTTATCATGCGGTTTGGCTGAATGCATGTATTTTAGGGACGCTTGAAATGCGTGCACGATCCAGCCAAGTGATAAGACGAGTTCAAGCAAGGCTTGAAAGATGGAAGTGTGTCGAGATCTTGAAATCGTGTTAAAGGAGTGATTGATAATAGTGCGAGCGTGGCTCGGAATCGAAGGAACGCGTAGGCAAAATGTGTACGATTAAGTCTTGGCCATAGAAATGGTAGGATAGCTTGCCTTCAGGAAAGTCTCGAGGACGAGACTTGTTCTGAGTGGTGTATGATGTAGTGCCCCGTCCCGCAAAGTCAATCGGAGGAATCGAAACGCCGACGGCGTTCGGACTTAAGCCTTGCAACGGCTTGCTCGGAGACATCGCTCAGGTGGGGTAGTTTCGGTGAACTCTCCTCATCTTTGCCTTCACATAATAAATCGTGTTTTCAACTTGCACAAGTTAGGCTTGATAAATAAAAGCTACTCATCCACATAGCTAAGGGAATAATCCCGACGGTTTGAATCGAGTTAGAACATGGAAAACGTCCCACTGTCGGCTTAGAGTTGGTGCACGGCGTGCTTTGAAAATGACACTCGGTCCTTCGTCCCGTGGCTTGGGAGAAGGAAAGTTGGTCTTCAGTGCAAAAGCTGAGAGTTAGCCTAAGTCATAGGCGTCGTCCGCACAAATGCTTACTAAAGCATGCACAGTCCTGTCCCGCAAGGCTTGGCATAGCCTTTGCTCGTCCCTTGGGTTAAGTTGTAGGCTTGAGTGAGTTAGACAAAAGTTGTGCTGGTCGACCTAAGTAATTTTACGTGCTGTCCCGCTCATTCTGCGGTTGTCAAGATAAGTAGTCCCACGACCCCAAGGCCCGTCATAGGAAGTATGACTTGGGCGATAGCGTTGCATAGAACACGAGTCGGTTTAAGGCACGAGCCACGGTTGGTTCAGTATGAGAGTTAGCCACGGTCGGTCGGTACTTATGGAAACACGTTATGTTCAAGTTAAGTTGGAAGGCTATGCAGTAGCCGTTCCCTGAGTTCAAAGAATGTTTAGTCTAAGCGATGGTTAGTCGCCGAGAGAAAATATGTCGGGACTGTGGTTCAGTCGCCGAGGCAACCCTGGTTTGGGCTCTGCGAATGAAGTGTGAAAAGAGGAAAGAGTAAAGCAAAGGAACTAAGTGATGATGATGAGACCATGCATTACGTTAAGTCTAGAAGTTAGCGTAGGCGCGTGGTCATGGACAACTTGTCGACAAGGGCGATGGTTTCTTCGAGCGGCAACCCGGGGCCACGGGACCGACTCGGCCTAGGAAGAAACAGGGTATAGCCGAGCTGGGTATGAAGCAACCGGTATGTCGGAGACTTGCATCGAGGATCGCAACCGGCGGTGAAAGGGTCCCGAGTACCAGGCTATGTCCACTATAGCTAGTCAATGCCAGTGACCTTTCATATAGATGTGTCGGCACGGGCGGCAATCCGTGTGGGTGCCTTTGGATTGAGTTTTATATGTATGAGTTAGAAAGACATAATGTCTGGGCCTAAGATTTGGCTACAGCGAGAAGGCGACGTGCTTCGGCACTAGATGTGGCGTCGAGTGTTAAGTTGATGGCATAGAGTTGCATGAGTTAGGCTTGAGCTATTGCGAGTTAAGTCAAAAAGGGCCGTAGGGCAAGTTTTGTGAAGTTACTTGAGTTATTGGGCTCGACCTCGAAATATGAGGCACGGCCGCGTTGTCACAACACAAGTGTAGGCGAGACTAAGCAAGGAGGCACTGCCTCGGAGATATTGAAGCACGGATCGAGTTATGGCACGACCGAGTCATTACGTCCCAGAGTTTGGCACGAAAGATAAGTATAAGTCGGTGCGTCAACAATGCAAGCACGAGAAAGGTCTAGAGGCAAGGAAATGGAGTCCTTCGTGTAGTTGCGTCTCTGATTATGGCCGTAAGGCAAACACGACCTGATAGGTTAATGTTGTTGGCACGAGGAGTGGTCTAGTGACAAGTATGAGTTAACGTTGACATTGCAAGCACGGGATGGTTTCGATACACAAGTTGCGCTAAGGCGCCGGTCCTAAAACTGATCCTAAGGCAAGAATAGAAAGACAATCGAAAAAGGGTTTATGTTGCACAAAGTAAATGAAACGTGTTGGTTTTGTATGGGTGGGCGAGAAGCTCACTCCACCAGTACAGTGGTACTGACACCCACACAGTGTTTCATGTGCAGGCACCGGTAGAAGCTCGTGGCGCGGAGCTCGCTTGGATGCGTCGAGGCACGGAGTTCCTTGGCGATTCGAAGCTTGCGGCCACGGTAATTGAAGACTTATACAGGACATAATGTATGGACATCGCCTTTCGAAGCTTCCGCTGGATTCAAGTATTGTATCGAGAGATGAGAGAGAGCAGAGTGACTTGTAAATAAGAGAAAAGTGAGCACGAGAGACATTGTAATTTGGCCTTGCGCCCACAGATGTAATCTTGTATTCAATATCAATAAAAGAGATTCTTTTGAATGACTTGTGTTCATGTGTTCTTCTTTAATTCTGCTGCTATAAATCAATGTCTCTGTATGGGACTTCTGTGCGACGACCCCGTCGCAGCCGATGTAATCGGCCGTTATGGAACCCGCCTTGCACGAGCGCAATCTAGGCTCATGCGGCATCACGCCTTAGCGCGGACGATCGCTCCTACGGGAGCGGAGCGTGACATAGTGGTATCAGAGCACGGCTTTACGTCCTTGGACCGTCGATTGAATTCTTTAGTTTCGATGTTTCCGCAAAACTCTGTTGCTTCCGCAAGTTGTTATCGTTGGTACGCTCTCTCTCAGATGTTCCTCGGCATGTCCATACAATAAGTCTAAATATTTTCGAAAGCTCGTACAAGCGTTCAATCTAACACATCGGTAGGCCGTTGCCAAATGCATCGGTAGGGCCTTTGTGCCGAATGTTACAAACTTGACTCGATAGAAAATATGTGCTAATGTTCGCAAAGTTGCACGTATGCCCGAATAGTCCTACGTCGACCTTAACAAGTCGCGTGCGTGCCTAATTAGTCCAACGTCGACCCTAGCAATTGAGCGTGCAAACTCGGGATATAGTCCGCACAGGATGGCTATGCACACGGCCTTTTGGCTAAGTTGTGTTTCGCGTCGCGCACCTTGACCCTTGGTGCAAATGAGTTGCGAGCGATATCAAGTATCGTTCGGTCAGGAACGGAGATACACTTAGAGTGTCTATCGATAGGAACGCTATCGGACTAACGCTTAGGCGTACACGGAAGATTGATTTGGATTTTGAGGAAATAGTACGAACGACTTAGTGCGTCGGTACGACGCGAGCGACTACGCTAGCGATTCGTCAAACGAATCTGAAGGATGTCTTAGCGAATGACGCGAATGTGATTTGAGGACTAGATCGTATGGCTTGAATCCGAGTGGTGTATGTGATAGGTTCGAAGAAGAATAAGAATGAGTGTCGACGACTAGTCGAGTGGCTCGAATCCGAGTGGTGTATGGTTTGTCTTGGAAATTGTTCGAGTGAATATTGAGGATTACGAGTATGTCGGCGAGGCGATGCGATCGCACAAAGCCTTAGAACGCATCACGTTTAGTCAGTCGTGACTTCGAATGTCCCGAACGAGCATCTTGTTCGGACAACTTGTGAATGAGCAACGCGTTAGAAAACGATTTGGAACGATGAATGAAAATGAATGGTCTTGATCGAGGAAACATAGAGGATCGCGCGTACGATTTTGGATTGATGCAACTGAAATGTGACTTGAGTTTTAAACGACGATCTTGAAACGAGCTTAAGGAATGGCGATCGAACTTGATCTTGAATATCGAGGAATGGTGGTATATCCAGTTCGGACAATAGCATCAGTCGCACGACTCGAAATTTGGTTGCAAAGGAAGATCGTCAGGTTACGCATATCGTCGATGGTATTGAGGCGTATCAAAGATCGATATGCGATAACTCGGGGGTACCCTGACTCGGCAAATGACGATCGTGCAAATGTCATTGTTCCGATGGATGTTATAATCGGGATATTGAAATGTATCGAGGAAAAGATAAACTTGGCTCGAGGATTTTCTGGAGACAATTAATAAAAAGTTGGATAATAAAAAGTTGTTCCGAACACGGACACGAGGCACTGCACTTTTGTGGTGGAATTTATTTGTGGAGACAATTAATAAAAAGTTGGAGGAGTACCTGCCTATTTATAGGATATGGGAATTTCCAATTTGATATGGATTAGGAATAATTTAAAACCCAAGAATAGATAATGCGTAATTTAATTTAAATCTATTTAAATCCAATCTAAATATAAATCCAATTCAAATTTAGATAAATCTAATCTAAATTAATATAGCTAAATTATATTTCCAAATCAAAGCTATTTAAAATATTTTCAAATGCAAGCCAATAAAAATAATCTTTTCAAATCTACTACCTCATATTTAATTCAATTTAAACCAAAATAATATTTTCAAATACTTTTTCGGATAATAAAATATTAATAATAAATAATTTTGAAAATTATAATAATTATTTAAGTATTAATAGGAAATAATTTTAAACTATATTTTTAATAATTTAGATAAAAAGTTTTCGAAAATAAACATAAATAATCAATCTTTAAAATATCTTTTTGCTAAATTACTTTTAATAAAAATAACTATTGTATATATTAATTTGAAACTATAAAATAATAAATAAAATATTTTTCTAAAATATGTACGCTCGCACATATTCGCACTCGTCGAGCAAAATTAAATTTCGTGCGCGACGTAAAATACGACTACGCGACGTACAATACAAAATTTAGATCAGTACCAAAATCGATAAAACAAATAAAAATGTAGTAGAAATTTAGGGGTTTTACATCCTACCCAACTTAAAAGAATTTTGTCCTCAAAATTAAGAATTCGTTGGGGGAGAGAAGGCACAACGGTAGAAGGGTTTCTTGGTTGTAGTCTAGGTTGAGGATATGATTAAGAGACGATTATAATCACTTCTTAAATTCAAGTGATTAGAAAGTCAAGCTTATAGATTTAGGATTGAGGGAGAGGTCAAGTAGTTAGGATGAAGACATAACAATGTCGAGTGGCAATGGTCTTAATTGATAGGACAGCTAGAGGGATTTCAAGTACAAGTGCCTTCGTCCTTCCAAAATTGGTGAAGGCGAAAGCGATTTAAGGAGTTCAATGACGACATTATCAATTAAGAATACGTGGTTCAAAGGCGGTCGTATAGATTTCAAAGGAATCGTCAAGGTAGTCGTGGATGGGATTCTAAAGGACAAGTTCAGCTATGTCCCCATTCACGAAGAACGATAAAATAAAAGCGAACCAAAGTGCACTTGGTTGATCAGACCATTATATATCGGTTCTGATTAGACAATAGGCTAGTGAGCGCTCAATAGCATATGTCATGAACAAACTCGATAAAGAATAAGCTTGCAAAAACTAGGCTACCTTAGCATCATTAGTCAAAACGGTAAATACATAGGTACGAGAGATTAAGATTTAAAGAAGGTAGAATGATTCTAAGTCATACAGTCGGCCTATAGTCTTCTTGTCCAAGTCCTTGGTTGGCTAGACGGTTTAGGTCCTCTAGATTCTAGGATCTAAATAAGCTTGCTAATATAGGTCACTAGGTCAAAGGGTTGCTAGTTCATAAGGTATTCTACCCAACTTAAAGAATTAAACTAATGGTGTTTTGGGACAACTAACTAGTAGGGTCAATCTTTAGCAAGCACGAAGGGAAGATAAGAATAGGGATGGAAGGAAGCAAGTAAGATGCAATTGATGAGTCAAACGGTAGATAAAATCAAGGAAAGAGGTCAAGTATGTGGATGAGATCCTAGACTTCTAATCCTATACGCAGGCTTGTTTGGTACGGAGTAACCAAACAATTTATCTAGACCTGCATGGGCCACCACAAAAATATGTAACGCTCCAGTCCCAAAATACGTTGGATTAGGAACGTAGACATGCCAGCTATATTCATACGAAGTACGTAGGTCTCGTATGAATACATAAGCTATAAAATACAGTAATCCAAGACAAACTAAATCTCATCCACAATGAAAAGAATAAAAATATAAATATCAACTCGAATATTTATGATACAATCGTTGGGCGGAGACAAAGTCCACTACCAACTATCACAATGAAAGAAATGTACATGAATCGAAAAATGAAAAGACGAACCAAGCGCAATCGTCTTCGGAAGAATGGAGAAGACCACGGCCTTGGCAAGGATACCTGCGAAAAACATGAACACACACCTGAGGAAAAACCAGGTCCTCAGAGGGACGTAACAAGATACATAAAAACAATACCATGATGAACTGTAAATGATACATGATAAAGAAAAGACCACATGCTCCAACACAATGGAACCTAACCATCTAGGTGTAATGCAAGTCAAAAACCATACTGGAACGTATAAGTGGGTAGGAATAAAGCATAGCATCCACTAGAGGCTTTCGCATGAACTAGTATACGTCTCTGACCGTATCTGACGACGTGGTCAGGGCCGTGCAATGGATATATCCCCTAGTTCATACTTTGCATCGCTAGTATACCTCCTGACCGTATCTGACGTCGTGGTCAGGGCCGTGCAATGGATATATCCTCTAGCGACACACCCATAACAGGGAAACCATAAACCCATAACCGGGCAATCTAGAAGGCTTTGGGCTAGCTCATACGTCCCAGTAGTTTTCCCCGCCCATGTATTACACAAGTCATATCCATGTCTTGGCGATCCATGTCTCTATGCAAGTCGCTATCTAGACTCCGCTAATCCAT
Organism: Iris pallida; assembly: GCA_029216955.1. Taxonomy (NCBI): domain Eukaryota; kingdom Viridiplantae; phylum Streptophyta; class Magnoliopsida; order Asparagales; family Iridaceae; genus Iris; species Iris pallida. The sequence continues at coordinate 8,535,284 of JANAVB010041816.1, read as the reverse complement.
AAATGAACCAACACACGAACCGTCCGTATCGGTAGCAAGTCGAATACGTAGGTTCGTGTCGACTCAACGATCCTCACTTATGTGTCGTGTATGAGACGTGTCAACAAGTCAAAGAAGTTATGAAGCATAACTTCAACACACCGGGAAAGTCTGCTACCACATATGGTCCACACACACACACACACGCACACACACAAACATCGATATACATATCGATGGCACCCAAGTCATACTTGGACATACTCTTACTAATGTAAAAATACTAGCAACATATAAAATGTCATGAATCAAATGTAAGTACAAGATGGCAAGGTATCTTGCCTGGTAGGACGCCTGGTGTGCTGCAATAATCCAGGTGGCACGATCTGTGACTCCGGTGCAACAACTGTATAAGGTGACCTTGGATGGTGGCACGGACAGTTCCATTGGGTCCAGAAGGGTCAAATTTGTTAGGGTCAACATAAGGTAGTCTAGAATTGGTGCGGAAACATGAATGATGGGATTGGCTATGGGCAAGAGGAGATTCAAGAGAAAATAATAATAAGATATAGAAAACTATTTATAATATTTGAGAACGATATATTATTAGCTAATATTTGTTAGAAAAATATGTTTGAAAAATCTAAGTAACTTACTTAAGGCAAATCCTTAATTTATCAAAAATACCTTTGGCTAGCAAAACTAGATGTAAACATATCCCAAAATATTTTATATATAAAAATTGTTTCTAAGCATGACCTCGAAGTTTATCAAGATATAACTTTTGATAAGAAATATTTTATTAGTAAATTTTTTTTTAGAATAATACTAGAGATTTCAAAAGAATTATTACGGGACTTCTAGACCATAATAAACATATGGAAACCAAATATTTATAAACCTATAATATTTAAAATTATTTATCCTATACATTTTGTTTGGTAATAATAATAATTAAATAATAAAAATGTTGAATATACACACCCTTAAAACAACAATCATAAAATATGACAAAAACAAAATAACAAGATAATAATAATAATAATGATAATAATAAAAAATATAATGATAAAGATAATAATAAAATAGAATTTTAGTAATAATAATAATAGTAATAATAATAATAATAATAATAATAATAATAATAATAATAATAACAACAATGATTTACAAAAGCAAAGCTAAAATAATTAAAGTAATACAAACACTGCTTTCTCAAAAATAAAAAAATAAAATAAAATAAAAACACTGAACTGCCAATGTACCTACTCGACATTGGTTAAGAGAGAGGAGAGATCAAAAAAAAATCTAAATAGAAACTTTGAGGAGTGAGGAAGAGAGAGAGGAGGAGAAGAGGGGGAAATGGGAGCTCGGGAGGACGAAGCGGATGGAAAGTCGGCCGGGAGAGAGGCAGGCGGCGGCGGAGATGGGTGGCGGAAAGAAAAAGGGGAGGCTCGTCGGCTGCTGGCTTTCGGCAGGCGGGTTTGGGGGAAAAGGGAGCGGAGGATCGGCGCGCTGCTCCGGACGGCGGTCGGAGCAGCCTGCGGACGAGGACGGCGGCGCAGATCCGGAGGGGTTTCGTTCCGGCGGAGCTCGCGGCCAGGCGAAGGAAGGAAAATCGGCGGTGGAGGAGGCTCAGGCGGGTTTGAGAGGGCTGGGTCGGAGTGGAAAGCTCGGGCATGGCGGAGGCGGTGGATCTGAAGGGACGACCGCGGTAGAGGCCAACCTGAGGTCGGTGGCGAACACCGGAGGAGGTCTACAGCCAAGGACGAGCGCAAGCGCCGGCACAGAATCGAGTGCTGGGCGGAAGCGTTGCTCCGGCGACTGGCGCCGGGCTTCCCGACCACGCTCGAGACGCGGCAAGGAGCGGAGAGGATCGAGAGGGAGAGAGGCGGACTGGTCTCGGCGTGCGGCGGAGGAAGTCGGCTCTCGGGGACGCCGGCAGATCTGCTCGGCTCTGGGCGACGCACGGATGCGACTGGAGAGAGGTGAGTCTAGGGTTTTCTGTTCCTCTCTCTTTTCTTGATAATGGCGGTGGTGGTGACGAACTAGCGGAGTCGGAGGCCGACTGCCGCAGTGGTTGTTGTTGTCGGTGGTGTGTGGGTTCGCCGGCGTCGAACGTCGGTGATGATGGCCAGGGTGGTGGTAATCGGTGGGATGGAGGTGACGATGATGAAGGCGATGGTGGTGCTACCCAGGGGCGGGGGTTTGGTGTGTTGGGTCGGGGAACGACGGCCTGGCTGGGTCCGGCTGCTGACGGCGGAGGTGAGATGGTGGCAACGGTCGGGAGAGGAGGCTGGGGTCGCGGTTGTGGCCAGGAATAGTCGGGGTGGTTGGGACTCCGGCCGGGAGCGTGGCCGGGTTGGTTGATGGCTGGTGCTGTGTGATGGTTTGGAAAGACGTGGAAAGAGAGTTAGGGTTAGGATTAGGGTGTTGGCGGTGGTTAAGGTGTTGTGTCGAGTAAGTGTCCTGCGAGATACGAGAAGACGTCGAGTCCGGGGTTGTCGTACTTGGAGAAATTAATGTATATGTATAAAAGAAATAGTAGAAGGGAAACAAAAAGGATGGGTATGGACACGGACACGAACACGGACACGAGACACTGCACTTTTGTGGTGGAATTTATTTGTGGAGACAATTAATAAAAAGTTGGAGGAGTACCTGCCTATTTATAGGATGTGGGAATTCCCAATTTGATATGGATTATGAATAATTTAAAACCCAAGAATAGATAATGCATAATTTAATTTAAATCTATTTAAATCCAATCTAAATATAAATCCAATTCAAATTTAGATAAATCTAATCTAAATTAATATAGCTAAATTATATTTCCAAATCAAAGCTATTTAAAATATTTTCAAATGTAAGCCAATAAAAATAATCTTTTCAAATCTACTACCTCATATTTAATTCAATTTAAACCAAAATAATATTTTCAAATACTTTTTCGGATAATAAAATATTAATAATAAATAATTTTGAAAATTATAATAATTATTTAAGTATTAATCGGAAATAATTTTAAACTATATTTTTAATAATTTAGATAAAAAGTTTTCGAAAATAAACATAAATAATCAATCTTTAAAATATCTTTTTGCTAAATTACTTTTAATAAAAATAACTATTGTATATATTATTTTGAAACTATAAAATAATAAATAAAATATTTTTCTAAAATATGTACGCTCGTACATATTCGCACTCGTCGAGCAAAATAAAATTTCGTGCGCGACGTAAAATACGACTACGCGACGTACAATACAAAATTTAGATCAGTACCAAAATCGATAAAACAAATAAAAATATAGTAGAAATTTAGGAGTTTTACACCCGACTACCGAGCCGCATGAAGGTGGCAGCCGCATGAGAATGACAACCGCATAAAAGTGAACCCCAACTAAACCGTATAAGGGTGGCCCCCACAATCCGAGCCGCATGAGGGTAGCAGCCGCATGGGGTGGCCTCCAACTGAACCGCATAAGGGTGGCCCCTACAATTCGAACCGTATGAGTGTGGCAGCCGCATGGGGGTGGCCTCCAACTGAGCCGCATAAGGGTGGTCCCCACAATCCGAGCCGTATGAGAGTGGCAGCCGCATAAGGGTGGCAGCCGCATAAGGGTGAACCCCCAATCTGAACCGCATAAGGGTGGTCTAGGCAGTCCGCATAGAGAGCTTCTTTGAACTTTATGGACTGTGCCGGTTGTCTCAGAGATTTTCTCGTCTTTTGAGGAGCCTGACGCGTCTCCTCATTATGTCAGAGCTGTCACTTTATGTCAGAGCATTAAATGGTCAGCTGCAGAAAGTAATTATGGCCAGCTGTCATCGGCCTGTTTTGAGCCGCATGAGGCCACGTGGCTCTTCCTGAGCCGCATAAAGTCCCTGAGCCGCATGCGGCTTTCTGGGTCTTTCCGAGCCGCATAAGATTCTTCGAACTTTTGAGCCGCATGTTGAGTCTGGGCCGCATATGAATTTATTATTCTTTTTCATGCTTCTACAAGACCCCCTTTAAAGTTTTCAATTTTGCAAAAATTGAAATACTTTGAATAAGAAGCATGCCCACGTAGCCGCATAGACTTCTCTGACCGCATAGGATTTTCTAGCCGCATGGATTGCTCTGGCCGCATAAAATTCTCTAGCCGCATGGGCTACTCTGGCCGTATGCAGCTCTGCTTGCCACGTAGGCATCTCATTAATTGCCCTTTATTTGTTTTGATTTAAAGCTGTCTTTTGGGATAGGATCCCAAGAGTCAACTTTAAATATTTAGATTTATTCTTAATGATTACGAGTAATCTTTTGCAAGCGGGGGATAGAAATCCAAGAGTCGGTCTCCTCTCCTAGGCAGCACATGAATCGAAGCGTCCATCGGTCTACGAGCCCCCCTGTCTACCTATAAATACGAGTAATTTTTAGAGAGAGACTCTTTACTCTCTCTTCTTGTTCAAGCCTTTCTTGTCCTAGCTGCCGTCTTCTTCTCCTTTGATCATCGATGGCTCCCAAGACTTCCAAGGCTTCCTCTGCGGCGAAGGGTAAAGGAGCGGCTTCCTCGTCGACTGCGACGCCCACAATCCATCCTGATGTTCACCTTGCCATTGCTGGTAAGGATGTTGGAAGAAATTGCATGAACTCAAAACCCTAACCATCATGGTCACGCCGCATGTTTTATGCGCGGGCCTTCTTCGTCTTCATTAAACTGTTCAAGTTCATTGTACTGTACGTGCCGCATGTACATCTTATGTCTGAGCCGTATGGGGGTATGCCCCATGTTCGAGCTGCATGAGAGTCGTCTCGTGGCCGCATAAGCACTGGACCGCATGAGGACCTACAGAACAGGGCCGTATAAGTCCCTCTGAACTGAGCCGTATGAACCCCCACAAAACAGGACCGCATAAGCTCCCTTTGAACTGAGCCGCATGAACTCCCACAAAACAGGGCCGCATAAGCTCCCTTTGAACTGAGCCGCATGAGGCCACGCTAAGCAGAGCCGCATAAGCTCATTGGAACTAGGCCGTATGAGACCGCGCTAAGCAGAACCGCATAAGCTTATTTGAAGTAGGCCGCATGAGACCGCGCTAAGCAGAACCGCATAAGCTCATTTGAACTGGGCCGCATGAGGCCGCATCAAATCAGAGCCGCATAAGCTCTTCTAAACCGTGTCGCATGAACACTCGCTAAATCGAGCCGCATACGCTCACGTGAACTGGGCTGCATGAGGCCCCGCAAAAATAAAGCTGTATAAGCCCTCCTTTTTAATTGTGTCGCATAAGGACCCACCTAATCAGAGCCGCATAAGCCCTGAAACAATAAGTGGTTTTACCTGGTCATCATCTAACTTGTTTCCTTTGTCTTTTTTCAGGGAATCTGCAAGTCAATCCTGCGGGAGAGCCCTTGGTGGGTTCAGCCCAATCTGCTGTGGGTGTGCGGTTCGACCATATAGTCTAGTATGTGGTGAACCAGCTTCCCAAAGACGAGCATGTGGAGAGGCTGAATGCTATCAAGAACCGGTCCTTCTACTTTCTCTGTGCCATGATGAACTCGGGGCGATTGGGGAGAGAATACCGGAAGCCTGCGTTCCTCTTTGGGGATGCCTTGACTGTGAAGAACCCCCAAGTTTTGGATATATCTGGGAGTTGGAGCTTTACTTTTGACGGAATGGCGATCCATATTCCTCAGATGGAGCGTCATTTTCCGCTGTCGTGGTTCAACATGTTGCCGATGGACAGAAAGATGGTGGACTCCTTAACTCCGAGCCAGTCGGGGATGTTTGTGGGTAACATCCACTATAACAGAAACTTGGGGTCAGTGTATGTGGGCAAGGTATCGGTCAGTTGCTACATGATGGGGTTGGCCCCGGGGTACCTTTTCAAATGTGCAGGGTCCCAATTTTAAGTGCTCTCAGGCCGACACTTTCCTGAACCAGCTTGCTCGGAAGGGGTCCTATTCTGTTGGCCGGTTGGCGCTGTTGAACTGGATAAACCCCATCCCTTCGTGGGCCAATTTGACCACATAGATTCTGCGGAAGTATGAGACTCTCCTTCGTGAGATCGACCTCTATCACGCCATTCGGGGCATCTGTCACGGTCTGCCCATGAATAAGACGTTGTTCATGGCTCTCCTAGAGATGTACAACCGGCGGACGGGAACCTTCTTTACGCTTGGAGGAGAGATGGGACTCGCTCTCCACGAGATACATACAGTTTTTAAGCTGTCCTGGGGAGAAGAAGTCTTTGAAGTGTATACCCTGACGAACGAAGAGTTCGAGGATTTGGATCGGCGGGTCCCGGGCTTTGTTGCTGTATACCGGGAACTACTATGTCATCACAGCACCTGCCACCAGACGTCCATCAAGAAGGACGGTAGCTCAGAAGGAAACCTTCCTCACACCCGGACATGGCTCACACATCTTTTTACGCTAGGTGCCTCAGGCCGGGTTTCTCCTCGAAATCCTCAAACCCAAGAGGAAGTACAGGACCTGGTGTTGACTGCCAAGAGGTCGAGGACCACGGGCGATAGGTTTGGGAGTCGAACTGACTCCTTCAGTTATTTTTATCGGGGTACTCAGCAGCTGTCAAAGAAGGCACTCCTGGCAGGGTTCCTGATGGTGTGGCTGCTGTAATTCCACTTCCCGATTTTTCCTAGAAAATAAAATTTTTGATTTTAATAAAAGCAATTGATTTATTTGGATTAATTTTTTTATTTTAATTAATAATATGATGATGGATATTTTAGAGGGAAATAAATTGAGGAGCATGAATTTTCAAATTTAAAAATTGGTTATAACCACCTTGGTGGTCCCCACACCTCAAAACTGAATTTCTAACAGATTTCTTTAGATCTTGCAATAAAGAAGAGGGCAGGGTCTTAATTGCTAAACGGCAGTTGGTGGGGGGGTTATTTGCATATTTGCTTTTCTCTCTTAATAAATAGAGCTGGAGAGAGAATGGAGCTGTGCTCATTTCTCTCCATTCATTTTTTTGAGAGCTCGGAGCTCTCATTCCCTTGTCCCCAAATTTCTCCAACCCTAATTCTCCTCCTCCCCGGCGAAGCTCGACGACGGCGACGAAGATGTTGGCTGCGGCGGCTATAGCGACCTTCACGGCGAGCTCCGGTCACGACGTGGAGATCTGATCGAGAACTCCCTGAGGCAAGACGCTCCGGTGATCAACGAGTTTTCCTTCGACTCCAGTTTCTCCGACGATCTCTCCGTGGCCGATGGTTCTTCCAATCTAGACACTGATACTTGGTGAGTTCATTTAGATCCCTCGATTTTTGAATTATTCGAGTTCATTGATTCGTTCGCTGATTCCATTTAGATCAGTCAATTCTTGTTCCAATCGATCAAGTCATTTGGGAAGTCCATCTTGATCTAGATACTAATCCAGATCTGGCAAGAATTCTTCTCTAGATCCTTGTGGATATGCACAGATTATTCTATATCCTAAGTTTTGATCGGTGCCTGTAGATTTGGTTGTGGCAACCTACGATTTTCTTGTCATCGATCGATTCCTTCCTTCAAGAGCCATTTCGGTCTGCTGACACAGGAAAGAGAGTCCAACTTCGGATTGTGTCTCTGTTCTTGGTATCAGACTCATTGCAGGTGAATTCTAAACTTCTTGCTCGTTTCACTCTTAGTATTGATTTGGATGATTTTATTCTGTGTCCGAGTGTGATTTCGGGACCAATTGTGTAGAACCAGTATTGTGGACACTGTGGTCACTATTCTGTTGAATTTCTATTTTGCTTGGACAAGATCAGGATCGTAGAACAGCATTCTTACCTGCACTCAAATTCTTCAGGTTTCCTTCTTCCGAACTCCTTTTCTATTTGTACGTTTGGGTTGGTTGTGATTTCATGAGTGTCGTGTTATATGTGTTGTGCGTATGTTCGTAATGCTCTGGAGGAACGCGAAAGTGTGTCCAAGGTTCTGTACCGGTCCTTGTCGGGTCCGGGGATCTGACCGTGGTCATGTCCAGCCTAAGTTCGTAGCAAATCGTTGTTGGTGTCGTGTGGTGTTATGACCAGCGAGTTGGCGTGGAAGGATGAAGAGAGTTCCATTGTCCGATTGACCATAGCGGATCTTGTCCAAGTTTTGGGTTCGTGTCTGTGTGTGTGGACTATTTTGAACCAGCATGGGTTGCTTATGGAGTTCTTCCCAAATTAGTGCAGATTTGTTATTAGCTTACTGATTTACTAAATTTTATTTAATCTCTATTTTGTACTGTAAATTTATTCATTAAGTTTGTATATTTTCGTTAGTGTATAATTATTTCAGAAAGTTTTGGATACTCCTTTGCTGTTAAATTTTGACTTTATGTGGATTGGTGGTTAGATTGATTTAACTGTATATTTTCCTCGGTTTAATTTCTATTATGTGTTGTCTGGGTTTTGCTGGGGTTCAATGAATTGAGAAGAGAGCAGTATGGACTCACAGGTCTTCTCTAGTAATGGTTGTTTACAAGTTAGACCAAAAGAGGGTTGAGCTAAGCTGCTACAACTATTAAGGGTCAAGCCAAGGGAATTAGTTTGACAGTAAGCTTCAACTGTCCCTTCGTATTCATTTCTGTTGATGTGGGAGTAGTAGATAGTGGTTAATGTTGGTTGTAGCTCTAACACTTGATATACCAAATATATTATTTTCTACTTTTTTCTGTTAAGGATATCTGTTATGTTCAAACTACTATAATAAGTTTGGATGGGAAGCTTTTATGACCATACATGTGTACATAACATAATGGGGTTCGGCTTGCATGAGTATGGGCTAAGTACAGTTGTGGGTTAGGACTTATTAAGCTAAGCCAAAGTCTAGATGATGGTATGGCCAATCCATCTGAGAGTGAATATTTACAGTATGTAGATATGTGTTTGCCATTGATTGTAAAAGAACAGAACAATTATCGGAGGACTGAACTTAGACTCACAATACAAACTCGCTCGTACAAAGAAAGCCTAGGGACGAAAACCTAGGTACAGCAGACTAAGTACGATTGTTTATTTTTGATTCTGGGGGGTGACGATAGAGGCTCGGGAAAGCGACGGCCGCTCTGCCTTACTCCTTGGACGATCGGTATGCAGCCTTGGCTCGGGGAAGATCTGCTCGGCGTTGACGAAGAAAGGCTCTTCTTACTCTCCTCGGGTTGCTCTCCTGGCTTCTCTCTCTCTGTGAGTATCAAGAAAAGGGAGAGCTCTCTCTGTGTATATCTCTCTCTTCTTCTCTTTTTTTATTCTTTTGTTGCCGACCTTTTTTACATGGGAATGATGCTGGCTATTTATAAGAGTTGGGTGGGATCATTAGGGTTTGCTGATGATTATCTATTTGGAATGTCGGCGCTCCTTCATTCTATCTGGGCCCTTGATCCTGATCATAATGAATCTCGGCCACTAATGCGGATAGCACCAAATCTTATGAGCAGTTAATGCTGACTGCTTTAAATCTTCGTGATTGATTATGCCAATATTTGATTGCTCGCCACGTGTCCTATTGACTTGATGATGAATGATATGCCCTGATCTCGGCAATTATGATGATGATGTCGAATATTCTCGTTGGGATTCTGTTGCATCTTCAGTGCCACATTTTTTTAAATTGAAGATCCTGCCAGGGCCGCATAGGGTGACCAACACTTGAACCGCAAGAGGATACTACTCGTGAGCCGCATGAGTCAATGCCTCATCGAGCCGCAGGGGACGAACTTTCCGTGAGCCGCATATGCATAGTTTCTGTAGGCTGCATGAATTAGCGTGGTGTTGAGCCGCATAGACCGGGCTATGGGTGGACCGCATATGGCAGATTTTTTTGTTAATCATATTAGAGTGACTCCTCAATGAGCCGCATGAAGCTGTTCTCTATCCGAGCCGCATGAGATTTTTGCCACGCGTCAATCTAGGATTTTTTGTCAGATCGGGTCAGAGACTTTCTTCTTTTCCTGAAGAGTTTGTCATTATGGCAGAGCCATTATGATACTTTATGTCAGAGACAACCGTCGAGTCGTGTCAGAGCATTAAATGAGACCATTACTCCAGTGGCCAACTGTGGGGGGGGTCACACGTGTCGTCAATTGAGCCGCATATTCCTGCTGAACCGCATTCATCCCCGAGCCGCATGAGTCTGAGGGTCTTCTTTTGGGCCGCATAGGGCAACTCCAGTATGGGTCGCATAGACTTGCTACCCAAAACCGTATGGGCCATTTATGCCTTTATTCTAATATTTTCCATGCTTCTACAGGACCCCCTTCAAAGTTTTCAATTTGTAAAATTGAAACACTTTGAATAAGAAGCATGGCCCTGTTCATGCCGCATAGGATGTTCTGTTTACCTGAGCTTCCTGGCCGCATTAGCATCTCGGCCGCATAGATTCTTCTGGCCGCATAAGCTCTTTGCCACGCGCCCTGACCACGTGAGCAAATCTTCATTAATTGCCTTCGATTTGATTTGACGTCGCCTTTTGGGGGAGGATCCCAAGGGTCGGTTTTGCCTTGACCGAAGCGTTCTCGCCTTTATTTTTGGAGGCGGCGCGTAATCCGAGGCATCTTTCTACTTTATTGATCGCCTATAAATAGGAGTTTTTTAGCTCTTGGGGATTTCTTTACCTCCTTTCTTTGCTTGAATTCCCTGTTGCCAACTTCGCTCTTCGTTTTCCTTCTTCATCCATCGACCATGGCTCCCAAGAGATCTGCTGCATCGAAGGCCGTGAAGGGCAAGGCAGTTGCTGCTTCGGCGACTGCGGCGACGAATGTAGTCGCTCCTCCGCCGGTTGCTGTAGGCGCTGTCCATCCTGATGTTCACCCACCCATCGCTGGTAAGGGGGTCACTCCGAAAAACCCTAGCTGCTGCCATGGCTCTGTTGCATACTTTATGCACAAGCCACATATACGAGACGTATCGATGTGACCGCATAAGCACTTCGCCCATTATGGCCGCATGAGCTTGTCACATTCGATCAGTGCCGCATGTGTGTTTTCGACTTGGGCCGCATAAGCGTTGCTCACTTTTGAACCGCATGAACTTGATGGTTTGTAGCCGCAGCGGTTTGTATGAGTCGGGCTTAGCCGCATGAATCTATAAACCCTTCTGAATCTCAGTTGTACGGACTTGGTTAATTCAGAGTCGCATGGGGCTATGACGCGCAGAGCCGCATGGACCTATCTGCTGATGAGCCGTATGAGGCTGGGGCAACCTGAGCCGCATAGACTTCAGTAATCTTTTCCAATACTTCTGTTTTCTTTGTTTGTCTTCTGACCTTATTTCTTTTATCTTTTTCTAGTGAATCTGCCCGTGAATCCTGCGGGGGAACTTTTGGTTGGTTCAAATCAATTCGCTTTGGGTGTGCGTCTTGACGACCTAATTAAGCATGTATTGAATCAGTTCCCTGCTGATGAGCCTTTGGAGAGGTTGAACGCCATCGAGAATCAGACCCTTCATTACCTTCGTTCCATGATGAACACTGGGAGGCTGGATGGGAAATACCTGAAGCCTCTATTCCTCTTTGGAGATGCTCTAATCATAGGGAACTCTCGAGTGTTAGAGATTTCCGAGAACTGGGATTTCTCTTTGGACGGGGAGTCAATCCATATCCCTTTTATGGAACGCCATTATCCCTTATCGTGGTTCAACATGGTGCTGTTGAACAGGAAGATGGTGTGCAACTTGACCCCTACTCAATCGGGGATGTTGATGGGCGACATCCATTACAATCCGAATATGCGGTCAGCGTACCCAGGTAAGGATCCCGTCCCTCGGTATATGATGGGTCTGGCCCCGGGCTCCTTCATGAATGCATACGGTCCCAACTTTTCATTTGCTCAGGCTGACACCTTCTTGAATCGGCTTGTCCGTAAGAAGTCCTATCCTGTTGGTAGGATAGCATTGCCGAACTGGATAAACCCTACTTCTATGTGGGTCCAGTTGACCACCTGGGTCCTGCAGACCTACGGAACACTCTTGCGTGAGGTGGGACTTTATCATGCTGTTCGAAGGACTTGTCACGGGCTCCCTATTAATAAGCCGCTGTTCATGGCGCTCTTGGAGTTGTATAGCTGGCGAACGGGGACATTCTTCTCACCAGTAGGGGAGCTGGGGCTTGCTCTTCATGAGATGTATACTGTCTCTAAACTCCCCTGGGGAAATGAGCCTTTCGAGGTGTATACCCATTCGAATGAGGAGTTTGAGGACTTGGACCGACGATTCCCAGGTTTCGTTGCAGTATACCGGGAGTTGCTGTGCCACCATAGTGCTTGTCACCAGATGGCCATAAAGACAGCGGATAGCTCCGAAGGGACCGCTTCCCACACCACATCATGGATTAGTTACCTTTTCAAAGTTAACCCTTCTGGTGGAGTTATTCCTCGAACCCCTAAAACGCACGTGGAGGTGAAGGATTTGATGGCAGACGTCAAGAAGTCGCGGTCCAGGAGTGACATATTTGGGAGCCAAACTGACTCTCTCAGCTACTTTTACTATGGGACCACACAGATGTCAGAGAAGGCGCTTCTGGCTGGCTTTTTGATGATATGGTTACGGAATTGCATCGTCTCGGGAGGAGCAGGTTCCATCGAGAGGATCGGTCGCCATTTTATTCTTTCCGCCGTTAAACTGGTGTTCGGAGTTAGGCTGGCCCTTCTTCCCGCCATGGTGTGCAGCATCCACCACGGTCTTCGGACCTTCTCATCCAAAGTTGTTGCGCGTAAGAAGACCTTGGATTTTGAGCGCGTAGAATTGCCTTTCCATTACTTGATGGCGTGGTTGGCGATGCATTACAAGTCTTTGCTGGGACCCGGGATAGCGGAAGATGCTACGGATGAAGATGCTTTCCTCTTCAAATGCCATCGCCAGTCTTGGGAATACAATACTATGCCGGCTTGTCGGAGGACGCTGGCGAGGGTAGATGGGTGTCACCTTTTTGTGTCTGTTCCTCCTTTTTCTGATGAGGATGTGAGTAAGGTACACTTTGATGGTACTGGACCTCCTCACTTTCTATCTCCGGATATGCTCACTTGGTTGCGTAACATCCGTCCTGCTCATTTGGTTTATCACAACCGCGATAGGGTGTACCTGGAGCCTTACCTACCTAGTAGGTTTTCTCGGCAGTTTGGTTATAGCCAGTTATTCCTTGATCAACCCAATCCTGGTTCGGGCTTCGAAGGTAGTGTTCTTGATGGCGTCAGGGCATGGAATTATTATGATGCTTATCATACTCGAGCCAGCTTCTCGGTTCCTGATGCTCAGACGCCAAGGGAAATTTTATACGTGGCTGTTTTGTATCATGTCATGGCGAACAAGCCTCCTATTAATTTCGATTCGAGTGCCAGTTTTATCGTGGGTACTGGTTTAGAGGAGAAGCCAAAGGGGGCTAAAGCCAGAAAGCAACTAGCGCTTCAGACTCCTCTCCCTGAATCAGAACCTTCCGAGTCGGCTGGGGAGGAAGATGATAGTGAAGATTCTCTTTTTGATGGAGGCGAAGAAGTAGCAGATCAATCGCTTCCCATCCCTGATGAACCGGCGGAGGGCCCATTGCTTTCTATAGAAGGTGGAAGAGTGAGGGAAGAACAGCTTCCGGCTGTGTCTGGTTCCTCACGTAAGCGAGTCAGGCACGAATCTTCTGGCAGTAGAGCGACTTTTTCCGTGAAGAGAGCTGCCGTTAAGTCTCGTGGATCGCTTATTACCGAAAGGGATGACGGTACCGATGCTACTCCGGAGGTAAGGCTAAATTGGATTTGTTTCTTTGTTGTAGTTCCCTTTCCTCTCGCAGATATGATTTAATCACTTTTCTTTGTAGGCGTCCGACGGGCCGGAGTCTTCTGAACCATCTACTGCCTCTGAGGTTGATCCCGCCCTTGCTGTCTTAATCAACGATATGTGCGCCGCGGTCCTTTCGGCTGGGGCTCTCCCGGAGGCGGCTGGAAGTTCCCGGGTTGCTGAAGCATCAGCTCGGGGGGAACAAAGGTTCCTCTGGGCCCGCCCCTGCGGTCGTTGAGCTTCGGCGAGATGACACCGTTCTCGGTACCTCTTCTTCCGGGGACGACTCTCTGATTCCTGATTCGGAGGTTATTGGTGAGGAGGCTGTGGTGGCTGTAAACGAACCTCAGCCTCCATACTCCTCCATTGGTAAGATAGGCCATATATTGACTACCGAAGGGGCTTATTCGCTCTATCAACATATCCTTCGGGTCAAGTCGATTCATGGTTGCCTTGGCCCTGCAGGTCCTGACCTTTTACCTTCCGCCGCGGATGTTCTCGGGGAGAGTTCGGTCGGCCATTATCCGGACGAAAGGAATGTTTCTTCTCCTCTCTCTCATGTTGAAGAGCCTCCTGCCGTCTCCGGGCAGACGGGGAGGGAGTTGGCAATGGTTTCCGCCTCGTCTTCCGCTGTTGACACGGCTCCGGAAGTCGACTTCTCGACCTTGTCGAGCATCCAAATCCTAAGGGCTGCTGAAGAGGAGTTGGCCGCTGTTCAAGCGTCTTTCCGTGCGGAGTTGGTTTCTCTTGTGGCAGGAGCGGCAGATTCTGTCGCGTCTTCTTCCGTGCTACCAGCCACACTCCCGCTGACACCGGTTTCCTCGGAGGCTCTGGACGAGGTGACGCAGGATGTGGTTGACAGCTTTTATCGCCACTTAGGGAGGGGTATAAACGCTGCCGTGGAACGGGGGGTCCCTTTTTCTCTGTCTCTACGGGGAGCTCGGGGCCAAATTGACACTCTGAAGGGTCTTCCTGGCGGGCTGGGGTTAGCAGCGTTCCGGGAGCCTAAGCTGACAGAGGCTGATCAACTTGTGACCCAACTGCTGGCAGTACGGCAGGCTGGCTTGCCCGCTGCAATTGAACGGGAGCGGGGTCGCCTCGTTGCTGCTCGGGACAAGATTAAGCTCACTCGGGATGCTGCCGCGCCAGCTGTGCGGGAAGACCTTGACAAGCTTTCTGTTTCATATGCCCATCTGGGTCGTCGAAGTCAGGCTTGTAGGGCTCGTGAAGAGTCTGCTTCTCGTGGAGTAGCGGCCACACGGGAGCGGATTCTTGCACTCCAACAGGAGTTGGCCTTTCTAGAGTTAGAGCGGGAAGCTGCTCGTGCAGAGCAGGAGTCGATTGCTCGGGAGGCCGAGCGGGTTTCCCGATCCTCTGCCTCCTTGGAGCGGTCTTTTAAGGAGTTTGAGGACAACTGGCGAGCCTATGCTCATCTGGAGGACCCGGCGGTGCTGAATCAGGAAGCAGAGCGTCGAACCAAACAGAGTTTTGAGCGGTCGGTCGCCTTGATAAAGGACCGCCTCACGGTGTTATGCGCCCCAGAGCAGTGATCCACCATCTGTCCTCTTCTGCTTCTCTTTTTTTTGTTTTTTTTTCCTTTCATATGTGTATATATATTATTTTTTTTTGCCAGGGATGTGATCCCCACTGATGTAGCTCCTTTGAATTTTGAGATAAATGAGCATGTTTCAACTCATCTTCTTTTTCTTGTTCTTGTGGTGTTCATAGAATTGGACTTGCTGGGGGATTATTTGTGGACTTGTTACCCTGGACGTACCTTGGTTTTAGGTACGGATAATAAGTTTGATCAGGATGTCCGGGACAGCCACGACAAAATGGTCATGGATGTTCTCGGTACTGGGGAAAGGAATGCCGTAGAGCAGCTGGGCTCCCGGGGCATGGTAGGATGGTGGATTTATGCTAAGAAGCTTAGCAAAGGATATTTGTGGACCTATTATCCTTGGCGTACCCTGGTTCAGGATACGGATAATAAGGTGGGAGGAAGCCAGTCATATTTGCTCCAAGATTATGAGGACGTAGCAAACATGAGGGTTTTACCGTAGAATCTTCCTACTCAGAGGTAATAAGAACATGGTAGGGGGAGACTTCACGGAAGACTTTTCTATAATCAATAGTGGTCAACAGAGGACGTTTGTGGTCAACAGAGGACATTTGTGGTCAACAGAGGACATTTGTGGTCAACAGAGGACGTTTGTGGTCAACAGAGGACATTTGTGGTCAACAGAGGACGTTTGTGGACCTATTATCCTTGTCGCACTCCGGTTGTGGGTACGGATAATAGGTTGAAAGGGAACCAACATACTTGCTCAGAGGTAATGTGGACATGGCAAATATGGTGATTTCTTCGACGGAGCCTTCCCACTCAGAGGTAATGAGGACATGGCAGGAGTGGGCTCAATGAAGAAGGGGTGCATAGAACTACTCAGAGGTAGGAGGACATGGAAGTTCTATGCGAGGGGGCGGTTTGTTCTTGGTGGAAGTGAAAACGACTCAGAGGTAATGAGGACATGGTCGTTTCAGAAATTAGTGGATCGATTACCCTTTTTGTGCACTGGGAGTGCGGGTAGTGGATCATGAGGGAGGATCTCTTTCAGGAAGAAAGTTCAGAGGTATGATTATACGTGACTTACTATCTGAGAGAGTGACCGGAAATGTAAGTACATAATTTGGATTTTTTAGAATATTGAGGAGATGAGAGTTCAGTGGCACCAGCGGGTGCATGGCTCGGTAATCTGAAATGTTGTGGATGTGGGTTCAGTGGTATCAATGGATACATGACTCGATAATTTGGAAAATGGTGGGTGCGAGTCCAGGGGTACTAAGAGGGTACATGACTCGATGATTTGGAAAATATTGGGTACGAGTTCAGGGGTACTAAGAGGGTACATGACTCGATATTTTAGAGAATGTTGTCTAAACATAGTATTTCTTCAGAAACTTGTCGTTGACGGGCAACATAAGCAAGTCCCCATTCTGCTTGGCGAGGCGGTAGGCGCCGTTGGAGAACACGGCCTCGATGACAAATGGACCTTCCCATTTTGGCTGGAACTTGCCTGCGGTCTTGTGAGTCATGACCATTGGTCTCCGGACTGCCAGAATGAGATCGCCCACTTGGAATGTTCTGATTTTAACCTTCTTGTTGAAGGCTCCTGAGATACGTGCTTGGTATAGCTCGATCCTTTGCTGGGCTAGGAGGCGCTTTTCGTCTAAGGCCTCCAACTCTTGTAATCGGCGTCGATAGTTATCATCCGTTGTCAACTGATAAGTGAGGGCGACGCGGAGTGAGGGAATCTGAGTTTCCAGTGGGAGGACTGCCTCACTCCCGTATACTAAAGAGAATGGTGTATTCCCAGTAGCTGTTCGAACCGTGGTGCGATAAGCCCATAAGTATTTGCCGAGCTTCTCGTTCCAGTCGCGTTTGTTGGAGGAGACAAACTTCTTGAGGAGTTTGATGATTATTTTATTGAATGCCTCTGCCAACCCGTTTGCTGCCGGGTTATATGGTGTCGAAGGGACATTCTGAATACGGTGTTTGTCGCAGAATCGATAGAATGCATGGCTTGCAAACTGCGGACCATTATCATGGATGATCCTCCGAGGCAGTCCGAAGCGGTAGATGACGTGATGCTTAAGGAAGCTGATCACGTTTGAAGTCTTAACTTCTGCGAGCGGGACGGCTTCCGCCCATTTGGAGAAGTAGTCGGTGATCGCAAGTATGAAGCGATGTCCTCGGGAGGAAGGTGGGATGATTGGACCAATGATATCCATTCCCCATGCTTCGAATGGCCAAGATGCCACCGTTGGATGTAGAAACTCGGATGGTTGGTGAATGAAGTCCGTGTGGACTTGGCAAGCCTTGCATTTTCTGGCATAGTCTATTGCGTCTGCCACCATCGTGGGCCAGTAGTAGCCCATACAGCAAAGACGGTCATGTAGCTTAGGGCCAGGCTGATGGGCCCCACAGACACCGTCGTGAGCTTCTCGTACAGCTTCTTTAGCTTCTGCGTTTGACAAGCACCGGAGTAATAATCCGTCGTAGGATCGTCGGTACAGCATCTTTGTCTCTGTGTCGTAGAAGAATCTGAGAGAACGCCGTCTGATGGAGGTGGCTTCCCTTGGATTCTCCGGGAGGATATCGTATACGACGAAGTCAATGAACGGCTGTCTCCAGTCTGGTGTTTCGTCGACCGTCTGGGCGGAATAGCTCGCCACGAATTGAATATTGTTCTTGGGACAGACCAGTTCGTGGCCTATCACCTCAACCGAGTGATGCGCTTGGTTCGGCACTGCTAAGGAGGCGGCAAGGCCTGCTAGGGCATCGGCTTCGATATTTTGAAGTCTGGGGACGTGTTCGATGAAGAATCCCTCGAATGAGGAGATAATATTGATTGCTATTTGGTGGTAGGGGATCATGTCTTCATGGCGGACTTCGTACGACCCCCGAATCTGATTGACGATTAATTGTGAATCGCCGTATGCTTCGAGATATTCTACACCCAGCTCCTTTGCGAGTTGGAGGCCAATGACCAAAGCGTTGTATTCGGCCACATTGTTGGAACAGGGTTCCGTGAGAGAGTAGGCATGATTGATCACTAGCCCGGTAGGAGAGATCAATACTACTCCGACCCCGACGACGATATTTCCCTTGGGTCCGGTTCTTGAAGCGCCATCGAAGAACATCCTCCATATGTTGTCGTGGGTGGTTGTATTAGAATCGACGACCTCATCTGGGATTTCCTCGTATATTCTGGATGACCCCGATCCTGGATAGGCCGCCAAAAAGTCTGCCAGGGCTTGGCCTTTGACAGCCTTCTGTGGGACGAAGATCATATGATATGGGGATAGCAGTATTGCCCATGTAGCGAGGCGAGAGCTGAGCGCCCCTGGTTTAGTCATGAGGACCCTGAGGGGATTTACCCGTGAGATCACATGTATGGTTTGTCCTGTAACATAATGCCGCGTCTTTTGAATAGCGAATACCAAGGCGAGGCATTCTTTCTCCACGGCAGTGTATCGGTGTTCGGGCCCGACCATCATTCGGCTGAGGTAGTATATGGCCTGTTCGTGTCCTGCGTCGTTATTTTGTGCCAGCAGGGCACCGAGGGAGTGTTCCATTGCTCGTACATAGAGCAAGAATGGTTTTCCAGGGACCGGGGCCACCAGGACTGGAGGATTTGACAAATATTCTTTGATGTCGTCGAAAGCGCGTTGGCATTCTTTGTCCCATACGAATGAGACTCCCTTCTTCATGAGGTGTGTGAACGGCCGGCATCGTCCGGAGAGATTGGAAATGAACCTTCTGATATAGGCTAGCCTCCCTTGGAGGCCTCTAAGTTCGCGGAGATTTTTCGGGGGACCCATCTCCATTATTGCCTTGGTTTTCTCGGGGTCTACATGGATACCCCGTGCAGTGATAATGAAACCTAAGAACTTCCCGCTGGATACGCCCAAGAACGACTTTGTAGGGTTCATCTTCAGGTTGTGGGCTCGCATCAGGTCGAATACCGTTCTCAGATCTTGTAGATGATCCTCCTTCCGACAACTCTTGACAGCGATGTCGTCGACGTAGCATTCCACTATTTTACGTAAATGTTCTCTGAAAATGATACTCATAGCCCGCTGATATGTGGCACCAGCGTTCTTTAGACCGAATGGCATGACTGTGTAACAGTATGTGCCGATCGGTGTTCTAAATGATGTGTGCTTCTCATCGTCGGGGGACATCTTGATTTGATTGTATCCCGAGAATCCATCCATGAATGACATACGTTCGAAGCCGCATGTGTTGTCAATCATGATGTCCGTGATCGGGAGGGGAAATTCGTCTTTCGGACATGCCTCATTTAGGTTACGAAAGTCGATGCAGATTCGGATCTTCCCGTTCTTCTTAAGGACCGGGACTATATTGGCGACCCAGTCAGGGTGTTGCTCCTCACGGATGAAGCCGCTGGCTATCAGTTTGTTGACTTCGGCTTCGATCGCGTCCATGACGCCCGGGCGGAAGCGTCGTTGCTGCTGCTTGACTGGCTTTGCATCCGGCCGTATATTGAGTTTATGGAGAGCAATATCGGGATCTAATCCCGGCATGTCTTCGTAACTCCATGCAAATACGTCAATGTATTCTCTGATGAGTTCCAGCAGTGATTCTCGTTCCTCGTCTGTTAGGCTTTTACTGACGAAGATTGGCTTTGGAGAGGATTCGGTACCGAGGTTGACCTGCATAACTTCATCCTCCGTAGGAGGTTCTCTTAGCTCGAACCGCTTTTCCCATTGTGCGTCTAACTGTTGAGCCCATGGCTCAAGCTCGAGGATTTCAGGAATGTCCTCGTCTTCTTCGTAAGCATCGGCAAATGCCTTGTTGACTGATAGGACTTGTCTGAATATGTCCCCAATGCTTGTGTCTGAGTCGGAAGTTGGTGACTCGGTTGAGTGTAACTGCCAATCACATTCTTCATCTGAACTCTCTGGAGTCGTTGTGGGAGTTACATACCCTAGTCCACATCGAGTTTTGCTATAGTAGTCCCGTGGTTTACCAGACGGTACTGGGGGCTTCAAAGGTAGTCGCCGTCCGGTACCGTAATTCAAACCTGGTGTAGTTTCTAGATCATATCCTTGTTTCTGCATGAGGTATTTGGACTGGGGACTATAAAGGTATAGAGGCAATCTCCCGGTATCTGACCCAAGATCGACTTCTTTTATAGTAAAGGGGTACGGATCGTCTTTCCGGCCGAAGATAATCGGGTGGTCCCCTCCCTCGACTATTCGGTAAGCGTCTTCTGCCGGAGTAAGCTGGATTGTGGTATATACATTTGTCACTTGTGTGTGTAGGTGAGTGCCTATACCGTGGTCCATAGCATACATTGTACATAGCTTGTTGAGCTCGATGTAATTCAAAGATAGCCCTTGATTGATAAAATAAGGTATCTTCTCGAGAGGGATTACATCATCCGCGGAAGGGGTATCGGAGTGGGCAGCCACATACTTGGCTAATTCTGGTTCTTCTTCGGCCACCCCCTGTATAAATGAAGACTGGGAGAGCGACCTAGTCAGCATGATCTTCAGAGGCTCGACCGGGGGAGCAGGTCGTTGAGTTGTTGGTAGACTAGCAACCCCCAGCTTGGTATCTGACGTGGGGCGAGGAGTGGCTGGTTCGCTGGAAGTGTCAGACCTCGCGTCGGGGTGACGGCCCTTTTTAGGAAGACGTATCGTGAGCGGCCTGTCGGAGGGATTGAGTTTCTCCGCCTGGAGCTGACCGACTCTCGGTAGTCTGATGGTAAAAGGCCCTGGTGTGGGTCTCGGCACTTGGCCAGACCTCGGCAGCCGGATTCTCATCTGCTCTTATTGCGCCGATAGACTGATTGCATCCTTACGCAGAGTAGCCGTAAGGGGTGCAGAACTGCCCGGTTTGCGAGCCTGGAGGTGGATCGTCAGGGGTTCTTCTGATCTTGTGGTTGCCTTGGTGTGAGCTTGCACCTCCTCTTCGACCAGATGCTTCTTTGATTTTTCGTACAGACAGGAGTCTGAGTAATAAGATTCGACCCCTTTGAAGGGATCGACATCAGCAAACTCCGTCCTCACGAAGCCGTACTTATCGACATATTTGAAGCACTGGTGTAGCGTGGAAGGCACGATCATGTAATCGTGTATCCAAGGCCGCCCCAGAAGGATATTATAAGAAGTGTCGGCATCTATGACGTAGCAGGTGACTTCTGATTGGAGATCGCCAATCTGACATTTCAAGCGAATCTTTCCTATTGGGTAGCTCCTGCCCGAATTGAAACCGCTAATGGCGGTGCTTGTAGGCGTCAGGCGATGCATTGGAATGCAAAGATTATGTAGCAGACCCTTCGGAATGATGCTTATGGAGGACCCAGGATCAATGTGCATTCGGTCTACCTTTACGTCGCCGATGTATCCAGTGTAGTACAATGGGCGGTCGTGCAGGTTAGTTTTGATGAGCATATCCTGCGGAGAGAAGACGATATTGGGCATTGCACCTGTACACGCACTATCTTGGGGCTCTGTAGACTGATTATCTCCCGTGAGGTTGACCTGAGCCAAGTATGCGTCGGCATTTTGGAGCGCCTCACTTAGGGCCGTGCGGACATCCTTCGAGAGCCTCAGGAGTTCATATAAGGACAATTTGGCCGGTGTATTAGCCAATTGCGCCAAGATGTCGAAGTTGTAGGGCCTCTCCAGCCCCTGAGGTGCCTCCTTTCGGAGGGATTTGTCGAAGCGAGTCTCCTTCGGCCTAGGCTTGTCGGTCGTCGAAGGCTGAGCCGGTCCCAGAGTATCAGCGTTTGTGGGCTGCTGATCATTAGTCGGATTCTCGACCACTGGTTGGGCTTGTGCTCCAGATCGAGTAGTGACGGCTGAGACTTCCTCCTCCTCTGCCGAGGTGGTGCGGCATGATCTGACCTTTCCACTTTTCTTTTTAGAAGGTAAAGTGGGCTGAGTTACCTCGTGGACTAGGTCCGGATGGACCCACATGATTTCCTCTCGTGATGTGGTGAGGGGTACTAGGCCGGGAGTTTGATTACGGGTAGGCGGAAGATTAGTGATTTCCATCGTTGCCAGAGGGATGGGTATGACACCGTCTTGAGTCTCTGTTGGAGGGAAATTGCCGAATTGTACGGACACCATGTTGGCTGCTACGGTTACCTCCTCGAAGTCGATAGCCAGAGCGTTCGAATCGATGAGGTTCTGGATATACCGCTTCAGTTGGTAGCAGTCGTGTGTAGCATGGTGGACGTAGCGGTGGTAATGGCAGAACTTCGGATTTTCCAAATCAGCAGGCCGAGGTTCCCGCCTTGGTGGAGGAAGCTGAATTCTATCTCCTTGTATAAGCATGTCCAAGATAGGCTTGACGTGGCCGTCTTCGAAAGAATAAGTGATTTGAGGCCATTGTTTGTCTGCTGGTTGTGGCTCGGGCTTCTGGGCTGTATCGGTCACCATGGCCTGCTTGCCTTTGTTGTCCCGGTTGTTGGAGGGGCTACCCCCATTGTCGTTGCTGGCGTTGGGATGCTTCCCCTTGTTCTCTCCCTCTGAGATATGCAATCCCAGTTGGCGAGCTTTCTTCAATCGTTCCTCGACACTTGTAGCGCTGATGATAAAGGCCTTTCAATCCTTGAATTGACTTTCGCCCATCCAGAGACTAATTGTTGGGAGTAGTCTCTTTTGGCAAATTTCAATTAAGGAAGAGTCCGGGTTGCCAGATGGTAACTTCATTACGGTTTGACGAAACCGCTCAATGTAATTCCTTGTCAGCTCTTTCTCTCCTTGGACGACGTCCATGAGGGTAGACATCGTGACGTCCTGTCCTACCTCATAGAACCTCTCCAAGAACAAGCGCTTAAAGCCAGCGAAGGAGTGGATGCAATTATCTGGCAGGTTGCGGTACCAATCGAAGGCGACTCCTTCCAGTGCCCCAATGAATAACCGTGTGAGGATGGCGTCATCATGGGGCAGATGGTCGGTAGTGACCTCAAAGTAAGTGATGTACCGGCTTGCTGAAGTCTTACCATCATATGGGTTGATATTGAATGGCTTATATCTTGGGGAAAAGGACACATCCCTCCATTCAGCAGGGTATGGTTGCCGTGTTCTGAGGTCTTGAGAATTTTCTCGGGCGTGGAACATCGCTCGAAGCTCCTGAACCTCTCTCCTTACTTTTCGGGCCTCATCTGTCGTGGTAGGGGCCGTTATCTCGGGAGCATTATTGCCCGGGTTTGGTGCCGCTGAATTTGAATCTATGTTGTTTGCGGGACCTGTGCTTGTCTGACCAGGTGTCACTCCCTGCAGAGTAGGAAGCGCTGCTTTGATCTCGTCTACAGATTTGACCAAGGCGTGCAGTATGGCCTCCAAAGTGTCGATACATTGGCGATCGTCGGAACCGCCTTGATTGCTGTCTGTCATGAATACCGTCTTCACATGAGGAGTGACGGAGGGAGTGGTGGAGGATGTACCCTCCGAGTCGTACCCATGCGTCGAGAAATCATCTGGATATGTGGGGATGTTCTCTTCAGGTTCGGACTCGGAAGGAACACTATTCCCAGCTTCGGAGCTTGCTTCGTCTAGAGAATCATGGATGTCCTCGGGGACATCAGCATCTGTTGTACCCGATGGGAGGGTTATTTCTCGGGGTTCGTCTCCTTGAAACATTGGATTATTGTGGATGTTCGGAGGAGTACTACCCCCAGCTCCTACGACCCCCAGGGTCGGGGACGATGAGCCTCCTGTTGCAGCAGATTTTGTCTTTGAACGGGTGTGTTGGTATACTCCAGTGGATGGCAACCGTTTAGCCGACAATTTCTTAGCTGTAGTGGCCGATACCTTTGGACTGGAGATGCTTGTCTTCTTCCCTCTCCCCTCCACGGGGACTTTCTGCGCGGAATTGCAGGAGGCAACGGGAGGTGCCTCGTCTTCCGAGCTCGGATGTTGTAGTCTTTGGAAGACGGATGGCCGGTCTTCCGTTACTGCCGTGTTGTTGCAACAGTAGTTGACGATAATCTGGGTGCAGTGACGTCCCTGTGAGGACTCTCTGCACGCTGAGGCTCCTTCTCTTTCCTTACGTTTGTGGAGGATAGCTTCACGCAGGTCAGAGGAACCACTTTGTCCGTTTGCCGCCGGGGGCTGGACTCGAGTGGTTTTATACAACTTCCCGTCAGAGGCCCGCGTGATACTCAGCGGGACGCCCTGATAGTCAGAGGTTGGGGCAGCTGTCTGGACTTGATGAGCCCGCGCTGCCCAAGACTTTTTCTTTTTAGCACTTGTGGGTGCGTAATAGGAAGAGTCCACATTAGGTATCACAGAGTCTGGATTTTCACTCAGAAAGTGATCAGAGTTAGGACCGCATGAGAGTCGGTCGAAAACTGATCGAGAGAAGCGCGGTAGAGACGCTATACGGCTAGCGTTGGGTATCGTGCAGGCTATCTGCATGCGACTATCTTCTATTGTGGGATGAGTTCTTATGTGGTTAGGAGTCACGGCCGTGCAGGCTGCCCGCATGCGGTTGGCATCTGTGGCCGCATGGATTCTCTGCATGCGGTTGACTTTACTAGCCGCATGAATCTCGTCCATGCGGTTGGGAACTGTAGCTGCATAAGTTATGCGGCTGACAGAAGTGGCCGCATGAGTTTTCTTCATGTGGTTGACGGTTGTGGCCGCATGGATTTTCTTTCTGCGGCTAATACCCCTCTGTGGTTCAGGTTGAGCAGAGACCCTCTTTGCCCCTGCAAGTCCAGCATCATAGTGTTTTCTTCTGCCGGACTTGGGGACAGCAGAGGTGTCTGCGATCTGAAGTGGGGCCGCGGGAGAATCTTTCTCGCCGTCTTGAGCGACCGAGGGTATCCCATCGAGGGCTTGGGGAGGAGCAAATGACTTTGGCCTCCACCCTTTGTGAGCCTTCGTGGTGCGGGTGCGTTTCTGGACCGGGCCAGCGCTGCCTTCAGAGAGCATCTCTTCGAACGCCTGTTGGTCAAAGCGGACGACCATCTTCTGTTGTGTGGAGCCAAGTTTGGCTGCATCCGATTGCGTCACCAACTCCTCAGCCGTGGAGAAATTAGTCCCCAGCAGAGTCGCCATCGTGTTTGCCATTGATTGTAAAAGAACAGAACAATTATCGGAGGACTGAACTTAGACTCACAATACAAACTCGCTCGTACAAAGAAAGCCTAGGGACGAAAACCTAGGTACAGCAGACTAAGTACGATTGTTTATTTTTGATTCTGGGGGGTGACGATAGAGGCTCGGGAAAGCGACGGCCGCTCTGCCTTACTCCTTGGACGATCGGTATGCAGCCTTGGCTCGGGGAAGATCTGCTCGGCGTTGACGAAGAAAGGCTCTTCTTACTCTCCTCGGGTTGCTCTCCTGGCTTCTCTCTCTCTCTGTGAGTATCAAGAAAAGGGGGAGCTCTCTCTGTGTATATCTCTCTCTTCTTCTCTTTTTTTTATTCTTTTGTTGCCGACCTTTTTTACATGGGAATGATGCTGGCTATTTATAAGAGTTGGGTGGGATCATTAGGGTTTGCTGATGATTATCTATTTGGAATGTCGGCGCTCCTTCATTCTATCTGGGCCCTTGATCCTGATCATAATGAATCTCGGCCACTAATGCGGATAGTACCAAATCTTATGAGCAGTTAATGCTGACTGCTTTAAATCTTCGTGATTGATTATGCCAATATTTGATTGCTCGCCACGTGTCCTATTGACTTGATGATGAATAATATGCCCTGATCTCGGCAATTATGATGATGATGTCGAATATTCTCGTTGGGATTCTGTTGCATCTTCAGTGCCACGTTTTTTTAAATTGAAGATCCTGCCAGGGCCGCATAGGGTGACCAACACTTGAACCGCAGGGGGATACTACTCGTGAGCCGCATGAGTCAATGCCTCATCGAGCCGCAGGGGACGAACTTTCCGTGAGCCGCATATGCATAGTTTCTGTAGGCCGCATGAATTAGCGTGGTGTTGAGCCGCATAGACCGGGCTATGGGTGGACCGCATATGGCAGATTTTTTTGTTAATCATATTAGAGTGACTCCTCAATGAGCCGCATGAAGCTGTTCTCTATCCGAGCCGCATGAGATTTTTGCCACGCGTCAATCTAGGATTTTTTGTCAGATCGGGTCAGAGACTTTCTTCTTTTCCCGAAGAGTCTGTCATTATGGCAGAGCCATTATGATACTTTAGGTCAGAGACAGCCGTCGAGTCGTGTCAGAGCATTAAATGAGACCATTACTCCAGTGGCCAACTGTGGGGGGGTCACACGTGTCGTCAATTGAGCCGCATATTCCTGCTGAACCGTATTCATCCCCGAGCCGCATGAGTCTGAGGGTCTTCTTTTGGGCCGCATAGGGCAACTCCAGTATGGGCCGCATAGACTTGCTACCCAAAACCGCATGGGCCATTTATGCCTTTATTCTAATATTTTCCATGCTTCTACAATATGTTTATGAGAAATGGTTTGATAAAGTTCTTTAAAAGATTTTTAAATAAATATTAAGAATACTATTTTAAACTCTTACTTTGTATATGTTCTTAATTGGAATATAAATAATTAGATAAGAATTAGCTAGCTGGGCAGCGATTAGCTAGTATCTATAACTAATATAATTACTTTATAGTTAGATATGGTTTAGATATGAGATAACTAAAAACTAGATTTTTGTTTAGATAATAACCAACTTGTATCAAATCATAATCAGGAGGACATCCAGTTCCATTGTTCACCCGTACTTTCCTGGAGCCAGGCAAGTACTTTTTTACGATTTTGT
Source organism: Iris pallida (assembly GCA_029216955.1). Taxonomy (NCBI): domain Eukaryota; kingdom Viridiplantae; phylum Streptophyta; class Magnoliopsida; order Asparagales; family Iridaceae; genus Iris; species Iris pallida. Next base: position 8,508,270 of record JANAVB010041816.1, on the reverse strand, counting down.
GCATTTACATTCTTGTATCCTTTCTTGTGACACGTCATGGCACGATATTCATGTACTCCTGTATTCCTATACCCTTGTTCTTGTAATTATTAGTGTCGGGTGGGGAAATACACTAGCCATGTGACCAATTTCGGTTACTATATATTCCTGTGCCTAGCTTAGGCCTCGTATTGTGCACGCGGGTCCTAAGTCGTACCATATTCATGTACTCCTGTGCATGTACTCACCCCAGCCGGTCACATGGACTAGATGTATTTCAATATTGTGCACTTGTCATGTCTGGTACTTCAGGATTATAGTTTTATTCCTGTACTTTACATGTTCTTGTACTTTACATTCATGTACTATAGTTCCTGTACTTATTTGATGTACTACTTTCCTGTACTTTCATGTTCATTCCTGTATTTTATTTTCTGTACTCCTGTACTCTGTTCATATCATGTTCATGTTTCATTACCTAGAACTGTACTTTGCTCCGCTCCTGACTGGATATGTTGTAGGTATGCTTGCAGGATATCATTCGACCATATGGGCCAGAGCCCGGGATCTTAGCTGATCAGGATGGGTCGTGACTTAGCTTGAGGTTTCAAGTTTAGACTGTTAGCTTTACTCTTAGATACTGTTTTAGAATTCATAGTACATTCATTAATGATGACTAGCACATTTATGATTATGTGGATTATGGTGATCTTCTGGGATCGTATGTAGATGCTGTGATTGTGTACATTTATATTATCTGGTTAGATTTCCCTAGATTGGTACAACTTACTTCGTCGTGTCTAACGACGAAGGCTGGGCGTGTCTGACTCGTGTCCAATTATTCGGGAGTGGGTCGTGACATATTTTTAGTGGTGGCCCATGCAGGTCCATCCTAATGGTACCTAGGTCTTAGCGTACTATTGGGGGACTTGATTAACTAGGAAAACTTGAATCACAGCATAGAAAATCGGGAAATAATGGTATATCAGGTATATTGATATTCTATAAACACTTGTTGTATTTAGGTCTAGGTTATTTTAACAGTTTTTTGTTTTTCAGATAGTTCAAAAGCACGCGACACTGGAACGGTTGATCCACCTATACTTGAGGTTCCGAGCTTCCACCCCGCAGGTCGTCCCTACTATCCCCATGGGTAGTACGTAGTTGACGGAGATGTTTGAAAAGTTCCTTGACACCCAGAGAGAGAGAGAGCAAGCCATCATTTTCCAAGCCAGACTTGTGGATGCGCTTCTCGAGCCAGAAAAGACTTCTGCTTTCCAGACTCCCAGACCTTTGGACTTCTTCAGGATTATAGTTTCAGACTTTTATAGGTTTTCGAGTACTGTCGAGACTTGTCATATTCTTCATACCTTGATCTCTTGGGTTGCTTCGTCAATGATTGTTGGAAAATGGATAAGGTTGACAGATTATTCGGTGACATATTGTTATTTGAGTCACAGAGCCGAAAGTTCACTGCAGTCAGATATATACTGGCGGGGTAGGGATTCTAGGCAAAGCGATTTCAAAAAGCTATATGTTCCCGGACACCATGGAAACTATATCCTTTTTTTATGATTATTGGTTTTCGAGAATCATAGATCCTTGCACGTTCATCCTGATTTGATACTGTATCTCCTGAGTATTGCGTACGTCTCCCCAATCAACCCTTGCTAAATTTTCCTTCTAGCATTTTATCGTTAGATCATTGAATTCCTCAAAATTGTATATTACCAGATTGTGATTCCGTACTTCGTTTGTGACTTGTCTAAACTTCGATCTTAAGTCATGTCTATCTGACCATGATTTTCTATCTTGTTCTAGTCTACTTGTGTTAAACTATCGATTTTTGATCGTACTTAATAATTGTGTCTTCATGATTTTGCTCCTCTAAGAGGTAATTGAACTTCATTCCATTCATACCTATTTAATCCTTGATCATTGTTAGATCGTATTATTTTTCTTGTGTGTAATTATCGTATTTGATCTCAAAGGCTCAGGGCGTCTCAGAGTTGCACAGGATCGGCAGAAGTACTGGGCGGCCAATAGCAGATGGTCACTGGAGTACGCAGTTAGAAGCAGAGTGTTCCTGAAGAATCTCGCCGACCAGAGGCACCATTCGTTTTGGCAGAGGCGAAAAGGTCAGTCCGAGATTCATCGGGCCTTTCGACGTGACGGCGCGGATTGGCGAGGTGGCATATCGACTAGCACTTCCAACTAGCTTGGAGGAAGTGCACGATGTTTTCTACGTGTCTCAGCTCCGACGCTACATTCCAGACCCGAGCCATGTGGTGGAATACTCCGAGCTGAAGGTGGGCCCGAGATTGACCTACGAGGAGCAGCTGTCACGCCCCGATTCCGTAGAATCGATAGTCGTCCCCCAGGCGTGATGCTGTGCGAACCTAAGTTGCGATCGCACAAGGCATAGTCATAAGGTTATCCCAAACACAACATCAAGTTAGAGTATGCAGAGAAATTGATTGACACATTTGAAATAGAAGTAAACTTTTTCATAGATAATAAAACTTCATTTACATTGACTTCATTACATTCATTGCCGCGCGGGCTACAACATGACTCGACTTACAAAATGAACGCCGGTGAGATAGTCGTTCCAAACATTACACCCCTTTATACAAGCAAAAACTACTACACATTTCCACCTGCTATCGCGAGAAGTCGAGCCGCCATCTTTTCTTTTGGACTGAGTGCGGGTCTTCTTCAAAAGGAATCCAGAACATAAGCCTTCATACGCGGACGAGGATTCAAAAGGGTTCACGTCGCCTTGAGTTTCAAGTGGCACGTCCTTCGTAGTTCGGGGTACCTGCGTGGAGAACGAGGATCAGTACATTACACTTTGTACTGGTGCGTGGCTATTTAAGTTCCAAGCTCTCATTTGGTTGAAGAGTTTATATCACTTAGAGTATGAATGTTTCTAACCATCCTAATGAATTTCAACAAGCATATGACAAGCATAATAAAATTTACGTTAAAACTTACCCACGACGAACCGCGTCGTGCCTTATGAAACTTACCATGTTCTTCCCTGTCAATTGTTAATATTTTTCATATCAAGTGCAAAATGCACGTGTGATTGGTCACTGGCATCACAAGCCATCCTGGACGTATAGCTTTGTTAATCGAGATCCTTTTAACGCAAGTAGCTAGCTCCGTTGCAAGTCTCCGCTTAACCTGTACTGAAACATTATGCACGACTATACCCTGTTTCCTCTTAGGCCGAAACAGTCCCGTGGCCTCGGGTAGCCGTTCGAGGAAACTATCGCATTGTCGACAAGTTGTCCATAACCGTGTGAAGACATTTTTTCTTTTTAGTTATTAAGACATAGCCTACATTCTCTTTGAAAACTCAATCCTTTTTTCCGTGTTCGTGCCCTTGTATTTATCCTTTCATTTGCACAACATTATCGATTTACCTAGGACGGGGGTCGAAAAGAGAAGAGTCAGCCACTCACCTTGAGTTTACTTCGGCGAGAGAACTTGTTGGTCGCGCTAGACGTCGCCTACGCGATTATCTGAAATCGCACACGCAACCGATTAGAACACTGCATTATTCAAGGAGTTCGATAGGAAATGCGAGTTCGAAATACAAGCCATAAAAACCATCGAAAACATTCACGAAAACGCATTCAGAAAACAAAGCCAAAACCAACGCAAGCGGCGTGAAAAGCAGAGCAACGGGAGGTCTCTTCCGACTCAGCCACAGAGTCAATCCTCGAGGCGCAATCCGCTGAATATGGGACTTGGTTCCGAAGAATACATTCTATAACGAGGAATGGATCTTAATTCAACCGTTCTCGTTCGATCGACTCGGTCGATCCTGACCTATCGGTCCCGACCAAATCGATAGCAACAGTGTTCCTTTCTTGTGCACCCCGTAGACAGAGTACGGGGCACGATGTAGGGACGGGGCACTACAACAGCCAGTGGAGATCCTTGATCAGAGGGAGAAGCGCTTACGGAACCAGACTATTTTTCTTGTCCGCGTCATGTGGAGACATCACTCTCTGGGAGAGTCCACATGGGAGCGCGAGGACGAGATACGAGAGCGCTATCCCAGTTTGTTGTACCTTAATTTTGAGAATTTTAAATACAATAAATAACTTGTGTTGAACCTTCTTGAAATTTGTTGTTGAACCTTCTTGAGATTTGCTTTGAAGTTTGTCTTGTTGCCTCTCGAATTTCGAGGACGAAATTATTTTAAGGAGGGGAGATTTGTAACTCCACTTCCGATTTTTCCTAGAAAATAAATTTTTTGATTTTAATAAAAGCAATTGTTTATTTGGGTTAATTTTTTTATTTTAATTAATAATATGATGATGGATATTTTAGAGAAAAATAAATTGAGGAGCATAAATTTTTAAATTTAAAAATTGGTTATAACCACCTTGGTGGTCCCCACACCTCAAAACTGAATTTCTAGCAGATTTCTTTAGATCTTGCAATAATGAAGAGGGCAGGGTCTTAATTACTAAACGGCATTTGGTCGAGGGGTTATTTGCATATTTGCTTTTCTCTTTTAATAAAGAGAGCTGGAGAGAGAATGGAGCTGTGCTCATTTTTCTCCACTCGTTTCTTTGAGAGCTCGGAGCTCTCATTTCCTTGTCCCCAAATTTCTCTAACCCTAATTCTCCTCCTCCCCGGCGAAGCTCGACGACGGCGACGAAGATGTTGGCGGCGGCAGCTATGGCGACCTTCACGGCGAGCTCCGGTCACGACGTGGAGATCTGACCGTGAACTCCCTGAGGCAAGACGCTCCGGTTTCTCCGACGATCTCTCCGTGGCCGATGGTTCTTCCGATCTAGACGCCGATACTTGGTGAGTTCATCTAGATCCCTCGATTTTTGAATTATTCGAGTTCATTGATTCATTCGCTGATTTCATTTAGATCATTCAATTCTTGTTCCAATCGATCAAGTCATTTGGGAAGTCCATCTTGATCTAGATACTAATCCAGATCTGGTAAGAATTCTTCTCTAGATCCTTGTGGATATGCACAGATTATTCTATATCCAAAGTTTTGATCGGTGCCTGTAGATCTGGTTGTGGCAACCTATGATTTTCTCGTCATCGGTCGATTCCTTCCTTCAAGAGCCGTTTCGGTCTGCTGACACAGGAAAGAGAGTCCAACTTCGAATTGTGTCTCTATTCTTGGTATCAGACTCATTGCAGGTGAATTCTAAACTTCTTGCTCGTTTCACTCTTAGTATTGATTTGGATGATTTTAGTCTGTGTCTGGGTGTGATTTCGTGACCAATTGTGTAGACCCAGTATTGTGGACACTGTCGTCATTATTCTGTTGAATTTCTATTTTGCTTGGACAAGATCAGGATCGTAGAACAGCATTCTTAGCTGCACTTAAATTCTCCAGATATCCTTCTTCCGAACTCCTTTTCTATTTGTACGTTTGGGTTGGTTGTGATTTCATGAGTGTCGTGTTTTATGTGTTGTGCGTATGTTCGTAATGCTCTGGGGGAACGCGGAAGTGTTTCCAAGGTTCTGTACCGGTCCGTGTCGTGTCCGAGGATCTGACCGTGGTCGTGTCCAGCCTAAGTTTGTAGCAAATCGTTGTTGGTGTCGTGTGGTGTTATGACCAGCGAGTTTGCGTGGAAGGATGAAGAGAGTTCCATTGTCCGATTGACCATAGCGGATCGTGTCCAAGTTTTGGGTTCGTGTCTGTGTGTATGGACTATTTCGAACCAGCATGGGTTGCTTATGGAGTTCTTCCCAAATTAGTGCAGATTTGTTATTAGCTTACTGATTTACTGAATTTTATTTAATCTCTATTTTGTACTGTAAATTTATTCATTAAGTTTGTATATTTTTGTTAGTGTATAATTATTTCAGAAAGTTTTGGATACTCCTTCTTTGCTGTTAAATTTTGACTTTGTGTGGATTGGTGGTTAGATTGATTTAACTGTATATTTTCCCCGGTTTAATTTCCATTAAGAAGAGAGCAGTATGGACTCACATGTCTTCTCTAGTAATGGTTGTTTACAAGTTGGACCAAAAGAGGGTTGAGCTAAGCTGCTACAACTATTAAGGGTCAAGCCAAGGGAATTAGTTTGACAGTAAGCTTCAACTGTCCCTTCGTATTCATTTTGTTGATGTGGGAGTAGTAGATAGTGGTTAATGTTGGTTGTAGCTCTAACACTTGATATACCAAATATATTATTTTCTACTCTTTTCTGTTAAGGATATATGTCATGTTCAAACTACTATAATAAATTTGGATGGGAAGCTTTTATGACCATACATGTATACATAACATAATGGGGTTCGGCTTGCATGAGTATGGGCTAAGTACAGTTGTGGGTTAGGACTTATTAAGCTAAGCCAAAGTCGAGATGATGGTATGGCCAATCCATCTGAGAGTGAATGTTTACAGTATGTAGATATGTTTATGAGAAATGGTTTGATAAAGTTCTCTAAAAGGTTTTTAAATAAATATTGAGAATACTATTTTAAACTCTTACTTTGTATACGTTCTTAAATGGAATATAAATAATTAGATAAGAATTAGCTAGCTGGGCAGCGATTAGCTAGTATCTATAAATAATATAATTACTTTATAGTTAGATATGGTTTAGATATGAGATAACTAAAAACTAGATTTTTGTTTAGATAATAACCAACTTGTATCAAATCATAATCAGGAGGACATCCAGTTCCATTGTTCACCCGTACTTTCCCGGAGCCAGGCAAGTACTTTTCTACGGTTTTGTGCATTTACATTCTTGTACCCTTTCTTGTGACACGTCATGGCACGATATTCATGTACTCCTGTATTCCTGTACCCTTGTTCTTGTACTTATTAGTGTCGAATGGGGAAATACACTAGCCATGTGACCAATCCCGGTTACTATATATTCCTGTGCCTAGCTTAGGCCTCGCACTGTGCACGCGGGTCCTAAGTCGAACCATATTCATGTACTCCTGTGCATGTACTCACCCCAGCCGGTCACATAGACTAGATGTATTTCGATATTGTGCACTTGTCATGTCTGGTACTTCAGGATTATAGTTTCATTCATGTACTTTACATATTCTTGTACTTTACATTCATGTACTATAGTTCATGTACTTATTTTATGTACTACTTTCCTGTACTTTCATGTTCATTCCTGTATTTTATTTTCTGTACTCCTGTACTCTGTTCATATCATGTTCATGTTACATTACCTGGAACTGTACTTTGCTCCGCTCCTGACTGGATATGTTACAGGTATGCTTGCAGGATATCATTCGACCATATGGGCCAGAGCCCGGGATCTTAGCTGAGCAGGATGGGTCATGACTTAGCTTGAGGTTTCAGGTTTAGACTGTTAGCTTTACTCTTAGATACTGTTTTAAAATTCATAGTACATTTATTCCTGATGACTAGTACATTTATGATTATGTGGATTATGGTGATCTTCTGGGATCGTATGTAGATGCTGTAATTGTGTACATTTATATTATCTGTTTAGATTTCCCTAGATTGGTACAGCTTACTTCGTCGTGTCTAACGACGAAGGCTGGGCGTGTCCGACTCGTGTCCAATTATTCGGGAGCGGGTCGTGACAGCTGCTGAACTGCGTGGTCTCGGGAGGGCGTGGTTCTATTGAGAGGATCAGCCGTAACTTTATCCTCCCTGCTGTGAAGCTGGTCTTTGGGGCCAGACTAGCTCTTCTTCCGGCCATGGTGTGCAGCATACACCGTGGCCTCCGTGCCTTCTCGTCCAAGGTCATCGCCTGTGACACGGTGAAGGACTTTGAACGCGTTGAACTGCCTTATCATTACCTAATGGGGTGGTTGTTGATGTACTACCGGTCTTTGATGAGACCTGGCGTAGAAGACGGCGTTACGGCTGATGATGCTTTCATCTTCCAATATCACCATCAGCCCTGGGAGTGCAGCACTATGCCAGCCTGTCGGAGGACACTGGCGAGAGTGGACGGATACAACTTTTTTGTGTCTGTTCCTCGTTTTATCGATGAAGAAGTGTGGAGCGTACATATTGATGGTACCAGACTTCGTCACCTCTTGCCTGAGAAGATACTCCTTTGGTTGCGTAACATCCGTCCTGCGTGTAATGCCCCGCTCCGCATGGCATATTACGCTGAAGCGTTGACTCAACGAGTCGCGTTGATGCAAAAGAAATGTATCGATGCAAAACGATACGAGAGTTAAGTTGTCCCGAGCAATGCATCGAACTAAGACGATGCGAAGAGTTGCCTTGTCCCGAAGAATGCATCGAATGAATCGATACGAAGCGCCGCGTTGCCCCGAAGGATGAGTGCGTTAAATCGGCTCGAAGATTCTAAGAAATCGAATCGACCAAGGCGCAAGTCCAAATCGATGCAAGTCTTGACTTTAGTTGGTTTCGTGTGCAGGTTATACTTTGACGGGAAAATATTAGAGGTCGATCTTTTACAATATTTAGTAAGGGGTCCGCGAATTCAAATCGTCGCCTTGCGACGGGCTAAGACTTAGGCATGCTAAGGCGAATTGGGCATATAACTCAACGAAGCACGAAGTGCTCAAATGGCTAAGTCAGGAGAGTGGCCGTGCAACAAAGTTAGGGAATCGAGCCGCATCGGCTCGGCGAAACGACGAAGGCGTATCGACTCAAGGTGGGAGGATTGACTTCCTTTTACTCCTTCATTCGATAAGTCAAATATATCATTGTATGCTAAAGTTAACCTATCGACGCCACGGGCGTGGCCGATCGGAGATAAAATCATAGTGTGAGTCGAACACTAAGTTAGAACAATTGAAATGAAACGTGCATCAATATGCACGAGTCGCTATGGGACATTGGATATCGCTAAGGCGAACGCCTCGGTGCGTAAGCCGTAAGAACATGGGATAACTGTAATCGGCAAGTGCCTTAGTGCACGAACCATACCGTGCCTTTGCGCACGAGTTAGAACGGCTAGAACATTGAAAGACAATAGGCGAGCGCCCTAGCGCACAAGCCCGAACATTGAATGCTAAGTTGTAGAACATTGGAAGTACGGTCGAAACGTGCCTACGTGCACGGGATAATAAAAGATGGCTTCGTTGCGAGAGAATACAGTTGCGGTATGAATGTGGCGGAACTGTCGGATATGACATGTTGCCTCGAAAGGTGTTCGAGACCTTCGGGTCGTTCGGTTGACGAGCATTGAGTTGAGGCACGATGCCATTGAATCATCGAAACGAAGTGCGAAACGAAAGAACATAGAAAGCTAAATGGAAGAAATGCGAGACGATAAGTCTGAGTCTCGGACTCAAGACTATGTTTGGTTGTTTGAATTTAACTGTTGAATGATAGGGCGTTGCATGGTCGATTGGAATGGGCTCGAGATTAATGTGATATTAACTCGTTCACAAGTATCCCCCCAAACGGATAAATGCCGGAGGTCCCCGGAACCGATTTGGCCGCGGAGGGATGATAATCTTTGTAGGCGCACATCCTTAAACAAGATGGGAGAAGCCGCAAATGATGGCATGTAGCGGGAACGTTTCGGTTGTTTGGGAGGAGACCCAACCCGTGAAACGCCGGGCAGCCCAACCAAATAGTGAGAAAAGAAGGAGAGAAAAGAAAGGAACTCCTTTAGTCCATTCCGGCGCGGATACGCCAACGACCCGCATATAGCTAAGGAATGATGGGTTGAAAGTGTAGGCGCGTGTGCGTCCCGCATATAGATCCTACTTAGAGATGCACTATAACATGACAGGGATGGAACGAGGCGTATTCACCTTGCGTCAGTGCAAGGGACGCGAGGGCGAGTGCGTCGACTTGGTAAGTCGCGCCACGAATCAAACACGAGATTGCTTGTTTGTTTGCCTATTCAATTTGATAACATGCTGCTATGCTAACATGCTTTACGCTTTCGAAGATGCCATGAAATTGACCCTAAGGAGAATATAGCAAGATCATAAGCTAAGTTGCATGATTCAACATAAAGATTAAAATGTCGGTTTGGAAAGATGATCTTTGATTCAGTACATGCGAGGACGAACGTACTGATCCCCCACCTGCTTCATGCAGGGTGCAGGGAATGGATTGCTCGCGGCGAAGCATTGCTTGAACGTGTTAAGGTTTGGAATGCCGAAGCGCATTGAAGCGTGCTATCGCATTGACGCTCGGACTACGCAGCTGGATTGACGCGGCCGAGATATAGAAGGCATAATGTATGAAACGGTAAAATCCTTTGTGGGCAAGAGAGAACCTGCGTATTGTAGCCAATCTGGCATATATTGTTAGGCTATCGAAAGCCATTGTAATCTCAGTTTCAGATATCAATAAAGAGAATTGTTTCGTATACTCTGTTTTTCTATCGTTGTTAATATCAAATCAAAAGATAACCATTTGAGAACTTGTCATCTTGCCTTGCACGAGCGCAACTCCAGGCTCGTGCGGCATCACGCCCCCTACGAGGACGATGATTCGGGTGATTCCGGGTCGGGGCATGACAAATTGGTATCAGAGCTCTAGGCTCAATTTCCTCTGGACGCTTGCTTCATTATAATTCGAAAAGTTGCCCACCACCACTTGATATCACTCTTGACTCTACTCGATGCCGTACTGGATGTTCCATACAATAAGTCTAATACAAATCGTGTAATTTTGCCGCATGTGTTTTGGAAATTACACGATGTTTGCTAAGAAAGTCGCGAAGGGTATATTGCATTGAATGCAAACGAGCCGTAAAAATGTTAGTTGCTGCAAGCGCAACAAATTGTGGAATATGATTTGAGATACTGTGGCAATGTAACATGTTGAATGAGAAATAAAATGATGCACGAAGTGCAACGAGTAATGGTGAATATGCGTTAAAATGAAAGTGAGAAGTGATAAGCCAATACCGAATGTGTTAAACGGATTGTGCAATGACTTGAAAAGTCGAGAGTAATTCGTTGCACGAGGTGCGGTAAATATTGGAAATGATCGTTGCACGATATGCAACACGTATTGAAAAGTAAAAATTATTGCACGAGGTGCGGTAAATATTGGAAAGGATCGTTGCACGATGTGCAACACGTATTGAAAAGTAAAAAAAAAATTATTGCACGTGGTGCAACGCATATCAAATTAATCGTTGCACGAAGTGCAAAGGAAATTGGAATTGAATCGTTGTACAAAGTGGAATGAAAGTGTCGGAAATAAATTGTAGCACGATGTGCGACGCGTATCAAAAGTAAAATTTGTTGCACGGGGTGCAACGTATATAAAATAAATTGTTGCACGAGATGCAACGTAAGGAAAGAATTGAAATCGTAAATCGATAGAACGAATCGTTCGGTTGCACACCAAATTTATGTTGGCAAGCGAGAACATTGACCGAATCGTGTCGAATTTCTGATAGAATCAAAGTTACGGTTGTGATCAAGCACGATCACTGCGGAAATCGTGAGTCGGAAGAGAACGTTGGCCTATACTAAGTATAACGCGAGGGAAATAGCTTGAATTTCGAGTGGTATATGCCATATCACGTAGGCGATGAATGACTCAATTTCGAGTGGTATATGGTATAGCACTTGTGCGATAAATTTCAACGACACATTGTGAGAATTGCGAAAAGTTTGTCCGCAACGGACGGAGGAGTACCGAGACTCGATTGAAAATTTGTATGACGGTATGTTGATGCAAGTGTTCTTCGAAATTCGGTTGGGACGATAAGGCGAGACTTGTATCGATGAACGATACGTCGGACGAAAGTTATAAGTTGGTCGGACGATCGAGACTAGCGAAACGATTATGCCTTGACGCAATAATCAGATCGACGGGAAAGGGAAAACTTGAGCTTACAAATGAGTCGCACGAATTGCGATCTCGATAGAAATGTTGGGCGAGGCGAATCGAATCGCACGACTTGCGATCTCGATAGGAATGTTCGGCTAGGCGAATTGAATTGCACGACTTGCGATTTTAATAGAAATGTTGGGCGATGCAAGTTGTAATCGAACCGCACGATGTGCGACTTCGGTGAAGAGTTGGTTGATGTGAGTAATCGTGCCTAAGAAATAGTTGGTTACGTTACGGCGATACTCATTTGAGTACGACTGAAAACACACAAAACTTAGAGGGCGAGATCGTATAACTCGAGGGCACGATGTTGGATAATCGGTAACTCGGTTACGCGATCAAAGTATAGCGGGATACGACAAATCGGAAAACAAGTTGATGCATATAGAAAAGTTTGTGGCGAACTTGGGCATATGCGATGCGAGTTAACTCGACATTGAAACGGATTCGAAGTCGACCTAATTGCTATAAAAATTGATATGAACTATCAAGATCGATACGCAAGAAAACGTAAGCACGATGTGAGAATACAAAATGGAGTGCGCCTTGCGCTATCAAAATTTTGTAAGTAACGATACGAGAATGAACGAATTTGATTGATCGTAAATTTTGTGATTAATCAAGACGAGACTATAAGTCATCGACGATTGCTCGATGCGTATAGCATCTCGTGTGTCGACCCGTGAATAAGATAGACTCGAACTTGATGCGAGTAGATGTTTCGTAAATTGCGGAATTATCGACGGCAGTGCATGACTTGACTCGGAGAATAGTTGCGCATCAGTTGCGTCGATAGAAATGGTTTTGTCCGAAATTGGGTAGTCGCATAGAATCGTCGGAACGTGATTTGGCTTCGAAATAAGATATAGCATGGTTCGTATTAAACTGTCCTTCGGTGATGATCCACAATTATCGAGCATAGCTTCGGGGCAGCTGACCCTAGAAGACTTGACCACCAAATCAAATTGAATGCTGCAGACCATAAGATGACCCATGCGATATCGCATATGGGATTGCACCGATAACAAATATAACACGGTGCATGTTGATGATAAGTCTAGGCGATTGCGAGGAACGTGCTATACACGAGAGGGAACGATAAGGGAATGACTTACGAGTCATGTCGTTAGATTCGGATTCATCTTGCAATTGAGCTTACGTGAATCGAACTTGTATTCGATGTTGCGAGACGGATAAGTTAGGAATTTGGCTAGTGAATTCCTACTCGTTAGGAAATTGAATGTAAGACGCGTCGTTAAGACATTCGTGTCAAGGCGATCGTTGCCTTGAGCACCATCGCCTTGATGTAAACTTTCGTGTCGGATAGATTGTGGCCTTTGTGCAATGTCAATTTAAACTTGCATCGGGAGAATCTAAGCACGGTGCCTTGGAAAGTAACCTAGCGGGCGTAGCCCTGAATGTTGATGCATTTGCAAGTCAACAAAGAAAATTGTATCGAGACAAGTTGCAAGCGACGTCGAACGCAAGGCGTTGCGGAGACTCGTTGTGATTGGATGCGCGACGGCTTGACGCGACGCATAGAGTTGGTAGTCCATATGAAACATACGAAATGAGAAAGGCGATTATGAATCGCGCCGCGTGCAATAACCTTATTGAATGAATCACGTATGTATCGAATATACGTATGCGATGAAATTTCGAGAACGATTGCTAAGGATAAGTCCGATCGAGAGTACGAGATGGCAAGCATAGGATTGAAATTTACCTGTCAGCTTTGTTCCAATTTGCTACGACTGGACTTGGTCGAAATACACATATCTTCGGGACGCCTTGAATATAGGTACGAATTCAAATCGAGTTGTATACAAAATTCAAATCGAGCTGCAGGGATGACTTTGAAATGCTAGTGAAAAGCTTGCGAGATATTATGAAATCGAACATCATTTGTGGGGCGAGATCGTGAAACGATCTATAAAACACTTAGTCAGAGTGTTGGTTTTGGTTCGAGGACGAACCTTGTTTTGAGTCGTATATTCTGTAATGCCCCGCTCCGCACGGCGCATTACGCTGAAGCGTTGACTCAATGAGTCGCGTTGACGCAAAGGAAATGTATCGATGCAAAACGATACGAGAGTTAAGTTGTCCCGAGCAATGCATCGAACTAAGACGATGCGAAGAGTTGCCTTGTCCCGAAGAATACATCGAATGAATCGATACGAAGCGCCGCGTTGCCCCGAAGGATGAGTGCGTTAAATCGGCTCGAAGATTCTAATAAATCGAATCGACCAAGGCGCAAGTCCAAATCGATGCAAGTCTTGACTTTAGTTGGTTTCGTGTGCAGCTTATACTTTGACGGGAAAATATTAGAGGTCGATCTTTTACAATATTTAGTAAGGGGTCCGCGAAATCAAATCGTCGCCTTGCGACGGGCTAAGACTTGGGCATGCTAAGGCAAATTGGGCATATAACTCAACGAAGCACGAAGTGCTCAAATGGCTAAGTCAGGAGAGTGGCCGTGCAACAAAGTTAGGGAATCGAGCCGCATCGGCTCGGCAAAACGACGAAGGCGTATCGACTCAAGGTGGGAGGATTGACTTCCTTTTACTCCTTCATTCGATAAGTCAAATATATCATTGTATGCTAAAGTTAACCTATCGACGCCACGGGCGTGGCCGATCGAAGATAAAATCATAGTGTGAGTCGAACACTAAGTTAGAACAATTGAAATGAAACGTGCATCAATATGCACGAGTCTCTATGAAACATTAGATATCGCTAAGGCGAACGCCTCGGTGCACAAGCCGTAAGAACATGGGATAACTGTAATCGGCAAGTGCCTTAGTGCACGAACCATACCGTGCCTTCGCGTACGAGTTAGAACGGCTAGAACATTGAAAGACAATAGGCGAGCGCCCTAGCGCGCAAGCCCGAACATTGAATGCTAAGTTGTAGAACATTGGAAGTACGGTCGAAACGTGCCTACGTGCACGGGATAATAAAAGATGGCTTCGTTGCGAGAGAATACACTTGCGGTATGAATGTGGCGGAACTGTCGGATATGACATGTTGCCTCGAAAGGTGTTCGAGACCTTCGGGTCGTTCGGTTGACGAGCATTGAGTTGAGGCACGATGCCATTGAATCATCGAAACGAAGTGCGAAACGAAAGAACATAGAAAGCTAAATGGAAGAAATGCGAGACGATAAGTCTGAGTCTCGGACTCAAGACTATGTTTGGTTGTTTGAATTTAACTGTTGAAAGATAGGGCGTTGCATGGTCGATTGGAATAGGCTCGAGATTAATGTGATATTAACTCGTGCACGAGTATCCCCCCAAACGGATAAATGTCGGAGGTCCCCGGAACCGATTTGGCCGCGGAGGGATGATAATCTTTGTAGGCGCCCATCCTTAAACAAGATGGGAGAAGCCGCAAATGATGGCATGTAGCGGGAACGTTTCGGTTGTTTGGGAGGAGACCCAACCCGTGAAATGCCGGGCAGCCCAACCAAATAGTAAGAAAAGAAGGAGAGAAAAGAAAGGAACTCCTTTAGTCCATTCCGGCGCGGATACGCCAACGACCCGCATATAGCTAAGGAACGATGGGTTAAAAGTATAGGCGCGTGTGCGTCCCGCATATAGATCCTACTTAGAGATGCACTATAACATGACAGGGATGGAACGAGGCGTATTCACCTTGCGTCAGTGCAAGGGACGCAAGGACGAGTGCGTCGACTTGGTAAGTCGCGCCACGAATCAAACACGAGATTGCTTGTTTGTTTGCCTATTCAATTTGATAACATGCTGCTATGCTAACATGCTTTACGCTTTCGAAGATGCCATGAAATTGACCCTAAGGAGAATATAGCAAGATCATAAGCTAAGTTGCATGATTCAACATAAAGATTAAAATGTCGGTTTGGAAAGATGATCTTTGATTCAGTACATGCGAGGACGAACGTACTGATCCCCCACCAGCTTCATGCAGGGTGCAGGGAATGGATTGCTCGTGGCGAAGCATTGCTTGAACGTGTTAAGGCTTGGAATGCCGAAGCGCATTGAAGCGTGCTATCGCATTGACGCTCGGACTACGCAGCTGGATTGACGCGGCCGAGATATAGAAGGCATGATGTATGGAACGGTGAAATCCTTTGTGGGCAAGAGAGAACCTGCATGTTGTAGCCAATCTGGCATATATTGTTAGGCTATCGAAAGCCATTGTAATCTCAGTTTCAGATATCAATAAAGAGAATTGTTTCGTATACTCTGTTTTCCTATCGTTGTTAATATCAAATCAAAAGATAACCATTTGAGAACTTGTCATCTTGTCTTGCACGAGCGCAACTCCAGGCTCGTGCGGCATCACGCCCCCTGCGAGGACGATGATTCGGGTGATTCCGGGTCGGGGCGTGACACTGCGCACCTAGTATACCGCAACCGCAAGACTGTCTACTTGGAGCCTTACTTGTCCAGTAGGTTCTTCCGACAGTTTGGGTATAGTCAGCTACTCTTGGACAGTCCCAGCCCTTGTCTGGGTTTTGAAGGTAGCGTCCTTGACGGCATCAGGGCCTGGCATTATTATGACACGGTTCACACCCGTACTAGCTTCTCAGTTCCTGATGCTGAGGCGCCAGGAGAGATTTTGTATTTGGCGGCTCTATACCATGTCACGGCGAGCAAGCCTCCTGTTGGCTTTGACCCGAGTACCATCTTTATTGTTGGTACTGGCTTGGCGGAGAAGCCCAAGGGGTCCAAGGCGAGGAAGAAGCGAAGAACATAGTTGCTGTGTCAGACTCGGAGTCTGTCGACGCGGACAAAGAGGATGACGAGCATAACCCCGATAACTCTCTTCCTTCCGCAGAAAATGTGGTGGCGGATCAGCCGCCTATCATACCTGGTCCTTTGCGCAAGCAAAGTAGGCATGAGCCCGCCGTTGGCGGCAGAACTTACTCCGTGAAATAGACTGCGTCTAAGCCTCGCAGGCTGCTCATCAAGGAGAGAGGCGAGGATGACGCCGTTTTAGAGGTGAATTGAATTACAGCCATCTTCTTCTTTAGCTCTTCTTTTGAACTATGACTTAATCATTTTCCTTTCTTTGTAGGCGTCAGAAGAATTGAACTCTCGAGAACCGGCCCCTGGCTCTAAAGTCGACCCGGCCCTGACCACTTTGATTAGTGACATGTGTGCCGAGATTATTTCTGTCGGGGTTCTTCCGATTACGGCTGAGGTTCCTTCCGTTGCTGTGGTCCCAACCCAGGGCGATGTGGAATCTGTTGAACCCATCCCCAATAGTGCTGAACCTCAGTCGGGTGACTCTGATCCAGTTGTATCTCCTTCTGGGGCAGCTGGGGCAGAAGAACCCGCTGAATTCGGCTCGAATGTCGCTGGTGAAGAGGCTACGGCGGCTATGAGCGAACCTCAGCTTCAACAACTTCCCCTGGTAAGAAAAGCCAAGTCTTGACTAGTGAGGAGGTTCATATGCTCTATCATCACATCCTTCGGGTTAAGTTGATTGATGGTCGCTCTGGACATACAGGTCCTGCTCCTTCACTGCCCATGACAGACATTGTCAGGGTAGAGTTTGCAAGAGAGAGTGTGCCTTCTCCCCCTCCATCTTACATTGAGGGACCTCCTGCTGAATCGAGTTCGGGAGAGCAGACGACGGAACGGTAGGGGCGGAAAGAAATGGTCCCCGCCCTCTCCTCTGTTCATGTGGCTCCGGGGGTCGACATTTCCGTCCTGCCGAGTCTCCAGACCCTTCGGGCTGCGGAGGAGGAATTACCGCTCTTCAAGCGTCTTTTCCCTCGAAACTTGAGTCCCTTGTGGCTGCAGGGGCATCAAGTTCCGGTGCATCTTCTTCGATATTGTCAGCTACTCTTCCTTTGACGTCGTATTCTACGAAAGTTCTGGATGAAGCGTCAAAGGATGTGGTTGACAGGCTCTACCGCCACCTGAGGCGATGGGTTGAGGTTGCCGTGGAGAGGGGGACATCTTTCGTCTTGGACCGTCAATGCGCCCGTGGCCAAATTGAAATCCTTAGAACCCTCCCCGGTGGGGCAGGGATAATTGAGTTTCTTGAGCCCAAATTGCTAGAGGCTGATCAGCTTGTGGCCCAGTTTCAAGTGCTGTGGCAAGTCGATCTGTCTGCATCAATAGATCAAGAGCGTGCCTTCCTCATAACTGCCATGGAGAAGGTAAGGGTTGCTTGGGATACGGCCAAGCCGATTATAATAGGGGACCTCCACCACCTGTCTCTGCAGTATGATCAGTTGAGCCGCAGGGGAGAGGATTGCATGGCTCGGGAAGCGGCCGCCTCCCGCGGGGTAATTGATGTAATGTCCCGCTCCGCACGGCGCATTACGCTGAAGCGTTGACTCAACGAGTCACGTTGATGCAAGGAAATGTATCGATACAAAATGATACGAGAGTTAAGTTGTCCCGAGCAACGCATCGAACTAATTTCGATGCGAAGACTTGCCTTGCCCCGAAAGAATGTATCGAGTGAATCGATGCGAAGCGCTGCGTTGCCCCGAAGGATGAGTGCGTTGAATTGGCTCAAAGATTCTAAGAAATCGAATCGACCAAGGCGCAAGTCCGAATCGATGCAAGTATTGATTTTAGTTG
Organism: Iris pallida; assembly: GCA_029216955.1. Classification (NCBI taxonomy): domain Eukaryota; kingdom Viridiplantae; phylum Streptophyta; class Magnoliopsida; order Asparagales; family Iridaceae; genus Iris; species Iris pallida. The sequence goes on along the minus strand of JANAVB010041816.1, from coordinate 8,489,919 downwards.
GTTTCGTGTGCAGGTTATACTTTAACGGAAAAATATTGGAGGTCGATCTTTTGCAATTTTTAGTAAGGGGTCCGCGAAATCAAATTGTCGCCTTGCGACAGGCTAAGACTTGGGCACGCTAAGGCAAAGCGGACGCATGACTCAATGAAACACGAAGTGCTCGAATGGCTAAGTCAGGAGAGTGGCCGTGTAACGAAGTTAAGAAATCGAGCCGCACCGGCTCGGCGAAACGACGAAGGTAAATCGACTCAAGGTGGGAGGATTGACTTCTTTTACTCCTTCATTCGATAAGTCAAATATATCATTGTATGCTAAAAGTTAACCTATCGACGCCACGGATGTGGCCCGATCGGAGATAAATCATAGTGTGTGTGGAACACTAAGTTAGAATAATTGAAATGAAAAGTGTATCAATATGTACGAGTCGCTATGGAACATTGGATATCGCTAAGGCGAGTACCTCGGTGCGCAAGTCGTAAGAACATGGGATAACTGTACTCGGCGAGTGCCGTAGTGCACGAACCATACCGTGCCTTCGCGCACGAGTTAGAACGGCTAGAATATTGAAAGACAATAGGCGAGCGCCCTAGCGTGCAAGCCCCGAATATTGAATGCTAAGTTATAGAACATGGATATACGGTCGAAACATGCCTACATGCATGGGATAATAAAAGATGGCTACGTTGCGAGAGAATACAGTTGTGGCATGAATGTGGCAAAACTGTCGGATATGACATGGTGCCTCGAAAGGTGTTCAAGACCTCGTTCGGTTGACGAGCATTGAGTTGAGGCACGATGCCATTGAATCATTGAAACGAAGTATGAAATGTAAGAACACAGAAAGCTAACGAAAGAGATACGAGATGATAAGTTTGAGTCTCAGACTCAAGACTATATTTGGTTGTTTGAAGTTAATTGCTTGAATGATAAGGGCGTTGCATGGTCGAATGGAATGGACGAAAGATAAAATGTGATATCGCCCGTGCACGGGTGTTTCCCCCAAACGGTTAAATGTCGGAGCGCCCCGGAACCGCTTTGGCCTAGGAAGAAATCGAATAATCTTTGTAGGCGCACATCCTTAAACAAGATGGGAAAAGCCGCAAATGATGGTATGCAGCGAAAACGTTTCGGTTGTTGGGATGTGACCCAACCCGTAAAACGCCGGGCAGCCCGACCAAATATTGAAAAAAGAAGGAGAGAAAAGAAAGGAATTCCTTTAGTCCATTCCGACGCGGATACGCCAACGGCCCTCATATAGTTAAGGAACGATGGGTTGAAAGTGTAGGCGCGTATGCGTCCCGCATAGAGATCCTGCTTAAAGATGCACATATAACATGACAGGGAAAAAATGCAGCATATTCACCTTGCGTCGGTGCAAGGGCGAGTGCGTCGACTTGGTAAGTCACGCCATAAATCAAACACGAGATTGCTTGTTTGCTTGTACATTCAATTCGATAACATAATGCTATGATAACATGCTTTACGCTTTCAAAGATGCCATGAAATTGACCCTAAGGAGAACATAGCAAGATCATAAGCTAAGTTGCATGATTCAACATAAATATTACAATGTCGGTTTGGAAAGATGATCTTTGCTTCAGTACATGCGAGGACGAACGTACTGATCCCCCACCAGCTTCATACAGGGTGCAGGGAATGGATTGCTCGTGGCGAAGCGTTGCTTGAACGCGTTAAGGCTTGGAATGCCGAAGCGTATTGAAGCGTGCGATCGCATTGACGCTCGAACTACGCAGCTGGATTGATGCGGCCGAGATATAGAAGACATGATGTATGAAAGGGTGAAATCCTTTGTGGGCAAGAGAGAACCTGAGTGCTATAGCCAATCTGGCATATATTATTAGGCTATCAAAAGCCCTTTGTAATCTCAGTTTCGAATATCAATAAAAAGAATTGTTTCGTATACTCTGTTTTTCTATCGTTGTAAATATCGAATCAAAAGATAACTATTTGAGAACTTTTCATCTTGCCTCGCACGAGCGCAACTTCAGGCTCGTGCGGCATCACGCCCCCTGCGAGGACGATAATTCGGGTGATTCCGGGTCGGGGCGTGACAAATTGGTATCAGAGCTCTAGGCTCAATTTCCTCTGAACGCTCGCTTTATTACAATTCGAAAAGTTGCCCAGCACCACTTGATATCACTCTTGACTCTACTCGATGCTGCACTGGATGTTCCATACAATAAGTCTAATACAAATTGTGTAATTTTGCCGCATGTGTTTTGGAAATTACACGATGTTTGCTAAAAAAGTCGCGAGGGGTATATTACATTGAAAGCAACGAGCCGTAGTAATGTTAGTTGCTGCAAGCGTAACAAATTGTGAAATACGATTTGGGATGTTGTTGTTGCAATATAACATGTTAAAAGAGAAATAAAATGATGCATGATGTGCAACGAGTTAATGGTGAATATGCGTTAAAATGAAAGTGAGAAGTGATAAGCCAATACCGAATGTGTTAAACGGATTTGGGCATTGACTTGAAAAGTCGGGAATAAATCGTTGCACGATGTGCAACGCGTGTTGAAAGTAAAATCATTGCACGTGGTGCAACGTATATCAAATTAATCGTTGCACGAAGTGCAAAGGAAATTGGAAATAAATCATTGTACAAAGTGAAATAAAAGTGTCAAAAGTAAATCGTAGCACGATGTGCAACGCGTATCGAAAGTAAAATTTGTTGCACGGGGTACAACGCATATCAAAATAAATTATTGCACGAGATGCAACGTAAGGAAAGAATTGAAATCATAAATCGATAGAACGAATCATTCGGTTACACACTAAACTTATGTTGGCAAACGAGAACATTGACCGAGTTGTGTCGGATTTTGATAGAATCAAAGTTACGGTTGTGATCAAGCACGATCACTGCGAAAATCATGAGTCGGAAGAGATTGTCGGTTATACTAAGTATAGTGCGAGAAAATGACGTAAATTTTGGGTGGTATATGCCATACCACGTAGGCGATGAATGACTCGATTTCGAGTAGTATATGGTATAGCACTTGTGCGATAAATTGCATCAACGCGTTGTGAGAATTGCGAAAGATTTGTCCGCAACGGACGGAAGAGTACCGAGACTCGATTGGAAATTTGTATGACGGTATGTTGATGCAAGTATTCTTCGAAAATCGGTTGGGACAATAAGGCGAGACTCATATCGATGATCGATACGTCGGACGGAAGTTATAAGTTGGTCGGACGACCAAGACTAGCGAAATGATTATGCCTTGATGCAATAATCAGATCAACGGGAAAGGGAAAACTCGAGCTTAAGAATGAGTTGTACGACTTGCGATTTCGATAGAAATGTTGGGCGATGCGAATTGTAATCGAATCGCACGATGTGCGACTTCGGTGAAGAGTTGGTTGACGTGAGTAATCGTGCCTAAGAAATAGTTGGTTACGTTACGGCGAAACTCATTTGTGTACGACTAAAAAACATGCGAAACTTAGAGGGCGAGATCGTATAACTCGAGGGCACGATGTTGGATAATCGGTAACTCGATTACGCGATCAAAGTATAGCGGGATGCGACAAATCGGAAAACAAGTAGATGCGTATGGAAAAGTTTGTTACAAACTTGGATGTATGCAATGCGAGTTAAGTCGACATTGAAACGGATTCGAAGTCGACCCACTTGCTATCGAAATTGATATGAACTATCAAGATCGATACGCAAGAAAACGTAAGCACGATGTGAGAATACAAAATGGAGTGCGCCTTGCGTTATCAAAATTTTGTAAGTAACGATACGAGAATGAACGAACTTGGTTGATCGTAAATTTTGTGATTAATCGAGACGAGACTATAAGTCATCGACGATTGTTCGATGCGTATAGCATCTCGTGTGTCGACCCGCGAATAAGATAAACTCGAACCCGATACGAGTAGATGTTTCGTAAAATTGCAAAATCATCGACGGTAGTGCATGACTTGACTCGGAGGATAGTTGTGCATCAGTTGCGCCGATAGAAACAGTTTTGTCCGAAATTTGGGTAGTCGCATTGAATCGTCGGAACGTGATTTGGCTCCGAAATAAGATATAGCATGGTTCGTATTAAACTATCCTTCGGTGATGATCCACAATTATCGAGCGTAGCTTCGGGGCAGCGGACCCTAGAAGACTTGACCGCCAAATCAAATTGAATGCTGCAGACCGTAAGATGACCCATGCGATATCGCATATGAGATTGCACCGATAACAAATATAACACGGTGCATGTTGACGATAAGTCTAGGCGATCGAGAATTATTGGAACAGCTTTCGATTGAGAATGATATAGTTAGATTTTGAGTATTCGTCGGATGAATACTTGAATGGTTATGTTGGTCGACGATAGAACTTTAAATTCACCAACAAATTTGGTGATTCGGATAGGCGATTGTGAGAATCGTGCTATGCACGAAAGGACGATAAGGGAATGGCTTACGAGTTATGTCGTTAGATTCGGATTCACCTTGCAATTGAGCTTGCGTGAATCAAACTTATATTCAATGTTGTGAGACGGATAAGTTGGGAATTTGGCAAGTGAATTCCTACTCGTTAGGAAATCGGATGTAAAAATGCATCGTAGAGACTTCGTGTCAAGGCGATCGTTGTCTTGAGCACCGTCGCCTTGTTGTAAACTTTCGTGTCGGATAGATTGTGGCCTTTGTGCAATGTCAATTTAAACTTGCGTCGGGAGAATCTAAGCACGGGGACTATGTAAGTAACCTAACGGGCGTAGCCCTGGATGTTGATGCATTTGCAAGTCAACGAAGGAAATCGTAATCGAAATTTTATAGCCAGACTTCGAAAATAGTTGGGTGGTGACTTCGAACGCAATGCGTTGCGGAAACTCGTTGTGATTGGATGCGCGACGACTTGACGCGACGCATAAAGTTGGTAGTCCATATGAAACATACGAAATGAGAAAGACGATTTTGAATCATGTAATGTTATGCAATAAAATTACGAGAACAAGTACTATGGATAAGTCCGATCGAGAGTACGAGACGACAAGCATAGGATTGAAATTTATCTGTCAGCTTTATTCTAATTTGCTACCACTGGAATTGGTCGAAATACATATATCTTTGGGACGCCTTGAATATAGGTATGGATCCAAATCGAGTTGTATACAAAAATTCAAATCGAGCTACAGGGAAGACTTGAAATGTTAATGAAAGGCTTACGAGATAGTGTGAAACTGAACAACGTTGGTGGGACGAGATTGTAAAACGATCTATAAAACACTTAGTCAGAGTGTTGGTTTTGGTTTGAGGACGAACCTTGTTTTGAGTGGTATATTCTGTAATATCCCGCTCCGTACGGTGCATTACGCTGAAGCGTTGACTCAACGAGTCACGTTGATGCAAGGAAATGTATCGATGTAAAACGATACGAGAGTTAAGTTGTCCCAAGCAACGCATCGAACTAAGTTCGATGCGAAGACTTGCCTTGCCCCGAAAGAATGCATCGAGTGAATCGATGCGAAGCGCTGCGTTACCCCGAAGGATGAGTACTTTGAATCGGCTCGAAGATTCTAAAAAATCGAATCGACCAAGGCGCAAGTCCGAATCGATGCAAGTATTGATTTTAGTTGGTTTCGTGTGCAGGTTATACTTTGACGGGAAAATATTAGAGGTCGATCTTTTGCAATATTTAGTAAGGGGTCCACGAAATCAAATTGTCGCCTTGCGACGGGATAAGACTTGGGCACGCTAAGGCAAAGCGGACGCATGACTCATTGAAACACGAAGTGCTCGAATGGCTAAGTCAGGAGAGTGGCCGTGTAACGAAGTTAAGAAATCGAGCCGTACCGGCTCAGCGAAACGACGAAGGCAAATCGACTCAAGGTGGGAGGATTGACTTCTTTTTACTCCTTCATTCGATAAGTCAAATATATCATTGTATGCTAAAAGTTAACCTATCGAGCCACGGGCGTGGCCCGATCGGAGATAAATCATAGTGTGTGTGGAACACTAAGTTAGAACAATTGAAATGAAAAGTGCATCAATATGCACGAGTCGCTATGGAACATTGGATATCGCTAAGGTGAGCGCCTCGGTACGCAAGTCGTAAGAACATGGGATAACTGTACTCGGCGAGTGCCTTAGTGCACGAACCATATCGTGCCTTCGTGCACGAGTTAGAACGGCTAGAACATTGAAAGACAATAGGCGAGCGCCCTAGCGCGCAAGCCCCGAACATTGAATGCTAAGTTATAGAACATGGATATACGGTCGAAATGTGCCTACGTGCACGGGATAATAAAAGATGGCTTCATTGCGAGAGAATACAGTTGTGGCATGAATGTGGCAGAACTGTCGGATATGACATGGTGCCTCGAAAGGTGTTCAAGACCTTCGGGTCGTTCGGTTGACGAGCATTGAGTTGAGGCATGATGCCATTGAATCATTGAAACGAAGTATGAAATGTAAGAACACAGAAAGCTAACGAAAGAGATGCGAGATGATAAGTCTGAGTCTCGGACTCAAGACTATGTTTGGTTGTTTGAAGTTAATTGCTTGAATGATAAGGGCGTTGCATGGTCGAATGGAATGGACGAGAGATAAAATGTGATATCGCCCGTGCACGGGTGTTTCTCCCAAACGGTTAAATGCCGGAGCGCTCCGGAACCGCTTTGGCCTAGGAGGGAATCGAATAATCTTTGTAGGCGCACATCCTTAAACAAGATGGAAAAAGCCGCAAATGATGGTATGCAGCGGAAACGTTTCGGTTGTTGGGATGTGACCCAACCCGTGAAACGCCGGGCAGCCCGACCAAATATTGAGAAAAGAAGGAGAGAAAAGAAAGGAACTCCTTTAGTCCATTCCGGCGCGGATACGCCAACGGCCCTTATATAGTTAAGGAACGATGGGTTGAAAGTGTAGGCGCGTATGCATCCCGCATAGAGATCCTGCTTAGAGATACACATATAACATGACAGGGAAGGAATGCGGCGTATTCATCTTGCGTTGGTGCAAGGGCGAGTGCGTCGACTTGGTACGTCACGCCACGAATCAAACACGAAATTGTTTGTTTGCTTGTACATTCAATTCGATAACATGATGCTATGATAACATGCTTTACGCTTTCAAAGATGCCATGAAATTGACCCTAAGGAGAACATAGCAAGATCATAAGCTAAGTTGCATGATTCAACATAAATATTACAATATCGGTTTGGAAAGATGATCTTTGCTTCAGTACATACGAGGACGAACGTACTGATCCCCCACCAGCTTTATGCAGGGTGCAGGGAATGGATTGCTCGCGGCGAAGCGTTGCTTGAACGTATTAAGGCTTGGAATGCCGAAGCGTATTGAAGCGTGCGATCACATTGACGCTCGGACTACGCAGCTGTATTGATGCAGCCGAGATATAGATGACATGATGTATGGAACGGTGAAATCCTTTGTGGGCAAGAGAGAACCTGAGTATTATAGCCAATCTGGCGTATATTGTTAGGCTATCAAAAGCCCTTTGTAATCTCAGTTTCGAATATCAATAAAGAGAATTGTTTCGTATACTCTGTTTTCCTATCGTTGTAAATTTTGAATCAAAAGATAACCATTTGAGAACTTGTCATCTTGCCTTGCACGAGCGCAACTCCAGGCTCGTGCGGCATTACGCCCCCTGCGAGGACGATGATTCGGGTGATTCCGGGTCGGGGCGTGACAATTGATACGAGAGAGCAGATTCTCGAACTTCAGAGGAAACTGACTTTCTTGGAATCTGAGCTCGAGGCCGCCCATACGAATAAGGAGCTGATTGTTCAGGAAACCGACAAGGTCACTCGAGCTTCTGCTGGCTTGGAGCGTGCTCTGGAGAGGCCTGAAGATGACTGGCGGACTCATGCGCATCTGAAGGATGCGGAGCGGCTAACTCAGGAGGCCGAGCATCGGGCTAAGCAGTTGTTTGAGAGGTCGACTGCCTTGCTGAGGGACCGTCTCAGAGAATTATGTGTCGCCGAACCATAGTCGGTCTTTTCTTTATTTATATTCTTTCCTTTTTGGGAGGGACGTGGTCCCAGAACATGTAGTACCTTTGACTTTCAAATAAAAGAGTATATTTTACTTTACCCCTCATTTGTATTGCTTGTTGCGTTTGTGGTGTTATGGTATTTTCCCCATTGGGGGACTATTTATGGACCTATTACCCTTGGCATACCTAGGTTTTAGGTACGGATAACAAGTTTGATAGGTATACTTAGAACAATTCCACAGTAACGTGGCCATGGAAGTTTCTGGTATCGGGAAAAAGAATGCCATGGAGCAGCTGGACTCCCGAGGCATGATAAGAAATGAGACGCATGTACTAGAAAACTTAGTACAGCATTTATGGTCAGCAGAGGACATTTATGGTCAACAGAGGACATTTGTGGGCCTATTATCCTTGGCGTACTCCGGTCTTGGGTACGGATAATAAGTCGAGAGAAAACCAACATACTTATTCAGAGGTAATGAGGACGTAGTAAATATGAGGGTTTCTTCAATGGAGTCTTCCTACTCAGAGGTAATGAGGACGTGGTAGGAGTGGACATCATGAAGGGTACATAGAACAACTCAGAAAAAATATGGACGTGGAAGTTCTACGTGAGGGGTGGTTTGTTTTTTATGGAAGTAAAACAACTCAGAGGTAACATCGACGTGGTTGTCTCGGGAAATTTGTGGATCTGTTACCCTATTTATGCACTGAAAGTGCGGGTACTAGATCATGAGGAAGTTGCTCATTTGGGAAGAAAGTTCAGAGGTATGATCATACATGACTTACTACCCAGAAGATGCGATATTGACCAGAGTGTAAGTTCAGTGGTACCTAAGGGCACATAACTTAACAGTCCGGTAGATTTGGAGGATGTTGTTTAGACATAATATTTCTTTAGGAACTTGCCGTTGACGGGCAACATGAGCAAGTCTCCGTTTTGTTTTGCGAGACGGTAAGCACCATTGGAGAATACAGCCTCGATGACAAATGGGCCTTCCCACTTTAGCTGAAATTTGTCGGCGGTTTTGCGAGTTATAACCATCGGCCTCCGAACTGCCAGAACGAGATCACCCACTTGGAATGTTCTGAATTTAACCTTCTTATTGAAGGCTCTGAAGATGCGGGCATGATACAGCTCGATTCGTTGTTGAGCTAGCAAGCGCTTCTCATCTAAGGCCTCCAACTCTTGTAGCCGACGACGGTAATTATCATCCGTCGTCAATCGATAGGTGAGGACGACACGGAGCAAGGGGATTTGGGTCTCCAAGGGAAGAACTGCCTTACTGTCGTATACCTGAGAGAATGGTGTATTCCCGGTGGCTGTCCGGACTGTAGTACGGTACGCCCATAAGCATTCGCCAAGTTTTTTATTCCAGTCACGTTTGTTGGAAGACACAAACTTCTTGATCAGCTTGATTATAGTTTTGTTGAATACTTCTGCCAACCCGTTTGCCGTCGGATTGTACGGTGTTGAGGCAACATTCTGGATTCGGTATTTATCTCAGAACCGATAGAAGGCTTGGCTTGCAAACTGCGGACCATTATCGTGGATAATCCTTCGGGACAGTCCGAAGAGATAGATGACGTGATGCTTGAGGAAGCTGATCACGTTTGATGTCTTCACTTCTGCAAGCGGAATAGCTTCTGCCCATTTGGAGAAGTAATCCGGGATTGCGAGTATGAAGTGGTGTCCTCTGGACGAAGGTGGAGTGATCGGACCGATGATGTCCATTCCCCATACTTCGAATGGCCAGGATGCCACCGTTGGATGTAAGAACTCGGATGGTTGATGGATGAAATTTGTGTAGACTTGATAGGCTTTGCACTTTCTTGCATAGTCTATCGCATCCGCCACCATCGTAGGGCAGTAATAGCCCATCCGGCGAAGGCGGTCTTGCAGTTTCGGGCCAGGTTGATGGGCCCCACAAACGCCATCGTGAGCTTCGCGTATCGTTTCTTTGGCTTCTGTATCCGACAAACACCGGAGCAATAATCTATCGTATGATCGTCGATACAGTATTTTTGTCTCTATATCGTAGAAGAATTTGAGAGAACGTTTTCTGACAGAAGTGGCTTCTTTTGGATTCTCCGGCAAGATGTCGTAGACTACGAAGTCAATGAATGGCTGTCTCCAGTCTGGTGCTTCATCGAGTGTCAGAGCGGAGTAACTCTCAACACATTAAACATTGTTCTTGGGACAGACCAATTCACGGCCTATTATGTCAACCAAGTGATGAGCATGGTTTGGAACCTCTAGGGAAACGGCAAGGCCTGTTAGGGCATCGGCTTCAATATTCTGGAGCCTGGAAACGTATTCTATGAAGAACCCTTCTGAGGACGAGATGATGTCGATCACTATGTGGTGATAATGGATCATGTCCTCATGACAAGCTTCATATGAACCCCGGATCTGGTTAACGATTAGTTATGAATCGTCATATGCTTCGAGGTGCTCTACCCCTAGTTCTTTTGCAAGTCGGAGGCCAATAACCAGAGCATTGTACTCTGCGACATTGTTTGAACAAGGTTCCATGAGGGAGTACGCCCGATTGATCACCAACCCAAAGGAAGAAATCAGCACCACTCTGACTCCGACTACGATATTGACTTTGGGCCCAGTTCTTGAAGCGTCATCGAAGAACATTTGCCAAACGGCATCATGGGAGACCACATTTGAATTGGCGACCTCGTCTGGGATCTCTTCGTATATTCTGGTTGACTCCAAACCTGGATGGGCTGCTAAAAAGTCTCCCAGAGCTTGACCTTTAACAGCCTTTTGTGGGACGAAGATCATGTGGTAGGGAGACAATAATATTGCCCAAGTAGCGAGGCGAGAGCTGAGTGCCCCTGGTTTGGTCATGAGGACCCTGAGAGGGTTGACTCGTGATATCACATGTATGGTTTGTCCTGTGACGTAGTGTCACATCTTCTGAATGGCGAACACTAGAGCGAGATACTCCTTTTCTACGGCAGTGTATCGATGCTCAGGCCCTAACATCATTCAGCTGAGGTAGTAGATGGCTTATTCATGGCCTGCATCATTGTTTTATGCTAGTAGAGCATCGAGAGAATGCTCCATAGCTCGTACATAGAGCAGGAATGGCTTTCCAACCACTGGGGCCACCAGGACTGGAGGGTTTGACAGGTATTCTTTGATGTTGTCGAAGGCGCGTTGGCACTCTTCATACCATACGAAGGAGACGCCTTTCTTCATGAGGTGCCTGAAGGGTTGACATCGTCCGGAGAGGTTAGAGATAAACCTCATGATGTAAGCTAGCCTTCCTTGAAGGCCTCTGAGTTCACAGAGATTTCTTGGGGGACCCATCTCCATGATTGCCTTCATCTTCTCAGGGTCGACTGCATGGATACCCTGGAAGGTAACGATAAAACCCAAGAACTTCTCGCTGGATACGTCCAAGAAGGATTTCGTGGGATTCATCTTCAAATTGTTCGCCTGCATCAGGTCGAATACTGTCTTCAGATCATGCACATGCAGATGATCTTCTTTAGAGCGGCTCTTGACGGCAATGTCGTCGACATAACACTCCACTGTCTTGCGTAAACGATCTCTGAAGATGACGCTCATGGCTCGTTGATAGGTGGCACCAGCATTCTTTAAACCAAATGGTATGACTGTATAGCAGTATGTGCCAATCGGTGTTCGGAATGATGTATGCTTTTCGTCATCAAAAAATATTTTGATTTGATTGTACCCTGAGAAGCCATCCATGAATGACATGTGTAATGCCCCGCTCCGCACGAGGCATTTGGTTGGCTTATTGGATGGGATCAAAATATTGGACCATGACTTATGTTGGGAATCAGGAGAATTGAGACTGATGCAGTCTCTCTTAGCTGGCTAGACGGAATGGATATTGGAACATGGCTCGCTGGTGGAGCTACGCTTAGTGGAATTTTGGGTGAGTGGAACTGTCCTTCCTCCTCCTTACTCCTTCATGCTTAATAGATGAAGTATTGAAATGCTATGAACTGCCCCTAAATGTCCCTTATGTTAGTTGCTGAGTAATAGAGATGCTTTTGTTGAGAATTATTGAAATGTACAACACATTGAACTGTTAATGTGATTTGCTGCCTGAGAATGAATTGATAATATTGCCCCTTATGCTTAACACTGCTGGAACAAGTAGACACTTGAATAATGAGATGCCTTATGAATGATAGAATAAGAAATGAACTGGCTATGCTATCGAATCAATGAACTGAATGAAACACTAGAATCATGTACTCTCTGTATATCTGTTGCAAGAATATGAAATGCTGCATGTCCCTTATAAGAAAGTTAAGAATGAATAAATGTCCCTATGAAATGAATGAATGTTAAGTTCCTCTTAAGAAAGGAATGATATGAGATACGTTGCAATGAAGCAATGAATGAGAAATGATAAAGCTGGGATCGTTGAGATCACCAAATGAAATGATGGTAATGATGAAATGAATAAGTCATTGAATATGACTAATGATGCACTGTTGCCTTTACTTTCCTTAATATATTTTACCATGCGATTTTGTTCACAATCGAGTCGGACACGCATTCGCATGGTCATGGACAACTTGTATACAAGGTTTGAGTAATAATTCCCTCGAACGGTTCCTAGGGCCCTGGGGACCGATTCGGCCTAGGAGGAAATAATGATGAGTGCTATGGGAGCACGGATAAGGCGGGGTGGCATAGAGGCTCGCCACCTACTATGCTGATCGCATTATCTTAAAATGAAATGAAATGAGAAGAGTCCATATGGTTTAACAACACCAGTGACCATGTAGTCAGGATGCATGCTAATGAATGTTTTGTGCAGGCAGAGTAAGTACATCAGATAACCTGTAATTGATACAGGTACGAGGAGTCGGCTATCGGTAAGAAATCACATAATTGTGATATTGTATAAGTTGGTTTAACTTGTCTGCTTAACATATTCTATTTAGTATGCTAGAAAGATGCCTTGCTATAATCATTGCTCAAACACAACATACATGCTAAGTGATGCTTGAAGTGAAAACTGTTATAACATGCTTAAATTGTTAATGTTAACTATGCCTCAATGATGCCTTTTCATGATAACACCTAGTATGCCTCAATGATGCCTTTGCATGATAACACCAAGAATGATAAATGATATGTCCATATGAATGCTGCTAAGAATATGTTTACATGCTTCACTCTGATTATTGCCCATGAACTGTAAACTGATGCTAGGCCCCAAATAGAAAGATCACTCTAATAAATGCATGCTTAAATGATCATTTAAACGTTGGTTTATGCGAGTGGGTTGGATTCTGCTCGCCAGTACATAGATGATGTGCTGACCCACGTTTTGTGGGCAGGTGCTCGTGCTTGGAATGTTCTTCACACGAAAATTGGCTTGATTGGTCCCGCGGCATCGAAGATTTGTTGGGCATACAGAAGCTCTCCTTGCACAAGATGATGTCTTCTGTTTATAAAAGGCATAATGTATGGAACATTGTAATCAGTTGTACCAGTGAGATTGTAAGCCAAGTCGGTATATCGAGTTGTAATCCATTGTATCCAAATATCAAATGTAAGCTGTATAGCATTGTTCAGTTGGTTTCCAATGTAAAGTGAGATGTGCTGTAATCATTGTACTTCAATACAAGTCTTGTACTCTTCTTCAATTATCAATAAAGAGAATAAAGTTCTACATATCTCTGTGTGGCTTCAAGTTACTCTTTTCTCCGCTGCTATAAAGAAGTGATGTACTTCTACTCAATAAGAAAGATTGTCCTCATTAAATTCAATTTATCTGCTTCTGCCGCTGCGATGTGTTCCTATTTGAAGAATAATCGATTATGTGCCATCTTTGTCTTGTACAAGTGCAATACCAGACTTGTACGGCATCACGCCCAAGCGAGGACGATCGATTCCAAGAGATAAAATATATGAATAAATGACTCTATGAATCGGGGCGTGACAAATTGGTATCAGAGCACGGCTTTACGTCCTTGGTCTCTTCTTTGGTTCGTTTCAAATTAAAGTTGCATCGATGATTGACCAAAGTTGCTTCCGCGATCACTCAACGTTGCTTCCGCGATTAAATCAAAGATTGCTTTCGCGATTATATTGTTGTTATTCTGTAATCATCCTATGTTGTTCGTGTCTGAAAGATTATTGACCCTCTTGGCTGCTCACTGGATGTTCCATACAATAAGTCTATATACATTGTGATGCCCCTGAAAGAATGATTGTTGTTGGTTTGGACACAAATAACCCAACAATGACTCGATGCCATAGTATGCTATATTGTGAATGTTGTTAGAAATGTGGGAATATAGAAAAATGGCTGGGTATGCTGTAACAAGTTGAGAATTGCATGTGATACAGAAAGAGTTGGGAATGAAATAATTGATGGATGAGTTCAACAGAATTGGTGAATTGACTCATGCGTGCTGGCTACTGCTTTCTAGACCCTAAGAATGTTGGCTTGTGATATTGAGACCCCGAGATGTTGGTTAAGTATTATGATCATTATAAGATCATGAATGTCCGGAATAGATTGAGTTGGTATTGTTTAAGGATGGCTTCGTTTCTGAGTGGTATATTGCCTCTATCACCTCAGAACGAGATGTATGTTGACCTTTCCATAGAATAGCAATGAGACTATTTGTGGGTACTGGGTAGTGCCGAGACTTAGCCGGAAGTCATATATTGTTGCTAGATTGCTCGAGTGTCCCTTGACGGTGATGTTATATTGAGTAGCGAGATTGGAAGAAATTGTAACCAGTGGCTTGGTTAGAAATTGTTTAGTCGAGTGATGACTCGAGCTAGTAAGACAGTTAGTATGCTACGGGTAAATAGACTTGGATAGAGAATATTGTGGCTTAGAACATCTGAATGTTGACTTCGATTGGTTGAATGTAAATCAAATGTTGCTAATATAAAGTTGGTTGCCAAGCTGAAAGTTTGAAAATATTGTCGGTAAATCAAAGGAATATTAGAGTTTTGTGCCTTGACCCTAAGGTGTAATAGATATTAACCCATCTAGATCACCAAAGGATAGTCGTTGCCTATGTGCATGTATGCTGAGGAATTGAATTGCACTAGAAAAATAACAAGTAGTGACTCAGAATACTGTTGTTGCCTAAGGGATGGTTAAGTGATACATAAATTGTCGGATTGAATGGGATGAACTACTTGACCATTACTGCATGAGATTAAGAATGCCGAAAGATAGTTTGATGATTGAGAAACAAATGGAAACGAGAAATTGTAAACATGTTGGATAATGTCGGTATAGGTGATTGTTGGTTGGGATATAGATTGTTGGCTTATGACTTAGTGGTTTGACTCTGTCATACAGACCGAATAGTATGATTCCATAGTTATGTTAAACTATCGGAATCGATGACCCTTGAATAGTTAGCATTAGCTTATGGGTTTGTGTGAGTATAAAGGAATTGGAATAGAAATTGAATCATTGGAAATTTACTTGATGGATTATTAGAACGATGAAGATCGTATGTCGGATTTGGAATTTAACGTAATGTTGATAGATCGATCTTAGTCGATTGTTGGGTAAGTCTAGAATGAGCCTCTGTGGGAATTATTTCCTTGAGGAAGACCCTGAATAGATAGACTTGACCCTAGCGACCAGTTGTTGATTTACCAATTGCTGGCTTAGCCCAATTGGCGATTAGTTATTCAGACAGAGTTAAAACCCATAGGTTTGGGTAGAGTTCCTTAGAACTGTTGGTTGCTTGTTGGCCCTAAGAAACAGAAACTAGTATAACCCTAGTAGCCGTCCACTCTAGGGAAGTCACCTGAATGATTAAGTTTAGCTGTCAGTGTAGCTAACCTTAGAGATTGATTGAATAATAGGTGACCATTGGATACCCATAGAATAACCTTGTGGCATTGAATGAGAGATGGTGCTAATGAGTATTGACCTAAGGGAATGTATGCTTCAACTTGAGCCTTAAGAGATGTTTGACCATTGAGGATTATATGTCGGCCATAAGTGGGAATTGCAATCGTAAGGTAAGGCTTGAGTGTACCTATAGTCGGGTAGCTAAGTTAACCTTGACTGTTGCATAGAATTATACCCTGATTCGGGTAATCGATAGTGGATGACTTCGGATTGTATCTTTTAGAAAAGATGAATTGCCTCGGTGAAAAATGTTGTTGGATTTGGGAAGGAAAATGATTGTCGTTGTGAAACCTTGATATGATTGGCTCTAAGTTAGACCCTTGATCGAATGTTAGAAATGTTATGCTTGGATGGAGATTGTCCCTGATGTTAAGTGGTAGCCTGGAAGATAGTGATTTTGGCAAAGTGAATAAAGCAATAAGTCAATTGAAAGGATGCTAAGTTGGATTTAGAAAAGAGAGTTATATTGTGGCTGATCGAATCGCACTAACATGGAAGTTGGCTGAAGTACATATGTTTTGGGGACGCCTAAAATATGTGTATGGATCCAGCAGAAGTGATTGGTTGTGACTGAGATAACATTATGGGAAGAATTTATCGCACTAGCACGGACTTTGGCTGAAATGCATATGTTTTGGGGACGCCTAAAATATGTGTATGGACCCAAACGAAGTGATATGTTGCGACTGAAATAGAAATGTAAGGAAATATTGGCGAATCAATGAGAAGTTACAAGTAATTGAAAAAGAGATAGACAGATCGAATCGTTGATGGATTTAAATGGTACAGTTGGATAGATATTTTAAAATGACCGAGTGGGCTGAAATGAATATTGATTTGAAGCTGAATGAGTAAACTCATGGTGATTAAGTGAATCTTGTAGAAGACTTGTTTCCTTAAGTTTCGAGGACGAAACTTTTTCTGAGTGGTATATTATGTAATGCCCCGCTCCGCACGAGGCATTTGGTTGGCTTATTGGATGGGATCAGAATATTGGACCATGACTTATGTTGGGAATCAGGAGAATTGAGACTGATGCAGTCTCTCTTAGCTGGCTAGACGGAATGGATATTGGAACATGGCTCGCTGGTGGAGCTACGCTTAGTGGAATTTTGGGTGAGTGGAACTGTCCTTCCTCCTCCTTACTCCTTCATGCTTAATAGATGAAGTATTGAAATGCTATGAACTGCCCCTAAATGTCCCTTATGTTAGTTGCTGAGTAATAGAGATGCTTTTGTTGAGAATTATTGAAATGTACAACACATTGAACTGTTAATGTGATTTGCTGCCTGAGAATGAATTGATAATATTGCCCCTTATGCTTAACACTGCTGGAACAAGTAGACACTTGAATAATGAGATGCCTTATGAATGATAGAATAAGAAATGAACTGGCTATGCTATCGAATCAATGAACTGAATGAAACACTAGAATCATGTACTCTCTGTATATCTGTTGCAAGAATATGAAATGCTGCATGTCCCTTATAAGAAAGTTAGGAATGAATAAATGTCCCTATGAAATGAATGAATGTTAAGTTCCTCTTAAGAAAGGAATGATATGAGATACGTTGCAATAAAGCAATGAATGAGAAATGATAAAGCTGGGATCGTTGAGATCACCAAATGAAATGATGGTAATGATGAAATGAATAAGTCATTGAATATGACTAATGATGCACTGTTGCCTTTACTTTCCTTAATATATTTTACCATGCGATTTTGTTCACAATCGAGTCGGACACGCATTCGCATGGTCATGGACAACTTGTATACAAGGTTTGAGTAATAATTCCCTCGAACGGTTCCTAGGGCCCTGGGGACCGATTCGGCCTAGGAGGAAATAATGATGAGTGCTATGGGAGCACGGATAAGGCGGGGTGGCATAGAGGCTCGCCACCTACTATGCTGATCGCATTATCTTAAAATAAAATGAAATGAGAAGAGTCCATATGGTTTAACAACACCAGTGACCATGTAGTCAGGATGCATGCTAATGAATGTTTTGTGCAGGCAGAGTAAGTACATCAGATAACCTGTAATTGATACAGGTACGAGGAGTCGGCTATCGGTAAGAAATCACATAATTGTGATATTGTATAAGTTGGTTTAACTTGTCTGCTTAACATATTCTATTTAGTATGCTAGAAAGATGCCTTGCTATAATCATTGCTCAAACACAACATACATGCTAAGTGATGCTTGAAGTGAAAACTGTTATAACATGCTTAAATTGTTAATGTTAACTATGCCTCAATGATGCCTTTTCATGATAACACCTAGTATGCCTCAATGATGCCTTTGCATGATAACACCAAGAATGATAAATGATATGTCCACATGAATGCTGCTAAGAATATGTTTACATGCTTCACTCTGATTATTGCCCATGAACTGTAAACTGATGCTAGGCCCCAAATAGAAAGATCACTCTAATAAATGCATGCTTAAATGATCATTTAAACGTTGGTTTATGCGAGTGGGTTGGATTCTGCTCGCCAGTACATAGATGATGTGCTGACCCACGTTTTGTGGGCAGGTGCTCGTGCTTGGAATGTTCTTCACACGAAGATTGGCTTGATTGGTCCCGCGGCATCGAAGATTTGTTGGGCATACAGAAGCTCTCCTTGCACAAGATGATGTCTTCTATTTATAAAAGGCATAATGTATGGAACATTGTAATCAGTTGTACCAGTGAGATTGTAAGCCAAGTCGGTATATCGAGTTGTAATCCATTGTATCCAAATATCAAATGTAAGCTGTATAGCATTGTTCAGTTGGTTTCCAATGTAAAGTGAGATGTGCTGTAATCATTGTACTTCAATACAAGTCTTGTACTCTTCTTCAATTATCAATAAAGAGAATAAAGTTCTACATATCTCTGTGTGGCTTCAAGTTACTCTTTTCTCCGCTGCTATAAAGAAGTGATGTACTTCTACTCAATAAGAAAGATTGTCCTCATTAAATTCAATTTATCTGCTTCTGCCGCTGCGATGTGTTCCTATTTGAAGAATAATCGATTATGTGCCATCTTTGCCTTGTACAAGTGCAATACCAGACTTGTACGGCATCACGCCCAAGCGAGGACGATCGATTCCAAGAGATAAAATATATGAATAAATGACTCTATGAATCGGGGCGTGACAACATGCGCTCGAAGTCGCAGGTGTTTTCAATCATTATATCTTTAATAGGGAGAAAAAACTCATCCTTAGGATACGCCTCGTTCAGATTTCGGAAGTCGATGCAGATTTGGATCTTTTCATTCTTCTTGAGGACTGGTACTATATTGGCTACCCAGTCTGGATGTTGTTTCTCGCGAATGAAGCCGATGGCTATCAGTTTGTTGACCTCGGCCTCGATAGAGTTCATGATGTCTGGGTGGAACCGTCGTTGCTGTTGCTTGACCGGCTTTGCGTCCGGACGAATGTTGAGTTTGTGAAGTGCAACCTCGGGGTTTAGCCCTGGCATGTCTTCATAGCTCCAGGAGAACACGTCTATATATTCTCTGACGAGTTGCAATAGCGATTATCGCTCTTCATCTGTCAGACTTTTGCTAATAAAGATTGGTTTTGGAGAGGACTCATCGTCGAGGTCAACTTGCATGACCTCATCTTCGGTGAGAGGCTCTCTTTATTCGAACCGCTTCTCCCATTGCGCATCTAGCTGTTGGGCCCACGGCTCTAACTCAAGAAGTTCAGGAATGTCCTCATCTTCTTCGTAGGCGTCGGCGAATGCCATATTGACAGTCCAAGTCTGCCTGAGCATGTCCCCAATACTAACATCCGAATAAAAAGTGGGTGAGCCAGACGAATGAGAGTTCCATTCATATTCTTCATCTGAGCTCTCGGGGGTTGTCACAGGGGTAACATAGCCTAGACCATGTCTGGTCTTACTGTAGTAATCCCGTGGCTTCCCAGCCGGGACTGAAAATTGTAAAGGTAATCGTCGACCGGTGTCGTAGTTCAGGCCTGGGGTAGCCTCCATATCATACTCCTGTTTTTTGCATGAGGTACTTGGATCGAGAGCTATACAGATAAAGGGGCAGTTTCCCACTATCGGGTTCCAGATCGACTTCTTCTAGCCTGAAGGGCTGTGGATCATTCTTTCGGCCAAAGATGATTAGATAATCCTCTCCTTCGATTATGAAGCAGGCGCCTTCCACGGGAGTAAGTTGGTTCGTGGTATAGACATTGGTTACTTGTGTGTGTAAGTTAGTGCCTATATCGTGTTCCATCGTATACATTACACGAAGCTTATCAAGCTCGAGGTAGTTCAAAGATAACCCTTTATTTATGAAGTAAGGTATCTTTTCAGGAGGAATTACATCGTCAGCGGAAGGAACATCAGTGTATACGGCCACATACTTGGCCATCTCTTTCTCCTCTTCAGCTACCCCCTGCATCAGTGAAGACGGGGAGGATAATCTGGGCAGCCTGATCATCAAGGGTTCCGTTGATGTGGCCGGGCGTCGAGTCGTCGGTACGCTAGCGGTCCCCGGCTTGGTGCTGAATTGTTGGTTTGTCCCCAGCTCCAGTTCAGCAACCCCTGCGTTATTGAAACTTGGGAAGACGATCTTGGGAGCTTGATCACCAAGGGTCCTGCTGGTGGGGCAGGACATAGGGTTGGTGGCTCACTAACAGTCCCCGTTTTAGTGTTGGGCTGGCGCCTTGTCCTTGGCAGACGGATGACCATTGGCTTATCAGAAGAGTTTGTCTCTTCAGATTGTTGTTGACCGACTCTTGATAGTCTGATTGTTGTTGGCTTCACAGTGGGTCTCGGCGCTTGGCCAGACCTTGGGAGTCGGATAGTCATTTGTTCCTCATGTGCAGAGAGACTGATTCCATCCTTACGCAAAGTGGTTGTAAGGGGTACAGTTCTGCCTGGTTTGCGAGCTTGGAGGTGGATCGTCAGAGGTTCTTCTGATCCCATTGTCGTCTCAGTTTGAGCTTGAGTATTTTCTTCGACAAGGTGCCTCTTCGGCTTCTCGTACAAGCAAGAGTCCGAGTAGTAGGATTCAAGCCCTCTGAAATGATCAATGTCGGCAAATTCGATTCTTACAAAGCCGTGTTTGTCGACGTACATAAAGTACTGGTGCAACGTGGAAGGCACGATCATGTAGTCGTGTATCCAAGGACGCCCCAGAAGAATATTGTAGGAAGTGTCTGCTTCTATGACATAGCAGGTTACTTCTGACTGAAGGTCACCGATTTGGCACTTCAAGCGAATCTTCTCGACCGGATAGCTTCTGTCTGAATTGAAACCGCTGATGGCGGTGCTTGTAGGTGTCAGGCGATGCATAGGGATGCCCAGGAAGTGAAGCAAGCTCTTTGGGATGATGTTTATGGAAGAATCGGAATCTATGTGCATCCGATCCACATTTATGTCGCCGACGTATCCAGTATAATAGAGCGGACGATCGTGCAGGTTGGTCTTAATGAGCATGTTCTACGGAGTAAAGACAATGTTGGATATTGCTCCACTAAAAGCATTGTCCTGAGGATCCTCTGTGGTGCTTTCTCCTGTGAGCTTAACTTGAGCCAGATAGGTGTCAGCGTTCTGAAGTGCGTCACTTAGTGCGATGCAAACATCTTTGGAGAGCCTCAAGAGCTCATACAATGACAATTTGGCCGGTGTGTTGGCCAATTGTGCTAAGATGTCAAAGTTATATGGCCTCTCCAATCCCTGAGGCGTATCTTTTCGGAGCAGCGGTTTGTCGAAGCGGGTCTTCTTCGGCCTAGGCTTGTCGGTCGTCGGAGACTGAGAGGGCCCTGGAGCATCAGCAGTAGCCGACTGATGATCTTCAGCCGAGTTACCCGGTGGGGGTTGAGTTTGTGTACCGGATCGGATAACGACAGTTGTGGTTTCTTCGACGTCGGCTAAGATTGTGCAGCAGGACTTGACTTTCCCATCCTTCTTCTTGCCCGTAGAGGGCAATGCTGGCTGGGTTACTTCAGATACCAAGTCTTGGTGGACCCACATGACCTCCCCTCACGATGTGGTGAGGGGTACCAGCCCAGCAGCCTGGTCTCTGGAAAGTAGAAGATTAGTGACCTCCATCTTCGCCCGGGGGACGGGTACCACTCCATCTTGAGTCTTCGTCAGAGTAAAGCTGCCGAATTGGACAGACACCATGTTGTCCGCTACAGTTACCTCCTCGAAGTCAATGGCCAGAGCCTTAGAGTCGATCAAGTACTGGATGTACCACTTTAATTGGTAGCAGTCTTGTATAGTGTCACGACCCGCACCCGGTTTTCGGACGCGAGCTCGTGAGCAAGCCCAGCTACGCATCGAGCGAACTCCAGCCCGACTCGAATACGTATAAGCTGTCAAGATCATGGTAAACTGCCAAATCATGGCAAACAAATCTATATCTCCATCCACAATAAGATAATAAACAAGAATGAACACTATGGGTCGTGGTCTGCAGCCCACTAGCATAAATGTCCGATAAGACTCTAAAGAAAATAACAAGAGTCTACAACTGAAACGAAAAACAGGATATCTCATGATAAGGAATAAAAAGCACGAGCAGATAATAAACACAATAACAATACCTGAATCCCGCAATGTATCATCACGTCTGCCATCCAGAACTACTAGCTAACTCCATGCGATCGCTAAACCTGAGGAGATCATCAGGTCCTCAGAGGACATAGCAAGATACATAATATATATGCCTATCTAACAGTTTTATCATGCTCAAGAATAAACAAGAAAGAACAAAAACAAGACAATGACTACGAACACGAATACGGACACACGAATACGGACACACGAATACGAACACTAGAACAACTACGCATAATGAACTGCCGGATGAACGAAACACGATGATCAAAGGAAGAAACCAAACCCTCGTCCCGAGTGTGGACTCACTGGTTTGAACTAAACACTAACCCTCGTCCCGAGTGTGGACTCTCTGGTTAGTACTAACCCTCGTCCCGAGTGTAGACTCTCTGGTTAGTTCACGGCAAGGCACCCTCGTCCCGAGTGTGGACTCTCTGGTGCAAATACTACATCCTCGTCCCGTGTGTGGACTCTCTGATGTAAACACCCTCGTCCTGGGTGTGGACTCTCTGGTGCAAGTCAAGTTATAATCAAGTCGAAAAAGCCGTGGTGTAGGACTAGACGACTCTAGCAAGGTATACATATGAGGCTAACACAGTGTAACAGATAGAAATATCATGACAGAGAGAACAAGAATGTACAGGCAACTAGAAACATGTAAAGTGAAACTATAACAGGAAAGGTGTACTAGACATGAAATAAAGCAATCACGAATGTAAGGAAAAATAGCAGCGAGATGGTGAACATGCATATAAATTATACTGTACAATGGAAGAACCAAACCCTCGTCCCGAGTGTGGACTCACTGGTTTGAACTAACACTAACCCTCGTCCCGAGTGTAGACTCTCTGGTTAGTTACTAACCCTCGTCCCGAGCGTGGACTCTCTAGTTAGTTCACGGCAAGGCACCCTCGTCCCGAATGTGGACTCTCTGGTACAAATACTACATCCTCATCCCGTGTGTGGACTCTCTGATGTAAACACCCTCATCCCGAACGTGGACTCTCTGGTGCAAGTCAAGTCAAGTCTACACCCTCGTCCAGAGTGTGGACTCTCTGGTGCAATAATCGACATCCTAGTCCCTAGTGTGGACTCACGGATGTAAACAGATCAAGAAAAACAACCTGTCCCGCGTGTGGACTCTCTGGTGCCAAGGACGCAATATCAAGGATTTAGCAGTTCACTACACGCACTCGTTCTATGACACGACTCAAGCAAGGTACAGACGAGAAACTCCAAGTGTGAAACACAAGGCCAAAACATGAACATGGCTATAAACAATGAAAACAAATCCACAGAAAATAGCACGAAAAGCACATGTCCATAAATGATCCAAGACAGTAAATGAAAAGAACTGCATGTAAGTAAAACTGTAGAGGAAGGCAAGGTATACTTGCCTGTGGTCCTTGCATAAACCGTAGTCACCAGTCGAGGGTGAGGGGATGCCGATCTAGGAGCTGTCAACCTATAACACATATTGCACCATGAACCGTGCACGAAAACTATAAATCAATTCTAATGTTCTAGTTCTAAATTTATGGAATAGTGGCAAGTTGGGTTACTAATCTAATAATAATTATTTCTGGAATAATTTACTTAAAAATCTAATTTAACCTAATAATAATCTGAATATAATCTAAACATGCAAGTTTGGCCATCAAAAGTCGTGTTTCTCAATTTCGGAAACTATGGCACGCAAATCGAAACGTACCGTTGACTTTTAGTCAAATGCTGTGAACTCTAGATTTTGAAAGTGTACCTTGGTAGATTTCAGTGCCACGAGTGCGCTGGAATCGACCGTGCCTCAAAATCATGCTTTGGTCAAAAGATATCGCCGTTATGGTTAATCGTGACCAAAACGGGGATCAACCGATCAGTTCTCGATACGAATCCAACAAAAAAAACGGTGCGCCAAAAGGATGTCGGGGTTGACGGGAATCACCTCAGAAAGTCGGGGGATCACCGGGATCAAAACTCCAAAAGTCGGCTGCTAAAATAACTAGGGTTTTTTCTCGAAAAACGAAAAAAAATTAAATATATATAAGAGCAGCTCAGTCGGTTGAGCAGCTAACTCCAGCCACGTGGCATGATCCTGCTAATCCCGCTCAAAGATGAACGACTGGATATCGATGCGGCTTGGCTGATCCCACTAGGAGTCGGTTTAAAGAGCCGGCTCCATAAAATAGGCTACACAGTCAACACACCGCTGACTGACAGGTGGGCCCCGCTCGGTCGGCCCAAGCGGCTGACGCGTGGGCCCCCTAGTCGCTGACTGTGTATTTAATTTACAGAAACTAATTTATAAATCCAATTAAACTCAAATAAATTCAAATAAATCCCTAAAAATTCTAGAAAAATTGTAGAAAATTGTAGAAATTATATTTAATCCCCTAGAGTCAAAATAAAAATACTTAGCCTTATATTATTCCCAAATGGCCTCATAATAAATATTGGAAGCCTTTAAAAATATATAAACCTTAATAAATAAATACTTAAATATTGCCAAAAAATATGAAAAAAATTCTAGAAATTATAAAATAGTATAATGAACCCTAGAAGAATATTTGGGATCAATATTTGCTCTTAGGCTACCACAATAAATTTCAGAAGTCCTAGAAAATAGGTTTTCCTACTATTTAATAATCAAAATAATTCCAGAAAATTCGTAAAAATTCCTAGAAGGTTAAATATAAACTATTCAATAAAAATGAAAAAATATCACTAAATTATAATCGGGTGGCGGATGCCACATATAGCATAGTGGACATAGCGATGGTAGTGGCAATACTTTGGACTTTCCATCTCTGCAGGCTGAAGCTCACGTCTCGGTGGAGGGAGTTGATCCTGTCTCCTTGTATGAGCATGTCAAGGATGGGCTTCACATGGCTGTCTTCGAAGGAGTAAGTCATATGCGGCCACTACTTCTCTGTCAGTTTTGGTTCGGGCTTCGGGGCTATGTCGGCCACCATAGCCTGTTTGCCCTTGTTGTCTCGATTATTGGAGGGGTTACCACCATTGTTGCTGTTGGCATTAGGGCGTCTGCCCTTGTCGTCTCCCTCCGTGATGTGCAATCCCAGTTGGCGAGCTTTCTTCAACTTGTCTTCTGTGCTAGCGGCGCTGATGATGAAAGTCTTCCAGTCCTTGAACTGACTTTCGCTCATCTAGAGGCTGATTGTGGAAAGCAGTCTCTTTTGGCAGATTTCAATCAAGGAAGAATCTGGATTGCCAGAGGGCAATTTTATTACGGTTTGGCGAAACCGCTCAATGTAGTTCCTTGTTAGTTCTTTCTCACCTTGAACAACGTCCATGAGGGTGGACATTGTCACATCTTGTCCTACCTCGTAGAACCTTTCAAGGAACATATTTTTGAAGCCGGCGAAGGAATGGATGCAGTTGTCTTGCAAGTTGCGGTACCAATCGAAGGCGACCCCTTCCAATGCTCCAATGAACAACTACGTAAGGATGGCATTGTCATGAGGCAGATGGTCGGTTGTGACTTCGAAGTAGGTGATGTATGTAGTGCCCCGTCCCGCTCAGTCAATCGGAGGAATCGAAACGCCGACGCTGTTTGGACTTAACCTTACAACGGCGACTCGAAGACATCTCGATCAAGGCGACCGCTCGCTCAGGTGGGGTAGTTTCGGTGAACTTGCCTCATCTTTGCCATCACATAATAAATCGTGTTTTTAACTTGCACAAGTAGGCTTAATAATAAAAGAGATGAATCCACATAACTAAGGGAATAATTTCGACGGGTCAAAATGAGTTAGAACATGGAAAAAACGTCCCACGGTCGGCTTAGAGTTGGTGTACGGCGTATTTTGAAAATGATACTCGATCCTTCGTCCCGTGGCTTGGGAGAAGGAAAATTGGTCTCCGACACAAAGTTATGAAATAGCCTAAGTCATAGGCGTTGCCTGCATGAATGCTTGTTAAAGCATGCACGTTTCCATAATGCAAGGCTTGGCATAGCCTTTGCTCGTCCCTTGAGTCAAGTTATAGGCTCGATTAAGTTAGGCAAAGTTACGTCGATCGACCTAAGTCATTTCTAGTGCTGTCCCGCTCTTTCTACGGTTGTCAAGTTAAATAGTCCCACGATCCCAAGGTCCGTCATATGAAGTATGACTTGGGCGATAGCGTCGCGTGGATCAAAAGTTGATTTGAGACACGATGGCACGGTCCTAGAGTTTTAAGGTACCGGCCACGGTTGATTTATTGAGTTTGGAAAGTGTTGTGAATAGTTGTTCTTGAGTTGAGTAAAATGATAGGGCAAGAAAGAAGTATGCTCGCGGCTACATGTCGGCGAGGCCTCGCGGCTACATGTCGGTGAGGCGGTCTCATAAGAAAGAAGTATGCTCGCGGCTACATGTCGGTGAGGCGGTCGCATAAGAAAGAAATATTGAACTTGGCCCTGAAAGAAATGGTAACACTAGAGGTAGCATGATTGTGTGAGACGTCAGTTTGTGTCGAGTCTTGCATGGTCATTGGACAACTTGTCGACAAAGTGGGAGTTTCCCCACACGGCAACCCGAGGCCTCGGGACCGCTGCGGGCATTGGGAGACAAACAACTTGTCGACAAGGTGAGAGTTTCCCCGCACGATAACCCGAGGCCACAGGATCGATGCGGGCATTGGGAAACAAATGATTAACTGTGCTTTGTATGGGTTAGGCGGGGACTTGCAGCGGGGCTAGCTATCTTGCGCTGAAAGGGACGCCCGTCTAATAAAAAGAAAGAGAAGTCCACGATGGCTCTGGGAGTCAGTGACCAAGTTTATATAGATGTCGGCAAATAGCGACTAACCGCGTGTATGCCTTTGGATTGAGTTGAGTTGAAGGTGTGTACAGTTAGAACACAAAGTTTGGGCCTAAGATTGGGTTTTAACATAGGCGTCGTGCTTCGGCACGAGATGTGGCGTCAAATCTTGAGTTGTCGGCATATAAGTTGCTTATGTTGGTTGAGTTGTTTGAGTTTAAGTCGGGAAACCGTCGCAAGACAAAGTTGGTTGAGTGACACTAACATTTACAAGTCTTGATTGGGTCAGTTGGTGGTCAAAGTAGCAAGGGCCGCGAGGCGGCGATATAGTTAAGTCTTACTGAATTGCGAGACATGGCCTCAATATGGATTTTATAGCACGGTCACATAGAAAAGGAGCCTATCGTGTAGCTGCGTCTCTGATTTTGGCCGTAAGGCAAACACGACTCGATAGGTTAACGTTGTTGGCACGAGAAGTGGTCTAGGGATAAAGTATGAGTTAACGTTGACATTACAAGCACGGGATGGTTCTGATACACAAGTTGCGCTAAGGCGCCGGTCCTAAAACTGATCCTAAGGCAAGACTAGAAAGACAATCGATAAGAAGTGACTATGTTGCACAAAGTAAATCAAATGTGTTGGGTTTGTATGGGTGGGCGAGGAGCTCATTCCACCAGTACAGTTGAGTACTGACACCCACATAGTTTCCATGTGCAGGCACAGGTAGAAGCTCGTGGCACGGAGCTCGCTTGGATGCGTCGAGGCACGGAGTTTCTTGGCGATTCGTGGCGTGCGGCCGCATGAAGAAAAGACTTATACGGGGCATAATGTATGGACATCGCCTTCCGATGCTTCCGCTGGATCAAGACTTGTAATTGAGAGATGAGAGAGAGCTGAGTGAACTTGTAAAATATGAGAAGAGTGAGCTTGAGTGAGTGTAATATTGGCCTTGTGCCCCCAATGTAACCTTTGTTCAATATCAGTAAAGAGCTTCTTTTGAGTAACTTGTGTTTTGTTCTAAAATTTTGCTGCTATAATTCAATGTCTCTGCTTGGGACTTCTGTGCGACGACCCCGTCGCAGCCGCTAAAATCGACCGTTATGGAACCCGTCTTGCACGAGCACAATCTAGGCTCGTGCGGCATCACGCCTTAGCGAGGACGATCGCTCCTACAGGAGCGGGGCGTGACAATATACCTGCTTGCAGATGTCTTCCCATCATATGGATTGATGTTGAATGGTTTATATCTTGGTAGAAAAGGAACATCTCTCCATGCAGCAAGATACGGTTGCCGTATCCTGAGGTCCTGGCAGGTTTCTCGGGCGTGGAACATGGCCCGGAGCTCCTGGACCTCTCGTCTTCCCTTCCTGGCCTCGTCTGCAGTGGTAGAAGTCGATATTGCAGGAGGATTGTCGCCCGGGGTTGAGTTCGAGTCCACATTGGCCGTGGAACCCAAGCTTGTCTGGCCAGGCATCCTTCCTTGCAGATTGGTAGGGCCGCTTTGATCTCATCCACGGATTTGACCAAGGTATGAAGTATGGCCTCCAGGGTGTCGATGCATTGGCGATCACTGGGACCGTCTTGGTCATTGTTTGTCATGAACACCGTCCTCACATGAGGAGAGATGGAAGGAACGGTGGAGGACGTGCCCTCTGAATCATACCCTTGCACCGAAAAATCGTTGGGACATGTAGGAATGTTCTCCTCTAGTTCGGACTCAGAGGAAGTGCTACCCCCTGTACAGGAGGCTGTCTCATCTTAGGACCCGTGGACGTCCTCGGGGATATCTGGGTCTACTGCATCTGTGGAGGGAATTGCTTTCTCCGGTGCATCTTTTTGGAATGTCGGATTATCGTGGACGTTTGGATGGGTACTACCCCTTGTTTCAGCTATCCCCAGGGATGGGGATGACGAATCTCCAAGTGTTGAAGATTTTGTTTTTGAACGGGTGCCTTGATAAACTCCTCCTATGGTGGTTGTGGACGACTGCTTGGATAAGAGTTTCTTGGCCGTATCGGTTGAAACCTTTGGGCTGGCCACATTCATCTTCTTCCCTACTTTGCTAGTAGGGACCTTCTGAGCAGAGTTGCAGGAGGCGACATGAAGCGCTTCGTCTCCTGAGCTTGGTGGTAGGACCGGCCCTAGATGTTGCAGTCATTGGAAGACGGACTGCCGGTCCTCTTGGGCTGTCGCCTTGCTGCAGCAGTAGTTGACGATGACTTGAGTGTAGTGATGTCCATGAAAGGACTCTCTGCACACCAAGCTTTCTTCTCTTTTCTTGCGCTTGTGAAGAATCAAATCACGCAAGTCACTCATTCTGTGGGCCCGAGAGTTCCGAGCACACATGTCTGTTGGCATCCCGCCTGCTCCCTGATGTGGGGCTAGTAAGAGTACTTGTCCCTGATCGTTGTTGGGAGATTCTTGATAACTATCCCGTCCGTTGGCCACCGGGGGTTGGATACGGACAGTTTTATACAACTTTCCATCAGGGGCCCGTGCAATAGTCAGCGGGACGCCCTGATGGTCAGAAGTTGGGACAGCTGACTGTACTCGACGAGCCCGCGCTGTCCTAGACTTCATCCCTCTAGCACCTGAGAGTTCATAGTAGGAAGAGTCCAAGTTGTGCGTCACAGAGTCTGGCGCATCCTGCTGAGAGCCTCTGGGGTCATGACCGCATGAGAGGCGGTCAAAGACTGACCCTGAGTCGTACGGGGTGGATGGCTTGCGGTTGAGTTTGGCAGCCGCATAAGTGTTCTCCATGCGGCTGGAAACAGTTTGCATGCGGCTAGAAGTTATGGCCGCATGGGCCTCCTTCATACGGCTGCCAGTTGTGGCCGCATGAGCCTTCCCCATGCGGCTGGCTTTTGTGGCCGCATGAGCCTTTCCCATGCGGCGGGCTTTTGTGGCCGCATGAGCCTTCTTCATGCGACGGACGCCTTTTCGTGGCTGCTTCTTGGACCGCATAGAGTCCCTCTTTGTTCCTGCAAGTCCAGCATCATAGTATTTTTTCTGCCAAACTTGGGGACAGCAGAGTCCTCTACGGTCTGAAGTGGTGCCGCATGAGAGACTTCTCCGCCGTCTTAGGCAGCAGAGAGCATTTCTTCCAGAGCTTGGGAAGGAGAAAATAATTTGGGCCTCCATTCCTTGCGGGCCTTCTTCGTGCGGGCTCACTTCTGGACAGGGCCGGTGCTCCCGTCGGAGAGCATTTCTTCAAACGCATGCTGGTCGAAGCGGACGACCAGCATCTGTTGCGTGGAGCCGAGCTTGGCGGCGTCCGATTGCGTCACCAACTTCTCAGCCGTGAAGAAGTTAGTATCCTGCAGAGTCGCCATCGTGTTTGCCATTGATTATAAAAGAACAGAACAATTTTATGGGAGGACTGGACTTTTACTTCATAATACAAACTCACTCGTACAAAGAGAGCCTAGGAGTAAAACCTAGGAAAAGCAATCTAAGTACAATTGTTTAGTTTTTTTAGGGGGTGACGGTAGAGGCTCGGAAGAGTGCTATCAACTCTGCCTTACTCCTTAGACGATCGGACGTCGTTCTTCGGCTCTGATAAAGAAATGCTCTTGCTAGGTGCTCTTTGCTTTATGCCTCTCTCTGTGTCTCCGCCGCTCTCTGTCCAAGGTTTTGCAAGGGAATGGCACATTGCTATTTATAGGGCTTTGTGATAAGTAGGGTGTACAGTAATTGCACCTTGAAAAGTGGGCGGTTAGGGATTTGGTTAAGATTAGCCTTGATCTTGTTTGTTGGAAATCAATCTGGACTATTATGTTGATTGCAACAAATCTGCATTGTTTGTTGAAAATTGATCCGGGCAGTTATGTTGATTGCAATAAAACTGCATTGTGATAATTTGTTGATAGCAGCAAATTCGAGTGGATAAGTCTTAGTCAATCTTCTGCCACGTGTCCCAACCGCCATTATGCTGAGAGCTGTATGGACGCAGGTGGATAAGTCTTAGTCGATCTTCTGCCACGTGTCCCAACTGCCATTATGCTCCGAGCCGCATGAGAGTGGCAGCCGCATGAGGGTGGCAGCCGCATAAGGGTGAACCTCCAATCTGAACCGCATAAGGGTGGTCTAGGCGGTCCGCATAGAGAGCTTCTTTGGACTTTATGGACTGTGCCGGCTGTCTCAGAGATTTTTTTGTTTTTTGAGGAGCCTGACGCATCTCCTCATTATGTCAGAGCTGTCACTTTATGTCAGAGCATTAAATGGCCAGCTACAGGAAGTAATTATGGCCAGCTGTCATCGGCCTGTTTTGAGCCGCATGAGGCCACGTGGCTCTTCCTGAGCCGCATAAAGTCCCTGAGCCGCATGCGGCTCTCTGGGTCTTTCCGAGCCGCATAAGATTCTTCGAGATTTTGAGCCGCATGTTGAGTCTGGGCCGCATATGAATTTATTATTCTTTTTCATGCTTCTACAATTCTTTTGGGTGCACTTGGAGAATTAGTCCTTCTCCAAATAACGGTTCTATTGCCTATTATAGCATGTGTTCATTGCTATATAAAGGCCAATATTTCTATTGGAAAGACACAACTTTATCTTCTTTTGTAGTAAATTTCCTACAAAGCTCTCTCTCCCTTTCTACTCCTCACCTTCAAACAACAAATGCCAGTCTTCCATATTTGGGCAAAAGGTAAGTTCGGGGTCGCTCTTTCCGAGTTCTGTGCGACGAGGAGATACCGGTAGAGCGGGAGTTTTACCACTAGGAGCATTCGGAACAAGTCTGCACATAGACCCGAATCAACTCTTAGGACAGTGCTTCGTGCGCGACTTTTTCGGGGGCCGGTAACATTTACTTTATTTTATTTTGTTTGCAGATTTTTTGGAATAATTTTCAACAATCTAAGAGTTGATTCATTTATAAAATAAAAATTTTTAATTGTTGCTACGAAATTTGTTATCAAATATTTCTTACTGTAGTGCAAAAAAAAAGAAAAGGTTTTTTGTTATCAAATATATGTTATTTCCAAACACGAAGTTTTTTTTATGCCTTAATTTATTTGCTAGTTTCAAACAAGTTGTTCCAGCATACTTACTTGTCCTTTAGCAAAATTTTGTAATCATCAACATTGTTATAATCTACGGTGCTTAAATTATTGTAAGCATTAAGACTTATATGCATTGTTATAACTTATAATAGTGTTAGATCTCGTATTCACTCACAAAATTTGCTATACATTGCTTAATCTTTACTATCATCAAGCAAAAATTTTAACTTACTATTAACTAGTTATTTGTTAATTTTTGAATATTTGTCACATTAGTAAAAATTTGTTATTTTCATAAAGTGACACCTGAGACAAACATTATTGTGTTAGTAATTTTGTCAATTCTAGTTTTTCTTTACTCAATATTTATATTTAGGCTAAAGTAAACAATTAATTGATTTAGTAAAATTCCTTTAATTTTAAAGTTCTAAAGTAGAGATTTATTTGGGAATAAGCCGAAAGGGCCCTTCTGTCAAAAAGACGTAAATCGTCTAAGCGACCGGTTCTTAAGTGTTCCTAGTAAACCTCCGCTTGCTGGGATCCGGTCCCTATAGCTAATCCAATCTTATCAAAACTTGAACAACTTAATTTTTAAAGGTCTACTAAATCATTTAAATTGTTAAGTTTTAGCTTAATCCATCTTATTGAGTAAATATTTTATTTTATTTTCAGACCTTAGAAATTATGTCTACCAAAGACGAGACTTCGACTGCTAAGCCAGCCAAGTTTGATGGCACCCACTTCAAGAGGTGTTAGAGTCAAATGAATTTCTGGCTCACCACTTTAGGACTGATTTCAGCCATTGATGGTTCCACACCCATCATAAATAATTCTGACGACACTGAATCTGACATAGGAATGTCCAAACCCTCCAGTTCCTCCAAACCTAAAACCCCTAAGGAAATAGACTTTCACTGCTTCCATAGAATTCTAAGCGCTTTATCTGATTCAATTTATGATATATTCTTTGAATATAAAAGCGCCAAAGAACTTTGGAATGCTTTAGAAGATGAATATGGTTGTGATGATGCTGGAATTGAAAGATTCACTTTTTCAGCATTTAATAAGTATTTTATGATAGATGACAAACCTATGAATGAACAAATCCATAAATTCTAAAAATTTGTGAGGCACATTCAAGTTAAAGGTACAACCTTTTCAGCTAAACATAAGATAGCTTGCCTGGTAGATAAGCTCCCTCCCTCTTGGTCTGTTGTAAAAATGGACCTCCATCGTACCCAAGGTGACCTTACTTTTGCCCAAGTACTGAAGCAAATTAGAGTTGAAGAACAACTTAGGCTAAGGTCTAACTCCAAGACTGAGAATAAGGCTAAGGTAAACCTAGTAGAGTCATCCCAAAGCAAACCTAAGCCTAATAATCCTCACAAACCCAAGAAGAATATCTTCAAGAAGAAGAATGTTATTCAGCCTCATCACCAGAACCACCAGAATCGTCAACACCAGCAACCCCAAAAACCTAGAAACTTTGGTCAGACTCAGGATCAAGGAAGATTTTGTTTTTTGTGTGGTAGAATAAACCACACGGCCAACAACTGTTTCCAAAGGAAGAAGGAACCAATCAAGACTTCCTATAGGGGAAAAGGCCCAGCCAAACCAGAAGCCAACATGATTCTGAATGGGTCTTCTGGTTTCCTTCAGGTCTGTGACTTACCAACCCTTAGTTAATATTTCTTACCATTCTGATGACTGGTGGTTGGATTCTGGAGCTAATGTTCATGTTTCATTTGATCGCTCCTGTTTTTCAAACTATCAGGAATTATGTGGAGGAGGCATAACCGTAGGAGATGGCTCTACGGCACATATTGTAGGAAGAGGAAGAATAGATCTGAAGATGACATCAGAAAAAATTTTGCCTCTTCATGATGTTCTTCATGTGCCGACTGTTAGAAGAAATTTAGTTAACGGTTCTCTTCTTGTAGCATTTGGATACAAGATCGTAATGGAAGCCAATAAAGTTATTTTTTCTAAGAATGAGTCTTTTGTTGGTAAAGGATTTGTAAAGGATGGTCTGTTTATTCTCAGTACTGTAAATAAAATGTTGGATCCTTCTCCTATTGTTTCCAATGTAGAATCTTCCAATGTTTGGCATGGAAGACTAGGTCATGTGAACCTGGGTTCCCTTAGAAGGATGATGAACCTAAATCTTATTCCCAAGTCTCATGTAGATAATAAAGACA
Source organism: Iris pallida (assembly GCA_029216955.1). Lineage (NCBI taxonomy): Eukaryota > Viridiplantae > Streptophyta > Magnoliopsida > Asparagales > Iridaceae > Iris > Iris pallida. The sequence goes on along the minus strand of JANAVB010041816.1, from coordinate 8,455,500 downwards.
AGTGTGAGATTTGTGTTCAAGCCAAACATTCTAGACTACCATTCAAATCCGTAGAAAGAAATTCTGATCTTCTAGAACTAGTTCATAGTGATGTTTGTGACTCAAATAGGGTTTTGACTCGAGGCGGTAGGAAATACTTTGTCATATGTATAGATGATTGTTCAAAGTATTGCTATACCTAACTTCTTAAAACCAAAGATGAAGTTCTAGATAGATTCAAGGTTTACAAATCAGAAGCTGAAAACCATTTAGAGAAAAGGATTAAGATCCTTAGATCTGATCGTGGCGGAGAGTATACCTCAAACGAAATGACTAACTTCTGTGAAGAACACGAAATAATTCATAAGGTGACTGCTCCTTATTCACCACAGTCCAACGGAGTTGCTGAAAGGAAGAATCGCACTCTGTTAGACATGGTAAATGCCATGCTTCTCATCTCAGGTGCTCCTGATAATCTGTGGGAAGAAGCCTTATTGACAGCCTGCTACATCCTAAATTGGATTTTCAGTAAATCTAAGGATAAGACTCCCTATGAATTATGGAAAGGTAGAACTCCTAGAGTCCATTACCTCAAAGTTTGGAAATGTCTAGCAAAAGTTGGAATCCCTGAACCAAAAAAGAGAAAGATTGGACCCAAGACCGTAGATGGTGTGTTCATAGGATATGCCTTAGATAGCAATGCCAATAGATTTCTAGTGACTAATTCTGAAGAAAATAAAATCTCTAACAATACCATTATAGAAGCTAGAGATGCAGTTTACTTTGAGAATATATTCCCTTTTAAGGATAGAATTTCTTCCAACCCCTCAAGTTCTTCCCTAGCTCCTTCTACAAGTTCCCATTGCCATTCATCAAGCTCACAACCTGAACAAGACTTAGAACCTAGAAGAAGTAAAAGAGGAAGGATTGAAAGGAATTTAGGGGAAGACTTCTTCACTTATTTGATAGAGGGTGATCCCACAACTTTCGAAGAAGCAATATCTTCTTCTGATGCTCCTTTCTGGAAAGAAGCCATAAACAATGAGTAAAACTCCATTATGGAGAACAGTACCCGGTATTTAGCAAACCTATCTTTAGGTAGTAAACCTATAGGTTATAAGTGGATCTTCAAAAAGAAACTCAGAGCTGACGGTACTATAGAGAAATACAAAGCTAGATTAGTAGACAAGGGTTTCACTCAGAAAAAGGGATTAGATTATTTTGATACATATTCTCCTGTAGCTAGAATTACTTCTATTAGAACCCTTCTAGCCTTAGCATCCATTCATAACATGCTGATCCATCAAATGGATGTAAAGACAGCATTTTTGAATAGAGATCTAGAAGAAGAGATCTACATGGAGCAACCTGAAGGTTTTATTGCTAAAGGTCAAGAAAAGAAAGTTTGCAGATTAGTAAAATCACTTTATGGCCTAAAGCAAGCTCCCAAGCAATGGCACAACAAATTTGATAAAGTGATTATAGAATATGGTTTCTTGCCAAATGAGTATGACAAATGTATATACTTTAAAAATTCTGGTGGAAGTTGTGTCATTTTATGCTTGTATGTTGATGATATCCTTATTCTAGGATCTTCACTAGAACTGATAAATAACACTAAGAATTATTTATCTAACCAGTTTGATATGAAAGACCTAGGCGAAGCCAACTTGATCCTAGGAATACAAGTGTCCAAATGCAAAGAGGGCTATACTCTATCTTTAGCACATTCAATTGAGAAAATGCTAAGAAAGTTTGAGTATTTTGACAAAAAACTTGCCCTTACTCCTTATGACAGTAATGTTGGTCTCAAGAAGAATGAAGGATCACCTATAGAACAACATAGATATTCACAGATGATAGGGTCTCTTATGTACATATCAAATAGAACCAGACCCGATATTGCATTTGCTATTGGGAGACTTAGTAGATATACCAGTAACCCAAATCAGTCAATTGGACCACTTTGGATAGAGTATTTAGATATCTTAGAGGTATTCTAGATTATAAACTTTATTATTCTAGACACCCTGATAATATAGAAGGTTATTCAGATGCAAACTGGGTAACTGATTCACATGATGTGAAATCCACTGATTCACATGATGTGAAATCCACAGCTGGATATGCTTTTATCCTAGGAGGAGCTGCAATCTCCTGGGGTTCATGTAAACAAATTATCATAGCTAGGAGTACTATGGACTCCGAAATGATAGCTTTGGACACTACTTGTACAGAAGTTGAATGGCTTAGAAATTTGATTATGTATACACCTGTTTCTAATACTCTTGTTTCTGCTATTTCTATAAACTGTGATAATAAATCTGTTATATAATTACTAAAGCATGATTCTGTGAATGCTAAGATGAACAGGCACCTACAGCTGCACTTCAAGTCAATCAAGAGCCTATTGGGCAAATATGTGGTTCTTGACTATATAAAGTCAGAAAAGAACCTTGCAAACCACTTGACGAAGGGTCTGTCTAGGACATTGATCCTAGAATCATCGAGGGAGATGGGGTTAAGCCCATAATTTAGTCACCAGCAGTGGCAACCCAACCGAGTCTGACTGGAGATCCCAAGAAGCCGGTTCAATGGGTAGGAACAAACTGGACTAGGTGACTAATATGGAATACTGACCTTGAGATTAAATTCTCTTTAAAATAAAAGCCCATGAGGCTGTACATGTGTACATTGATACCCCATCCCTATGGTGACAGTGTTCCGGTGTGATATGGTTAGGGTGAGTTTAAACTCTTAATAAGTCCAAGCATGATATGCAGGGTTGATACCTATCACCAACCCTTGAGGACTTACCTATATGAGAGGTCGTGAAGGCCGCGACTATAGGATAGGGCGATCCTAGACAACTCTCATGAATATGGAATAAGTGTGCATGGCCGATCAAAAGTGCCACCCGATAGACCCAAGAACCTCTAGCATATTATGTGTGCTATTTTCTGAATCTGGTTCAAGAAGTCTGATTCAAGGCATAGTCTATCAAATACTTCTTCAGACTAAGAAATAGTTACTAAGTGAGATTCAAGGCTGTAGTACATCTCATCTATGCATAGTATATATATTTGCCCAGATACTCATATTCTTCTCTTTCATTTTTCAGAACTTGTTTTTTTTTTTTTTTTTTTTTGGGGGGGGGGGGGGGGATTGTTGGACTTGGTAGCAAAAAACCAAGTCTCCTAATTCCTATTCCTTTGGGTGCACTTGGAGAATTAGTCATTCCCCAAATACCGGTTATATTGCCTATTATTAGCATGTGTTCATTGCTATATAAAAGCCAATATTTCTATTGGAAAAACACAACTTTCTACTCCTCACCTTCAAACAACAAATTACAGTCTTCCATATTTGGGCAAAAGCTAAGTTCGGGGTCGCTCTTTCCGAGTTGTGTGCGACGAGGAGATACCGGTAGAGCGGAAGTTTTACCACTAGGAGCATTCGAAACAAGTCTGCACATAGATCCGAATCAACTCTTAGGACAGTGCTTCGTGCACGACTTTCCCGGAGGCCAGTAATATTTACTTTATTTTATTTTGTTTGCAAATTTTTTGGAATAATTACCAACAGTAACATGGCCATGTTTTATAACTCATAGCATTTTTTTGTGCTAGGTATATAATAGGGATAGCTCATCTAATATGCTATAGTTGATAGAACCCTGGAATAGTATAGATGCAACATTCAAAGGAGGATGATAACAAAGAAGCCAGCCACTATTAACTTTAGTTGTACTCCGATTTCGAGAAAAGCAATCTACTAAAGGTCAAGTTGTGAATCGGGCCGGGCCGGGCCGGCCCGCAGCCCACATTGGGCGGTTCGAACCGGGCTCGGGCCAAGCCCGGACCGGACCGGAGCTGACAGCGGGCCGGGCCTGGCCCGGCCCGGTCGGGAAAATCCAAGCCCAGCCCGGCCCACAGGACCGGCGGAGGAGGGGCTGGGCCGGGCCGGTTCGGGCCAGCGGGCCGGGCCGGGTCCGGGCTTCGGTCGGGCCGGTCCGGGCTTGGGTTGGGTTTTGAATTTTTTTTTTTTTTTTTTGAAAAATTTGATAAAAAGTTTATGTTAAAATTTCATAGTAAATAATTGATGTTAAAATATATTGTAAGTGTATTAAGTGTTAAAATTTCATTATAAATTATTTATCCTAATATATTATTTTAGTTTACATTTATGTATAAATATATTGTAAGTGTATTAAGTGTTTTAAAGTTTACAAATTTATTTTACATTTTTTTAAAGTATAAATTTATAAAGTTTAAATTTATAAAGTTTAAATTTATAAAGTTTATTAAATTTTATATAAAATTTATAAAGTATATAAAATTATTTATAAAGTTTATTCTAAGTGTATAAAGTTTTTTTAAAGTTTAAATTTAGTAATATTTGTATAAATTTTAAACATTTTTCCCTCCTTCTTTTTCCGGGCTTGGGACCGGCATAGGCGAAGTTAAAAAATGTTTTTTTTATATTTTTAATTTATTTAGTTTGTTTTAGTTGTTAATTTAAATTATTTATATTTTACTTACTTTCTTTTAAGTAATAAAATTTATAATTTATTTTAGTTGTTAATTTAAATTATTTATATTTTACTTACTTTCTTTTAATTAATATGATTTATAATTTATTTAGTTTTTTAAATTATTTATATTTTACTTACTTTCTTGTAAATTATTTACTTTCTTTGTTTGTTTTTTTTGAAAGTATAATTTTTTAAAGTATAAATTATTTACTTTTAAAAATTATTTACTTACTTTCTTTGTTTGTTAAAATATACATTGAAAGTATAAATTAGAAAATTTTAAAGTATACATTGAAAGTATAAATTTTTAAAGTACAAATTCCGAAAGTGTAAATATCAAAGTTTTTTTTTTTTTTTTTTTTTTTTTTTTGGAGAAAAAAATATCAAAGTTAGTATTCATACCTTTGCCTCATTCATCTTGCACCGCTCTAGATGATTCACCAATTCTAAGCGATTCGAAGTCTAGCTCGTTGATGTCGGCACTTTCATCTACTTTGTCTTGAGTTCTTTTCTCGGCATGGACCCAGTCTTGGACACATACACATGCTTCCAAGATATCTGGCAGCAACCGGCTACTCTTCTTGCTCAAAATTCTTGAACCTGAACTAAAACATGACTCCGATGCTACCGTGGACACCGGAACCATTAGTAGATCACGTGCTATCATAGAAAGTACAGGATATCTTTTCTCGTGTTTTTTCCACCATTCTAAAATGGTGAAGTGAGTGGAAGAATCGTCTTCTTCCTCATAAGAACTAAGGTATAAAGACAACTCTTGGGTCGGTTGGGAAGATTGTCTTTGTTTCTTCCGTTGTAGTATACGTTTGGCGTGTGTCAACTTAGACACCAAACCAGAGCTACTACTACCACTAGGCCCTTGAGTTGGACGGGGAGTTGGTGCTTTGTCTTCATAATGAATAACTAATCTATCCAAAGTTGCCTTAACTTCTACTTTTATGCCACTAACATCAACATTCATGTTCTGTCCAAAGTCATCTAACAATGTATCTACACCATCTAATTTAATTCTAGGATCAAAAATTGAAGACAAGCAATACAATAAAGGTACATCGCCCCAATATTTTTTGAATTTTGCTTCCATTTTCTGTACAACATAAGCAAAATTGTGGTTAGTTCTATATTTAGAAAATAAGAAAGAAATGTTACAAAGTTCTTGTAAAGCTAGGCAAGAAGTTGGATAGTAAACACCGGAAAGAGTACGTGTAGCATTGTAAAAAGTTTCTAAAAAATCATAAATTGAACTAGCAACTTCCCAATCATCCTCAGTTACTTGAAATTCAAAATTGAGATCCGTGTTACAATAATATGTAATAGGATCTTTAAAGGGAATTGCGGACTTCAACATTAAGTAAGTTGAGTTCCATCTATGTGGAACATCCTTTATAAATCTTCTAAAACGAATACTAAAATGTAAGCATGTGGCCTTGAACTGTTGTTGCCGTGCAGGAGACGTGTTTAAACTGTGTAAACATTGTCTAAGAGTATCTAAATGTGAGCTAAAATAATCAAGACATTCTTTTACTACTAAGTTAATAATATGACAAGCACATCTAAAAGAGAGGGAGAGAGAGTAAGAAAAATACAAACAAATTTTGTTCAAACAATATAAATTTTTTTTGAATTTTTAAGAGAGAAAGAGAAGAAAAAATATTAAATCGGACGCCGGATTTCGGAGTTGAGCCTTGAGCGGGGTTGGGAGCTTCTTCGCAAATTGATGGAAATTTAATGAAAATTGTATGAAGATTGAATGAGTGAGTTGTGTTAGAAATATGGATTTTATGGGCTATTTATAGAATTTTTTTCATGCCAAATGACCCCCTCTACCCTCAAAATATAGTTGTTGGAGTGGTTTTTTGGTCATTTTCTTGAAAAATGACCAAAATACCCCTCTAGCGTTATTATAACAGCTATATTATGGGGGTATTTTGGTAAAATACCCCCCTGAAATTCAAAAAAAAAAAAAAAAAAAAAATCAGTCAGCCGGTTCAGACCGGGCCAGACCGGGCCGGGCCGGTTCGGGCCAACCGGGCCGGGCCAACCGGGCCGACCGTTTAAAAAAAAAAAAAAAAAAAAATTTCCAGCCGGTCCGGGCCGGGCCGGGCTTGGGCTCGAAGGGGGGGGCCCGACCCGGACCACTTGGCTCTTCGGGCTGGGCCGGTCCGGGTTTTTGGGCGGGCCGGGCCGGGCTAACAGGAGGTCGGGCCGGGCGGGCTCGGGCCGGGCACCGGGCCGGGCGGGCTCGGGCCGGGCACCGGGCCGCCCGGCCCATTTTACACCTTGAACTAAAGGTATTGATATGGAAGAACTGAAAAACATGCCTTTTGATTGGATAGATCATTTAACATGTTTAATTACATATGCAATTTATATATTTTTAGTGCATATTTATTCAATTTTATATAAGAGAACTATTCTATAAAAGTTGGAAGATTCAAATTGGAGAAGAAAATTTAAAGTTCATGTTTGGTCTTATAGAATCCTATTTCTTCTTGAGTTCATGCTGAGGCTTCCACATAGCCTCCATCATTCTTTTACGGTGTCATGCGTGGCACTCAAGACTGAAATTTTGTGTGCACACAGCATTGTATGCCTTTTAGACCCTTTGTCTCCCCAACTCCCACTATAAATAGAAAAAATTATACGTTCCTTGGTTTGATCCACTGATTTTTTGCCATCCAACCAGAGCGTTTATGTCTCTTTCAATTCACAAAATCAAAAATTCACTAGCATTTTATGATTTCATGTAATGTACTATATCTCATGTAGATATCTAACAACACATAGTGATTAATAGATTCTCACATGTGTTCACTAGCGGATCCAGGATGAAAATTTACTGGGGGCACAATTATAGGAAAAAATGCCTTAAATTTTTTCTTTTGGATCACAATAATACAGTAAAAAAAAATTTCACTGGGGGCCCCACCCCCCAGTGCTTCTCATGTGGGTCCGCCTGTGCATGTGTTGCGAATCGAACATGCGCTACAAGTGTTCTAATACCGTGTATGAGACGTTGCCGCAGAGGAAACCTAGACAACACACCTGAAATAACCAACCCCCGTATAACGAACATCAAGCACAGATAAAGACAAAGACAAGTATCTGGCGGTGACTATGTCATATGGACAAATCTCAATCCATATAACTGAGATGAAATTATAAGATTGACAAAAGCAATATTGAATCATTTGTCCTAATAGATTCAACCCCTCACCACACTCAAGAAGAAACAATAGAGATTATAATGAAATCACTCATCAACCCGTAGCAATTTTCTAACCGAAATTGACGACTCCTCCCTGTGGACGAGCACATCGAATCCCCACTTTGTGCTTTGCTTTGTGCCTCCACCCTCACCCCATATATATAAGATGAGAAAAATCCTATTATAGTCATAATAAGATTTCCTAGATATGAAACCATAAGATAAGAATTATGTTATATCTAAAATATGTCAGCACCAATTATACACATCTAAATCTAATCAAATCAAATATTTAATTAGATATGGAATCCACAAATATATTGTTACCGAATACGGACTTGACTCCAACAACATGCATATTCCATGGCTTCCGAAAGAGAAAATAATGTTTGTGGCACCAGTGAAGAAATTCAGTAAGTTGGTAGATCCTTGATAATGTTGAACACCTTTAACCATGATTTCGCATACAAAGAGAGTAGGGATCATCATTTTGTCCGAAGTCTATGGACGCCCGAAAAGCCTGCCCGGCCCGATGGGCTAAAGCTCGATAGAGCCCGGTTATTAGGGTAGCCCGACCCGATCCATATTAGTATAGGACCGGGCTTGGACTATGCATCCGTCCGTCCGAGCCCGTCCCGAAGCCCGCCCGATAGTCAATGAGGAATAAAATAAAATTAGTTAAAAAATGGAAAGGGATAAAAAGTTAAGCTGCTGACTTTGGATATTCAAAGAAGAGTAAGGGGTTGTTTGGTTGGATACAATTAAGTGATGTTTCTACTACATTTACAATAATTTTAGACAGATTGTTTAGTGTTTGGTTGGCTACTGTTGTATCAGTAATTTGGTTTTGCTTTAAATGATGTATTTACTGTATATATAAAAAAAAAAAAAAAGGTTCCATTAAGTATATCATTTGCTACAGCTTTTTTTGTTGTTGTCAAAATGATAGCAGTATCATGTACAGTAGCAAAAACTTTTTAACAGATTTTTGTTTACGGACAACCAAACACCCTCTAAGGTTCTCGGGTCCAACAGATTTTTTTTTAAATTTTAAAATAATAAAACATGCAAATTATCAATTTTTATAGAACTAGCCGGTCCGATCCAACTTGGTCCGAAAAGTCCGACTCTTGTGGACGGGCTTGGACTTCATAAATAATAATTAAATCTGGCTCGACCCGGTCCGAAATTTCTTTAGGGTCAAAAAAAATCCAGCCTGAGCCCGACCCGAGTCCGTACTTTATGGACTTGGGCGACCCGGCGTGACCCAATGCCGATCCCTAAAAGAGAGTATGTTCATTTTCTGCTTACCTGCACCATGCTTGACACCGGCAGTTGTCATGTAAAATGAGGGATTGCTGGAGGCTAAGGATGCTGATATGATACGGAAATTGTGAAATAGAAGGTGAGAGGACTGTTGGGAGTGCAAGTGCTACAGAGAGGAGGATCCACTGCCTCTTGTTCCAACTTAGAGTTCATCTAGTATATACATGGCTGGATCACAAAATTAAAGCGTAGGGATTTAGTTTGAGGTGTGGCCATTTTAATTTGCAAACTCGCCCGTAGGCCCACTCAGCGTGTAGGATACACACAACCTGTCCGAAAGGCTTGTGCACCTGGCTCAAAAGTCTGTTTCACCGCTGCATTAGGCCCACACTGATCCGCTCCTTGGCCCGCACAACATACAATTTAATTACCTTGAAAATTAAATTATATATATATATATCTTATACAAAACACAAAGGTTTTTGAATCCTAGGGCTGACTGTGCCAAGATAAAGAGTGGTTGGGATTTAATCTTGGTGAATCAACGGTTGTGGGGTTTTATGGAGAAGAGCATTATTGGGAGTGGGGTTTTATAGGGAAGAGCATTATTGGGAGTGGAATTTTATGGGAAATCCAAAGATGGGGATTTAATATTTTGATGGTTGGGATTTAATATTTTGATGGGGGCCTCACAATGGTTATGGATGAGCATTATTGAGAGTGAGATTTTATGGAGAATCCAAAGAAAATTCACATCCAGCAGTGGTTGGGATTTAATATTTTGATGGGGGCCTCAAAATTATTATTGTTCGTTTAAAATTGGGGGTCCAAGATTTTGAGGGGGAATACCTTAAATGAACCATGCCCTATGGGCACAGGTTATGACTAGTTCTACTATATAATAGGAAAACTTAGATGGTGAAACTTTTAAATTCCGAAAATACCCTTACATACTTATACTAATTAAAAATAGTTCATTAATCTATTCTACTATATAATATGAAAACTTAGATGGTGAAACTTTTAAATTTCGAAAATACCCTTACATACTTATACTAATTAAAAATAGTTCATTAATTTTAATAAAGACAACTTAGTAATTAGGAAGACTACCCTTTGGTCTTCCTAAACTAATTAAGAAATGTTAAAATACGTGCAAGGCACGTGCACATATGCTAGTATATATATATATATATATAGAGAGAGAGAGAGAGAGAGAGAGAGAGAGAGAGGAGGAGGGCCAATGACTTCTAGTTCAAATGGTTAGAGTGAAGCACATTCTCCCAAGAGGTTGTAGGTTCGAACAACGGAAGAAGCACAGTTAATTTCATGTAGAAGAATAAATGTGAGTGTGGGCCGGATGCAGTGAGATACAAGTGCTGGTGCGGGCCTTCGGGTTGAGCCTGATGCGATGAGATACAAGCATGGGTGCGGGTCTAATCTTAACTGTTGATTTTTCAATGGTATAAACTATATATAATGTGGTCCTACTCCAAGTAGCAGTATGATCCATAAAATATCCCCCAAATTAATGTGATTGTACTTTATATATATATATATATATATATATATATATATATATATATATATATATATATTCTTCTTTTTTCCATCGTACACATTATGTTACTTAAAAACAAAGTCAAACTCGAGTGGCTCTTGTGGTTACCGAAAAGAGATATAAGACCCTCGCTGGGTAGCGGAAGATCAGTGGATCGAACCACGGGGACGTATTATTACTTTTATTTATTTGATGGAAGTTGGAGGACAGTGAGCTCAACAGACATGCAATGCAACATGCACAAAGTCCTGTACGTATCTGGTTCGGAGGATTATCAAGAAGAGAGTGAATTGGTCTATACTATACTTCTTGTTTAAAATTTTGACTAAAAGAACACCACTATTATGTTGTCTTAGATTTTTTGTGACAGCATTACCAATTGTTCGTCACAAACAGGGCCGGTCCAGAGATAAGTCTGATAAGGCTTAGGACTTGGACAACCTCCTTCCATTGGACAACCCCTAAGATCATTTAATATTTCTAGGACCGGTCCGACCCAAATCTAACTTAAACTTATATCATTCAATATAGATGAAGGGCAAATAAAATTAGCTCCGACGAAGACAACCTAATAGCCTGTACCGGTCCTGATCACAAATTGCTCAAGCCCATGTGGACTGCTCAAAATGGAGCTAGGTAATTAACAGATATTTTTGCCACAATTAGGGGTGCACATCGATTGGTTAACCGACTGGAGCGTGCAATTATGAAACTTGAGCAGACCCTTAAAAGATCTTTACTTTGGTTAGTCAAATTTTAGTAGATTAAAAAAATATTAAAACCATAATCGAATCCGAACCATGTGAGTTTCCTGACCCTTGAACGACCGAAGAGACGATTCGATCGGTTTAATATCAATTAATCTTGGACCATTATAAGGCCCTACTTGATAGAGATTCCATCGATATGGGAGTTTAAGTATTTTTAAAGTCGTTGGACCACACATGACTTCAAAGACATGTTATATTTACATTAGGCCAACAAGTATCTAATTAGCTTTATCATACAGACATAAATAATTCTTAATACATGTTAATTAAACCAGTCTATAATAAACAAAGAATGATGTAAATATAGCTTAATCTTCTGGTAACGGCACATCTATACTAATACATAATTCAAACAGCACTATTTTTCGAGAAATTTTGAGTTGTATTCCACTTGTTTTACCATAATTCAAGGTGCACTCTACTTGAATAGAAATTTGAGTTGCATCCTACTTGTTTTACTATACATAATGCTCTAAACTTTTCACTTTTAACGAAACTGTTAATCCGTTAATTACTAACAATCAACTCCTTTGACCCTTCCACGTGAACACATTTGAGACCATTATATCATTACATGGGCACTTTTGAGACCAAAACACTTTTGTCCTCAGTTAGCTTCACACTCTGATGTGTATAGATAGATGATAAGTGGGAACAACCCATTGAGGATATTTTAATCTCAAAACTGTGCCGGGAGGGGGGGGTTCAAAGGAGTTGATTGTTAGTCATTGACAATTTTCCTTAAAAGTGAGAAGTTTCATGCAGTAAAACAAGCGGGGTGCAACGCAATTTTTTTTAAAGTAGGGTGCAATTGAATTATGGTAAAATAAGTGAGGTACGACTCAAAATTTCTTTTATTTTTGCAACACCTTCTTATTTAAAAGTATGATTGTTTAGGGATAAAAAATTTATTTATAAGATCAAATCCAACCTAATATAATTTTTATATTTTAAATCAAATTCAATTTAATCTATAAGTTAAAATCAATCCAAAAGAATGTAAATTAAAGAATGTTTGAATTTTGTTTGAAATATAAATTATTACATATGTTAGATATTTATGATATTTTAATATTACATTTTGTTCTATTCTAGGAAAGAATTCTTAGTTAAAACTTATAAAACAAAACATTGCATCTGACAAAAAATTTATTTTATAACTTGAATGTAATATAACTTATCGTTAAAACTAAAAAATTTATAAAAGGGTATTATTTAATTAATTATGATCTATAATAAGACTAAATAATGACATGATTATGTATTACTATTAAAATAATATAAATATGAAATATATTTGTTCTTTTTTCTTTCTTTCTATGGTCATGATCTTCTCTCAATTGAAATTGGATACGCAACGCGTGTGTCCAGGCCCAGCCTGGAGGTTAGGTTGTCCTATTCGGAACTAATTTTGGTTGCCCCCGGACCCTTGTTGTGTGTCGCTCCTATGGGGTCACCTGCGATATTCCCGATCTTTTGTAGGATCACGTTGAGTCTAAAAGATTGCCCTATAAGAGGAGGTTGTTCAAACCCGAAGACCTGTACGGTTATCCCTGGTACCACAATGCGTGTGTCTCGATCCCTCTCGTATGTATTATGTATACATATACTCATCTTAGACTGAAAACAATGCATGTTGAAATTGAGCCACACTGGACTCCCCCTAAATCAAATAATGGGACATATTTAGACGGGAAGATGGCTGTTGCTGCCATCCTTCGTGATGCTAATGGCTTATTTGCGAGAGCTCTGTCTAAGTCAGAAGAAGGCGGCACCCCAATAGAAGCTGAAGCCATGGGCATACGCTTGGCAATGGACATTTGCAACAGCGCACAACTCAACCACGTAACTATCGAAGGAGACTGTAAACCACTGATTGACACCAAAGGAACAATTCCTCTATGGCGAGTTCGACACACTATCGAAGATGCAAGGATAGCTACAAAGTCCGAGTCCGGCATATCCTTCTCCTATGTCAGAAAGTGCCAATCATTGTGCACACCATCTGGCTTCTGATACTCTTAACCATAGTCATATTCAAATCTCATATCTATTTATGAAGACATCTCACAATGTATTTCAACCCGTGTCCAACAAGACATGAGTTCTGTATCCAGTTAATCTAATGAAGTTCATTTCAAAAAAAAAAAAAAGAGTTGAGCAACATGTGTGCGTGAAAGAACAAAAAAAAATGCAGGAGTTGCTGCATTTTACATTGTAGAGTGCAAGCAAATGCATGTTGAAAAGTGAGCGACACGTCTGCGTGAAAGGAAAAAAAAAATGCAGTAGCCGCTGCATTTTGCAATAATTTACTTCGACGGATATGTATGTATGCATGTATACTTTGATCGGCTACGAGAGGTGGCCTCCTTCTTCTTCGTCATGTCCGATGAGCCTTTGCTGCAATCCTTCTTCTTCTTCTTCTTCCACTTCTTCTTTTGGGACCGCCAACTGTTTTGAGACCTTAGTGTTCATGTAGATGGCGTACAGAATCAGCTGAATCGCTCCGAGCACGAACCCTATCCCGTTTGGCACCTGCAAAAGATATATATCATGTTATGTTATTCAATTGGTGCTTATTTATCGACCAGGATCGAGAAAATTATTCAGTGTGACGGGATCACTACGTGGCAGTGAGTATGTCCATAGTACTATAATGACATCCAAAACACTTTTGGCCCACAGGAGATGACCGCGGCTATGTCCACAGCCGACCAGCCTCCCCCTATTCGCTCCGCCTCCCCCTCCCCCAATGCAAACTACAGGGCCCACTCACGAAAATTCGGACCGTCCCCTCTAACGGAGGGCCGAAACGTGACTGCAGGTCAAAAATGCGAGCCAATTCCGCAGACAAAGTAGCAGCACCGCAGCACCGAAAATATTTTTTTGTGCGTTATTATACTGTTGGATAGGTTAATAATTCATCGATGTTACTTGATGAGACAGTACTCCCACTAAATAATTTCTTCAAAATAAGGTTCTACAAACACTCCAAGCACCATTAAGAAGTGGACACCCTCAAAAAAAAAAAAAAAAAAAAAAATTGGTTCTACAAACACACTCATTAGTTTCTTCTTACAGAAGTATATAGGCTATTAATGATAATAGTACACCAAAGCTAAATTCACTAGCTAGCTGCACCCACCAAGGCACAACGGATCTAAAGCTCTGATTATAGCTATATAAATAGCAAGTGGGAATAGATAACTGAAATGGCTTGGTCATCCAATCTTTGAGAATGCGATGGGGAACCAGAAAATATATATAACAAATCAGTGAAAGAACATGAATGACGTGGATTTTGCAAGCCATTCCATTTAAAATCACTCTTTTGGATGAGCACACTACCTAACTCGGAATAAGCATCACTATTAGTTCATTGAAGTAATAATTGTTCCTTCTAGATTTAGCTTAGGCCACGTTTGATTCACAGAATCATGACATTGGAAATTTTTTTACTGTTTTTCTATATTTGGATACCAATGAAAAATAGGAGGGAAAGAAAAATAATTCAAAAAGAAAGAAAAATTATGGAATAAAATAATTTCTTTTATCCAACAAAGGATTTATTTTCATATTCTAAGGATTTAGTTTTCCTTCCCATTTATTTAGTTTTTGAGACGCTGGAAAGAAAAATCAATAAAAAATATAATTTTCTAAAGAAAAGAAAAGAACAAGGAATTGATTTTCATTACTTTTTCTTTCGGTGAACCAAACAAAAGAAAAAAGGAGAAGGTTGGTATTTGAATTATATATTAGTATAGATGTGAAAATATAAAAGGAAAGGAAGAAGGTTGGTATTTGGAGTGTATAAAACTCCATGTCAACTACATACTGACGGGAGGTATAGCTTTGCTTAGTCAAGCCAGACGTGCCCTAATTCATTAAAAAAAATGTAAAAGTATAGATCTCTACGTATTTTATATAATAGGCTCATGTGGCTAGCTAATGACAGTTTTGACAATATCATTGAGGTGACATTTTGGCTAACACAAGCTTTTGTCCAAGATCTTCGGTGATCCCCACGAGAGGGGGACAAGCCTGCCACTAGAATTTCTTTAGCATAACAACCATTGGCATTGCATTTCCACTAGCTTAGTTTAAAATTCAAAAGCAAGTTAGCATGTTACATGCTTTCATTAAACAATCAAGAGAGCGTGATTGGTATAACCATATGGCAAGTTTTATATAATTTTTTAAATGGAAAAGTTATATATATATATATATATATATATATATATATATATATATATATGTGTGTGTATATGATTTGGATCAAGATATTCGTCCACGGAGTCCTGTCTCCTGTACCATAGGATCGAGAGGGGTCCGCACAGGGTCCACGCGATACCGCACGATCCAACGGCCAATGATTGCAGGACTTCGATGAGGCTCCGGAAACGAGGTTCCGGATCTGTATGTGTGTGTGTGTGTGTGTGTGTGTGTGTGAAGAAAAAGGGAACTCACCCCAAGGAAAACATCTCTGTCAAGAATCGCATAGAAGGTCCAAACGCCACCGTTGAGGAAGAGAAAGAATGAGAGGAAGAACGGCATATACTCCACACTTTTGGTGGCTATTACAGTTTTCTGTTGAATCAGTGAGATAAAAAGGAAAATAAAAGTCACAAAGAATTGCTGCATAAATAGAACTAAATAATGTAATATCGGATGTCAAGAGTAATCTACCATCCCATATATAAATACATGTTTTATATTCATTAAGTTATGATAATTATGTAATTTGCGCACGAAGGAAGCCGCAAGGATTGAGTAGTTACTTACCATGGCGACGAGAGGCGACCCGTACATGAATATGTTAAGACAGACGCATACTAATCCGATAGTGGTGATCCGCATGCTTTCGTTGATAAGCAAGCGTGTGACCAGAACCACTGACCCCAGAAACACCACATCCAACATCACCACAAATACACCAATCTTAGCCTGATTTTAAAAATAAATAAATAAAAAAACATGATGAGCGCAGGGAATAATTATCAAGATATAACACAGTAGAAATAGGAAAATAATCGAATTCTTCTTTCAGTCACTGGCGGGTTTCGAAATTGAATCGTTAGGTCAATAAATCTATATTAGTGGTCAACAACCTTACGGTTCGATCGAAGGGCCTTACCCTTACTGCCGGAGGTGCATATAGAAGGAAAAGACCGACGTAGATGGTCTCCATGACGATGCCAACTCCATTGACAGTGGCGACGAGGAAACCGTCGGGCTTGGTGAGACCATAATAGACCCACAAGGACGAGCCGAGGAGCGTGACGACATAAGGGACAGGTTCGAAGCCCTCCGTAGATCTGTGCTTCACTATTCTCCAAAATGTCTTTCTACATATATAAATATAAGACACGAAGATCGAAACCATCGATAACTTGTTAGTCTTAGGATTTGAGCTCTCCATCCGTAAATACGTGTAGGTGTGTGTGGGTTGTAATTAATAAAAACGACATATATAACGTTAGACGAAGCTTGGATGTGACATACATCGGAGAGGCGAAAACGAGTAGCGAAATGACATTGCCTGCAAGAAGAGAAGAGAGGAGGAGGGGGAAGAGAGACTTAGTAGAGATAATTACTTAGCTATTAGAGATGGATATATTTGTTGGCAATCTTATATTGCTCACCTATGATTCCAATGATGAAGAGTAGAGTTTCCATTACAATGTGTTGAGGAAATGAGAGAAAGAGAAGGAATGACTTGGTAGTAATAGAGGAGGAGCTAAGCGAGCGAGAGGCAAACGTGCTGATATTAATTTGATAGTTGAGGATGACAGGGATCGATGTAGACGCGGTGGGGTTGAGTGACATCCATTTTAATAAATGTTCAAACCAAACACCAAGAGCTTAATTTTTCTTTTTAAGTACAGTATATGATTTGATCTCAAAAGTATATCCAATTCTTTATAGTCAATGCAACTAGCATCTGACCTCATTACTACATAATCAGTTGGATGTTTGATGTGTAATAGACAGAAAATATGAAAAATGACTTCTTCTTCTTTTTGTAAATAGAGTAAATATATTTTTTGAATTTCATGCTAAGTTCTTGTTTACTAAAATAACTCAGTTATTTGGCTCGCATGCGTGCACAGTCGGTGCATGCACACAGCCGAAGTCGGTGGACCGGTATGGGGCGGGGGGAGACGGCAGCGACGACGGCAGAGCAGACGGCGGCGGCAGAGCAGACGGCGGCGGCAGCAGCAGAGCAGACGACGGAGTAGGAGGGAGGAAAGGTCGTCGGCATAGAAGGAGGAGGAGGCAACCAAGCAAAGGGTAGGGGGATGAAGGCGAGGGTGGTTGGTGGGGGTGGCAGCACCGTCCTCGGTCACGCGCATGCACCGACTGTGCACGCGTGCGAGCGAAACAGAATTTTCGTTACTGAAATTGATTCAATATTTGGATACATGTGGAAGTAGGGACCTTAATACTTTCGTGTTTGAATATTAAATATGAAGCATATGAAAATGTAAAAAAAAAATACATCATAGTAATTACAAAAACCAATGTTTAACTAGACTATTTGAGAACTAATACAATAATTATATAACTAACTTATTTAATTTTTAAGTATTAATTATATACTAATTTAAGTACTAATTATATAGCTAAGTTATGAATGATTTATAGTAAATTCTAACTATTTTAAATTAAATATTAACAATTAGTATTACCAAAAAAATTATTAAACAATAATTATGTTTTAAATAATATTACATTTGTCCACTATTGTAGTGTCCCGCTCCTAGCGGTTCACTATGTAAGGCTTGTGGCTTGGCTAACACGGTCGGAACCGAGTATTGGGGAAACTTACCGTTGGCACCGAATCGATCACGGACAAGTGCATAAGAACCTTTCTAACTAATGGATTGGTTTCTCTTGAAATGCGTCCAAGAGTTTTCTCTGGATGTTTTGCTGCTGGTTTTGTTGCTTGGTTTTGATGGATGTTTTTCTAAATGATTTTCGATGATTTGATTCTTGTCCGTTTTTATCGATTTTGCATAGCATTCATTCTTGAGAATTCTGAGAGAAGAGAACACAACGAGACGGGATATTAACCAAACTTTTGGTGCCAATGCAGACTGACGTGTGACGGAAGGCTAAGCGTACAAGTGTTCCTCTCTCTCTCGGTGATTCTCTGATTTGGTGAGTGTGGATCTCTGTGGTGGTATTTTCCCTCTCGCTATTCCTTCATGCCAACTAAATAATTGTCTTGCAACATCCGTTGATCGATATCAAGTTGCTAAATGCCACAAGTCAATACCACTAAGAAGCTAGAGACTGAACATAGAACATTGAAATGAATGCTAGTCCATAGAACATTGAAATGAATGCTAGTCCCTTGAACATTGAATGAATCGATTACACTGTTAACAACAATTGAGATTATGCTTGTCCACTGAACATTGAATTGAGATTGAATTGATGCCTAGAATGATGATGAAATGCTGCAAAATGAACAAGTTGTCTATTTACTTTCAAAACTACCATGCACTGTATGCTTATCGAGTCGGTCACGCATTCGCATGGTCATGGACAACTTATGCACAAGGTTTGGTGGTGTGTTTCCTCGAATCGGTACTGGGGCACCGGGACCGATTCGGCCTAGGAGGAAACATTGGCGTGCTAATGGGAGCACGGATATTGCGAGGCATCCTTAGGGGCTAGCTACCTACTTTGGAGTCATTGCATTACCTTGAAGTCCTATAAGGCAAAGAGATGTCCATATGGTTTAACAGCGCCAGTGGCCATGTAGTCAGGATGCATGCTAATGATCATTTTATGCAGGGGCGGTAAGTGTCACGCCCTGATTCTGTAGAATCGATAGTCGTCCTCCGGGCGTGATGCCGTGCGAACCTAAGTTGCGATCGCACAAGGCATAGTCATAAGGTTATCCGAAACACAACATCAAGTTAGAGTACGCAGAGAAATTGATTGACACATTTGAAATAGAAGTAAACTTTTTTCATTGATAATAAAACTTCATTTACATTGACTTCATTACATTCATTGCCGCGCGGGCTACAACATGACTCGACTTACAAAATGAATGCCGATGAGATAGTCGTTCCATACATTACACCCCTTTATACAAGCAAAAACCATTACACATTTCTACCTGCGATCGAGGGAAGCCGAGCCGCCATTGGTCTTCTTTTGTGCTGAATACGGAGTCTTCAAAAGGAAATCAGAAACAAACCTTTACACGGACGAGGCTTCAAAAGTGTCCACGCCGCCTTGAGATTTAAGTGGTACGCCCTTCGGGATTCGGGGTACCTGCATGGAGAGCGAGGATCAGTACATTACACTTTGTACTGGTGCATGGCAAATTTAAGTTCCAAGCTCTCATTTGGTTGAAGAGTTTATATGACTTAGTTCATGAATGTTTCTAACTATCCTAATGAATTTAAAGCGAGCAATGACAAGAATAACATAATTTACGTCGAAACTTACCCCCGGCGGACCGCGTCGCGCCTTTGAGACTTACCATGTTCTTTCCTGTTAGTTGTTATCATTTCGTATGCAATTTATGTTCGTGAAGGTCACTGTCACGCCCCGATTTCGCAGAATCGATAGTCGTCCCCCGGGCGTGATGCCGTGCGAACCTAAATTGTGCTTGCACAAGGCATAGTCATAAAGTTATCCGAAACACAACGATAAGAGAATGCGCAGAGTAAATTGAACACACATTATAGAGAAGAAAACTTAAGCTTTATTGATAATGAACATCATATTACAGACTCGATACAAGGGCGCCGTGCGGGCTTTTTACAAACTGACTCCAATACAAAGTGAATGTCGATGAGATAGCCATTACATACATTCATCCCTTGAATTTACAACCAAAATTACAAACCACCTGGGATCGTAGGAAGGCGCTCCATCTGTCTTCGATCTTCAACAGCGGAGTCTTCAAAAGGGTTGATCCAAGCTTCAATGCACGGACGAAGCTTCAAAACACACGAGCGTTGCCTCCCTTTACGTAGCACGCTCTTCCAGATCTATCGCACCTGTATAGAGAGCGAGGATCAGCACAATCAACATGTACTGGCGAGTGGCTAATTAATTTTCAGGCTCTCATTTGGTTCAAGAATTTGATAAAAATCATACAACTTGCTTTTTGTGGTCTTTCTAACCATCCTAGATATTTTCATAAGAAGCATTAAGTTACACCAAGGTTTCTTCCGGCGGAGCGCGTCGTGCGACATAAAACTTACCATGTTAGTTGATAACAAATTATATCAAGTGTTTGATATGGAGGTCAATTGGCCTAACCAGCCATCTTGGACATAGCCTGGTAATACGGGACCCTTACAACGCAAGTAGCGAACCCCGATGCAAGTCCCCGTCTTACCGATTGCCTATTACCCAGCTCGGCTATAACCAGTTTCTTCCTAGGCCGAGTCGGTCCCGTGGCCCCGGGTTGCCGCTCGAAGAAACCATTCCCCTTGTCGACAAGTTGTCCAAGTCCATGATAGGTTAACATGGTGTATTTTAGGATACCGTTGGGGCTTGTTATGTGATCAATTCATTTACTTGGTCATTTTGCAGGCCTGAATTAATTCTATCTCTTTTCAACACAACACATTTCTTTTTCACTTCTAACATACAAGACTTGTATTCTGCAAGCGAATCATTCAATTTTAGTAACATTACCCGAGTTCTCATTTGAAATAGAGGGTCGAGACGAAGGGGGTCAGCCACTCACCTTGAGTTTTTGCTTGAGGCGAGGGACTTGTTGGCTGCGCTAGACGTCGCCTACGCGATCACCTGAAATCGCACAAGCAACCGATTAGAACACTGTATTATGCAAGAGTTCGGTAGGAAATGCGAGCTCGAAATGTAAACCATGAAAACCATCGAAAACATTCACGAAAACGCATTCGGAAAACCAAAGCCAAAACCAACGCAAGCGGCGTGAAAAGCAGAGCAACGAAAGGTCTCTCCCGACTCAGCCGCAAAGTCAATCCTCGAGACGCAATCCGCTGAATATGGGACTTGGTTCCGAAGAAGACATTCCATAACGAGGAATGGATCTTAATTCAACCGTTTCCGTTCGATCGACTAGGTCGATCCCGACCTATCGATCCCGACTGAATCGATAGCGACAGTGTTCCTTTCTCGTGCACCCCGTGGACAGAGTACGGGGCACGATGTAGGGACGGGGTACTACAGTCACTGGCACCAACAGCCATTTTGGACTATAGCTGGGTTAGACGGCGACCCTTTCAGCACGGGTGGCGAGCCCCGCTGCAAGTTCTCCCGACTAACCATATTTTTGCTTTCGTCGAGCACAGCTATCTTTTGCTTCCTCCTAGGCCGAAACGATCCCGTGTCTCGGGGTTGTAATGCCCCGCTCCGCACGGCACATTACGCTGAAGCGTTGACTCAACGAGTCGCGTTGATGCTAGCAAATGTATCAATGCAAAGCGATACGAGAGTTAAGTTGTCCCGAGCAATGCATCAAACTAAGTTGATGCGAAGAGTTGCCTTGCCCCGAAAGAATGCATCGAGTTGAATCGATGCGAAGCGCCGCGTTGCCCCAAAGGATGAGTGCGTTGAATCAGCTCGAATATTCTAAGAAATCGAATCGACCAAGGCGCAAGTCCGAATCGATGCAAGTATTGATTTTAGTTGGTTTCGTGTGCAGGTTATACTTTGACGGAAAAATATTAGAGGTCGATCTTTTGCAATATTTAGTAAGGGGTCCGCGAAATCAAATCATTGCCTTACGGCGGGCTGGGACTTGGACACGCTAAGGCAAATCGGACGTATAACTCAATGAAGCACGAAGTGCTCAAATGGCTAAGTCAGGAGAGTGGCCGTACAACAAAGTTATGAAATCGAGCCGCATCGGCTCGGCAAAACGACAGAGGCGAATCGACTCAAGGTGGAAGGATTGATTTCTTTTTACTCCTTCATTCGATAAGTCAAATATATCATTGTATGCTAAGTTAACCTATCGACGCCACGGGCGTGGCCGATCGGAGATAAAATCGTAGTGTGAGTCGAACACTAAGTTAGAACAATTAAAATGAAACGTGCATCAATATGCACGAGTCGCTATGGGACATTGGATATCGCTAAGGCGAGCGCCTCGGTGCGCAAGCCGTAAGAACATAGAATAACTATAATCGGCGAGTGCCTTAGTGCACGAACCATACCGTGCCTTTGCTGCACGAGTTAGACGGCTAGAACATTGAAAGACAATAGGCGAGCGCCCTAGCGTGCAAGCCCCGAACATTGAATGCTAAGTTATAGAACATGGGAATACGGTCGAAACGTGCCTACGTGCACGAGATAATAAAAGATGGCTTCGTTGTGAGAGAATACAGTTGTGGCATGAATGTGGCAGAACTGTCGGATATGACATGGTGCCTCGAAAGGTGTTCAAGACCTTCGGGTCGTTCGGTTGACGAGCATTGAGTTGAGGCACGATGCCATTGAATCATTGAAACGAAGTATGAAATGTAAGAACACAGAAAGCTAACGAAGGAGATGCGAGATGAAAAGTCTGAGTCTCGGACTCAAGACTATGTTTGGTTGTTTGAATTTGATTACTTGAATGATAGGGCGTTGCATGGTCGATTGGAATAGGCTCGAGATTAATGTGATAATAACCCGTGTACGTGTGTTTCCCCCAAAATGGTTAAATGCCGGAGGAGCGCCCCGAAATCGATTGGCCGCGGAGGGATTCGAATAATCTTTGTAGGCGCACATCCTTAAACAAGATGGAAAAAGCAGCAAATGATGGTATGCAGCGGGAACGTTTCGGTTGTTGGGAGGTGACCCAACCCGTGAAACGTCGGGCAACCCGACCAAATAGAGAGAAAAGAAGGAGAGAAAAGAAAGGAACTCCTTTAGTCCATTCCGGCGCGGATACGCCAACGGCCCTCATATAGTTAAGGAACGATGGATTGAAAGTGTAGGCGCATATGCGTCCCGTATAGAGATCCTGCTTAGAGATGCACAATAACATGACAAGGAAGGATTACGGCGTATTCACCTTGTGTCGGTGCAAGGACGAGTGCGTCGACTTGGTAAGTCGTGCCACGAATCAAACACAAGATTTCTTGTTTGTTTGGCTATTCAATTCGATAACATGCTGCTATGATAACATGCTTTACGCTTTCGAAGATGCCATGAAATTGACCCTAAGGAGAACATAGCAAGATCATAAGCTAAGTTGCATGATTCAACATAAATATTAAAATGTCGGTTTGGAAAGATGATCTTTGCTTCAGTACATGCGAGGACGAACGTACTGATCCCCCACCAGCTTCATGCAGGATGCAGGGAATGGATTGCACGGCGAAGCGTGCTTGAACGCGTTAAGGGTTGAAAATGCCGAAGCGCATTGAAGCGTGCGATCGCATTGACGCTCGGACTACGCAGCTGGATTGATGCGGCTGAGATATAGAAGGCATGATGTATGGAACGGTAAAATTCTTTGTGGGCAAGAGAGAACCTGAGTGTTGTAGCCAATCTGGCATATATTGTTAGGCTATCGAAAGCCATTGTAATCACAATTTCAGATATCAATAAAGAGAATTGTTTCGTATACTATGTTTTCTTTCGTTGTTAATATCGAATCAAAAGATAACCATTTGAGAACTTGTCATCTTGCCTTGCACGAGCACAAATTCAGGCTCGTGCGGCATCATGCCCCCTGCGAGGACGATGATTCGGGTGATTCCGGGTCGGGGCGTGACAGGGGTATCGCTCGAGGAAGCCGTTTCTCGTGCACGAGTTGTCCAATGACCGTGCAAAGACAATTCTTTTTAGTTATGAAGATATAGCCTACTTTCTCTTTGAAACTTGTTCATTTTTATCGTGTTCGTGCCCTTGCATGCATTCTTTCATCCGCATCAACACTACCGATTCTTCTAAGAAGGGGGTTGAGAAGAGAAGGGTCAGCCCTCACCTTGAGTTTACTTCGACGAGAGGGATTGTTGGCCGCGCTAGACGTCGCCTACGCGATTACCTGAAATCGTACAAGCAACCGATTAGAACACTGCATTATTCAAGAAGTTCGATAGGAAATGCGAGTTCGAAATGCAAGCCATGAAAACCATCGAAAATGTAAGCCCCCTAAATTTCCGGGATTATTTTGAAATTTCTAAATAAATTATTTTTCGATAATTTATTTTTGATTTAATTAATTTCGATCATTAAATGCTCTTTACCGTGACTTGGAATTCTAGAGCATCAGGGAGGCCAGTCTTTGGAAACTTCCTTCTTGAAGTTTGTAGTAGACGAGATTATCTTCATATTGATATATCGTGTCCCACCCGAACTTATTCCCTTGTGCTCCATTTGCTTCGCGCAAATTTCAGGTCAATTTAGACCAATTTATCGTCTGCCGTAATTCGTGACTTAATTTCCAATTTAATTTTCGGGCCCGACATCGGTCCAATCCAGTCGACCCAATATATAGCCCTGGCCTGTTTTGAGCCTACTATGCACGTGCCACTTGTGTGCCACCGATCTGATCTCCCTTGTGCTCCCATTCCATCCGTGATTTTAATTGGTTTAAATTATAAATTAATTAAATCTTGGCTTCGACTTTGTCCAAACTTGGCCCAACGTCTGACCCAGTTTGGCATGGACCCTACCATGACTGCCCATACATCCCACTGATGTGTCTGCATTTTTTCCCTATTTGAAAATACGTTTATTTTATATAATTATCTCTACCCCTCTCTTTTATATATGTATATATACACATATATATATTATATAATATATCTCTCTTTCTCTCTCTCCTTATACCTCACAAGACAAGCCCATACCCCATCACCTCACTCCTCTCCCCCAATGCCAGCCGACCCCCCTCTCTATAATATCTCTCATTCTCTCTCTCCCTCTTTACATTTTTCCCACACATAAACTAACTCTCTCTCTCTCTCACTCCTTATAATTACACACACACACATGATTCTCTCTCACTCTCCCACAACAGCACAACCGAGCCCAGCCCCTTGGCCAAGCTCCCCAACTCCTCCACCTCTCTCCTCTTCCTCCATTTTGGCCGAGCTCTCCCATGGCAGGCCGATCCCGAGCTCTCCTCCTCCCTTCCTCCTTCTTCTTCATCAACCACACACCACCTCCACCATTTAACATCATCATCATCAACCTCCACCGCACCACCACGATGGCCGACCACCACCTCTCCTCGACCCGCCTCCCTCGTCGTAGCTGGCCGCCGCCGCCGCGCACCCCCACAGTAGCAGCAGCAGCAGCCCACTGTGCGTGCGCGGGCCACCGTCGTGCGCTGCCTCAGGCCGTGGCCGGCCACCCATGGCTGGGCGACCCCGGCGAGCTTCCCCGTGGCGTGCATCGACTTCTCCGATGCACCGCCTAGCCGATTCGTGCGTTTGGCACGGGTTCCCACCGTGACGCGCTCGAAAACGAAGTCAGAATCTTATTTCGGGACAGCGACTTCGCATCGATTTTCTGGACAATCCGACCGTTGGATCGGCAATTTCTTTGCTCCGTTACAATCTAGGTATATACCCCTTCACTCCCCTCAAATTTTATCCTTTAATTTCGTCGTTTGGTAGATCAAAATCGGCCACCAAGTTGACACTTTAAATTGTGTTATTTTTGGACAGTTTTGTGGAGCCGACTTCGTCGACTCGTATCTCCTCCGTCGTAGCTCCGGTTGGCGCACTACCAGTTCCTGTACGAAGCTGGTAAAACCCTCTTCATGTCCCTTTTAGATTTCATTTCAGTTTGAGCTTGTTAGGTCGGTCGAATTCGACGCCAAAGTTGGTCGTTCGAATTCTTAGTGTTGCACTTGTAAATTCCATTTTTGAACCCGGGACTCCGGATTCAATTTCTGACACTACCAGTAGACTCGTGGCGTCGTTCTGGCACGTTTTCATATAAAGTTTGTTATATTTGGAGGACGTGGGCCCTAACACGTATTTCAGTGCAAAGCGGGCCCCATAGTCCGGGTCAACGAGACTTTTTGACACCGGCTCATCGAAATCCAATTTCGGATATACCCTTGAGTTCGTATCGTCATTCTGGACTCGTTGACATATAATTTGCTAGGTTTTAGTGGACATTGGTTCCGACACGCATTTCGGTGCATGTCGGATACCAATATCCGGGTCAACGGACTAATCTGAGATCGGGTCATCGGAATCCAATTTCGGATATACCGTTGAGTTCGTATCGTCATTCTCGATTCGTGGACATATAATTTGTTACGTTTTGTGCACTTTTATTTTGGCACATTTTTCGGTACAAAGTGGGTCCGATACGGACACCATTTTGGCCCGAAATTACCTTTTTGCCCCTGTGTCCAAATTGGACTTATGGATAGGCTATCCTAGCTGATTTGACCATTCTGGACACGTTGGTGATGGTTATTTCACCATCCGACAACGTCTGTAGGTTTTCACCATATTATTATAATCTTTCTCCTTTGTTGTATTTTGAGATCCATCGATTCCAGTGATTTCACAATCACTGAAATTGATATGTTGACCCTGTAGATGTTTATAGAGACTAGCCTTGACACCGTTTGACCATGGTTGACTGCTTTGACAGAACGTCGAAGTCGAGTCAACATTCGACCTAGTTAAACCTAGAGTTGACCAGAGTTGACTAGGGTTGACCAGTTGACCAAAAGTCAACTGTAAGTCAACATTTGACCCATTTGACCTAGTTTGACTTGGTTTGACTTCCTGTGACATAGTTTGACCTAGTGTGACTCAGTGTGACCTAGTTTGACTTAGTTGACTTAGTCTGACCTAGATTACGTAGCTTATACTATGGAATCAAGCCTAACACTGTTGAACCCTAATTAGTTTATATATATCTTATCTTTAGGTCTGTGGCATTACTCTGAGCATCGACCTCATTGACAGCTTGGGACCCCAGGCGAGTACATTCACTGATAGTTTTCATTGTCTTGATATCTGCTATATCCGATTCAGTCGTAGTGTCTTACTTGATTCTCAGTCACGATATTTCACGAACTAGTATTGTCAGATTCCTGTCATGAGATGTCATTCCTGGATTTCTTGGGATACTGGTACTTGCTTGATCTTGATTCTTGTACTTGTATTGACGTCGTTTCCTGAAGAGGACTTGCTCCCCTCTTAGGGAATCCCGCGTCATAACGTGCTATGTCCGGATCCGTATACTATTCGGGGAAACGGGGAATTTTATAGATAGTGTGATCAATGCCCACCTTGAGTTACTACTTGTATCATAGCTATACCCTCACCTCACGATGGGTATAGCCTGACCTGTACTACTACTTGCCCCATAGCTTACCATCCCGGCCGGACCGAGTCCACGTACTTGTAGCCGGTCGGCTGGAAGCCTGATTCTTGACCCATACCGATCACATTAGGCTATAATATTCGAGGCACATTTTATATTTACTTATCTTATCATATATCCTGATCTGCTCTACATTCAGTACTCTCTCACCATGCATGATATACAGTTACTCACATGCTCTACATGTCTTTACATTGTACCTTGATTGGAGACCAAGTTCTGCTCGGGAGAAGAGTTACAACCTCGGTCCTTGTTTGGTTTAAAGGTTGTAACTCGGCTTCCGAACGGTTCCCAAGTTTTCATATATCTTTGTCTTGTAGTTCATTTTACTGTCTCTTATAGAATTTGTCAATTCACATGGAACTACTGTTAGTATTTGTACTTGCTCATTTTCCTGACAGGATACCGTTGATAATATTTTAGGAGTTATACCATTAGTGGACTTCATGATGTTGCTAGCTGAGGTGGATCTCACTATTCTTCTATGTGAGTTGCCTGGTAGTTATCCTTAGTTAGTCTTATTATTCCTTCTTTATTTTCTTGTCTTATGATCATTATAGATTCTAGTTGTTCTAGTGATATTGTTATTAATTCTTGTCTTATCTTCCTTAGTTTTCGTGATGTGACATGAGTACATTTCTAGTTATGGATTCTTGGATGTTGTAGTTAGTATAGTATACTTGACAGCGTTCTACCGCCGATACCGCGGCGTAGGCTGGGCGTGGCCCACGCATTCGTACCCGTATATCCGGGTGCGGGTCGTGACACGTTTTTAGTGGTGGCCCATGCAGGTCAGTCTTTGCAATTAATGCGAAGTCGTGGTATTACTTGAGCTTATCTGTACTACTGCGAGCCTGCCCTAGGATTAAGATTGAGTCATGGCATATTTTAGGATTTGGTACTCAGTCACATACTAGGAACTCTTGGTAGATTCCAGGGATGATGTAATGCCCCGCTCCGCACGGCGCATTATGCTGAAACGTTGACTCAGCGAGTCGCGTTGACCCAAAGGAATGTATCGATGCAAAACGATACGCGAGTTAAGTTGTCCCGAGCAACGTTTCGAACTAAGTCGATGCGAAGAGTTACGTCGACCCGAGTAATGCATCGGACTATGTCAATGCGAAGAGTTGCCTTGTCCCTAAGAATGCATCGAGTGAATCGATGCGAAGCGCCGCGTTGCCCCGAAGGATGAGTGCATTGAATCGGCTCGAAGATTCTAAGAAATCGAATCGACCAAGGCGCAAGTCCGAATCGAAGCAAGTATTGATTTTAGTTGGTTTCGTGTGCAGGTCATACTTTGACGGAAAAATATTAGAGGTCGATCTTTTGTAATATTTAGTAAGGGGTCCGCGAAATCAAATCGTCGCCTTGCGACGGGCCGAGACTTGGGCACGCTAAGAAAAATTGGATGAATGATTCAATGAAGCACGAAGTGCTCGAATGGCTAAGTCAGGAGAGTGGCCGTGCAACAAAGTTAGGGAATCGAGCCGCATCGGCTCGGCGAAACGACGAAGGCATATCGACTCAAGGTGGGAGGATTGACTTCTTTTTACTCCTTCATTCGATAAGTCAAATATATCATTGTATGCTAAAGTTAACCTATCGACGCCACGTGCGTGGCCGATCGGAGATAAAATCATAGTGTGAGTCGAACACTAAGTTAGAACAATTGAAATGAAACGTGCATCAATATGCACGAGTCGCTATGGGACATTGGATATCGCTAAGGCGAGTGCCTCAGTGCGCAAGCCGCAAGAACATGGGATAACTGTAATCGGCAAGTGCCTTAGTGCACGAACCATACCGTGCCTTTGCTGCACAAGTTAGACGGCTAGAACATTGAAAGACAATAGGCGAGCGCCCTAGCGCGCGAGCCCCGAACATTGAATGCTAAGTTATAGAACATGGGAATATGGTCGGAACGTGCCTACGTGCACGGGATAATAAAAGATGGCTTCGTTGCGAGAGAATACAGTTGTGGCATGAATGTGGCGGAACTGTCGGCTATGACATGGTGCCTCGGAAGGTGTTCGAGACCTTCGGGTCATTCGATTGACGAGCATTGAGTTGAGGCACGATGCCATTGAAACATTGGAACGAAGCAAGAAATGTAAGAACATAGAAAGTTAACGAAAGAGACGCGAGATGATAAGTCTGAGTCTCGGACTCAAGACTATGTTTGGTTGTTTGAATTTTATGGCTTGAATGATAGGGCGTTGCGTGGTCGATTGGAATGGGCTCGAGATTAATATGATAATAACTCGTGCACGAGTGTTTCCCCCAAACGGATAGATACCGGATGCGCCCCGGAACCGATTGGCCGCGGAGGGATTCGAATAATCTTTGTAGGCGCACATCAAACTAGATGGGAAAAGCCGCAAATGATGGTATACAGCGGGAACGTTTCGGTTGTTTTGGGATTGTAACCCAACCCGTAAAATGCCGGGCAGCCCAACCAAATAGTAAGAAAAGAAGGAGAGAAAAGAAAGGAACTCCTTTAGTCCATTCCGGCGCAGATACGCCAACGACCCTCTTATAGTTAAGGAACGATGGATTGAAAGTGTAGGCGCATATACGTCCCGCATATAGATCCTGCTTAGAGATGCACAATAACATGACAGGGATGGATTACGGCGTATTCATCTTGCGTCGGTGCAAGGGCGAGTGCGTCGACTTGGTAAGTCGTGCCACGAATCAAACACGAGATTGCTTGCTTGCTTGTAC
The DNA here is from genome assembly GCA_029216955.1 of Iris pallida. Taxonomy (NCBI): domain Eukaryota; kingdom Viridiplantae; phylum Streptophyta; class Magnoliopsida; order Asparagales; family Iridaceae; genus Iris; species Iris pallida. The sequence goes on along the minus strand of JANAVB010041816.1, from coordinate 8,425,120 downwards.
ATTCAATTCGATAATATGATGCTATGCTAACATGCTTTACGTTTTCGAAGATGCCATGAAATTGACCCTAAGGAGAACATAGCAAGATCATAAGCTAAGTTGCATGATTCAACATAAATATTAAAATGTCGGTTTGGAAAGATGATCTTTGCTTCAGTACATGTGAGGACGAACGTACTGATCCCCCACCAGCTTCATGCAGGGTGCAGGAAATGGATGGCTCGCTGCGAAGCGTTGCTTGAACGTGTTGAGGCTTGGAATGCTGAAGCGCATTGAAGCGTGCAATCGTATTGACGCTCGGACTACGCAACTGGATTGATGCGGCCAGGATATAGAAGGCATGATGTATGGAACGGTGAAATCCTTTGTGGGCAAGAGAGAACCTGAGTGTTGTAGCCAATCTGGCATATATTGTTAGGCTATCGAAGCCTTTGTAATCTATGTTTCGAATATCAATAAAGAGAATTGTTTCGTATACTCTGTTTTCCTATCGTTGTTAATATCGAATCAAAAGATAACCATTTGAGAACTTGTCATCTTGCCTTGCACGAGCGTAACCCCAGGCTCGTGCGGCATCACGCCCCCTACGAGGACGATGATTCGGGTGATTCCGAGTCGGGGCGTGACAAATTGGTATCAGAGCTCTAGGCTCAATTTCCTCTGGACGCTCGCTTCATTACAATTCGAAAAGTTGCCCACCACCACTTGATATCACTCTTGACTCTACTCGATGCCGCACTGGATGTTCCATACAATAAGTCTAATATAAATCATGAAATTTTGTCGCATGTGTTTTGGAAATTTTATGATGTTTGCTAAGAAAGTCGCGAAGGGTATATTGCATTGAATGCAAACGAGCCGCAAAATGTTAGTTGCTGCAAGCGCAACAAATTGTGAAATACGATTTGAGATGTTGTCGCAATGTAACATGTTGAATGAGAAATAAAATGATGCACGAAGTGCAACGAGTAATGGTGAATATGCGTTAAAATGAAAGTGAGAAGTGATAAGCCAATACCGAATGTGTTAAACGGATTGTGCATTGACTTGGAAAGTCGAGAGTAATTCGTTGCACGAGGTGCGGTAAATATCGAAAATAATCGTTGCCCGTTGTGCAACGCGTGTTGGAAAGTAAAAATCATTGCACGTGGTGCAACGCATATCAAATTAATCGTTGCACGAAGTGCAAAGGAAATTGGGAATAAATCGTTGTACAAAGTGAAATGAAAGTGTCGGAAATAAAATCGTAGCACGATGTGCAACGCGTATCGGAAGTGAAATTTGTTGCACAGGGTGCAACGCGTGTCTAAATAAATTGTTGCACGAGATGCAACGTAAGGAAAGAATTGAAATCGTAAATCGATAGAACGAATCGTTCGGTTGCACACCAAACTTATGTTGGCAAACGAGAACATTGACCGAGTTGCGTCAAATTTGATAGAATCAAAGTTACGGTTGTGATCAAGCACGATCACTGCGAAAACCGTAAGTCGGAAGAGAACGTTGGCCTATATTAAGTATAATGCGAGGGAAATGACTTGAGTTCCGAGTGGTATATGCCATACCACGTAGGCGATGAATGACTCGATTCCGAGTGGTATATGGTATAGCACTTGTACGATAAAATTCATCGACGCGTTGTGAGGATTGCGGAAAGTTTGTCCGCAACGGACGGGGGAGTACCGAGACTCGATTGAAAATTTGTATGACGGTATGTTGATGCAAGTGTTCTTCAAAATTCGGTTGGGACGATAAGGCGAGACTCGTATCGATGAACGATACGTTGGACGAAAGTTATAAGTTGGTCGGACGACCGAGACTAGCGAATTAATTTTGCCTTGATGCAATAATCGAATCGACGGGAAGGGAAAACTTAAACTTATAAATGAGTCGCACGACTTGCGATCTCAGTAGAAACGTTGGGCGAGACGAATCGAATCGTACGACTTGCGATCTCGATAGAAATGTTAGGCGATACAAACATTGAAATTGAATTGCACGATGTGCGACTTCGGTAAGAAAGTTGGTTGACGCGAGAAACCGTGCCTATGAAATAGTTGGTTAAGTTACGGCGACACTCATTTGAGTACGACTGAAAACACGCGAAACTTAGAGGGCGAGATCGCATAATCCGAGGGCACGATGTTGGATAATCGGTAACTAGGTTACGCGATCAAAGTATAACGGGATGCGGTGAATCGGAAAATGATTCGATGCGTATGGAAAAGTTTGTTGCGAACTTGGATGTATGCGATGCGAGTTAAGTTGACGTTGAAACGGATTCGAAGTCGACCCTCTTGCTATCGAAATTGATATGAACTATCAAGATCGATATGCAAGAAAACATAAGCACGATGTGGGAATACAAAATGGAGTACGCCTTGCGCTATCAAAATTTTGTAAGTAAGAATACGAGAATGAACGAACTTGGTTGATCGTAAATTTTGTGATTGATCAAAGACGAGACTATAAGTCATCGACGATTGCTCGATGCGTATAGCATCTCGTGTGTCGACCCGCAAATAAGATAGACTCAAACTTGATACGAATAGATGTTTCGTAAATTGTGGAATCATCGACGGCAGTGCATGACTTGACTCGGAGGATAGTTGCGCATCAGCTGCGCCGATAGAAATGGTTTGTCCGAAATTGGGTAGTCACATAGAATCGTCGGAACGTGATTTGGCTCCGAAATAAGATATAGCATGGTTCGTAGTAAAACTGTCCTTCGGTGATGATCCACAGTTATCGAGCGTAGCTTCGGGGCAGCTGACCCTAGAAGACTTGACCGCCAAATCAAATTGAATGCTGCAGACCGTAAGATGACCCATGCGATATCGCATATGAGATTGCACCGATAACAAATATAACACGGTGCGTGTTGACGATAAGTCTAGGCGATCGAGAAATGTTGGAACAACTCTCGATTGAGAGTGATATAGTTAGATTTTGAGTATTCGTCGGATGAATACTTGAATGGTTATGTTGGTCGACGGTCAAACTTGAAATTCATCAACGAACTTGGTGATTCGGATAGGCGAGTACGAGAATCGTGCTATGCACGAGAGGAAATGATAAGGGAATGACCTATGATAGATTCGGATTCACCTTGCAATTGAGCTTGCGTGAATCGAAACATGTATTCGATGTTGCGAGATGGATAAGTTGGGAATTTGGCTAGTGAATTCCTACTCGTTAGAAAATCGAATGTAAGACGCGTCGTAAAGAATTTCGTGCTAAGGCGATCGTTGCCTTGAGCACTGTCGCCTTGCTGTAAACTTTCATGTCGGATAGATTGTGGCCTTTGTGCAATGTTAATTTAAACTTACGTCGGGAAGAATCTAAGCACGGTGCCTTGGAAAGTAACCTAGCGGGCGTAGCCCTGAATGTTGATGCATTTGCAAGTCAACAAAGAAAATCGTATCGAGACAAGTTGCAAGCGAGACTTCGGAAATAGTTGGACAGCAACGTCGAACGCAAGGCGTTGCGGAGACTCGTTGTGATTGGATACGCGACGGCTTGACGCGACGCATAGAGTTGGTAGTCCATATGAAACATACGAAATGAGAAATGCGATTTTGATCGCATAGCGTTATGTAATAAAATTGCGAGAACAAGTACTATGGATAAGTCCGATCGAGAGTACGAGATGGCAAGCATAGGATTGAAATTTACCTGTCAGCTTTGTTCCAATTTGCTACGACTGGACTTGGTCGAAATACACATATCTTCGGGACGCCTTGAATATAGGTACGAATTCAAATCGAGTTGTATCCAAATTCAAATCGAGCTGCAGGGATGACTTTGAAATGCTAGTGAAAAGCTTGCGAGATATTATTAAATCGAACATCATTTGTGGGGCGAGATCATGAAACGATCTATAAAACACTTAGTCGGAGTGTTGGTTTTGGTTCGAGGACGAACCTTGTTTTGAGTGGTATATTCTGTAATGCCCCGCTCCGCACGGCCCATTACGCTGAAACGTTGACTCAGCGAGTCGCGTTGACCCAAAGGAATGTATCGATGCAAAACGAAACGCGAGTTAAGTTGTCCCGAGCAACGCATCGAACTAAGTCGATGCGAAGAGTTACGTCGACCCGAGTAATGCATCGGACTATGTCGAGGTGAAGAGTTGCCTTGTCCCTAAGAATGCATCGAGTGAATCGATGCGAAGCACCGCGTTGCCCCGAAGGATGAGTGCATTGAATCGGCTCGAAGATTCTAAGAAATCGAATCGACCAAGGCGCAAGTCCGAATCGAAGCAAGTATTGATTTTAGTTGGTTTCGTGTGCAGGTCATACTTTGACGGGAAAATATTAGAGGTCGATCTTTTGCAATATTTAGTAAGGGGTCCGCGAAATCAAATCGTCGCCTTGCGACGGGCCGAGACTTGGACACGCTAAGGCAAATCGGATGAATGATTCAATGAAGCACGAAGTGCTTGAATGGCTAAGTCAGGAGAGTGGCCGTGCAACAAAGTTAGGGAATCGAGCCGCATCGGCTCGGCGAAACGACGAAGGCATATCGACTCAAGGTGGAAGGATTGACTTCTTTTTACTCCTTCATTCGATAAGTCAAATATATCATTGTATGCTAAAGTTAACCTATCGACGCCACGGGCGTGGCCGATCGGAGATAAAATCATAGTGTGAGTCGAACACTAAGTTAGAACAATTGAAATGAAACGTGCATCAATATGCACGAGTCGCTATGGGATATTGGATATCGCTAAGGCGAGCGCCTCAGTGCGCAAGCCGCAAGAACATGGGATAACTGTAATCGGCAAGTGCCTTAGTGCACGAACCATACCGTGCCTTTGCTGTACGAGTTAGACGGCTAGAACATTGAAAGACAATAGGCGAGCGCCCTAGCGCGCGAGCCCCGAACATTGAATGCTAAGTTATAGAACATGGGAATATGGTCGGAACGTGCCTACGTGCACGGGATAATAAAAGATGGCTTCATTGCGAGAGAATACAGTTGTGGCATGAATGTGGCGGAACTGTCGGCTATGACATGGTGCCTCGAAAGGTGTTTGAGACCTTCGGGTCGTTCGATTGACGAGCATTGAGTTGAGGCACGATGCCATTGAAACATTGGAACGAAGCAAGAAATGTAAGAACATAGAAAGTTAACGAAAGAGACGCGAGATGATAAGTCTGAGTCTCGGACTCAAGACTATGTTTGGTTGTTTGAATTTTATAGCTTGAATGATAGGGCGTTGCATGGTCGATTGGAATGGGCTCGAGATTAATATGATAATAACTCGTGCACGAGTGTTTCCTCCAAACGGATAGATACTGGATGCGCCCCGAAATCGATTGGCCGCGGAGGGATTCAAATAATCTTTGTCGGCGCACATCAAACTAGATGGGAAAAGCCGCAAATGATGGTATGCAGCGGGAACGTTTCGGTTGTTTTGGGATTGTAACCCAACCCGTGAAACGCCGGGCAGCCCAACCAAATAGTGAGAAAAGAAGGAAAGAAAAGAAAGGAACTCCTTTAGTCCATTCCGGCACGGATACGCCAACGACCCTCATATAGTTAAGGAACGATGGATTGAAAGTGTAGGCGCATATACGTCCCGCATATAGATCCTGCTTAGAGATGCACAATAACATGACAGGGATGGATTACGGCGTATTCATCTTGCGTCGGTGCAAGGGCGAGTGCGTCGACTTGGTAAGTTGTGCCACGAATCAAATACTAGATTGCTTGCTTGCTTGTACATTCAATTCAATAATATGATGCTATGCTAACATGCTTTACATTTTCGAAGATGCCATGAAATTGACCCTAAGGAGAATATAGCAAGATCATAAGCTAAGTTGCATGATTCAACATAAATATTAAAATGTCGGTTTGGAAAGATGATCTTTGCTTCAGTACATGCGAGGACGAACGTACTGATCCCCCACCAGCTTCATACAGGGTGCAGGGAATGGATGGCTCGCGGCGAAGCGTTGCTTGAACGTGTTGAGGCTTGGAATGTCGAAGCGTATTGAAGTGTGCAATCGCATTGACGCTCGGACTACGCAACTGGATTGATGCGGCCGGAATATAGAAGGCATGATGTATGGAACGGTGAAATCCTTTGTGGGCAAGAGAGAACCTGAGTGTTATAGCCAATCTGGCATATATTGTTAGGCTATCGAAGCCTTTGTAATCTATGTTTCGAATATCAATAAAGAGAATTGTTTCGTATACTCTGTTTTCCTATCATTGTTAATATCGAATCAAAAGATAACCATTTGAGAACTTGTCATCTTGCCTTGCACGAGCGCAACCCCAGGCTCGTGCGGCATCGCGCCCCCTGCGAGGATGATGATTCGGGTGATTCCGAGTCGGGGCGTGACAGATGACCCCTGGAAATCTTATTTCGAAGGCTTTCAAATCTTTTTCCACTTGTTTCCATTCGTCCTGATTTCTGAAATATCTGTCCGTATCAAACTTTATTCCTTCTTGGGATGAGTTTGTGGACCCCAAAGTGAAGGTATAAGTTGGACTTGTATATCATCTAGGTTGGGAAGAGAATATGATTTACCAACCTCGTATCATGGTCGAGATTGTTTTAGATTATATTTCTATATTGACCTAGGTAGTACCTTCGGGACTTTTCCTGAGATTTTTCTCTGAACCCTATCTCGGAAGTTGTTTCCGTTCTTTCTATTAACTTACCCTTGACTTGTTGTTGAATTTTAAATCTTAATATTCGTTGTTGACCTTTGATTTTATTTTGGATAATTCTTTTAAGAATTAAGTTAAGATATCTTGATAAACATAATTTGGACGAGGACGATGAGAACAGTAAGTGTCTACTTTATTTATGGAGTTTAGAATTCATCGCAGTCATATTAGCTAGCGAGACAAGGACATGGAGCCTGATTTGGATATACTATCCTAGTTATGTCATTTACATTCTCTTGCAGCCATACCGGTTGGCGTGGTAAGGAATCTAGATGACATGATTATAGGGTGTATACCATAGTTATGGACTTCATTGTTTATTACCGCTATGCTTATTGGCGTGGCGAGAATTCTAGCAACATGATTTGGGATAGACATGTATGGTTATCAGATCGTATCTTAAATTGATTCACTTGTTTTAACCTATTGGGCAAGAGCAGTTCCTACTATTACTTCTGTTTTCCCATTCTTCTCTTCCTCATCGCATGATGATTTCCTCATCTTACCCTTACTTCCTCCGTCTTAATCAATTATGTCTTGGTTCCACCAATTACCTATCTCGTATCTACTTCTGTCAGCCATACTTTGAAAACCTTGAAAATTTTAGAATTTTTATATCTTTTATCTTGGGAGAAATCGAGGAAGTATCGTAATCATCCGTCTCGGAGTAGACATTATTGGTAGTAGTCGAAGCAGAGCGAGATGATTACCCCGGCTTCTTCATACGATTCCATATTCTGGTTTCTATGATAACAAAAGCAATTCAATTCTGCATCCTTGATTTGTTTATTATATTTTGATATCGTGAGATTGATCCTCTCTGATTGACCAATCGATTCTGGTTGTCTAGTTTATCGTGCCAAAGAGTCTCGATTGTTGATTAAACTTAAATGGTTTCAAATTCTATTGTGATATGATTTCCTTCTTAGATGCTCGTGTCCAGACTTCGTTGATTTTGTTCTCCATCTTGCCCAAATTCTGATTTACTCAAAACTTGATCAATTTAAATCGTGCTGAGACTAAATTATTTATTTTTATTGTGATTGGACAATGCTATCATCACTCGTACTTTAAACTTTGGATTCAATTCTGGTAAATGACTAAATTCTATTCCAATCACGATTAGGCTTCATACTATCCTTGATTATGCCGGAGTCTCATGTTGGTCATGCCTAAAACCGTTATACTTTTGACCAAGGTTGAGCTGACAGTATCTATGATCGTATTAAGATTCAATTTTGAGCATGTTTGGATTTTGAAACACTCGTGCCTATACTCTTTTCGACTTTGATTTGATTTTCTGATTGTATCTGAAAATTCCTGGTGCTTAATCATGCCTAGATGATCTAGCGTGACTAAGGCAACTTGGAGTTCCTTGATCGTAATTTTAACGATCATAACTATGCATATCATCTTACTTCTAAATTGTGCTTTTAAGACCTTGATTTTGAATTCATGTTTTATTCGTCATTCACAACTGAACTTGGATCTTGATCGTGCTTATGTGACCTATAATCTGATTTCTATCAATTCTATCTTTCAATCGTGCTATACTCAAATTTTTCTCTCCATTTGTTTCTCTTAGCCTTGTTTTAGATTGTGACTATCCGACTTTGATTTTCATGATCTTGATAATCTTAACCCTAAATCTAATTTCATTGAGCTGAAATCTTGTTAATCAATGTTTGACTCGATTGTAACCGGACGAAGCTCAAGTTTTGATTTCGTTGTCATATATAAATCGTGCCCCAATGACTTGACTTATTTCTGAAATCACGCACATATAATTTTGTTTGTATCATGATTCTATCGTGCCAAATCCCTCATCGTGCCTGAACAATTTTAATTATCTTGATCGTACAAAACTCGTCATTTTTGGATCGTGCCTAAAATATTGCCTAAATCTTCTATCCTGTTTTAACCCCCACTACCAACCTTTAATTTCGAGGACGAAATTTTTATAAGGTGGGTAGGATGTAAGCCCCCTGAATTTCTGGGATTATTTTGAAATTTCTAAGTAAATTATTTTTTGATAATTTATTTTTGATTTAATTAATTTCGATCATTAAATGCTCTTTACCGTGACTTGGAATTCTAGAGCATCAGGGATGCCAGTCTCTGGAAACTTCCTTCTTGAAGTTTGTAGTAGACGAGATTATCTTCATATTGATATATCGTGTCCTACTCGAACTTATTCCCTTGTGCTCCATTTGCTTCACGCAAATTTCGGGTCAATTTAGACCAATTTATCGTCTGCCGTAATTCGTGACATAATTTCCAATTTAATTTCTGGGCCCGACATCGGTCCAATCCAGTCGACCCAATATATGGCCCTGGCCTGTTTTGAGCCTACTATGCACGTGCCACTTGCGTGCCACCGATCTGATCTCCCTTGTGCTCCCATTCCATCTGTGATTTTAATTGGTTTAAATTATAAATTAATTAAATCTTGGCTTCGACTTTGTCCAAACTTGGCCCAACGTCCGACCTAGTTTGGCATGGACCCTACCATGACTGCCCATACATCCCACTGATGTGTCTGCATTTTTTCCCTATTTGAAAATACGTTTATTTTATATAATTATCTCTACCCCTCTCTTTTATATATGTATATATACACATATATATATATTATATAATATCTCTCTCTTTCTCTCTCTCCTTACACCTCACAAGACAAGCCCACACCCCATCACCTCACTCCTCTCCCCCAATGCCAGCCGACCCCCCTCTCTATAATATCTCTCATTCTCTCTCACCCTCTTTATATTTTTCCCACACATAAACTAACTCTCTCTCTCTCACTCCTTATAATTACACACACACACATGATTCTCTCTCACTCTCCCACAACAGCACAACCGAGCCCAGCCCCTTGGCCAAGCTCCCCATCTCCTCCAACTCTCTCCTCCCCCTCCATTTTGGCCGAGCTCCCCCATGGCAGGCCGATCCCGAGCTCTCCTCCTCCTTTTCTCCTTCTTCTTCATCAACCACACACCACCTCCACCATTTAACATCATCATCATCAACCTCCACCGCACCACCACGACGGCCGACCACCACCTCTCCTCGACCCGTCGCCCTCGCCGTAGCTTGCTGCCGCCGCCGCGCACCCCCACAGCAGTAGCCGCAGCAGCAGCAGCGCACTGTGCGCGCACGGGCCGCCGTCGTGCGCTGCCGTGCCGTCGCACGGTGCTGCCGCCGACCGTGGCCGCCGTGGCCGGCCACCCCTGGACGGGCAACCCCGGCGAGCTTCCCCGTTGCGCGCATCGACTTCTCCGACGCGTCGCCTAGCCGATTCGTGCGTTTGGCACGGGTTCCCGCCATGACGCGCTCGGAAACAAAGTCAGAATCTCGTTTCGGGACAGCGACTTCACGTCAATTTTCTGGACAATTCGACCGTTGGATCGGCGATTTCTTCACCCTGTTACAATCTAGGTATATACCCCTTCACTCTCCTCAAATTTCATCCGTTAATTTGTTCGTTTGATAGATCAAAATCGGCCACCAAGTTGACACTTTAAATTGTGTTATTTTTGGACAGTTTTGTGGAGCCGACTTCGTCGATTCGTATCTCCTCCGTCGCAGCTCCGGTTGGCACGCTACCTATTCCTGTGCGAAGCTGGTATAACCCTCTTCCTGCCCCCTTTAGATTTCATTTCAGTTTGAGCTTGTTAGGTCGGTCGAATTCGACGCCAAAGTTGGCCGTTCGAATTCTTAGTGTTGCACTTGTAAATTCTATTTTTGAACCCGGGACTCCGGATTCAATTTCTGACACCACCAGTAGACTCGTGGCGTCGTTCTAGCACGTTTTCATATAAAGTTTGTTAGATTTGGAGGACGTGGGCCCTGGCACGCATTTCGGTACAAAGCGGGCCCCACAGTCCGGGTCAACGGGACTTTTTGACGCCGGCTCATCGGAATCCAATTCCGGATATATCGTTGAGTTCGTATCGTCATTCTGGACTCATTGACATATAATTTGACAGGTTTTAGTGGATATTGGTTCCAGCACGTATTTCGGTGCAAGTCGGATACCAATATCTGGGTCAACGGACCAATCTAAGATCGGGTCATCGGAATCCAATTTCGGATATACCGTTGAGTTCGTATCGTCATTCTGGATTCGTGGACATATAATTTGTTAGGTTTTGTGCACTTTTATTTCGGTACATTTTTCGGTACTGAGTGGGTCCGATACGGACACCATTTTGGCCCAAAATTACCTTTTTGCCCCTGTGTCCAAATTGGACTTATAAATAGGCTATCCTAGCTGATTTGACCATTCTGGACACGTTAGTGATGGTTGTTTCACCATCCGACAACGTCTGTAGGTTTTCACCATATTATTATAATCTTTCTCCTTTGTTGTCTTTTGAGATCCATCGATTCCAGTGATTTCACAATCACTGAAATTGATATGTTGACCTTGTAGATGTTTATAGAGACTAGCCTTGACACCGTTTGACCATGGTTGACTGCTTTGACTGAACGTCGAAGTCGAGTCAACATTCGACCTAGTTAAACCTAGAGTTGACCAGAGTTGACTAGGGTTGACCAGTTGACCAAAAGTCAACTGTAAGTCAACCTTTGACCCATTTGACCTAGTTTGACTTGGTTTGACTTCCTGTGACCTAGTTTGACCTAGTGTAACTCAGTGTGACCTAGTTTGACTTAGTTGACTGAGTCTGACCTAGATTACGTAGCTTATACTATAGAATCAAGCCTAACACTGTTGAACCCTAATTAGTTTATATATATCTTATCTTTAGGTCTGTGGCATTACTCTGAGCATCGACCGCATTGACAGCTCGGGACCCCATGTAATGCCCCGCTCCGTATGGTGCATTATGCTGAGTCGTTGACTCGAAGAGTTGCGTTGACCCGATTAAGTATCGATGCGAATCGATACGAGAGTTACGTTGTCCCGAGCAACGCATCGAACTAAGTCGATGCGAAGAGTTGCCTTGTCCCGAAAGAATGCATCGAGTGAATCGATGCGAAGCGTCGCGTTGCCCCGAAGGATGAGTGCGTTGAATCGGCTCGAAGATTCTAAGAAATCGAATCGACCAAGGCGCAAGTCCGAATCGATGCAAGTATTAATTTTAGTTGGTTTCGTGTACAGGTTATACTTTGACGCGAAAATATTAGAGGTCGATCTTCGACAATATTTAGTAAGGGGTCCGCGGAACCAAATCGACGCCTTGCGATGGACGGAAGCGTTAGCACGCTAAGACAAATCGGACGTATGATTCAATGAGGCACGAAGTGCTCGAATGGCTAAGTCAGGAGAGTGGCCGTGCAACGAAGTTATGAAATCGAGCCGCATCGGCTCGGCGAAACGACAAAGGCGTATCTACTCAAGGTGTGAGGATTGACTTCTTTTTACTCCTTCATTCGATAAGTCAAATATATCATTGTATGCTAAGTTAACCTATCGACGCCACGGGCGTGATCCGATCGGAAATAATCATAGTGTGTGTCGAACACTAAGTTAGTACAATTGAAATAAAACGTACATCAAATGCACAAGTCGCTACAGAACATTGGATATCGCTAAGGCGAGCGCCTCGGTGCGCAAGCCGCAATAACATGGGATAACTGTACTCGACGAGTGCCTTAGTACACGAACCATACCGTGCCTTCGCGCACGAGTTAGAACGGCTAGAACATTGAAAGACAATAGGCGAGCGCCCTAGCGCGCAAGCCACGGACATTGAATGCTAAGTCATAGAACATCGGAATACGGTCGGAACGTGCCTACGTGCACGGGATAATAAAAGATGGCTTCGTTGCGAAAGAATACAGTTGTGGCATGAATGTGGCGGAACTGTCGGATATGACATAATGCCTCGAAAGGTGTTCGAGACCTTCGGGTCGTTCGGTTGACGAGCATTGAGTTGAGGCATGATGCCATTGGAACATTGAAACGAAGAATGAAACGTAAGAACATAGAAAGTTAAAGAAGGAAATACGAGATGATAATGCAGCATAGTACCCTTCTAAATGTTCGCGGCCTACGGGCGTTCGTCGAGAACATTCGGGCGTTGTGCCAATTGAAATAGAGATAAGCGAACTTGCTTGGTTGTATGAAATATAAGATTCGTTGCATGGTCAAATGGACTTAAAAAATATAAAAGCCCGTGGATGGGTATTCCCTCGAACGCGGCGCGCCAGGGCGCTGGGACCGTTCGGCCTAGGAGGGATTTCGTTTTCGGTATTGTTGGTGCACTTCGACTAGACGGGTAGCGCCTGTCTAGTGAATATGATAAGCCACTTACACGAGTACTTCGGGGGTCCTCGGATCGTGTGTGGTTAGCAACCATAACTGAGTGACTGTCGTCTTACAATTTCGATTCGATAAATATAAGTCCATTCTAGCTTGACAAGCTAGTGACCTTCATATAGTTAAGGGCGATGGGTTTGGAAGTGCAAGGTATACGTATCTTGCATGGATAGATCCGAATAGAGGGCACTTATAACATGACAGGAAAAACGGATAGGCGTATTCATCTTGCGTCGGTGCAAGGGCGAATGCGTCGATATTGGTAAGTCGTGCCACGAATCAAACACGAGAATGCTTGCTTGCCTATTCAATTTGATAACATGCTTGCTATGATAACATGCTTTACGCTTTCGAATATGCCATGAAATTGACCCTAAGGAGAACATAGCAAGATCATAAGCTAAGTTGCATGATTCAACATAAATATTACAATGTCGGTTTTGAAAGAAGATCTTTGCTTCAGTACATGCGAGGACGAACGTACTGATCCCCCACCAGCTTCATGCAGGGTGCAGGGAATGGATTGCTCGCGGCGAAGCGTTGCTTGAACGTGTTAAGGCTTGGAATGCCGAAGCGCATTGAAGCGTACTATCGCATTGACGCTCGGACTACGCAGCTGGATTGATGCGGCCGAGATATAGAAGGCATGATGTATGGAACGACAAAATCCTTTGTGGGCAAGAGAGAACATGAGTGTTGTAGCCAATCTGGCATATATTGTTGGGCTATCGAAAGCCTTTGTAATCTGATTTCGAATATCAATAAAGAGAATCGTTTTCGTATACTCTGTTTTCCTTTCATTGTTAACGTTCAATTCAAAGATAACCATTTGAGAACTTGTCATCTTGCCTTGCACGAGCGCAACTCCAGGCTCGTGCGGCATCACGCCCCCTGCGAGGACGATGATTCGGGTGATTTCGGATCGGGGCGTGACAAATTGGTATCAGAGCTCTAGGCTCAATTTCCTCTGGACGCTTGCTTCATTTTAATCCTAAATGTTGCCCACCACCAATCGAAATCACTCTTGACTCTACTCGATGCCGCACTGGATGTTCTATACAATAAGTCTAATACAAACCATGTAATTTTGCCGCGTGTTGTTTGAAAATTACATGGTGTTCGTGGGAAAAGTCGGGAAATGTTTGTTGCTGTAAGTGCAACAAGTTGCGAGATATGAATTCAAAGATTTGTTGCCGCGGGATGCAACACGTCGTGAATTGTAATTCGAGATATTCGTTGGTTGCAACGAACGATATAAGAAATGTTGGTTGCATCAATACGATGATAGTCGTGGAATGTTGCTGCAGCAATTGCCACGCATTGATTGTAAATGATGCATTGAAAAAGAAATAAAAGTTGATATGGAATGTGTCGAACGGATTCACATATCGATTTCGAATGTGCGTTGCGATGAAAAGCGATAAGTCAATATTGAACGTGCTGAACGGATTTGAGCATTGACTTGAATGTCGAAAATAAAACTTTGTACGAGATGCAACGGAAGAAAACAAAAGTTATAAATCGAGAAACGAAATCGGTTCGGTTGCGTGCCGAGCTTGTGTTGGCAAATGAATGCATTGGCCGAGTTGTATCGGATTTGAATTAATCAAAGTTACGGTTGTGATCAAGCACGATCACTGCGGAAATCGTGAGTCGAAAGAGATCGTTAGTTCGTAAAGAGTACGTTGCGACGAAAGTAACTTGATTTCCGGGTGGTATATGGCATACCACCGATACAATGAATAGCTCGATTCCGAGTGGTATATGCAATACCACTTGTGCGATAAATTGTATCGACGTTTTGTGAGAATTGCGGAAGGTTTGTCTGCAACGGACGGGATAGCACCGAGACTCGATTGAGAATTTGTACGACGGCATGTTGATGCAAGTGTTCTTCGATGATCGGTTAGAACGGTAAGGCGGGACTTGTAACATTGAATGATACGTCGATTGAAAATTATGTATCGGTCGAATGACGGGAACTAGCGAAATGATTATGCCTTGAGGCAACAATCGGATCGACGGGATAGGAAACTCGAAACGTTGAAATTGAACCGCACGACTTGCGATCCCGATTGAAATGTTGGACGAGACGAATAGAATCGTATGACTTGCGATCCCGATTGAAATGTTGGGCGAGACGAATCGAATCGTACGACTTACGATCTCGATAGAAATGTTTGGCTAGGCGAATCGAATCGCACGACTTGCGATTTCGATAAAGAATGTTCGGCGATGCGAATTGTAATTGAATCGCACGATGTGCAATTTCGGTCAGAAAGTTGGTTGACACGAGTAATCGTGCTTAAGAAATAGTTGGTTACGTTACAACAAAACTCATTTGAGTATGACTGAAAACACGCGAAACTTAGAGGACGAGATCGTATGACTTGAGGGTCCGATGTTGGATAATCGATAACTCAGTTACACGATCGAAGTATAGCGGGATGCGGCAAATCGGAGAACGAGTCGATGCGTATGGAAAAGTTCGTTGTGAACTTAGATGTATGCGATGCGAGTTAAGTTGACGTTGAAACGGATTCAAAGTTGACCTTACGTTATCGAAATGGATACGGCGTATCGAGATCGATACGTAAGGAAACGTAAGCATTGTGAGAATGCAAAATAGAGTGTGCCTCGTGCTATGGAATTTTGTAAGTAACGATACGAGAATGAACGAACTTGGTTGATCGTAAATTTTGTGATTGATCAAAGACGAGACTATAAGTCATCGATGATTGTTCGATGCGTATGGCATCTCGTGTGTCGATCGTGAAATAAGATAGACTCGAACTCGATACGAGTAGATATTTCGTAAATTGCGGAATCATCGACGGTCGTGCATGACTTACTCGGAGGATAGTTGGGCATCAGTTGCGCCGATAGAAATAGTTTTGTCCGGAATTGGAAAGTCGCGTAGAAATCATCGGAACGTGATTTGGCTCCGAAATAAGATATAGCATGGTTCGTAATAAACTGTCCTTCAGTGATGATCCACAATTATCGAGCGTAGCTTCGGGGCAGCTGACCCTAGAAGACTTGACCGCCAAATCAAATTGAATGCTGCAGACCGTAAGATGACCCATGCGATATCGCATATGAGATTGTACCGATAACAAATATAACACGGCACATATTGACGATAAGTCTAGACGATCGAGAATGGTTGGAACAACTTTCGATTGAGAATGATATAGTTAGATTTGAGTATTCGTCGGATGAATGCTTGAATGGTTATGTTGGTCAACGATCAAACTAGAAATTCACCAACGAACTTGGTGATTCGGATATGCGATTGCGAGATTCGTGCGATGCATGAGAGGAAACGATAAGAAAATGACTTACGAGTCATGTCGTTAGATTCGGATTTACCTTGCAATTGAGCTTGCGTAAATCGAAACTTACATTCAATATTGTGAGACGGATAAGTTGGGAATTTGGCTAGTGAATTCCTATTCGCTAGGAATCGAACGTAAGGCGTATCGTAAAGACTTTCGTATCAAGGCGATCGTTGTCTTGAGCACCGTCGCCTTGATGTAAACTTTGTGTCGGATAGATTGTGGCCTTTGTGCAATGTCAATTTAAACTTGCGTCGGAAGGATTTGAGCACGGTGTCTAGGTAAGTCACCTAGCGGACGTAGTCCGAATGTTGATGCTTTTGTAAGTCAACAAAAGAGAACCATGTCGAGATAGGATACGAAGTAAAACATCAGAAATCGTTGGATAGTGACGCCGAACGCACGGCGTTGCGGAGACTCGTTGTGATCGGATGCGCGACGGCTTTACGCGACGCGTAGAATTGATAGTCCTGATGAAACATACAAAGTGAGAAATACGATTTTTGAATCGCATCATGTGCCTTGATTTTGTTGGATGATCACGCATGTATCAATATGCATGTGCGCTAGAATTGTGAGAACAAGTAATAGAGCCAAGTCCGATTGAGAATACGAGATGGTAAGTGATTGAGAATGAGAAGTTACATGTTAGCGTTGTTCCGATATCTTACAACTGAGCTTGGCTGAAATGCGTATATTGGTGGGACGCCTAAAATATGTGTATGATTCCAAACTAAGTTGTACGATCCAAACGATGGTCAGACGAGATCATGGAACGATCTAATGAAACTCTTGGAAATTTAGTATTGGTTTTGGTTCGGGACGAACCTTGTTTTGAGTGGTATATTCTGTAATGCCCCGCTCCGTACGGTGCATTATGCTGAGTCGTTGACTCGAAGAGTTGCGTTGACCCGATTAAGTATCGATGTGAATCGATACGAGAGTTACGTTGTCCCGAGCAACGCATCGAAATAAGTCGATGCGAAGAGTTGCCTTGCCCCGAAAGAATACATCGAGTGAATCGATGCGAAGCGCCGCGTTGCCCCGAAGGATGAGTGCTTTGAATCGGCTCGAAGATTCTAAGAAATTGAATCGACCAAGGCGCAAGTCCGAAGCGATGCAAGTATTAATTTTAGTTGGTTTCGTGTGCAGGTTATACTTTGACGCGAAAATATTAGAGGTCGATCTTCGGCAATATTTAGTAAGGGGTTCGCGGAACCAAATCGATGCCTTGCGACGGACGGAAGCGTTGGCACGCTAAGGCAAATCGGACGTATGATTCAATGAGGCACGAAGTGCTCGAATGGCTAAGTCAGGAGAGTGGTCGTGCAACGAAGTTATGAAATCGAGCCGCATCGGCTCGGTGAAACGACAAAGGCGTATCGACTCAAGGTGGGAGGATTGACTTCTTTTTACTCCTTCATTCGATAAGTCAAATATATCATTGTATGCTAAGTTAACCTATCGACACCACGGGCGTGGTCCGAGCGGAAATAATTATAGTGTGTGTCGAACACTAAGTTAGTACAATTGAAATGAAACATGCATCAAATGCACAAGTCGCTACAGAACATTGGATATCGCTAAAGCGAGCACCTCGGTGCGCAAGCCCCAATAACATGGGATAACTGTACTCGGCGAGTGCCTTAGTGCACGAACCATACCGTGCCTTCGCGCACGAGTTAGAACGGCTAGAACATTGAAAGGCAATAGGCGAGCGCCCTAGCGCGCAAGCCACGGACATTGAATGCTAAGTCATAAAACATCGGAATACGGTCGGAACGTGCCTACGTGCATGGGATAATAAAAGATGGCTTCGTTGCGAAAGAATACAGTTGTGGCATGAATGTGGCAGAACTGTCGGATATGACATAATGCCTCGAAAGGTGTTCGAGACCTTCGGGTCGTTCGGTTGACGAGCATTGAGTTGAGGCATGATGCCATTGGAACATTGAAACGAAGAATGAAACGTAAGAACATAGAAAGTTAAAGAAGGAAATACGAGATGATAATGCGGCATAGTGCCCTTCGAAATGTTTGCGGCCTACGAGCGTTCGTCGAGAACATTCGGGCGTTGTGCATATTAAAATAGAGATAAGCGAACTTGCTTGGTTGTATGAAATATAAGATTCGTTGCATGGTCAAATGGACTTAAAAAATATAAAAGCCCGTGCATGGGTATTCCCTCGAACGCGGTGCGCCAGGGCGCTGGGACCGTTCGGCCTATGAGGGATTTCGTTTTCGGTATTGTTGGTGTACTTCGACTAGACGGGTAGCGCCTGTCTAGTGAATGTGATAAGCCACTTACACGAGTACTTCAGGGGTCCTCGGATCGTGTGTGGTTAGCAACCATAACTGAGTGACTGTCGTCTTACAATTTCGATTCGATAAATATAAGTCCATTCTAGCTTGACAAGCTAGTGACCTTCATATAGTTAAGGGCGATGGGTTTGGAAGTGCAAGGTATACATATCCTGCATGGATAGATCCGAATAGAGGGCACTTATAACATGACAGGGAAAACGGATAGGCATATTCATCTTGCGTCGGTGCAAGGGCGAATGCGTCGATATTGGTAAGTCGTGCCACGAATCAAACACGAGAATGCTTGCTTGCCTATTCAATTCGATAACATGCTTGCTATGATAACATGCTTTACGCTTTCGAATATGCCATGAAATTGACCCTAAGGAGAACATAGCAAGATCATAAGCTAAGTTGCATGATTCAACATAAATATTATAATGTCGGTTTGGAAAGAAGATCTTTGCTTCAGTACATACGAGGACGAACGTACTGATCCCCCACCAGCTTCATGCAGGATGCAGGGAATGGATTGCTCGCGGCGAAGCGTTGCTTGAACGTGTTAAGGCTTGGAATGCCGAAGCGCATTGAAGCGTGCTATCGCATTGACGCTCAGACTACGCAGCTGGATTGATGCGGCCGATATATAGAAGTCATGATGTATGGAACGGCGAAATCCTTTGTGGGCAAGAGAGAACCTGAGTGTTGTAGCTAATCTGGCATATATTGTTGGGCTATCGAAAGCCTTTGTAATCTGATTTCGAATATCAATAAAGAGAATCGTTTTCGTATACTCTGTTTTCCTTTCATTGTTAACGTTCAATTCAAAGATAACCATTTGAGAACTTGTCATCTTGCCTTGCACGAGCGCAACTCCAGGCTCGTGCGGCATCACGCCCCCTACGAGAACGATGATTCGGGTGATTCCGGGTCGGGGCGTGACACCCCAGGCGAGTATATTTACTGATAGTTTTTATTGTCTTGATATCTGCTATATCCGATTCAGTCGTAGTGTCTTACTTGATTCTCAGTCACGATAGTTCATGGACTAGTATTGTCGGATTCCTGTCATGAGATGTCATTCTTGGATTTCTTGGGATACTGGTACTTGCTTGGTCTTGATTCTTGTACTTGTATTGACGCCGATTCCTAAATAGGACTTGCTCCCCTCTTTGGGAATCCCGCGTCATGATGTGCTATGTCCGGATCCGTATACTATTCGGAGAAATGGGGAACTTTATAGATAGTGTGATCAATGCCCACCTTGAGTTACTACTTGTATCATAGCTATACCCTCACCTCACGATGGGTATAGCCTGACCTGTGCTACTACTTGCTCCATAGCTTACCATCCGGGCCGGACCGAGTCCACGTACTTGTAGCCGGTCGGCTGGAAGCCTGATTCTTGACCCATACCGATCACATTAGGCTATAATATTCGAGGCACATTTTATATTTATTTATCTTATCATATATCATGATCTGCTCTACATTCAGTACTCTCTAACCATGCATGATATACAGTTATTCACATGCTCTACAAGCCTTTACATTGTACCTTGATTGGAGACCAAGTTCTGCTCAGGAGAAGAGTTACAACCCCGGTCCTTGTTTGGTTTAAGGGTTGTAACTCGGCTTCCGAACGGTTCCCAAGTTTTCATATATCTTTGTCTTGTAGTTCATTATACTGTCTCTTATAGAATTTGTCAATTCACATGGAACTGCTGTTAGTGTTTGTACTTGCTCATTTTCCTGACAGGATACCGTTGATAATATTTTAGGAGTTATACTATTAGTGGACTTCATGATGTTGCTAGCTGAGGTGGATCTCACTATTCTTTTATGTGAGTTGCCTGGTAGTTATCCTTAGTTAGTCTTGTTGTTCCTTCTTTATTTTCTTGTCTTATGATTATTATAGATTCTAGTTGTTCTAGTGATATTGTTATTAATTCTTGTCTTATCTTCCTTAGTTTTCGTGATGTGACATGAGTACATTTCTAGTTATGGATTCTTGGATGTTGTAGTTAGTATAGTATACTTGACAGCGTTCTACCGCCGATACCGCGACGTAGGCTGGGCGTGGCCCACGTATTCGTACTCGTATATCCGGGTGTGGGTCGTGACAGAAAACAATCACGAAAGCGCATTCATAATACAAAGCCAAAACCAACGCAAGCGGCATGAAAAGCAGAGCAACGGGAGGTCTCTCCCGACTCAGCCGCAGAGTCAATCCTCGAGGTGCAACCCGCTGAATGTGGGACTTGGTTTCGAAGAAGACATTCCATAACGAGGAATGAATCTTAATTCAACCGTTTCTGTTCGATCGACTCGGTCGATCCCGACCTATCGGTCCCGACCGAATCGATAGCGACAGTGTTCCTTTCTCGCGCACCCCGCAGACCGAGTACGTGGCACGATGTAGGGACGGGGCACTACACCATAACCAACTAAGAAAAAGTTTCGTCCTCGAAACTTAAAATAGAACCTACCTCTACAAGAACAATGAAGGGAACTTTTTTTTCATTTCTGACTCAAGCTCCCACGTCGACTCTTCGACTGAATTATTCCTCCAGAGGACGCGGAAGAGGGGAATAGCACGGTTGCGGAGAAGTTTATCCTTGCGCTCCAAGATTTGCACCGGCTCTTCGACATATGACAAGTCTGCCTTCAGGTCTAGCTTACCCAAATCCACAACATGGCTCGGATCATGCACATACTTCCTCAATTGCGATACATGGAAGACGTCATGTACCTCTGACAACGCAGGCGGTATGGCGATTTGGTAAGCTACCGGGGCGACTCGCTTCAATATTTCGAACGGGCCAACAAATCTTGGGCTCAACTTTCCTTTCGTACCGAACCGGGAAACTCCACGCATAGGCATCACCTTCAGGAATACATGATCGTCTTCCGAAAACTCGAGGGGGCGTCGGTGCGTGTCGGCATAGCTTTTCTGTCGGCTTTGTGCTATCTTCAATCTCTCTCGTATTAACTTGACCTTCAGCATGGTCTGCTCCACCAGCTCCGGACCAAGTATCTGCCGTTCCCCGACTTCATTCCAGCAAATGGGCGATCTGCACTTCCGGTCGTACAAAGCTTCATACGGCACCATTTGGATGCTGGACTGATAGCTGTTGTTGTATGCAAACTCGGCCAGCGGTAGATGGACGTCCCAACTTGACTTCAAGTCGATCGCACAGAGTCGTAACATGTCTTCGAGGATTTGGTTCACCCGCTCTGTTTGGCCGTCAGTCTGAGGATGATAAGCTGAGCTGAACTTCAACTTGGTCCCCAGTGCTGAATGAAGACTACTCCAGAAGCGCGCTACGAACCGTCCATCCCGATCATAGACGATAGAAACTGGGACCCCGTGCAGCCGAACTATTTCACCAAGGTATATCTGAGCAAGGCGGTCGACGCTCCAAGTAACTTTGA
The DNA here is from genome assembly GCA_029216955.1 of Iris pallida. Lineage (NCBI taxonomy): Eukaryota > Viridiplantae > Streptophyta > Magnoliopsida > Asparagales > Iridaceae > Iris > Iris pallida. The sequence continues at coordinate 8,403,070 of JANAVB010041816.1, read as the reverse complement.
TGGCGATAAAGTGCGCTGACTTGGTTAGTCGATCGACGATGACCCAGACGGCGTCGTTTTCCCGTGGCGTCTTCGGCAAGCCAACAACGAAGTCCATAGTGATGTGATCTCATTTCCACTCTGGAATAGCGAGGTTCTGCATCTCCCCGCCCGGTCGCTGGTGCTCGGCTTTGACTTGCTGACAGGCCATATATTTCGACACAAAGAGCGCTACGTCCCTCTTCATGCCGTGCCACCAAAAGACAACGCGGAGGTCCTTATACATCTTGGTGCTGCCAGGATGCAAAGAATATTTTACATAGTGTGCCTCCGTCATTATCTCCTTTCTAAGTTCTGCGTCGTCCGGTAGGCATAGCCGTCCCTTCACGCATAGCACTCCCGACTCGTCTTCTGCAAAGTCGGACGCTTTTTCTGTCGATATCAGCTTCCGCATCTTCTCCAGGTAGGGGTCGTCATTCTGTGCAGACTTGATCCTCTCCAGTAGGCTCGGTTCCACCCGCAGTTGCGCCAGTTTCACGTCTCTGAAACGAACTCGGAGCTCGATGCCCATTCCTTCCAAGTCACGCAGCAGTCGGTCGTTGATGCATAACGAAGCTAAGTACTTCCGGCTCAGCGCATCCGCTACCACATTCCTCTTGCCCGGCGTGTAGTCAATTGATAAGTCATAGTCTTTGATTAGTTCGAGCCATCGCCTCTGCCGTAAATTCAGTTCTTTCTGGGTGAAGTGATACTTGAGGCTTTTGTGGTCCGTATAAATCCTGCACGCCATGCCATAGAGATAGTGACGCCACAGCTTCAACGCGAACACAATTGCCGCTAGTTCTAGGTCGTGCGTGGGTAGTTCTTCTCGTACGGCTTCAACTGCCGGGAAGCAAAAGATATCACCTTATCCCGCTGCATGAGCACACACCCCAAGCCCTGGCCAGAAGCATCCCTGAAGATTTGAAATCCCTCCGTCCATTCAGGAAGAGCAAGTGTCGGGGCCGAAACGAGCCGTTGTTTGAGCTCCTGGAAGGAAGCTTCACAGTCGTCTGACCACTTGAATGCGACTCCTTTCTGGGTGAGGCGAGTCAACGGCGATACAATTTTTGCGTAGTCCTTCACGAAGCGTTGGTAGTATCCCGCCAAGACTAGGAAGCTTTGAATTTCGCTAACTGATGCGGGCCGTTTCCAATCAGCAACTGCCTCGACTTTCTTCGGATCAACTGCGATGCCCGCGGCGGAGATGATGTGTCCAAGGAATGAGACGCTGTTCAGCCAGAACTCGTACTTGCTCATCTTCGTGTACAACTGATTTTCTCAAAGGGTTTGAAATACCGTCCGTAGATGCTCTGCATGTTGCGCTCGATCCTTCGAGTAGACGAGGATGTCGTCGATGAAGACTACTACGAACTTGTCAACGAACGGACGGAACACCCGATTCATTAGATCCATGAAGACGGCAGGGGCGTTTGTCAGACCGAACGGCATTACCAAGAACTCGTAGTGGCCGTAACGAGTACGGAAGGCAGACTTTGGCACGTCATCTGGCTTGACTTTGAGTTGGTGGTAACCCGAGCGTAGATCAATCTTCGAAAAATACCATTGTACCTTGGAGCTGGTCGAACAAGTCGTCGATGCGGGGCAGGGGGTATTTGTTTCGGACGGTGGCTTTATTCAATTCCCGATAGTCGATACAGAGTCGCATCGATTCATCCTTCTTCTTGACGAACAGTACGGGCGCACCCTACGACGAGACACTCGGACGGATAAACCCTCTGTCGTACAATTCCTGAAGTTGTGCCTTCAATTCTTTCAATTCTGCAGGGGCCATTCTGTATGGAGCCTTCGAGATCGGCCGGGTGGCGGGGAATGTGTCGATCGTGAACTCTATTTCTCGATCGGGCAGCATGCCGGGTAGCTCGTCCGGGAACACGTCTGGGAATTCTGCCACAACGTCGGTCTGACCTACGTTTGCACCATCATGTCGCATGTCTCGAACGGAAGCTAGATAGCCTTCGCACCCGGAATGCAGCATCCGTCGAATAGATATTGCGGAGATCACCATGCAGGTCGACGACGCCTCACCACACGAGTAGCAGAATTCAGGCACTCCAGGCATGCAGAATGTGACCTTCTTTTCAGTGCAGTCTATGGTTGCATTGCGTGGCCCGAGCCAATCCATTCCCAGAATGATGTCAAAGTCCTTCATGTCTAGAACTATCACATCCAGACCGATCTTTTGACTGCCGATACAGATAATTCTGCCGGCACAAGCTAAGTTTGTGAGAATTGGTGTGCCCGAAAGCGTGCTTATGCTAAGGTCGAGATCTAATAATATTACAGGGAATTTGTGCTCGGCGGCAAAGTCCGCCGATATAAAACTATGTGAAGCGCCTGAATCAAATAACACACGAGCAGGCACATTATTGAATTTTAGTATACCTGACACTACTGTATCTGATGCCAGCGCTTCGTCTCGAGTCATGGCGTAGACACGGTCCTGAGTGTTGGGGCGTCGATCTTGGTTATTAGATTGAGTGGGCTGAGGAGGTCGAGGAACTGGGCCTAGATTTTGATGATTTGATTGTGGCAGCGCATCTTGTCGTTGCGGTCGGGAACGACAATCTTTAGCATAGTGTCCCTTTTTTCTGCAAGAGTGACAGTCGATGTTCAGGGTACGACACTCGCTGGCATCGTATCCGATGTAATTATATTTTGTGCAACGAGACCTAGTGCTTTGTCCTTGGTAGCCCCCGTTGTTCGGACGCTTTGCTGTGTGATTATTGCCTCCCGTATAGCTAGGACGTTTGTGATTGGAGTGGCGCACAACGTCGTCAGCACCGGAAGGATGCAGTTTCTCAAGATGAAGTGCGTGATTCAGAGCCTCGCCCACGGTCTTGTACTCCGGGACCCCGACATGCGCACCGATAGAGTGTCGCAGACCCACTTCGAACTGTCGCACGCGGCACTCGTCTGTAGGCAGAAACGCACTAGCAAACTTTGACAACTTATTGAATTCTGCGGCATATTGTTCTACTGTCCGATTTCCCTGCCTCAACGGCATGAATTCATTCTCCTTCGCTTGATAAACGGCTGATGGAAGGTACTCGACTTCAAAGGCTTTGCGGAACGTAGCCCAAGAGATCGGCGCTGAGTTGTTATCACGTCGGATCGCTCGCTTATGCACGGCCCACCAGTCGTGCACGTTCAACCGTAGCTGAAGTTGTGCGCAGGCGACTTGCTTGGATTCTTCAATGTCCAGCAGCTCGAAGTAATTTTCCAGCTCTTCCAACCAGTCGATTGCCATGGAGGGACCCTCGGTGCCGTTGAAGGAAGTGCGGCACGCCTTCTTGAATTCTGACACTTCAAAGTTGTACTTTTTCAATGTCGCTGGTTGACGCTCGGGCTCCGCCGTGTCGACTTCAATGGGTTGGATCGTCGGCCCGGTGGCAGTAGGTGCAGTGACGGTAGGCGCAGTCGCAGAATTTTTGTTGGCCGCCATTGTTTGGGAGATCTGCTGCAGGGTATCCAGCTGCTTTTGTTGAAGTTTTGCGTGTGCATCGAAGCGAGCTTCGAACTGGGCCTGTCGTTCCTCTACCTGTTGATGCCGGTTCTCGGACTGGTTTTGCTGCGCCTCCATCATGTGCAGCATCCTTTCGATGGTATCGTTGGAAGGTCCGCCCCGCGAACGACGAGAACTACTAGAGTCGCTAGAAGCGCTATGCTCTCGCTCGGCCGTGGGTTCCGTCACTTCTGCGATACGAAGGCAAACGCATCAGTCATAAAATATTACGGACTCATTGTATGGAATAACTTATCTCATCGATGCAAGGTCAAAGGATGTAAAGCCGTGCTCTGATACCATTATGTCACGCCCCGATTCCGTAGAATCGATAGTCGTCTCTCGGGCGTGATGCTGTGCGAACCTAAGTTGCGATCGCACAAGGCATAGTCATAAGGTTATTCGAAACACAATATCAAGTTAGAGTACGCAGAGAAATTGATTGACACATTTGAAATAGAAGTAAACTTTTTTCATTGATAATAAAACTTTATTTACATTGACTTCATTACATTCATTGCCGCGCGGGCTACAACATGACTCGACTTACAAAATGAATGTCGATGAGATAGTCATTCCATACATTACACCCCTTTATACAAGCAAAAACCATTACACATTTCCACCTGCGATCGAGGGAAGCCGAGCCGCCATTGGTCTTCTTTTGTGCTGAATGCGGAGTCTTCAAAAGGAAATCAGAAACAAGCCTTTACACGGACGAGGCTTCAAAAGTGTCCATGCCGTCTTGAAATTTAAGTGGCACGCCCTTCGGGATTCGGGGTACCTGCGTGGAGAGCGAGGATCAGTACATTACACTTTGTACTGGTGCGTGGCAAATTTAAGTTCCAAGCTCTCATTTGGTTGAAGAGTTTATATGACTTAGTTCATGAATGTTTCTAACCATCCTAATGAATTTAAAGCGAGCAATGACAAGCATAACATAATTTACGTCGAAACTTACCCCCGGCGAACCGCGTCGCGCCTTTGAGACTTACCATGTTCTTTCCTGTTAGTTATTATCATTTCGTATGCAATTTATGTTCGTGAAGGTCACTGACACCATAAGCCATTTTGGACTATAGCTGGGTTAGACGGCGACCCTTTCAGCGCGGGTAGCGAGCCCCGCTGCAAGTTCTTCCGACTAACCATATTTTTGCTTTCGTCGAGCACAGCTATCTTTTGCTTCCTCCTAGGCCGAAACGATCCCGTGTCTCGGGGTATCGCTCGAGGAAGCCGCTCCTCGTGCACGAGTTGTCCAATGACCGTGCAAAGACAATTTTTTTTAGTTATGAAGATATAGCCTACTTTCTCTTTGAAACTTGTTCATTTTTATCGTGTTCGTGCCCTTGCATTCATTCTTTCATCCGTATCAACACTACCGATTCTCCTAAGAAGGGGGTCGAGAAGAGAAGGGTCAGCCACTCACCTTGAGTTTACTTCGGCGAGAGGACTTGTTGGCCGCGCTAGACGTCGCCTACGCGATTACCTGAAATCGCACAAGCAACCGATTAGAACACTGCATTATTCAAGAAGTTCGATAGGAAATGCGAGTTCAAAATGCAAGCCATGAAAACCATCGAAAACATTCACGAAAGAGCATTCAGAAAACAAAGCCAAAACCAACGCAAGCGGCGTGAAAAGCAGAGCAACGGGAGGTCTCTTCCGACTCAGCCGCAGAGTCAATCCTCGAGGCGCAACCCGCTGAATATGGGACTTGGTTCCGAAGAAGATATTCCATAACGAGGAATAAATCTTAATTCAACCGTTTCCGTTCGATCGACTCGGTCGATCCCGACCTATCGGTCCCGACCGAATCGATAGCGACAGTGTTCCTTTCTCGTGTACCCCGCAGACCGAGTACGGGGCACGATGTAAGGACGGGACACTACAGTAAGTATATTATTATTATCCTGTATCTTATGCAGGAAAGCTGGATTCGGCCAATGGTAAAGTAAACATGGTTTATTCTATGTTTCATTTATTGTAATTTACTCTGAATGTTGCCTGTCCCTAATAAGTTCATATCTTTAAAATGCTTGTCATTAATAAAAAGTTGGTTTAGCTGAGTGGGCCAACGGGACTCACCAGCGCATTGTTATAATGTGCTGACCCCTCCTCCACGGGTACTGGAGAAGGCTCGGGCGCACCTCACAACTAAAGCTTTCTGAACTGCTGTTTCCTTTCAAGTTGTTTTCCCTAAAAGACGCACAAAGTATTGCAGAGTTTTCAAAGATAGCTGCTTATATTTTCAAAGTACTAAAGGGGCATGATGTATGGAACGGAAAGTTATTTCATGGCAGCCTATCAGTTGTACTTCTTTTCATGAATCAATATAGCCGAAATGGCATTTCAAATATTATCGAGAAAAGTTGTATTCTGACTACAATTATGAATAAAATGAGTATTTCTTCTTCCTATATTGTGTCCCAATGTTTTCGTAACTGTGGCTTATTTTCAAATGTTTCAAATAATATAAATGTGCATGTTCTAGCCTTGTACAAGTGCAACTCCAGACTTGTACGACATCACGCCTTAGCGAGGACGATCGATTCGGCGTGAATCGAAGCAAAGCGAGCGATTTCCTGAATCGGGACGTGACAAGTTGGTATCAGAGCACGGTTTCAAATCCTCGGATTTCAAAAATATTTTTAAAAAAGGAAGTCTTGATGCAAATTTTCTCGATTGATGGTGTCGATAGCGCTGGCATGAAATAATGTTCCATACAATAAGCCCATAAATATTTTATGAGTGCTAATAGAATTATTTCTTTGTTGTAGAATGACCAAGGGTGATAGCACAAAGACGAATTCATCGTCGGATCCAATTGAGAAACTGATTAAACAAATAGAGGCTCGGAGGAAGCAGAGCGAAGCTCAACATCGCGTGCTTCAAGAGCAACTTCAGTATCAGTTTCAGGAGCAGCTAGATGCTTAACAAAAGCAAGTGGATAGTCTAACTCAGATTGTCACCAAGCTGACGGCCGATTCCAATGTTTCTGCAAAGGCCGCAGCAACCGAGACCGTGGAAGTACCGGCAGAGAAATCTGAGACGCCGACACGGAAGAGAACGAGCTTCAAGTTCTCTGAATTCAAGAGTTGCGACCCGCCTGAATTTAATGGAAAAGAGGAGCCAGATGAGGTGATGGGCTTCTTGAACACACTTGAGGGCTATTTTCGAATGTTGGAGATTCAGGGTAGTAAGAGAGTGGAGTGTACCGCTGTACAACTTCGTCTCAAGGCCCAGGAATGGTGGATTTCGCAGAGACAGACACTTTGCGGAAATAGTCAGGATATGAAGATGTCTTGGGAGGCCTTCAAACAGGCTTTCATTACCCAATTCATTCTACCAGCTGTCCGTCAACAAAAAGAGAATGAGTTCATTGCACTTCGACAGGGCAGTATGTCAGTGGTGGACTACGAGACAGAGTTTTTGAAGAGAGTCGCATTCGCTGGGTACATGGTACCGAATGACGATGCGAAGCGAAGAAGATTTGTGCAAGGCTTGAATGAGGGCCTGGAACGAGATGTGCTAAGTCGAAAATGTACGTCTTACCGGGAGGCGTACGAGACAGCTCTCGAGATGGAGAGATTTCATCAACCAGCTAGTCGTGGGACAACGCAGAGCAACCAAGGACTCAATAATCAGAAATGACCTTGGTCTGCAGGAAGAAATGACGCGTCTAAGCGTCCGAATACGGGCAATAACAAAGGACCGTTTCAGGAACTGTGTTGCAACATGTGCAATCGAATTGGTCATCGTCACGAAGACTGTCGTATCGGGTGTTACAAATATGGGGGAATAAATCACAAGGCATTTGAATGCAGAACTAGGGAGAGAACCAGTATCCTCCTCGTGGAAATAACAATAATCATTATCGTGGGCATAACAATAATCAGAATCGGAGCAGCATAACAATCAAAATCGTGGCCAAGCGCCACCAGCCTTACCAGCTCCAACTGGGAATGCACCGTATCAACAAGGTGGCCAAGCAAGGGTTTATGCCTTGACTCAGGCAGAGGCCCAGACCGCAGAGAATGTTATAACAGGTATGTTGCTGTACAAAGGCATACCTGCAAGAGTACTTTTTGATTCTGGTGCTACTTATTGCTTTATCTCTTCTGATTTTGTAACAGAAAATAAATTTTGTATGACGCAACTAAAGACAGCTTTATATGTTAGTACTCCTTCGGGAGTAGATATGCCTGTAACTTTGATTTGCAGGGACGGCTACATTAAGATTGGAGGTAAGACTTTATCTCTGGACGCAATTGTACTCGACATCAAAGAGTACGATATCATATTGGGAATGGACTGGCTCAGCGCCTGTCATGCAACAATCGACTGTGCGGATAAGAGAGTTGTGTTTCGCCTACCCGGAGAAACAATTCTCTTACTCGTGCGGCTCGGCTTTCCAAGGACCCATGGTCATATCGACAGTTACAGCAAGGCACATGTTGTACTCAGGGTGTGAAGGCTTTCTCGCTTCTGTTCAGGACACTCGAATAAAGAGTGTAGGCTCGAATCAGACCGAAATTGTGGCAGAGTTCCCCGATGTGTTTTCGGACGAGATCCCTGGAATGCCGCCGGATAGAGAAATCGAATTCACAATTGATACATTCCCAGGTACTCGCCCGATATCTAAGGCGCCGTACAGGATGGCTCCGGCAGAATTGAAGGAACTAAAGGTACAGCTACAAGAATTACTAAACCAGGGATACATTCGCCCAAGTGTATCTCCATGGGGAGCTCCAGTACTGTTTGTAAAGAAGAAGGATGGGACGATGCGGCTGTGCATCGATTACAGAGAACTAAACAAGGCAACCATTCGTAACAAGTATCCCTTGCCAAGGATATATGATCTATTCGATCAGCTTCAAGGGGCGACCGTGTTTTCTAAAATCGATCTTCGTTCAGGATACCATCAGTTGAAGATCAGACCCGAAGATGTTCCTAAGCCAGCATTTTGTACGAGATACGGACACTATAAGTTTTGGGTTATGCCATTCGGCTTGACTAATGCTCCAGCAGCCTTTATGGATTTAATGAATAGAGTGTTTCGACCGTTCTTAGACAAGTTTGTTGTTGTGTTCATCGATGACATCTTGATCTACTCAAAGGACAGGGAGACTCATGTCGGACACTTGAGAGAAGTACTTCAGACGTTGCGGGATAACCAGCTTTATACAAAACTAAGCAAGTACGAATTTTGGATGAACAGTGTGTCGTTCCTTGGACATGTTGTTTCGGCAGAAGGTGTTGTCGTCGACCCAAAAAAGATTGAGGCAGTTGTAGACTGGAAGCAGCCTGCATCAGCTAGTAAGATACGGAGTTTCCTTGGTTTAGCCGGATACTACCGTAGGTTTGTGAAAGACTTTTCAAGAATCGTATCGCCTTTGACTCGCCTAACTCAGAAGGGAGTCATATTTAAGTGGACCGACGACTGCGAGAATAGTTTTCAGGAACTCAAGCAGCGGCTCGTCACGGCTCCAATTTTGGCACTTCCAGAGGGCTCTGAGGGATTTCAGATCTACAGTGACGCGTCGGGACTTGGTTTGGGATGTGTTCTCATGCAACGTGGGAAGACAATATCTTATGCGTCGAGACAACTCAAACAGCATGAGAAGAATTATCCAACACATGATTTGGAACTGGCGGCGATTGTGTTCGCATTGAAATTGTGGCGACACTATCTCTATGGTGTGTCCTGCGAGATCTTCACGGATCATAAAAGCTTAAAGTATGTATTCACGCAGAAGGAATTGAATTTGAGGTAGCGACGTTGGTTAGAATTGATCAAGGATTATGACTTGACAATCTCCTACACGCCGGGTAAAGGAAACGTGGTGGCTGATGCCTTGAGTCGAAAATTTGTGGGGTCCCTAACAATAGCAAAAGAGGTACTACGGGATCTTGAAGAGATGGGTATCGAGTTCAGGATCCGTCCGCAGAATGTGCAGTTGGCTCAGTTGCAACTTGAGTCGAGTCTCCAGGAAAGGATTAAGATTGCTCAGAAGGATGACCCGTTTCTGCAGAAGATACGCGAGTTGATTCTAGCAGGAAAGGCATCGGACTTTACAGTAGAAGATGACACTATTCGTGTCAAGGAATGATTGTACGTCCCTAAGGATGATGAGCTCAGAAAGGAAATACTGACCGAGGCTCATTTCGCAAAGTATTCCTTGCATCCGGGAGGCACAAAAATGTATAAAGATTTGCGCACAATATTTTGGTGGCATGGCATGAAGAAGGATGTGGCACTGTTCATGTCACAATGCTTAGATTGTCAGCGTGTGAAGGCCGAACACCAACGGCCAGACGGAGAACTACAAAATTTGGCTATTCCACTGTGAAAGTGGGATAATATCTGTATGGATTTTATAGTTGGCTTGCCAAGAACTCAGAAGAAAAATAAGGCGATTTGGGTTATCGTGGATAGATTAACCAAGTCGGCACATTTTATTCCAATAAAAGTTATATGGGGAGTAGAACGGTTGGCTCAGATCTACATAAATGAAATTGTCCGATTGCATGGGGTGCCAGCTTCTATAGTATCGGATAAAGACGGAAGATTCTTTTCGCAATTTTGGATAAGTCTCTGCACTCGGCTATGGGCACAAAGTTGAACTTCGGTACGACATACCATCCGCAGATTGATGGTCAGACAGAAAGAGTAAATCAGATTCTTGAGGATATGTTGAGATTGTGCGTGCTCGACTCAAAGACAAATTGGGACGCACATCTCGCATTAGCAGAATTTGCCTATAACAACAGTTATCAGGCAAGTATCCAAATGGCCCCGTACGAAGCATTGTATGGACGGAAATGTCGATCACCGATATGCTGGGATAAAGTCGGTGAACGGCAAGTGCTCGGACCAGAACTTGTGGAAAAGGCCGTCGAAAGGGTTCGCTTAATTCTAGAAAGTCTTAGAGTTGCTCAAAGTCGACAGAAGAGTTATGCGGATGTACATCGACGACCTTTGGAATTCACAGCAGGCGATCATGTCTTCTTCAAGGTCATGCCCATGCGAGGTGTGATGCGGTTTGGGATGAAAGGAAAGCTAAGCCCGAGATTCGTTGGACCTTTCGAGATTTTGGAGAAGGTAGCCTCAGTGGCTTATCGACTTGCACTACCTCCGGCTCTGGCTGATGTGTATGATGTCTTCCATGTATCCTAAGTACGGAAGTACGTGCATGATCTAAGTCACGTAGTGAACTTCGATCAGCTGCAGCTGAGCGCTGACCTATCCTACACTGAAGAGCCTGTCCAAATTTTGGACAGAAAGGAAAAAGTTTTGCGGAATCGGACAATATCTTTGGTCAACGTGCTGTGGCGGAACCATGCTGTCGAGGAATCGACGTGGGAATTAGAAGAGGAGATGCGGGTGAAATACCCCTTACTGTTTGAAAATTTTGAGGTAGGACTTTTGCTTTAAGTTTCGAGGACGAAACTTTTTTTAGTGGTATATTATGTAGTGGCCCGCTCCTAGCGGTTCACTATGTAAGGCTTGTGGCTTGGCTAACTCGGTCGGAATCGAGTATTGGGAAAACTTACCGTCGGCACCGAATCGATCACGGACAAGTGCATAAGAACCTTTCCAACTAATGGATTGGTTTCTCTTGAAATGCGTCAAAGAGTTTTCTCTGGATATTTTGCTGCTGGTTTTGTTGCTTGGTTTTGATGGATGCTTTTCTGAATGATTTTCGATGATTTGATTCTTGCCCGTTTTCATCGATTTTGCATAGCATTCATTTTTGAGAATTCTGAGAGAAGAGAACATAACGAGACGGGATATTAACCAAACTTTTGGTACCAATGCAGACTGACGCGTGACGGAAGGCTAAGCGTACAAGTGTTCCTCTCTCTCTCGACGATTTTCTGATTTGGTGAGTGTGGATCTCTGTGGTGGTATTGTCCCTCTCGCTATTCCTTCATGCCAACTAAATAATTGTCTTGCAACATCCGTTGATCGATATCAAGTTGCTAAATGCCACAAGTCAATACCACTAAGAAGCTAGAGACTGAACATAGAACATTGAAATGAATGCTAGTCCATAGAACATTGAAATGAATGCTAGTCCCTTGAACATTGAATGAATCGATTACACTGTTAACAACAATTGAGATTATGCTTGTCCACTGAACATTGAATTAAGATTGAATTGATGCCTAGAATGATGATAAAATGTTGCAAAATAAACAAGTTGTCTATTTACTTTCAAAACTACCATGCACTGTATGCTTATCGAGTCGGTCACGCATTCGCATGGTCATGGACAACTTGTGCACAAGGTTTGGTGGTGTGTTTCCTCGAATCGGTGCTGGGGCACCGGGACCGATTCGGCCTAGGAGGAAACATTGGCGTGCTAATGGGAGCACGGGTATTGTGAGGCATCCTTAGGGGCTAGCTACCTACTTTGGAGTCATTGCATTACCTTGAAGTCCTATAAGGCAAAGAGATGGCCATATGGTTTAACAGCGCCAGTGGCCATGTAGTCAGGATGCATGCTAATAATCATTTTATGCAGGGACGGTAAGTATATTATTATTATCCTGTATCTTATGCAGGAAAGCTGGATTTTGCCAATGGTAAAGTAAACATGGTTTATTCCATGTTACATTTATTGTAATTTACTCTGAATGTTGCCTGTCCCTAATAAGTTCATATCTTTAAAATGCTTGTCATTAATAAAATGTTGGTTTAGCTGAGTGGGCCAACGGGGCTCACCAGCGCATTGTTATAATGTGCCGACCCCTCCTCCACAGGTACTGGAGAAGGCTCGGGCGCACCTCACAACTACAGCTTTCTGAACTGTTGTTTCCTTTCAAGTTGTTTTCCCTAAAAGACGCACAAAGTATTGCGAAGTTTTCAAAGATAGCTGCTTATATTTTCAAAGTACTAAAGGGACATGATGTATGGAACGGGAAATTATTTCATGGCAGCCTATCAGTTGTACTTCTTTTTATGAGCCGAAATAGCATTTCAAATATTATCGAGAAAAGTTGTATTCTGACTACAATTATGAATAAAATGAGTATTTCTTCTTCCTATATTGTGTCCCAATGTTTCCGCAACTGTGGCTTATTTTCAAATGTTTCAAATGATATAAATGTGCATGTTCTAGCCTTGTACAAGTGCAACTCCAGACTTGTACGGCATCACGCCTTAGCGAGGACGATCGATTCGGCGTGAATCGAAGCAAAGCGAGCGATTCCCCGAATCGGGACGTGACAACTATCACCATCTTATTTAATTATCTAATATTTGTTAAATTGATACACATAAGTACTTATACTAACTATTTAACTTACTCAAAATTAACAATTAATATTAACATAAAATTACGATTTAATTAAAAAAAATCTCAAATCCTACCACATTCCACTTCTAGTTTAAAAAAAGTTTGAAGTTACGCTGGGACATGAATAAAAAAGTATTCATGATTTTAAGTTAAAATGTGAAAGTGGTTAAAAAAATACCACTTTTTTTACACTTCTATACCAATGATGAGGAGACATGAACAAAAAATACCCAACATTTCAAGTTTTTCTTTATAATATGATATTTAGTTTGATGCTCTACTAGTACTCTGTTTGTATGATTACATTTAGTGATAGTTCTTGATTTTTGTGTCTTGATTTTCATGTCGGAAGGAGAATATCAGGATGCATGTCGTATATCCTTCCTTCTTGTCGTGACTGCTAGTTGTTGAGTACGCAACTGAACCAACAATTTATACTCGATTATTCCTGACTGTTAGCATGTCTATGACATTTCTTATTAGCCTTATAACCCCTACATGTCAACTATGTATTATAAATACACATATGCACACACATGATTTTCTTATTATCTTGTAGTAGTTTTATTTTCTCATCTCATGATATTTTTGTTCACTTATATATATCCATTATTTACAGCACTTGATACTTAGTCAATTATCATGATTATTTCTATAAGCTTTATTGTGTATTGGTATTTGTTCCAATCTTGACTGGATCCGTTGATATGTTAGGCGATGATGAGGACTATGCCCCTACCTTTTATGGCCCACAGGATGTAGCAGATGGCACCGTTGAGGATCCCGTCTCTAGCTAGTCGATTATTTTGGATGAGTAGTTAAGCTAGCTAGTTAGTATTTCCTTTTCAACATATTAATCGGATTTGTCCTCAAATTATCTTTCCTTTTAGTATATACTAAACTTTGGATTGGTGGATGTCTCAAAACTAGATTTGCATGATAAATTAGAATTTGTTAGTTTCTGTCAATATTCATAGTTTTACAGTGTACTACCGTCGAACTGCGACGTAGGTTGAATATACTCACGGACACGTACCCGAATATTCGGAAGCGGATCGCGACATTTACTTTTAAAAAAAATTGGAAGTGATGAGGGGGACATTGTAATGCCCCGCTCCGCACGGCACATTACGCTGAAGCGTTGACTCAACGAGTCACGTTGATGCAAGGGAATGTATCGATGCAAAACGATGTGAGAGTTAAGTTGTCCCGAGCAATGCATCAAACTAAGTTGATGCGAAGAGTTGTCTTGTCCCGAAAGAATGCATCGAGTTGAATCGATGCGAAGCGCCGCGTTGCCCCGAAGGATGAGTGCGTTGAATAGGCTCAAAGATTCTATGAAATCGAATCGACCAAGTCGCAAGTCCGAATCGAAGCAAGTATTGATTTTAGTTGATTTCGTGTGCAGGTTATACTTTGACGGAAAAATATTAGAGGTCGATCTTTTGCAATATTTAGTAAGGGGTCCGCGAAATCAAATCGTCGCCTTGCGACGGGTCGAGACTTGGGCACGCTAAGGCAAATCGGACGTATAACTCAATGAAGCATGAAGTGCTCGAATGGCTAAGTCAGGAGAGTGGCCGTGCAACAAAGTTATAAAATCGAGCCGCATCGGCTCGACGAAACGACGAAGGCGTATCGACTCAAGGTGGGAGGATTGACTTCTTTTTACTCCTTCATTCGATAAGTCAAATATATCATGGTATGCTAAGTTAACCTATCGACGCCACGGGCGTGGCCGATCGGAGATAAAATCATAGTGTGAGTCGAACACTAAGTTAGAACAATTGAAATGAAACGTGCATCAATATGCACGAGTCGCTATGGGACATTGGATATCGCTAAGGCGAGCGCCTCGGTACGCAAGCCGTAAGAACATGGGATAACTGTACTCGGCGAGTGCCTTAGTGCACGAACCATACCGTGCCTTTGCTGTACGAGTTAGACGGCTAGAACATTGAAAGACAATAGGCGAGCGCCCTAGCGCGCAAGCCCCGAACATTGAATGCTAAGTTATAGAACATGGAGATACGGTTGAAATGTGCCTACGTGCACGGGATAATAAAAGATGGCTTCGTTGCGAGAGAATACAGTTGTGGCATGAATGTGGCGGAACTGTCGGATATGACATGGTGCCTCAAAAGGTGTTCAAGACCTTCGGGTCGTTCGGTTGACGAGCATTGAGTTGAGGCACGATGCCATTGAATCATTGAAACGAAGTATGAAATATAAGAACATAGAAAGCTAAATGGAAGAAATGCGAGACGATAAGTCTGAGTCTCGGACTCAAGACTATATTTGGTTGTTTGAAATTAACTGTTGAATGATAGGACGTTGCATGGTCGATTGGAATGGGCTCGAGATTAATGTGATAATAACTCGTGCACGAGTATCCCCCCAAACGGTTAAATGCCGGAGGTCCCCGGAACCGATTTGGCCGCGGAGGGATGGATAATCTTTGTAGTTGCACATCCTTAAACAAGATGGGAGAAGCCGCAAATGATGGCATATAGCGGAAACGTTTCGGTTGTTTGGGATGTGACCCAACCCGTGAAACGCCCGGCAGCCCAACCAAATAGAGAGAAAAGAAGGAGAGAAAAGAAAGGAACTCCTTTAGTCCATTCCGGCGTGGATACGCCAACGGCCCTCATATAGTTAAGGAACGATGGATTGAAAGTGTAGGCGCATATGCGTCCCGCATAGAGATCCTGCTTAGAGATGCACAATAACATGACAGGGAAGGATTACGGCGTATTCACCTTGCGTCGGTGCAAGGGCGAGTGCGTCGACTTGGTAAGTCGCGCCACGAATCAAACACGAGATTGCTTGTTGCTTGCCTATTCAATTCGATAACATGATGCTATGATAACATGCTTTACGCTTTCGAATATGCCATAAAATTGACCCTAAGGAGAACATAGCAAGATCATAAGCTAAGTTGCATGATTCAACATAAAGATTAAAATGTCGGTTTGGAAAGATGATCTTTGCTTCAGTACATGCGAGGACGAACGTACTGATCCCCCACCAGCTTCATGCTGGGTGCAGGGAATGGATTGCTCGCGGCGAGGCATTGCTTGAACGTGTTAAGGCTTGGAATGCCGAAGCGCATTGAAGCGTGCTATCGCATTGACGCTCGGACTACGCAGCTGGATTGATGCGGCCGAGATATAGAAGGCATGATGTATGGAACGGTGAAATCCTTTGTGGGCAAGAGAGAACCTGAGTGTTGTAGCCAATCTGGCATATATTGTTAGGCTATTGAAAGCCATTGTAATCTCAGTTTCAGATATCAATAAAGAGAATTGTTTCGTATACTCTGTGTCCTTTCGTTGTTAATATCGAATCAAAAGATAACCATTTGAGAACTTGTCATCTTGCCTTGCACGAGCGCAACTCCAGGCTCGTGCGGCATCACGTCCCCTGCGAGGACGATGATTCGGGTGATTCCGGGTCGGGGCGTGACAGACATGAACAAAACAAAAATGATACGATAATTCTAAGTTGAAGTGCGAAAGTGGTTCAAAATATGTTCATTTTTTTACACTTCTACACCCTACTTTCACACAAACAACAACCGCTAAAAGGTAAAAAATTATAATTCCTTCAAAATGTAGTAGGGTTCACGGTTAGTGCAACCAAATTCTCGTGTTGTGGCATGGACTTCAAAATATATGTATCTTTTTTACCTACTAAAGTATCTTAGGAATCACTAGAATTAGAGTAAGATCTAAACAAATATGTACTGAGTTTATGATTTTTGTCATTGTTACAAAGGAGGCCTTTGAACTAAATGGAAGATCAAGAAAAGGATTCAAGCAGGCAACACTAGGGGTGTGCATCGGTCGGTGGTCGACCTATTTGGTCCCAACCGAAGTCGAACCGAAGTTAATCGGTTTAAAAATAAACAAAATCGAACCAAACCAACCAAATGGTCGATTCGGTTTTGAAACCGACCGACTTGGTTCGGTTTGGATCGGTTCGACTTGGTCGGTTTTGATCACATAAAAAATGGACCGTATACTTTTTTTGGTGTGAAACCTCAGTCAACTTGCACTTTGCAACAGTAAATTCAATTCAGCAGCTTCAATTCAACTTGCGTTTTGCAGGTGGAGAAATGCCAATTATACATTAAAAAAATCATATATATTCAACCAAAAGCCCCTTTCATGTGCACATGAGCAATTAGAAAAGAATAGGAGCCGCCAATACTCCTCTTTGAGACTAGAGAGAGAGAGAGAGAGAGAGAGCTCTTTCAACTTCAACTTGATAAATGATTGTGATGTGAATAAAAGAACCAAACCGGTATAATACAACCCAATGAACTCATACCCAACCGGCTAACCCTAATTATTTAGCAAGGATTTGGTTTGGTTCGGTTCGGTTCGGTTTAGACGGTTTTTGGCATAACTAAACCGTGAACCGAATCGAACCGATCGGTTTTGAAAAAATTGAAGCCGAACCAAACCAACCGAACCATCGGTTCGGTTTAAAACCAATTGGTTCGGTTTGGCTTGGTTCGATTTGGTCGATTTGACTTAATTGTGCACAGCCCTAGGCAACACCAACAAATAAAATCATGATAAATTCTTTGTTGTTTTGTTGTTGTAAAGTTATTAAGATTATTATTCTCTCCTAGTTTATCCTATTTCCCTTTTTGCATTTGGGACTAGCTAGTACACTGAGTTAATGAAATATGGGGATTTAGTGGCCACCATTTATGTTGAATGAAAAAAAAAAAATTAAATCCCTTGCAAATTGCATAAAAAGTCAATAGCAAGTATAGTTCAATACATAAAAAGTCCCGTGGTATGGTTGGCATGCAATTTTCTAATTGTATCTCTATGGTATCTTTGTTGGCAAAACTCTATAGTCCGTCACCTAATATAACGTAAGAAAGAAAGTAGAGTGTACGCAAGAAGAAAACATATGAAAAGGATCCCTTCTCATTGTTAGCAGCGACTTTGAAGCAAATACCCTAATTTTATACTTATGATTAAGCTCAAACCACCTCTAATCTTGGTAAGACCATATTGATTAATGGCTCGCAACTTGTTGTGCATGCCACGTTCTCAACATTGATGTGTTTGAACTGCATCAATCACGCCAATAATATCTTATGAATAATTAAGTAGTTAAGTAAGATTTAAGGTTCATTAGGATTTGCGTTTTCTCCGTAGCCCCCCACAACTTCAACTTCTAGTAAATTGTTGAGGTTACTATTATACGGCACTAGTGTATATGCACGTATTTCGTCCGTATTTTATAATATTTGAGAAGGAAAATCAATTTTTTTTCTATGCATAATTACATAACTATCCATATTAAATTTAATGAACAATTTTAATTAGTAAATATAGATGAAGTCATTTTTGCAACAAAAATTTCTACGATGAAACCTATTTTTTTTATTATAAGGTAGTATAGATTGTCAACCGGTACAAAGTCCCTAAGTTTGCAGTTATTATTATTTTTATTTTTTTTGACTTGTAAATTGAGACTTTAAACTACTACAATTAGTAACTAGATATTATGCTTGCTATTATGTGGTGGTGGATATTATTAACAGAAATAAAAAGTAAAAAAAAGGGTACCATTGTTACCCAATAGAGGGGGTAGAATTAAGATATTATTTAATATATTTAGTTGTTAAGTATACTAATTTAGAGTAACAACTTAGGGCGCGTTTGGGAAAAGAGTTCGGAAAAACTTTTGGGATTGCTGTGGAGCCAGGGCTCCAACTCAAAAAGAAAATAAAATTATAGTAAGTTGATAGCAAAACTCCAATATTATTGAATGACATGTCTAATTTGAAAAATAAATTATAGAAAAATATCACTCTCCCATGGAATTGAAAACCCATTCATGGAGAATACCTCCCCACCTTAGTCACATAAGCTAGACTTTGTTTGGCAATGTTATTGAATTTTTGAACTTTTGAGAAACTCAATAGTAAACTCCATTTGTTTTTGCTTTTTTTTTTTACCAAACTGTGATATGAACTCCAAACACTTCCAAACTTGAAAACAATTCTAGTTTTCTAATTGTAGTTTTGTCATTTCAAACTATTGGTTTTAATCTCACAACTCTAAAATTAATCCAACTCCATTAGAAAATTTTGCTCTAAAACTAGGCCTTAACAATCGGACATAGGTCATGGTATTTACATGCAAATTAGCTTTTAAAATGCATTGTTTCTAATTGTGGTATTCTATGTTAGGATCCAAACAGTTCGAGTACAGAAACTCAAATAGGAACTTAAAATAAAAACTTACGATATGGATATGACACATGGACTTGTTTTTCTATTTAGACCATTGACTTTTTTTAAGTTCCTTAAAAAAAAAAAATCAAGAAATGAGATTTATTTTATTGTCGAATTTTAAAAATTAGTAACTCACTGAGATCCAAATGCAAACTATTTTGGAACAACGTCTACTGAAGAGAAGTTTATTATCCATTGCACGAGTAACAACATTGCTTAATTATAAATGCTTTTTTTTCGCAATGCAATTATTGACAAATAAAATATATCCACTCCCTGCACATAGGGTTCAAGTGGCACCAACCTGTCAAAACAATCATGTGATAAGAGCTGTACACTACTTCGATCTGTAGACCTGGAATTAAAAGACGCGGGCGGCTTAATTTCATTGACATTTTACTAATAATTTATAGTTAAGATGTCAAAAGACCAAGAGTGATTCCGAATTCCTAATGAAATTTAGAATTTGGTTCCTAAAAAAATAAATCTTATGTTCCTTTTTTATGGAGGAGAATGATCCTTCAATGTGTTGTGCGATTATATCGGATACGTCCATAATAGGATCCAGAGGCGGCCCTGGCCCAGGACAGGCCGGATGACGGTCCAGGACCCCCTGATGAAAGGGAACACCAATATGGAACTATCTACAATAGAACTAGTATGTATCATGTGCCCATTTTTTTAACAAAAAGTATTGTGGTGTAGTGGTTATAGTGTTAGACTTATATTTAGGAGGTCCTTGAATTTTGTTTTATTTATACTTTTTTTTATATTATGTATGGGAGTCAATTTTGAAAGTTTCGTTTTGGGTCCCATTAGCTCAGGGCCAGCCCTGATCAGATGATAAAATTATGCCATGATGACATAGTTTTATGATATTAGAGGAGAAATAATAACTTCTGCAAAATACGTATGGAGATACACATCGTTATAGTTTATGATGATGTACGTATTTTGTTCACATCTCGTCATATGCAATGGCGATATAAGTGTTTGCATCTTCTCGCTCCTGTCTCCCCTCCAATTTATAGAGAGAAAGGCAAAAAAATAGACAAGACAACTTGCAGTAAAAAAGGTAATTATATTGCTAAATCCAATGACGACTATGGATGCTATATCGCCGAAGCCAATGATGACTTGTGTGTTTAATGTTCTCAGCAAATAAACACTTATGTTGCCAAAGCTTATGGTGATGTGTGTGCAAAACACATAGATCGCTATAAGATTTGACGATATGTATCTCCATTAAATTTTTTGAAAGTATAGAATAACTGTGAATTAATTAGTTGTTTAGATTAGAACAAGTTTGTCATCATTCAGTCCCATTCCCGGATGATCATATTCCTTTTAAGCCAGTGTTGTCCATCATTGTTAGAACCGGGGCACAATTTTTCAATAAAAAACGTGAGAATGAAACAATTGTAAGAACAATGTTCCAATGCAACACTTAAAGGAAGGCGCACAACCAGAGATCCTAGGAGGATTCTGGAATACGAGAATCTAAAAATATTTCGTATACGCAGCAAACGACGAAGACACTTCTAAGAAGAAGATGCCGGCCGAATTGCTAAAGGCAACAGCAGCGATGACAGGCGATAGATGAAAGTGGCATGCTGGGGTGTTAAGAACATCAGTGCTCAAAGCTAGATCCGCCCACACGGTCAGCTTTCAGGAACCAGCAAGTTCGAGTGAATTCTGGAACGCTCTGAAAAAAGCTCGAAGACGGACTGCTCGGAACGACAGGAACGGAAAAAGAATACTCAAGGTGCTGTCGAAGGTGCTGGAACTCCAGTGGCTCGAGGAACTCTCTCTTCTCTCTTTCTGGAATTTTTAGAATGATAATTCTCTGTGTACCGAGAGAGAAGTGAGGCCCTGAATATATATCTACTGCTATAACCACTCAGATCCGCAATGTGCGCCACGAAATAATGTCAGATCCACTATTTCAGGATCAGTTATCGCATATTGCGGATCAGTTTGAATGAGGAAAGCCACCACCTGTGCGCATTGCGCCAATGAATGAGTTGTGCGCGCGCCTACAGCCGCATTGTGCACACTGCGCATGCTGACGCACAACTGGCGCAACTTGCGCAGTGGCGCAACTTGCGCAGCTGGCGCAACTCGCATAGTTGGCGCAACTTGCGCACCTGGCGCACCTGGCGCACCTGGCGCACTGGCGCACCTTGCGCACTTGGCGCACTGGTGCAACTTGCACACGCGCGCACCCCGCGCAACCCAACGCACCCGCGCACCCTGCACAACCTGGACGCGCAACTGGGCCGCCAACAATCCCCCACATATCTCATCATATATATGTGTCTAGGGTTGAGCGTTCCCACAATAACTGTCCATTTTCCATTAGGATAGATGTCGCTGACGACTTGAATCTTCCTACATGGATTAAATAACAATGTGACACAAGAATGGACTATATCTTGAATTCTACACCACAATTGTAATTCTTTCCACTCACAAAGTGTAGTTACATGTGCTTCTGGCTGCACATTAAGGGCCTTGTGCCAGCCTGATTTCAGTGTATAATTTTGGGCGTCTACAAGTTTACCTGTAACGCCTTAGTCCCAAAATACGTAGGACTAGGAACATAGACATGCCAGCTGTATACATATGAAGTACACTCCAATATATGGAAACCTCGTATGAATACATAAGCTTTAAAATAAAGTAGAACCATAACTAACTAATCTCATCCACAAAATATATATAAGGATAAAATATATCATATAATGGTAATGAATTATCTTGATACAATATGTTGGGCGGAGACAAATCTACTACCAACTATGAAAAGAAATACATGATATACAAAAGAAAAATTTTGGCGAGCGAAGCGAAGACGATCAAAGTGCAATCATCCTCGAAGAAATAGAGACGATCATGGCCATGGCTAGAACACCTGCGAAAGACAATAGCACACACCTGGCGAGATAACCAGGTCCTCAGAGGGACGTAACAAGACACATAATATCATGCCATATAAACTGAATAAATATTGCTCAAATAAATAAGTCAATTGAATTATAACAAGGTCCAATACACACCTATTGAACTAGCTTACCATCCCCCCAACCAAACAAGGGCAGGAGATGGTAAACTAATTCATGGTGACGTATCTTTCCATACTATGAATCCAATATGGTATCCGGACCCCAACAAGGTTCAATACCTTCTCATCGAAGTAGTAAGCCACACCTACAACCAAACAAGGACAAGATGTGACGAACTAATCCGCGACAAGTTATTGTTCTAAGCCACGGTCAGATACAAGTACCCAAACCAAAAGTACTCGTACCTAACGGATAAGGTACCTAACCGTTCTAAGTGAAATGTAGTTAAGAACAATCCTTCCTACGCATGGGCCCTGGCTAAATAGGATCGGCATAGTCCCCCTTGGGACACCAGAGGCCCAATCAGTAAGAGCATAACGTTCCGTAGAACGTCAGTGGCCGTCAATAATCATGGGTCATCAATTTCGTATCTCCAGCAGAGCTTTCGGGTCACAAGAAAAAGTGCATCGAAGCCCATACGCTAAGGAATTGTCCTCCCCGCCCAATGCCTACTATGTTGTATCCATAACAGAAAACCTCTATAACCGCTAAGTCAAACTAAGTATGCAACCTCTATTAGCGGTTATTTCCATCGTACGACTTATACGCACTGGTGGCCAGCCAGTCACGCATGTCCGTGTTCTATATGCGACACACAACTTCGTGGTACAACGTGTCAAGGCCAATAAATGCAACACATAAGATGGTCCCTTAAATCTAGGTTTAATTTGTAAGAAAAATAATACATAGCAGGAAATATAACTGAACAGTAAGGTCTAACAGGTTATGCCATGTATCACAGTTTATTTTACATAAGAAAATAATAAATAATGTATGAAATATGAGCTAAAGTAAATAAACAGCAAATGGCAAGGTGTCTTGCCTTGTAGGACGCCTGATGTACTACAATGATCAAGCTAGCACGAACTACGACTTTGGGTAATAACTACACAAGGTGACCTCTGATGGTGGCACGGACAGTTCCGTTGGGTCCAGGACAGTCAAATTGGTTAGGGTCGATAGGAGGAAGGACAGAATTGGCAGGAGGATAGGAGTAATGGGCTTAGTCTTGGATATGAGGATAATCAAAGGAGATTGGATAAAGATTATATACGATTTAGAAAACTCTTTATAATAATTGAAACTATATTTTATTAATGAAACAGTTTTTAGATACATACAAAAATCAAAAATCGCTTATAGGCAAAAACTCTAAGTTCGTAACAATAGAATTTAGGTAGAAGCTATGTTTTTATTAGTCCAAAATAATTACTTTGAAAAGACTCGGAACTTATTATTAAATATTTTTAGCAAAATTTGAAATCTAACAAGTGATCTAGGACTATAACTAAACTTGGTCAAAATAATCTAGATTCAAGGGCCATCCCTTAAACACATAAACTAGAGTAATAATAAGAATAGTTTTAGGCTCCTAAACAAAAAATTTTAAAAATAAAATTTTTTTGTAGGTCCAAAGACAAATATAGGATTATAATTATGATTTTAAGGATATATATAAATATATATAATCCAATAACAAAACTTTAGTAATAACAAAATAAAATAACACTAACAATCATATATTTGTACTACGTATAAGTGTAGATAACTTTATAACAAAATATCTTTTAATAAATAATATTTTTGTTAATAATACTGAAAAATCATAAACTAATATTAATATATTCATAACTAAGTATTAACAATAGTCTTATCAATAATACTAATAGTAAAAAATGAAAATAATAAATAAAAGAATGATAATAAATAAATAAATAAAACAACCCAAACAAAATCGCTGTCCCTTCCTTCTCGGTTCACGAGAAAGGAAGTCAGCAATCAAAAAAAAGAAAAAAAAAGAAAGAGGAGCAAATAAGAAGTTGTGACTTGTGAGGGAAGGAGAGAGAGAGTATGGGAGAACGAGAGGGAGAGCGAGTGAGCGCGAGAGAGAGGCGGCGAAGGCATTTTTGATCGGTCGGCGGCGCCGGGCGGCGGCCAGGCTGACGTGGTGGCGGCTTCGAATGGGGAGACGAAGAAGGAAGGGGCGGAGTGAGAGACGAGCGTAAGAGAGAGAGAGGCAGAGAAGAGGAGCGGTCGGGTACTGAAGAAAAAGGGGGCGCACGCGGGGAGGTGGAGCGGCGGAGCTCGGCGGAGGAACGGTGTTGTGAGGGCTCGGCCTGAGTTCGCCGGAGGTCGAGAGCGCGGAGGAGGAGGGAGATCGACGAGGATCGGAGAAGGATGGGGCGAGCGGCTGCGGCGCTGGGCGGCGCCGGTCACTAGGACGACGGGTACGGTTGGCCCGGGAGTCGACGACGGTCGCGCGCATCGGGCGGTGGTGGATAGGTAAGTGGCGGTGGTGTCACGCCCCAGTACCGGAATACTGAGACGGACTAGGCCAGCTACTCCATATGAGGTATATAAACGTCATACGACGATCGTGGCTGTCAAGAGACAAGGGGGTGTATGCTACAATCAAGTCTCCTATGGTCCCACAGAGCATCTATGTCTCAATCAATCAACCAAGAAGCAATAAATAATGATCATATAAGACAAAGCAATAAGGCGTCCCCGACGCTTCATCAAAATAATTCATGAGCCTAGCTATACAAGATGATAAACTAGTACCGAGAGTCAATAGTACATAACCGTAGTCAGCTGCAGTCTGATTTAATTACAATTATGTAAAAGAAAACTAATGTCCAGAACTGCCGGCTAAACAGGTGCCGGTGGCTAAATGCCAAGTACAAAATAGAAGATATCAGAGCAGTAAAGAAGAAACCCACTCATGGTCCCTGGCGCCCATACTTCTGGTGTGCACCATTGTTCGGGTGGAAGGCTGGATCCTCTGGGGCTGCTACGAGATCTAGCCAAACAAAACCAGCGGGGTCAGGCCCCGAATAGCAAGTACCACAAGGGAGCACAAAAGAGTGAGATAAAACCCAAGCATAATAATAAGACCTGATTCACGAGTTATAGGCTTATACCATATCATCGAGACAATACGACACCCTTACAACCAAACAAGGACAAACGGTGCCAATATCATGCCGAGATAAGATATATCTATAACCATGGGCAGGTGAAGGGCTTCTGATTTGTGACTTCGGTCCATAGCCTATCGCAGCACAATAGCCCAACCCAACAACCAAACAAGGACATGGGTTGGACCACGCACCACGATAGTCCATGTTCCGCAGTTGCTAACAGAAGAAAATATATCACAAACAAGTCAGCTTACAAGCGGCCAATCATTCCCACGGCTTTCTATGATTTGCCTGGGTTATCCCAGTAATGCATATATAGGAATTCTTAGTTCGTGTCAACCCAGCAGGGCTAGCCAAACCATATAATATACATATACACATTGCACTTTGATTATGCACCGGTCCCCCGCAAGGCCACCGTACTAAAAAATTTAACACATAGCACGTAGGAGTCGGATATAGTCATCCACTATAAGCGGATGAAACTGTATCCGTGGTGGCCAACCCGACACGTCAGGGCTAGACCTAGGGTGGCTAGTATGGCATGATCTCGGGATTCCGTTCCCATCCAATGCATCTACCAAATTAAGTTGCTTAGATTAACCCTATCTTGATAATGGAATTACATGTCGTGGTCACAAGGTCATCCTCCTATATGTCGTACCATAGTACGTGTACCCTAAGTATGAATCCACATCGGCTCAAGCAGTCCCAAATCTAGATCCATGCTTAGTGTAATACATCAAACATCAATTATTATACCACGATACTATTACTGAATAATTACCATGACTGTACTGGAAGGTACACATGTATTGGCATATAACACGAATGATCACTTAGCATGTAGAGTCACACCTCAGTGTACTCATTAAATGGCACCGCAGTGCATACTAATATTGTATCTCAATACACACTTAGAACCTGTACCAGCACGTATACAGGTAATCAGGTCAGGAACATGGTCAAGTCAGGAAGTCACACAGACCCCTCGTGACATAAAAGTCACATGTGAATTCAGGTCAAAGTGAGACATGAAGATCCTTGAAGCCAATACAAAGATCTATAACTTTCATGTTGGGAGTTGGAAGAAATTCTGGCCACAAATCAGTCAAATAGGACATAAAATAGCCAAAAACAGCCAAAATAGGCACTATACGGCACTATTCAAGCCATGCGGCACTATTCAAGCAATGCGGCACTATTCATTCCTGCGGCACTATTCATGCGGCTGCGACACAATTCAGCACTCCCATATGCGGCTCGACACTATGCGGCACTATGCAACACTCACATATGCGGCTCGGCACTATTCATGCAGCACTCCCATATGCGGCTCGGCACTATGCGGCACTCCCATATGCGACTCGACACTATGCGGCACTATTCGGCACTCTCATATGCGGCTCGACACTATGCGGCACTATTCATGTGGTACTATACGATACTATACAGCACTCCCATATGCGACTCGGCACTATTCATGCGGCACTATGCAGCACTCCCATATGCGGCTTGGCACTATGCGATACTCCCATATGCGGCTCGGCACTATACGGCACTATGCGGCACTCCCATATGCGGTTCGGTACTATGCAGTACTATTCATGCGACACTATACGGCACTATACAGCACTCCCATATGCGACTCGGCACTATTCATGCGGCACTATGCAGCACTCCCACATGCGGCTCGATACTATGCGGCACTCCCATATGCGGCTCGGCACTATACGGCACTATGCGGCACTCCCATATGCGACTCGGCACTATATGGCACTATTCATCATTTCTGCCAAAATCAGGGCAGATGACATAGAAAATATTCAAATATTATTTTGGCCATAACTTCCTCAAAACAAATCGAAATCTAACTTTTCAAAGGTCAAAATTGGATAATATTGAATTTCCTACAACATAGGACCATTAATTTTTGAAAACAACCAAATTTGATAGATCAAAACCATAAAAATCCATAGAACCCTAGTTTTAGAAACTTAGATCTACACAAAATAAGCCATTAAAATCAAAAACTCCAAGAACTAAACTTGTAGAGGATGATGAGAAGAACAATATAGACAAATCATATCAAAAAATCAAAAAATAAAAATGCAAGAATCTCTCCATTTGGTGCAAGATGTACTTGCCTAAGGATGGTGGTTGAGGAAAATAAATGGAAGAGTGAATGAGGAGAGAGAGTGAGGAAGAGAATATAAATAGGGATTGGGTTGGCTTAAGAAAACCCTAATCTCTAGACATGTTCTAACCCTTCCACCACTAATGACATGCTTAAAAGTTACATGCAACCATTAAATAATAATAAATAGAATTATGCACATGCTAAATACGGGATACCATGTACAGAATTCATGAAAGAATACGTATATCGGGATCGGAGAGTGACATCTCTACCCTCCTTAGAAAAATTCCGTCCTCGAAATTTTGATAAGGCTAGTTGAGCGCGCTCTCAGATCACAAAATACACTCATGACATATAGCTAGCACAATTATCAAACAACACATGGCATATAAACAGATTACGAAAGCAAGAACAATTAAGTAAAAAAAATACAAACCATAATCATACCCTAGAAAAAAAGTAATTGGAGACATACGAATAAAATATACCTCCCGAGTCAGTTAGGTAGGAATTTGTCCTCGAGGTCCTACACTGACTCCTAAAGTGGACAAGGGTCAACGCTTGAGATAAGTCGGTACCAATGACTAAATCAAAAATGAGACTCTGCCCAGGACGTACTCTCGTAATCAAGACACATGATGAATATCACGTATCACATGATACGAGAGCAGATGAGTGAGACGAGAAAGTCGCCTTCATTCTTCGAATATAAAACTCAAGGAATTATAATGAATAATACTCAAAACTTACCCACAATCTGACCGCCTTCAGCCAACCTCTGCTCTAATACTCCAAATTCTATTTGCCTCTGCCCCTGCTGGACTCCCTGTTGCTGCCTTTCCTGGCCATGCTGTTGCGGCCTCTGCGGTCCTGCCTGATGTTGTGCTTGTCGGTACATCTGAGCTTGTGTCAGTAATAGATGCTGGGCTAGTGGCCTCACTGCTAGTATTGGCCCTTGATACGGTGCTACCGCTGGAGCTGGCAACGCCGAAAACTGTTGAGCTGGCCCTCCTGGCCTCTGTATCTGTGGGCATGTAGCTATACGATGGTCTGAACCTCCACACCTCAAGCACTGCCCATTTGCTGACCGACATACTTCCCGAGTGTGCCCTCCCTTACCGCAGTAAGTACATCCAATGGGCGCCCCCTGGCGCTGCTGCTGGTTCCTCTGCTGCTGATGCCGGACAGGTGTTGTTATCTCTGACACCGCCGTCCTCTGCGGTGCTCCTAACTCATTAATACGGATGCCGGGTGCTGGCGTCGATGTTCGCTGTACTGCTCCTCCACCCCTACTCTGGGGATGGGACCTCTTCTGGCCCCCATGTCTTATCACCAACCTTTATTGGGTGAGTTCATGCCTCCGAGCAGCCGTTAAAACGGCGTAAAAAGTCTGATAGTCGTGCCCTTCTACTAGCTGTAGAATCTTCAAATGAAGTCCTTGCTGGAATCTCATCGCCTTCTCCGGCTCTGTATCCACCATCGTTGGTGCAAACTGACTCAGTCTGCAGAACTCCGCTGCATATCCATCCACCGTCCTACCAGCCTGCTTGAGGCTGATAAATCTCTGCTGAAGCTCATACCGAGCTACCACGCCAAAGTACTTGGCCTTGAATCTGGTACTGAAGCTATCCCAAGGAACAGGACGCCTCATTCCAACCTCTTCTGATGCCCACCAGTCGTGGGAGAGATCCTGAAGCAATAATCTGACTTGGTCAACCTTCTCTTCTGTTGGAACCTTTGCTGCCGTCAATATGGCCTCAATATCCTGAAGCCAAGCATCCGTCGTGATAGCGTCCTCCGTGCCATCAAAGTACCTCGGGTTAAGTCGGCAAAACCTTCCCGACGCTCCCGAGTCATTCCTGACGCTCCTCTCAAGATCTAGCTGTAACCCCTGATTCAGTAATACATTCTGTTCTTGCTGCTGGGTCTGTTGTTGCTGTTGGGCTACCGTCTGGTGTTGTTGGGTCTCCATTAACCCTCTGATAATCTGCAATAGTGCCGGCACGTCTAGTGCTACTGGTACTAACGGCATCACTGGAGGTACGGGAACCTCTGGCCTCTGTGGCTCTACTGGCTCATGCTCGATAACATTCTCGATGTGAATCTGTCTAGGTAGAGGGGCTACCCCTTACTGATCTCCAACTGGTCCCTGCTCTACTGGATTCTCTTCCATACCGGCTCCTCCAATAGCCGAGAACGATGTGCCCCTAAAGGAAAGGATACAAGGTGTCACGTCCCAGAACCAGAATACTGGAGAGCGGAAGAATGACTCAGCCAGCTACGTATTACGGGTAGATGAATACCGTATAATACGATCAATCCTGTCTAAAAGATAAGGGGTGCATACTACATGAAAGTCTCGCTATGGTCACTTCACATTTATTGTCTCAATCATTCAAACAAGAAGCAATAACAGAGAACATTTAAGATAAAGCAATAAGGCGTCCCAAACGCTTAGTCAAAATGTTCTTGAGATCTGGCTTTACAAAAATAGCCAGATGATATAGCAACATATACACAATTGTTATCAGCTGCAGTCTGACTTAATTACAATTATGTGAAAGTAAGTACAAGATAATCCGACTAACATGTCGGTGCCAAACGACAAAATATAAAGTAAGTAACAAAACGAACGGGGAAGTAAGGAACCCACTCGAGTCCTCCTGCGATCATCCCTTTAGTATTGACCATCTTGGAGGTGGAAGTAAGCTGAGTCCTCGGGAACCGGCTCTAAATCTGGCCATGCAAAACCAGAGAGGTTAGACCTCTAATAGCAAGTACCGCAAGGAAGCACGATATAAGGAATTTAAACCAGTAACTATGAGAATATAATAATAGATCTATGCTTGCTACTGGGATTCACATAACGTCACGACACTTCGAACCAACCTCCCAACCAAACAAGGACAGAAGTTGGCCCGTCATGTCTCGACACTCTGATCATCTCAGTTAGTCAACAAAGTAGGTACAGTACACAACCAAATTAATTTAAACGGCCATACAACTACTATGGCTTGCTATTGTGGGTTCCAAGTTATCATGGAATTATGCGATAAAGGATTCCTCAGTTCTTACTATGTGCAAGCAAGGCTAGTCTACCCAGTCAATCAATTGCACCAATCATAAATTAGACGAGTCCCAGCGGGACGCCCGTCATCAATATACAATAAGTAATATAAGCATATATCGCTTCCTGCCCGTGTGACAGATTTGCAGTATCTGTGGGAACCAGCCGGCCTGTCGGGCACTAATAGTCCCAAAGAGGGCTGCCATGTAAGAACTCGGAAATCTATTCTCTCCATGCAATCATTATTTTATTTAACTTAGTAGCCTCTATGTTAAGTGAAATCCTATGCCATGGATCATGGTCATTCAGAATGAGTACTTCCGTACAAAGTACGATATGCCCAACTCTACAACGATACCTGTGCGGTTAGGTTGTAGGTCTTACATAGCGTAATGCAACAATTAAAACTAACCACGGAATAAGTCATGCCTTGACCATAAAGTACACATGCTGCTTTTGTAGAAAAAAATAAATAAATTGAAGCCTGCATATGCCTGTATGCCAATATTCGGGATCGGCCAATCGATTACAATAATTCATAATTAATATGAACGTATCTTATTCCATTTAATTCAATAAGACGACTAGCCGGTCTCTTAGTTCCATCTAGGAACGCATGATCAATTATTAATCAGGATAACAATCAATGTTAATTAATGCCAAATTCGGAAAATAAAGATTTCATGCGGCTGAGAAATAAAGATCTCAATGCGGTTGGAAAATAAAATTTCATGCGGCTGAGAAATAAAAATCTCTTGCGGTTGGAAAATAAAGTTTCATGCGGCTGAGAAATAAAAATCTCTTGCGGTTGGGAAATAAAGTTTCATGCGGCTGAGATAAAAATCTCATACGGTTGGAAAATAAAGTTTCATGCGGCTGAGGAATAAAAATCTCATGCGGTTGGAAAAATAAAGTTTCATGTGGCTGAGAAATAAAAATCTCATGCGGTTGGGAAATAAAGTTTCATGCGACTGAGAAATAAAAATCTCATGCGGTTGGAAAATAAAGTTTCATGCGGCTGAGGAATAAAAATCTCATGCGGTTGGGAAAATAAAGTTTCATGCGGCTGAGAAATAAAAATCTCATGCGGTTGGGAAATAAAGTTTCATGCGGCTGAGAAATAAAAATCTCATGCGGTTGAAAAATAAAGTTTCATGCGGCTGAGGAATAAAAATCTCATGCGGTTGGGAAATAAAGTTTCATGCGGCTGAGGAATAAAAATCACATGCGGATGGAAAATAAAGTTTTATGCGGCTGAGAAATAAAAATCTCATGCGGTTGGGAAATAAAGTTTCATGCGGCTGAGAAATAAAAATCTCATGCGGTTGGGAAATAAAGTTTCATGCGATTGAGAAAGTGGGAACCCATCTTCTCAGAAAACCTGAGAAGAATGGTCATGGAACCCTTGGCTTCCAAGCTCCATAAAACCTTCACCGTAAGTCCAAATTTGGACTTCCACAGGTCAAAATGGGGTAGAACGAAATTCTCTATAACATGGAACCATCAAAACTTGGAAATAACAATGTTAAATAGATCAAAACCCAAGAAATCCGAAATTACTATAAACTTAGATCTAGAAGAATTTAGCCATAGAAATTGAAAATGCCAAGCATTAAAGTGTCTTAGAATGTTGAGAGGAAGACAATGGAACAACATAATGGAGATCCATCAAGAAGCAAGTTGGCACTTGCCTATCTTTTCTAGGTTGGTGGAAGAGTTATGAGGAAGAAGAAGAGTAATGAGAAGAAGTAATGAAGAGAGAGAAAGGGTTTGGGACTTTAAATGGGGGTAGGGGTAGGTAGGTTCATGTTGAACCATCCAAGGCCGAAAAATAAATCAACTCGGGCCGAACCTAAGAGCAAAGCAGAAAGTAAAATACAGGAAAATAATTAGCAAAAAATTAAAGGAATTTAAATACAGAATAATACGTGATAAATATTAAATAAATACGTATTCTGGGAACAAAAGTGACACATACAGTTAGCAGCATTGAGTTCATCATTTATGTCAACGTTCGGTTTGTAATGCCCCGCTCCGTACGGCGCATTACGCTGAAGCATTGACTCAGCGAGTCACATTGTCCGAATGAAATGTATCGATGCGAATCGATACGAGAGTTACGTTATCCCGAGCAATGCATCGAACTAAGTCGATACGAAGAGTTGCCTTGTCCCAAAGAATGCATCTAGTGAATCGATGCGAAGCGTCGCGTTGCCCCGAAGGATGAGTGCGTGCGTTGAATCGGCTCGAAGATTCTAAGAAATCTAATCGACCAAGGTGCAAGTCCGAATCGATGCAAATAATGATTTTTGTTGATTTTATGTGCAGGCTATACGTTTATGCAAAAATATTAGAGGTCGATATTTTGCCTATTTTACGACTGGTTTGCGAAACCAAATCGTCGCCTTACGACGGACTGGAACTTGGACACGGTAAGCCAAATCGGACAGATAATTCAATGAAGCACGAAGTGCTCGAATGGCTAAGTCAAGAGAGTGGCCGTGCAATGAAGTTATGAAATCGAGCCGCATCGGCTCAACGAAACGATAAGGCGTATCGACTCAAGGTGGGAGGATTGACTCTTCTTTTTACGCCTTCATACGATAAGTCAAATTATATCATTGTATGCTAAGTTAACCTATAGACGCCACGGACGTGGTCCGATCGGAAGATAAATCATAGTGTGTGTTGAACACTAAGTTAGTACAATCGAAATGAAACGTGCATCAAATGCACGAGTCATTATGGAACATTGGATATCATAAAGCCGAGCGCTTCGGTGTGCAAGCCGTAAGAACATGGGATAACTGTATTCGGCGAGTGCCTTAGTACACGAACCATACCGTGCCTTCGCGCACGAGTTAGAAAGGCTAGAACATTGAAAGACAATAGGCGAGCGCCCTAGCGCGCAAGCCACGGTTGAACACTAAGGCATAGAATATGGAAATACGGTCGAAACGTGCCTACGTGCACGAGATCATAAAAGATGGCTTCGTTGAGAAAGAATACAGTTGTGACATGAATGTGGCGGAACTGTCGGATATGACATAATACCTCGAAAAGTGTTCGGGATCTTCGGGTCGTTCGGTTGACGAACATTGAGTTGAGGCATGATGCCATTGAACATTGAAACGAAGTATGAAACGTAAGAACATAGAAAGTTAACGGAAGAAATACGAGATGACAAAGTCTGAGTCTCGGACTCAAGACTATGCCTGGTTGTTTGAATAATAAGGGCGTTGCATGGTCGAATGAGATAGACTTGAGATTAAAATGTAATAATCTTCCATGCACGGGTGTTTCCTCGAACGGTTAAATACCGGAGTGCCCCAGAACCGTTTGGCCTAGGAGGGTATGAATAATCTTTGATAGGCACACATCCTTAAGACGAGTAGCACTCGCTTATAGATGGAGAAAAGTCACAAATGATGGTATGCAGCGGTAATATTTCGATTGTTTGTGATAGCAACCCAACCCGTGAAACCCTGAGCTACCCAAACGAATTCGAGAAAAGAAGGAGAGAAAAGAATGTAAGGAACTCCTTTAGTCCATTCCGGCGCGGATACGCCAAGACCTTCATATAGCTAAGGAATGATGGGTTGAAAGTGTAGGCACGTATGTGTCCCGCACACATAGATCCTGCTTAGAGATGCACTTATAACATGACAGGGAATGAACGGAGAGCATTCACCTTGCGTCGGTGCAAGGGCGAGTACGTCGATTTGGTAAGTCATGCCACGAAACAAACACGAGATTTCTTGCCTGCTTTGCCTATTCAGTTCGAATAACATGCTTGCCATGATAACATGTTTTACTACTTTCGAATATGCCATAAAATCGACCCTAAGGAGAACATAGCAAGATCATAAGCTAAGTTGCATGCTTCAACATAAATACTACAATGTCGGTTTAGAAAGAAGGTATTTGCATCAGTACATGCGAAGACGAACGTACTGATCCCCCACCAGCTTTTATGCAGGGTACAGAGAATGGATTGCTCGTGACGAAGCATCGCTTGAACGCTTTGAGGCTTGGAATGCCGAAGCGTATTGAAGCATGCGATCGCATTGACGTTCGGACTTGCAACGGATTGAGGCAGCCGGGATATAGAAGGCATGATGTATGGAACGGTGAAATACTTTGTGGGCAAGAGAGAACCTGAGTGTTGTAGCCAATCTGGCATATATTGTTAGGCTATCGAAAGCCTTTGTAATCTCAGTTTCGAATATCAATAAAGAAAATTGTTTCGTATACTCTGTTTTCTTTCGTTGTTAATATCGAATAAAAAGATAACCATTTGAGAACTTGTCATCTTGCCTAGCACGAGCACAACTCCAGGCTCGTGAGGCATCACGCCCCCTGCGAGGACGATAATTCGGGTAATTCCGGGTCAGGGCGTGACAGATTGGTATCAGAGCTCTAGGCTCAATTTCCTCTGGACACTCGCTTCATTACAATTCTAAAAAGTCGTCCGCCACCAATCGAATCACTCTTAACTCTACTCGATGCCACACGGATGTTCCATACAATAAGTCTAATACAAATCGTATAATTTTGTCGTATGTGTTTTGGAAATTACATAATGTTTGCTAAGAAAGTCATGAAACGTTCGTTGCATTGAATATACGAGCCGTGAAATGTTAGTTGCTACAAGTACAACAAATTATGAAATGTGATTTGAGATATTGTTGTGCAATATAACATGTTGAATGAGAAATAAAACGATGCACGAAGTGCTATCGGTTGTGAATATTGGTTGCAGCAATGCGGAAACTAAATAATACGTTGAAATGAAAGTGATAAGTCAATATCGAATGTGTTGAACAGATTTGAGCATTGACTTAAAAAGTCAGAAATAAATTATTGCACGATGTGTAACGTATGTCGAGAGTAAAATTGTTGCACGTGTTGTAATGCATATCAAAGTAATCATTGCACGGAGTGCAAAGGAAATTGGAAATAAATCGTTGCACAAGATGCAATGTAAAGGAACTAAAATCATAAATCGATAGAATGAATCGTTCGGTTGCACATCGAACTTGTGTTGGCAAGTGAAAATATTGGCCGAGTCGTGTCGAATTTGATTTAATCAATGTTACGGTTGATCAAGCACGATCACTGCGAAAATCGTGAGTCGGAAGAGATTGTCGGTTTATACTAAGTATAATGCGAGAAATATGACTTGATTTTCGAGTGGTATATGCCATACCACGTAGGCGATGAATGACTCGATTTCGAGTGGTATATGGTATACCCCTTGTGCGATGAATTGCATCGACGTATTGTAAAAATTGCGGAAGGTTTGTCCGCAACGGATGGGAGAGTACCGAGACTCGATTGAAAATTTATATGACGGTATGTTGATGCAAGTATTCTTCAAAAATCAGTTGGGATGATAAGGCGAGTACTCATATCAATGAATGATACATCGGACGAAAATGATAATTCAGTCGGACGACCGAGACTAGCGGAACTATTACGCCTTGACGCAATAATCGGATCGACGGAAAAGGGAAACTCGAACTTACAAATGAGTCGCACGACTTGCGATCTCGATAGAAATGTTAGGCGAGGCGAATCGAATTGCACGACTTGCGATCTCGATAGAAATGTTAGGCGAGGCGAATGGAATCGCACGACTTGCGATCTCGATAGAAATGTTGGGCGAGGCAAATCGATTCGCACGACTTGCAATTTCGATAGAAATATAGGGCGAGGCAAATTATGATCGGATAACGCGACTTGCGACTTCGGTGAAAAAGTTGGTTGACGCGAGTAATCGTGCCTAAGAAATAGTTGGTTACGTTACGGCAAAACTCATTCGAATACGACTGAAAAATACGCGAAACTTAGAGGGCGAGATCGTATAACTTGAGGGCACAATGTTGGATAATCAGTAACTCGGTTACGCGATCAAAGTATAGCGGGATGCGGCGAATCGAAAAATGAGTTGATGCTTATGGAAAAGTTCGTTGCGAACTTGGATATATACAATTCAAGTAGTTGATGTTGAAACGGATTCAAAGTTGACCCTTACGCTATCGAAATTAATACGACGTATCGAGAGCGATACGTAAGGAAACGTAAGCACGATGTGAGAATACAAAATGGAGTGTCCCTCGCGCTGTCAAAGTTTTATAAACAACAAAACGAGAATGAACGAACTGGTTGATCATAAACTTTGTGACTGTTCAAGACGAGACTATAAGTTATCGACGATTGCTCGATGCGTATAGCATCTCGCGTGTCGACCCACAAATAAGATAGACTCGAACTCGACACGAGTAGATATTTCGTTAATTGCAAAATCATCGACGGTAGTGCATGACTTTATTCGGAGGATAGTTGCGCATCGGTTGTGCCAATAGAAATAGTTTTGTTCGCAATTGGATAGTCGTATAGAAATCGTCGAAACGTGATTTGGCTCCGAAATAAGACATAGCATGGTTCGTAATAAACTGTCCTTTGGTGATGATCCATAATTATCGAGCGTAGCTTCGGGACAGCTGACCCTAGAAGACTTGACCGCCAAATCAAATCGAATGTTGCAGACCGTAAGATGACCCATGCGATATCGCATAGGAGATCACATCTATAACAAATATAACATGGTTCATGTTGATGATAAGTCTAGGCGATCGAGAATTATTGGAACAGCTTTCGATTGAGAATGATGTAGCTAGATTTTGAGTATTCGTCGGATGAATGCTCGAATGGGTATGTTGGTCGACGATCGAACTTGAAATTCACCAACGAACTTGGTGATTCGGATAGGCGATTGCGAGAATCGTGCTATGCACGAGAGAGAACGATAAGGGAATGGCTTACGAGTCATGTCGTTAGATTCGGATTCACCTTGCAATTGAGCTTGCGTGAATCGAACTTATATTCAATGTTGCGAGACGGGTAAGTTGGGAATTTGGCTAGTGAATTTCTACTCGTTAGGAATTCGAATGTAAGACGCGTCGTAAAGACCTTCGTGTCAAGGCGATTGTTGCCTTGAACATCGTCGACTGGAATTAAACTTGTGTCGGATAGATTGTGGCCTTTGAACAATATCAATTTAAAGTTGCGTCAGGAGAAGTTAAGCACGGTGTTTAGGTAAGTAACCTAGCAGGCGTAGTCCTGAATGTTGATGCATTTACAAGTCAACGAAGGAAATCGTATCAAGATAAGTGCATAGCGAGACTTGGGAAATAATTGGATAGCGACTTCGAACGCAAGGCGTTGCGAAGGATCGTTGCGATCGGATGCGCGACGGCTCGACGCGACTCATAAAGTTGATAGTCCATACAAAACTTACGAAGTAAAAAATACGATTTTTGAATCGCATAGTGTGCCTTGACTTTTGTTGAATGATCGCGTGTGTATCAATATGCATATGCAATAAAATTACGAGAACAAGCACTAGAGTCCAAGTCCGATCGAGAGTACGAGATGGCAAGCATAGGATTAAAATTTATCCGCCAGCTTTGTTCCAATTTGCTACCACTGGACTTGGTCGAAATACATATATCTTCTGGATGCCTTGAATATAGGTACGGATCCAAATCGAGTTGTATACAAATTCAAATCGAGCTGCAGGAAAGTCTTTAAAATGTTAGTGAAAAGCTTGCAAGATAGTGTGAAACTGAACAACATTGGTAGGACAAGATCGTAAAATGATCTATAAAACACTTAGTCGGAGTGTTGGTTTTGGTTCGAGGACGAACCTTATTTTGAGTGGTATATTCTGTAATATCCCGCTCCGTACGGCGCATTACGCTGAAGCGTTGACTCAGCACGTCGCGTTGACCGAATGAAATGTATCGATGCGAATCGATACGAGAGTTACGTTGTCCCGAGCAATACATCAAACTAAGTCGATGCGAAGAGTTGTCTTGTCCCAAAGAATGTATCGAGTGAATCGATACGAAGCGCCGCGTTGCCCCGAAGGATGAGTGCGTTGAATCGGCTCGAAGATTCTAAGAGATCGAATCGACCAAGGTGCAAGTCCGAATCGATGCAAGTATTGATTTTAGTTGGTTTCATGTGCAGGCTATACGTTTACACGAAAATATTAGAGGTCGATATTTTGTCTATTTTGCGACGGGTTCACGAAACCAAATCGTCGCCTTGCGACGGACTGGGACTTGGGCACGGTAAGACAAATCGGATAGATAATTCAATGAAGCACGAAGTGCTCGAATGGCTAAGTCAAGAGAGTGGCCGTGCAACGAAGTTATGAAATCGAGCCGCATCGGCTCGGCGAAACGACAAGGCGTATCGACTCAAGGTGGGAGGATTGACTTTTCTTTTAACGCCTTCATGCGATAAGTCAAATTATATCATTGTATGCTAAGTTAACCTATCGACGCCATGGGCGTGGTCCGATCGGAAGATAAATCATAGTGTGTGTCAAACACTAAGTTAGTACAATCGAAATAAAACGTGCAAAAAAAGTACGAATCGCTATGGAATATTAGATATCGCAAAGGCGAGCGCCTCGGTGTGCAAGCCGCAAGAACATGGGATAACTATGTTCGACTAGTGCTTTAGTGCACGAACCATACCGTGCCTTCGCGCACGAGTTAGAAAGGCTAGAACATTGAAAGACAATAGGCGAGCGCCCTAGCGCGCAAGCCACGGACATTGAACACTAAGGCATAGAATATGGAAATACAGTAGAAACGTGCCTACGTGTACGAGATCATAAAAGATGGCTTCGTTGAGAAAGAATACAGTTGTGGCATGAATGTGGCAGAACTGTCGGATATGACATAATGCCTCGAAAGGTGTTCGGGACATTCGGATCGTTCGGTTGACGAACATTGAGTTGAGGCATGATGCCATTGAACATTGAAACGAAGTATGAAATGTAAGAACATAGAAAGTTAACGGAAAAAATACGAGATGACAAAGTCTGAGTCTCGGACTCAAGACTATGCTTGGTTGTTTGAATAATAAGGACGTTGCATGGTCGAATGGAATAGACTTGAGATTAAAATGTAATAATCTCCCGTGCACGGGTGTTCCCTAGAACGGTTAAATGCTGGAGCACCCTAGAACCGTTTGGCCTAGGAGGGTATGAATAATCTTTGATAAACGCACATCCTTAAGACGAGTAGCACTCGCTTATAGATGGAAAAAAGCCACAAATGATGGTATGCAGTGTAATGCCCCGCTCTGTACGAGGTATTTGGTTGGCTTGTTTGATGCTATCAGAATGTTAGACCGAGACTTATGTTGAGAATCGGGAGAATTGAGACTGATGCAGTCTCACTTAGCTGGCTAGATGGAATGGGTATTGGAACGTGGCTCTCTGGTGGAGCTACGCATAGTAGAATTGTGTATGATCGGAACAGGAAGACCCTTTATTATAAGTGAGTGGAACTGTCCTTCCTCCTCCTTACTCCTTCATGCTTAATAAATGAAGTATTGAAATGCTATGAATTGTCCCTAAATGTCCCATGTTTTAGTTGCTGAATAATAGAGATGCCTATGTTGAAAATTATTGAAATGTACAACACATTGAACTGCTAATATGATTTGAGGCCTGAGAATGAATTGATAACATTGCCCCTTATGCTTAACGCTGCTGGAACAAGTAGACACTTGAATAATAAGATGCCTTATGAATGATAGAATAAGAAATGAACTGGCTATGCTATCGAACCAATGAACTGAATAAAACACTAGAATCATGTACTCTCTGTATATCTGTTGCAAGAATATTAAATGTTGTCTGTCCCTTATAAGAAATGAATGAACGAATAAATGTCCCTATAAAATGAATGAATGTTACGTTCCTCTTAAGAAAGGAATGTTATGAGATACGTTGCAATGAAGCAATGAATGAGAAATGATAAAGCTGGGATCGTTGAGATCACCAAATGAAATGATGAAATGAATAAGTCATTAAATATGACTAATGATGCACTGTTGCCTTTACTTTTCTTAATATATTTTACCATGCGATTTTGTTCACAATCGAGTCGGACACGCATTCGCATGGTCATGGACAACTTGTATACAAGGTTTGAATAATAATTTCCTCGAACGGTTCCTAGGGCCCTGGGGACCGATTCGGTCTAGGAGGAAATAATGATGAGTGCTATGGGAGCACGGATAAGGCAGGGTGGCATGGAGGCTCGCCACCTACTATTCTGACCGCATTATCTTGAAATGAAATAAAATGAAAAGAGTCCATATGGTTTAACAACACCAGTGACCATGTAGTCGGGATGAATGCTAATGAATGTTTTGTGCAGGCAGAGTAAGTATATCGGATAACCTATATTTGATGCAGGTACGAGAAGTCGGCTATCGGTAAGAAATCACATAATTGTGATATTATATAAGTTGGTTTAACTTGCCTGCTTAACATGTTTCATTCAGTATGCTAGAAAGATGCCTTACTATAAATAGTGCTCAAACATAACATCCATGCTAAGTGATGCTTGAAGTGAGAATTGTCATAACATGTTTAAGATGTTAATGTTAACGACGCCTCAATGACACCTTTGCATGATAACACCAAGAATACTATAATGATATGTCCACATGAATATTGCTAAGAATATGTTTACATGCTTCACCATGATTATTGTCCATGAACTGTAAACTGATGCTAGGCCCCAAATGGAAAGATCATTCTATTAAATACTTGCTAAAATTGACCAGTTAGTGTTGGTTTAGGCGAGTGGGTCGGATTCTGCTCGCCAGTACATAGATGATGTGCTGACCCACGTTTTATGGGCAGGTGCTCGTGCTTGGAATGTTCTACACACGAAGATTGGCTTGATTGGTCCCGCGGCATCGAAGATTTGTTGGGCATACAGAAGCTCTCCTTGCACAAGATGATATCTTCTGTTTATAAAGGACATAATGTATGGAACATTGTAATCAGTTGTACCAGTGAGATTATAAGCCAAGTCGGTATATCGAGTTGTAATCCAATGTATCCAAATATCAAATGTAAGCTGTATAGTATTGTTCAGTTGGCTTTCAATGTAAAGTGAGATGTGCTGTAAACATTGTACTTCAATACAGGTCTTGTACTCTTCTTTAATTATCAATAAAGGGAATATAGTTCTATATATCTCTGTGTGACTTCAAGTTATTCTTTTCTCTCCGTAGCTATAAAAAAGTGATGTATTTCTGTTCAATGAGAGAGATTGTCCTTATTAACTTCAATTTGTCTGCTTCTGTCGCTGCAATGTGTCCCTATTTGAAGATAATCGATTATGAACCATCTTTGCTTTGTACAAGTACAATACCAGACTTCTACGGCATCACGTCCAAGCGAGGACGATCGATTCTAAGAGATAAAATATGTGAATAAACGACTCTACGAATCGGGGTGTGACATGCAGCGGTAATGTTTTGGTTGTTTGGGATAGCAACCCAACCCGTGAAACCCCGGGCTACCTAAACGAATTCGAAAAAATGAGGGAAAAGAAAGTAAGGAACTCCTTTAGTCCATTCTGGCACGGATACGCCAAGACCTTCATATAGCTAAGGAACGATGGGTTGAAAGTGTAGGCACGTATGTGTCCCGCACACATAGATCATGCTTAGAGATGCACTTATAACATGACAGGGAAGGAACGGAGCTCATTTACCTTGCGTCGGTGTAAGGATGAGTGCGTCGACTTGGTAAGTCGCGCCACGAAACAAATACAGGATTGCTTGCCTGCTTTACCTATTCAATTTGAATAACATGCTTGCCATGATAACATGCTTTACTGCTTTCGAATATGCCATAAAATCGACCTTAAGGAGAACATAGCAAGATCATAAGCTAAGTTGCATGCTTCAACATAAATACTACAATGTCGATTTAGAAAGAAAGTCTTTGCATCAGTACATGCGATGACGAACGTACTGATCCTCCACCAGCTTTCATGCAGGGTGCAGGGAATGGATTGCTCGCGGTGAAGCGTCGCTTGAATGCGTTGAGGCTTGGAATGCCGAAGCGTATTGAAGCGTGCGATCGCATTGACGCTCGGACTTGCAACGGATTGAGGCGGCCGGGTATAGAAGGCATGATGTATGGAACGGTGAAATCCTTTGTGGGCAAGAGAGAACCTGAGTGTTGTAGCCAATCTGGCATATA
Organism: Iris pallida; assembly: GCA_029216955.1. Taxonomy (NCBI): domain Eukaryota; kingdom Viridiplantae; phylum Streptophyta; class Magnoliopsida; order Asparagales; family Iridaceae; genus Iris; species Iris pallida. The sequence goes on along the minus strand of JANAVB010041816.1, from coordinate 8,360,606 downwards.
TTGTTAGGCTATCGAAAGCCTTTGTAATCTCAGTTTCGAATATCAATAAAGAGAATTGTTTCGTATACACTGTTTTCCTTCGTTGTTAATATCGAATAAAAAGATAACCATTTGAGAACTTGTCATCTTGCCTAGCACGAGCGCAACTCCAGGCTCGTGCGGCATCACGCCCCCTGCGAGGACGATGATTCGGGTGATTCCGGGTCGGGGTGTGACACGGTTCTTCCTCTCTGCTACTCCGTTAGATTGAGGAGAATACGAAGCAGTAGTCTCGCAGATGATTCCATGTTCTTTGTGGACCACCTTTGAAGACCACCTTTGTTTTGTATCATGGTATTTATTGTTTACAAAAAAAAAAATATCAATTGACAATTATTATTTTAAATATCCTTTTGCTTTTCTTTTACTTCCTAAATGTTACATTTTGATGCATTTTGTTAGGACAAATATAACAATCAACCAAACAATGAATATTTCAGACTTGGCTAGACAAATTTTGACTTTCAAGGATTGGTTTGATAAATCAAGCATATGTCTAAACTTCATACACACTTGGTCTTTTGTAAGCAATTAATTTTCGATTAGTTATTGTATTTGGTAACACAATAATATAATTATTACATATAAAAGAGAAAATATAGAAATGTGGATAAGTAACACCACCGTGCATCGGAGGTGAGGGACGGGTTCGAGTCCTCCCTCCCATGGAGGTGGCTGGGTGGCAGTGGCCACGGCCTCCGGGCCAAGGTCGGGTGGAGTCGTCCACCGGCTTTGATTTTTTTTTTAAAAGAAAGAAAAAGAAAAAAAAAAAGAAGAGATAAGTAACTAGTCCAAGCTCAGCCAACCCATACAAATAGGACCAACTCTAGTATATCTATTATCTATGAGAGTTTGGTCTGATAAATTATCACATCATACTTTGAATTACTATCTTTAATATGAAAAATTATATATTTTTTCTCTTAATAATATTGAGTTGGATGTCCTTTGACATTTATACTTTTCCTTAAAAAAAACATTTAAAAAATTACGAATATAATTGGTGAAAACTCTGAGAAAACGGTTTGGATAAAAATAAAAAAATAAAAAAACTCTAAAGAAGAATGAAATTGTCTTCTTCTTTTCTTTTTTTCCGTTCTTTTGGTTCACACCAGAACTGGCACACAATGGATGCAATGCATGACAGATGGACCACAATTTTGTAGGACTTTATGGCCTATATGTCCTACATCTTTTTTTTATCCTTTCTTATATATTGTTTGACATATCTTGTACAAAATCGTGACTTTGTAATAATATTTCATATAAAATTCTTATTTGTTTGGTAAAACTATAACCTCTAGTTATATAAAAGAGAGAATTATAAAGATTTGCATATTTAAAGCACACAAGCCTCTGAAAATTAATTAATGTGATAAAACAAACAATACCAGTAGAGCACTGCCTGACGAGAACTAGGTCCAATCAGACCCAGTCCACTGAGACAATAGTCTCTACTATTTGTTTAACTTTATTTTTTAGATTTAGTTTCAATTTAATAACCTCAACTATTTAATTTTTTTTAATTTGATATCCTAAACTTTAATATCATATCAATAAATATCCTCAACTATTGAATATTTTCATGATGATACTTTGTGTTAGTCATATATTATTATTTTTTTGTTTCAATAAAAATAGATAATTATTTTTTGACCAAATTATTCTCATCCTCCTCGTGGAGGTATTTGAAGTGATCACGAATGAGAAGAGTATTTTTATTATTTTAGATTTTTTTCGTTAATATTGTTAGAATATTAAGTTGTATAATTATAGTTGTGGTATTAAGTTGTCTAATATTAAAGTATAGGATATCAAAGTTGAAAAACATGAATAATAAAGGGTATCTAGTTAAAATGTAATATTTTTTGTGTCAAATTTTGGCATCCACGTGCCGACGTAATCAAACTCGAAAAACACAACGTGTGCATCTGAAGACGAAGTCATGTGTGGTCAGGGACGGATCCACGCTTATGGTGGGGTGGGCTCCACCCAAAAAAAAAAAATACTATTTTTTTCTTATGCTTTTTTTTTAATTTTTTATATAGGTTTGTCCATCCGAATCTACTGTAACCCACTCCAGTTTTTATTTTTGAATCCGCCCCATGGTGTGGTGCACGTGAGATATGTTGTTTACAGCTACCGTTGTAATGGAAAATGAAAAATCAATTCCTAAACGTTACAAATGGCTACTTGCTCCTCTTCATGACATTTTAATAGCCATGATGAAATTTTAATTTTTTCCATTAACACCATTCATTGCATTGTGGTAATGGGCTGCCTATATATTGAAACCTCATTTTCTTCTCTAAAACACACAAAAATTCTTCTTCTTGAAATTCTCTAAAATTCTCGTCTCCTTCGTATTACCGATGTTGTTCTTCGTTGCTCTGGGCAGAGCTAAGTCGGGGTCACTCTCTCCAAGTCGTGTGCGGCAAGGAGATTCCGGTGGAGCGGAAATTTTACCACTAGGAGCGTTCGGATACGGTCTGCACATAGACCCGAGCTAACTCTTAGGGCAGTGCTACGTGCACGACTTCCTCGGAGGCCGGTAACTTTAATTTAATTTATTTTATTGCAGATTTAAATCCGAAGTTTTTGAAGACTTTTCTAACAATCTAAGAGTTATCTCGGTTTACAAAATTCTGTTAAAACTCTCTGTTAAGAAATTTCGTTTTTATTTAATATGATAGTTGCTTTCATCTGGTCGCCCCTCCTGGAATTACTCTTTTCCAGAGCTACCTAACATAAAGTTTAAGAAATGAAGGATGGAATTTGATGGAAAGATCCATCTCTGATTAATCCCATATCACTTGAACTTTTCTGAACTTACAATTCCCACACTAATTCTTAAGTATCTATTGGACATCAATGTGAAGTACTCATATAATTTTTGTTCTTTTCCTTTTATTGTTATAACAGTAAAACATGATAACATATTCTTCAATAAATCGAAGATTTTCTAAAGAAAAAGGAGTATTTTCGAATTATCAATCTGGACGCTATTCCAAAGGATAAAATTGTGGAAACGGAAGGATGACAGAGTCTTTAACTTTGGAAGAAAAAGAAAAAAAAAAAAAAACAACTGGGTAGCTAGAACAGACGGAATACATCAAAAGTCATGCCCTGAAGAAATAGAGTTCAAATTTCAAAACACTGAAAGTATAATCAGAACCCTTTCTGACTACTTAACTGTTCTTAAACTTCTGAACAAACGTTTGCTAAACAAAAGTTTTTGTGTAACCATCCCTTTCGGACCAGAACTTTTTCTGGCAACTTTACAAATTTTTGTTAAACAAACTTTTGTTAAATACTTAGTCTATACAAATAGTTACTGTTTACATATTTTAAAATATTTGCTACTGCTAAAGAAAAGCCTTTGTCTAAAACATTTCTTATTGCTTTGCTACTGCTACGGAAAATTTTGTTTATACACTTGCTTTGAAAGCCTTTGTTCAAAACATCAAGAAAGCTTCTGTTCAAAACAAACAGAAACAAACAAAGCTTGTTGAGAAAAGTTTGTTGCTTAAATCCACTTGTTGTAAACAAAATTTTCTTAACAAATCTTGTCTATCATTTAATATTATTTGTTACATAACTTATTATTTGTTCATTATCATTTTATGACATATCAATTATATTTCACATATCAATTAATATCCGTTCACTGTCATTATTTGTTAAATTGACATCTTAGACAAATATAATTGTGTTAGTATTATTGTTTGTCAATACTAGTTTTCAGTTCACTCAATATTTTAATTTAGGCCAAATCAAACAATTAATTAATTTAGTAAAAAATTTCTTTAGTTTTAAGTTCTAAAGTTAAGATTTGTTTGGGAACAAGCCGAAAGGGCCCTTCTGTCAACAAGGCGAAATATCGTCTAAGCGACCGGTACGTAAGAGTTCCTAGTGAACCTCCGCTTGCTGGGATCCGGCCCCTACAGCTAACCCAACCTTATCAAAACTTGAAAAACTCAAAATTTAAAGGTTTATTACTAAAATTAGTTTAATTGTTAATTTTTGCTCAAAACCATCTTATTGAGTAAATATAATTTTTTCAGACATTAGAAATATGACTTCCAAGGAAGATACTTTCTCTGCTAAGCCTACAAAATTCAATGGCACCTACTTCAAGAGGTGGCAGAGCCAGATAAAATTTTGGCTTACCACCTTAGGTCTGATTTCTGCCATTGATGGGTCCACACCCATCTCAAATGATTCTGATGAGACTGAGTCTGACGTAGGGGTTTCCAAGTCCTCCTCTTCTACCAAGCCTAAGACCCCTAAGAAAATTGACTACCACTGCTTCCACAGAATCTTAAGCGCTATGTCGGAGTCACTCTACGACATATTTTTTGAGTATAAAAGCGCTAAAGAATTCTGGGATGCTTTGGAAGATGAGTATGGTTGTGATGATGCTGGAATTGATAGATTCAATTCTACCACATTCAACCAATATGTCATGGTAGATAACAAACCTATCAATGACCAAATCCATGAGTTCCAAGAACACCTTAGGCAGCTTCAAACCAAGGGAACCATCTTTTCTACTGAGCGCAAAATAGGGTGCTTGATAGATAAACTTCCTCCTTCCTGGTCTAAAGTGGCAAAAGACCTTCTACATCTACAAGGATCTATTACATACTCTCAAGCTCTACAGAGAATTAGAACAGAAGAGAAATATAGGTCCAAGACCAAAGCTAGGTCAAATGCCACAGCTAAATAAATCTTGTTAGTGGATCCCTCCTTGTAGCCTCAGGATACAAAATTGTAATGGAGGCTAATAAAGTAGTTTTCTCTAAGAATGATCTGTTTATTGGAAAAGGATTTGTGAAAGAAGGAATTTTGTTTTAAGTACTATGAATAAAAGTTTTAATCCTTCTTTTATTGTAAATGTTGAATCATCAAATGTTTGGCATGGTAGGCTAGGTCATGTGAACTTAGGGTCTATCAAAAGGATGATGAACTTAAATCTTATTCCTAAGACTCCTATAGATGATGAACACAAATGTGAGATTTGTGTTCAAGCCAAACACACTAGATTGTCTTTCAAATCTGTCTATAGGGATTCTGAACTTCTAGAACTTATCTATAGTGATGTTTGTGATTCCAATAGGGTTTTGATCCGAGGTGGTAGGAAATACTTTGTTACTTTTATAGATGATCATTCAAAGTATTGTTATACCTATCTCCTTAAGACCAAAGATGAAGTTCTAGACAGATTCAAGGTCTATAAATCTGAAGCTGAGAACCAGTTGGATAGGAAGATTAAGATCCTTAGACCAGATCGTGATGGAGAGTATACCTCAAATGAAATGACTAACTGCTGTGAAGAGCACGAAATTATTCATGAGGTAACTGCTCCTTATTCACCACAATCCAATGGAGTTGCTGAAAGGAAGAATCGCACTCTTTTAGATATGGTCAATACCATGCTTCTCAGCTCAGGTGCTCCTGATAATCTTTGGGGAGAAGCCTTATTGTCAGCCTGTTATATTCTTAATAGGATACCCAGTAAGACTAATGATAAGACCCCATATGAGTTATGGAAAGGTCGAACCCCTAGGATTTATTACCTCAAAGTTTGGGGATGTCTAGCTAAAGTAGGAATTCCTGAACCTAAAAAGAGGAAGATAGGACCTAAGACTGTAGATGCTGTATTCATAGGATATGTCCTAGATAGTAATGCCAATAGATTTCTTGTAACCCATTCTGAAGTAAATGAAATCTCTAATAACACAATCATTGAAGCTAGAGATGCAGTTTACTTTGAGAACATTTTTTCCTTCAAGGATAGAACCCCTTTATCTTCCTCTAACCCTTCTCTTACTCCGTCTACTAGTTCTCAAGACCAAATGCCTAATTCTCAATCTGAACAAGTCATAGAACCTAGAAGGAGTAAAAGAGAAAGGATTGAAAAGAATTTAGGAGAAGGATTCTTCACTTTTTTGAGGGTGATCCCTCAACTTATGAAGAAGCCACATCCTCTCCTGATGCCCCTTTTTGGAAAGAAGCTATTAACAATGAGTACAACTCCATCATGGAGAACAATACTTTATTTTTAGCAGACCTTCCTTTAGGCAGCAAACCAATAGGTTGTGAGTGGATCTTTAAGAAGAAACTTAGAGCCGATGGTACCATAAAAAAATATAAGGCTAGATTGGTGGCCAAAGGATTTACCCAGAAGAAAGGATTAGATTATTTTGATACCTACTCTCCTGTAGCTAGAATATCTTCTATTAGAACCCTTCTAGCTTTAGCATCCATTCATGATATGCTGATCCATCAAATGGATGTAAAGACAACATTTCTAAATGGAAATTTAGAAGAAGAGATTTATATGGAACAACCTGAAGGTTTTATTGCTAAAGGTCAAGAAAAGAAGGTTTGTAGATTAGTAAAATCTCTTTATGGCCTAAAGCAAGCTCCCAAGCAATGGCACAACAAATTTGACAAAGTCATTATTAGAATTTGGTTTTGTACCAAATGAATATGACAAATATTTGTATTCTAAAAATACAAATAAAAGTTGTGTTATCTTATGTTTGTATGTTGATGATATCCTTATTTTAGGATCTTCACTGGAATTGATAAATAATACTAAGAATTATTTATCTAACCAGTTTGATATGAAAGACCTAGGTGAAGCAAACCTGATCCTAGGAATGCAAGTGTCCAAATGCAATGAGGGTTAATACTCTATCTTTAGCACATTCAATTGAGAAAATGCTAAGAAAGTTTGAGTATTTTGACAAAAAACCTGCCCTTACTCCATATGATAGCAATGTTGTTCTCAAGAAGAATGAAGGATCTCCAATAGAATAACATAGATATTCACAGATGAGTGGGTCCCTTATGTACATAACAAATAGGACCAGACCTGGTATCGCATTTGCTATTGGTAGACTAAGTAGATATACTAGTAACCCAAATCAGTCACACTGTATTGCATTAGACAGAGTATTTAGATATCTTAAGGGTACTCTAGATTATAAACTTCATTATTCTAGACACCCTGATATCATAGAAGGTTACTCCGATGCAAATTGGATAACTGATTCACATGATGTGAAATCCACTACTGGATATGTTTTTACCCTAGCAGGAGCTACAATCTCCTGGGGATCATGTAAACAAACTATTATAGCCAAAAGTATAATGGACTCTGAAATGATAGCTTTGGATACTACATGTACTGAAGCCGAATGGCTGAGAAATCTTATTATGCATGTACCTGTTTCTGTTCATCCTATTCCTGTAATTTCTATAAACTGTGATAATAAATTTGTTATAGAACTACTAAAGCATGATTCTGTGAATGCTAAGATGAACAGGCACCTGCAGCTGCGCTTCAAGTCAATAAAGAGCCTATTGGGCAAATATGGGGTTCTTGACTATATAAAGTCAGAAAAGAATCTTGCAGACCACTTGACGAAGGGTCTGTCTAGGACATTGATCCTAGAATCATCGAGGGGGATGGGGTTAAGCCCATAGTATAGTCACCAGCAGTGGCAACCCAACCGAGTCTGGCTGGAGATCCCAAGAAGCCGGTTCAATGGGTAGGAACAAGCTGGACTAGGTGACTATTATGGAACACTGACCTGAGATTAAATTCTCTTTAAAATAAAAGTCCAGGAGGCTGTACATGTGTACATTCATACCTCATCCCTATGGTGACAGTGTTCCTTTTGTGATATGGATAGGTTGAGTTTAAACTCTTAATAAGTCCAAGCATAATATGCAGGGTTGATTCCTATCACAAACCCTTAAGGACTTACCTATATGAGAGGTCGTGAGGGCCGCGACTATAGGACAGGGTGATCCTAGACAACTCTCATGAATGTGTAAAAGTGCGCATGGCCAACCAAATGCGCCATCCGATAGACCCAAGTACCTCTAGCGTACTATGTGTGCTATTTTTCGGGTCTGGTTCAAGAAGACTGATTCAAGGCGTAGTCCATCAAGCTCTTCTTCAGGCAAAGACAATAGTCACTACGTGAGATTCAAGGCTGTAGTCCATCTCATTTATGCATAGTATACAACTGCCCAGAAATTCTCTTACTCTTTCTTTCTTTCTTCCACTTCGGAACTTGATTTTTGGGGGAGATTGTTGTTTACAGCTACCGTTGTAATGGAAAATGAAAAATCAATTCCTAAACGTTACAAATGGCTACTTGCTCCTCTTCATGACATTTTAATAGCCATGATGAAATTTTAATTTTTTCCATTAACACCATTCATTGCATTGTGGTAATGGGCTGCCTATATATTGAAACCTCATTTTCTTCTCTAAAACACACAAAAATTCTTCTTCTTGAAATTCTCTAAAATTCTCGTCTCCTTCGTATTACCGCTATTGTTCTTCGTTGCTCTGGGCAGAGCTAAGTCGGGGTCACTCTCTCCAAGTCGTGTGCGGCAAGGAGATTCCGGTGGAGCGGAAATTTTACCACTAGGAGCGTTCGGATATGGTCTGCACATAGACCCGAGCTAACTCTTAGGACAGTGCTACGTGCACGACTTCCTCGGAGGCCGGTAACTTTAATTTAATTTATTTTATTGCAGATTTAAATCCGAAGTTTTTGAAGACTTTTCTAACAAGATATCGGTTTCTCTTGTCTGTTAGGCAGAGAACAAACAAGTCATGGACTGTCAACACTTTACGAGATAGTAGAGTAGAGAATATGCAGCTCGCGAACTCTTGTATTTTATAGAAGGGTTTTTTTTAATTAATTACAACCTACACACACCTGTACATCCACCATGTTGGTTCCGTCTAGTGTCCGTAATATTTTTTACATGAGCTACAAACGCTGGACTTGAAAGGTGATTAAGATTTGATTATATCAAAAGAAAAAATATTTCAAGGACAGGATATTGGATTATATTGACAATGTAATGTCAAGTAGATTACGTTGTCCAAATTTACAAACCAAAAAAGTGGTAAATTTTGTTCACATCTGAGAGGTTGGCCTCTGTTTTGATTGCGAATCACCTGTGTTCCAGTTGGAATTCTCATAAGGTGGCAAGGAGAGGGACTTGACAATCTTGGTTAGCCTTTGCTCTCGCGGCATCGAAGGTTTTGGGAGGCTTTTCCCTTTCTTCAGGTTGTTGTTGGGTTTAACGGTAACGGCCATCTCGACATCTCCGACGACGACCACTCCGTCGGCGGTGGCGTGCTTCCCGACGTCGTCTTCTTCCTTGGTCTGCTTCTCTCCTCTGTACATTGCGTAGAGGACCAGCTGTGCAGTGCCAAGGAGGAACCCAATGCCATTTGGAACCTGCAGGTGATCATCAACAGTACCATAACTTTATTAGTAGTAGTTGACTGCAATTAAAACAGTTAGGCCTCGTTTTTTGTACACTGTAATCGTAATCGTAATCGTAATCGCAATGTAATCAAATGAAAAAAAAAATATTTTTTTTCTATTTGATTACATTGCGATTATGATTACATTACAATGAACCAAACGGGATCTTACTGTGGACACCTGCACCCAACATGGCTCTGATGGCCATTGCCCATCAAATGTCTCCATTGAGCATCTAAGTTTTTGGTAGGTCTGGTTTTTTTTGGACATGATATTGGAGACGAACATGTTTGATCTAAACCAGATATTGATCCAGCTTTGAACGGTAGGATCTGGTCCTCAAAAGGAGCTCCAATTTTCAAAACATGTAAGATACTGATATACATAAAATTGTAGAGGTAAAGAATATTTTATTAAGATTTTAACATGTTTTTGCATAAATTGTAGCGGAATATTTGAAACATAGTATGATATTTCTTATCGGATTTTAAGCTTATACAAGTACAGCACGAATCCAAATTCCTCAGCCGTAGAACAAAAACAGGATTCTGGTATCCGATCGGTTGAACCAGTCAATTCGTGAGCCAATACGTTGTTTTTGGGTTGGTTTAATACGATTCACTTTTTTTTCCCAAAAAATCCGGTCGACCTGGTCGATCCAGCCGACTAAACCACCAAACCATCTGACTCGGGTAGAATTTGAACCGATTTGATCCTAACTTTTGATTTTTGTTTTGAACTTTACATGCAATCAAAATTAATATGTATGTTTTTTGACTAACTCTACTATGAAAATCATGCAGAACTTATAAGTAGCATATATGTAATTGTGTACTATATAACATATTTAATGTTAGATTACAGGTCCATCTAAAAAAACATGTAATATTATAAGCATGTATATAACTCGTTCAACCCAAATTAATCTATTAGTTGGACGGGTTTGACCTAATTTATTCATATCATATAGATGTCCAGTCAGATTTTTAGTGCATGGGTTAGGACACTTACCCCAATGAAAAAGTCCTTGACAAGAGAAGAGTAGGCACTCCACACCCCAGCATTGAGAAATAGGAAAAAGGAGAGAGAGAATGGCATGTACTCCACACTCTTCAACTGCACCACCAGTTTCTGCCTTGAACGAGATGTATCGACAACAAAATGTTAAAGTCTCCAAACAACCGACTTTTGAACAAACCTAAATGGTGTTAAAATGCATGTTATGTGCATATATACCATATGTTTATAATAGTAATGGGAGTTGAAAACAGTAGAGCCAAAAAATATATAATACAGCCCGTATAAAATCTCGTACGTAATATAGGATATCTCCAAAAAAAAAATTTATTACAAAGTCTGTTGTTAACTATTCCTTCTATAATTAAACTAAAGATTGTAAGGATTAATGTCAAACACATTTTCGAAGCTCATGCAACCAAAGAAGCGACCTTTACTCAAAATATGCAAGTTGCTCATTTAAGACCGAAACCAACATAATATTTATTTAGTTTTAAGATTTCATATAATATTCAAATTTACATTAGATCTTTATATCGGCGAGATGAAAATTTGGGTAGATCATTGATTTGATCGTTTAAAATGGATAACTAAACATAAATTTTGAATATAATAAGACCCATAAAACTAAACACAAAATTTAAATATTATGTAGACATAATTAACGATCAACTCAAATCAACCGTCTAGACGAGAAATTTAGAGCTGTCAAGTAGGTCAGGCAGGCCCGGCCCGACATAAAATTTGGGTGGGTCAGGCCAGCCAAGGCCGGACCACTCGGACCCATAACCTGTATCAGACCTAGGGGTGTCAACGGATGCTTATCGGTACGGACAAGACAATATCCGTATCCGTATTCGATTTTTTTTTTGTAATATCCGAATCCGATCCGATATCCGAACAGATATCTCTTTTGACACTCTGAATTCGTATCCGTCTAGTTTAACGGATATCGGATAATATCCGATCCGATTAGCTAAAAAAATTCGAATGCTAGTATTTGAATATCCGAAATCCGAAATATTAAAAATTTAGTTATTATCCGAATATCCGAAATCCGAAATATTAAAAATTTAGTTATTATCCGAATATCCGAAAACCAAATTCAATTTCTCTACATATTTAAGTCCTTTCTTCTTCTGTTGTAAATTATAATTAATATATATTACTATTATATATAAATTATATTGTAATTAATTTATGTAGTCAGTTGAGAATAAAATACTTTAATCTTCTCTATTAATTAATATATATTACATATACATTATACTATAATATAATATATATAAAATTTTGGATATCCGAATTCGATATCCAAATTCGATATCCGAAATTTGCAATTTAAAGTCGGATCGGATATTAACGGAATCGAATACCTTAATATCCGAATTCGTATCCGAAAATGGATAATATCCGAAAAATATTCGGATATCCGAATCCGATATCCGAAATTTCGAAAAATATCCGAAAGTTCGGATACGGAATCGGATCGAATTCGAATTTTCGACTATCCATTGATAGGTCTAATCAGACCGGCCGGATTGGCTTCCCAAGGATTTGTGTTCCAAGTTCGATACTTGAAAACTGTTAACTGACAATATATTAGTATCAGCTAACAAAGCTCCACATTAATTTGCAGTCAGTGTTATACTAGTATCCAAGAGTGTTAATTTGCAGTCAGTGTTATATTATTATTCAATGAGTCTCGGTTTATGAGTCTTCTTTACAAAATAGTTGTCCGAAGTTTAATCCAAAATCGAAAAAACTGAGTATGTTTAGAAGTCTTTTTTACATCAAGTAATCTAGGTCTTTGTGTAATGTGAGTTTGGATGTTCTTTGAAGGAAAAGGTTGGTGGTGGTAGTGAAACAACATCTCTGCGGACTGGGCTGGGCTAGACCTGGACTTCGGATCGGGCTGAACCGGACCTATCTTATGTACCGATATATGTGGCCCAACATGACTCAATATACTAAATCACTATTTTTTTGATCGAACTCGTACCAGACTGGATCGGTCCTGCCCAATTGACACGTCTAGACGAGAGCAAAATCTATTTTGGGCAATATAAAAATTTAAGCACAAATTTTAAATATTGTATTCGAACTACATAATCCTAAAATATACCATGGCGGCCAATGGTGCAGCGTACATCCCGACCGTCAGAGCCGCACCCATGGACCCTATCACGAGAAGCCTTGTCTGTCCGCGCAGAGCAAAATAGGTCACGAACACCACTGCTCCATACAAGCCCACGTTCAGCAAAGCCACCACCTTCATCATGCTCAGCTGAGCCAAATTCATGTCACAACAACAAGGTCAGTGTTCTTAGCTCGTGGAAAACACCTATTGGACACGACACGCTAAAAAATACACTAAACCTGTGCCAGAATTAATGTGTCCTTATCAGGGCCGCCCTAGGGTAAGCCGGATAAGACTCGGGGCTTGGGCAATCCCCTCTGCTAGGACGACCTTTTATGCTCAGCATGATTCCACCAAAAGGTCTGGGTCACGGATGACCCCCAGGACCAGCTGACAATAAGGGTCAAGGGGCAACCAAAATTAGCTCCAGAGTAGGACAACCCAACCCTCCGACCTGGCCCTGGTTCTTATATGTATCGTGTCGTGTCATTTTGTATCCCTGTGTCTGTGCTACGTAGAACAATATATATATATATATATATATATATATATATATATATACTAGTCATAACCCGTGCCCATAGGGCATGGTTCATTTAAGGTATTCTCCCCTCAAAATCTTGGACCCCCAATTTTAAACGAACAATAATAATTATGAGGCCCCACCCGGTGCAGCCATTATGAGTGCAAACCCCACTCTTTGGATTCCCCATAAAACCCCACTCTCAATAATGCTCATTTTCCATAAACCCCACTCTCAATAATGCTCATCCACAACTATTATGAGTGCAAACCCCACTCTTTGGATTTTCCATAAAACCCCACAACCGTTGATTCACCAAGATTAAATCCCAACCACTCTTTATCTTGGCACAGTCAGCCCTAGAATTCAAAAACCTTTGTGTTTTGTATAATAGATATATATATATATATATATAAACTAACGCACCCTTGTATCCTTGTTGGAATAGAGGAGGAAGAGCATAACGTAGATGGCTTGCAGGACGGTGCCGGCTCCGTTGACGGTGACGAGGAGTAAGCCGTCGGTCTTGAGAAGTCCGTAGTAAGTCCACATGGATGTGGTCAGGAGAGTGGTCACGTATGGCAGCCATGTGTACTTCTCCGTCGATTTCTTCTTCATCACCCTCCAAAATGTGCTTCTGCATGCAATATGCAGCAGTACCATTAATCAAACACACCACATGATCATAAAATTGGCTTACCAGAACTTGGTTTCGGAAACGCTCCTGTTGTGTCCACGTGAGACACAAATCCGACTGACACTGGACATTCCAAAATATACTAAAATCTAATATAGGAATACAAAATACAGAGAAGAAAAAAAATTGACCGCGGAGGAGCCATGCCCCAACGTGTCAACCCTCCAGCACCACACCGGGCCCACCCTGATTTTTCGGCAACCCTCCTACAATGGAGGGACCACACGTGGCCCGCAGGCCATATTGCATTCTAAACTCGCAGGCAACGTAGCAGTCTCCATACAAAATATTCAACGCCGCAACCCCGAACCACAACCCCGAACCACAATTCGATAATTTTTGTGTGCGTGGTGGAGAAACGGACTTCAACAAATAAGAAGAACTCACATGTGTCATGTTGTTGCAACCTATATCACGTCGTATCGTGTCCTATTTGTACCGGAAAAAAGATAAAAGTTAGAAGAACTCACGTGTCATGTTGTTCGTGTCGTATTTGTACCGGAAAGGGAAAAAAAGAAGTAAGAAGAACTCACATGGGAGAAGCAAAGACTAATATGGAGATGACATTCCCTGCCAAAGCAAACGCAACATATTATAGTTTCTATGCATAATTAGTCCAAATTTAAATTAAACTTAGTATAAGTACTGATTAAACTTACCAAGAATTCCCACAAGGAAGCTCGAGTCAGCTGCCATGGAAAAACAAGCTTGAATATAATTGATAACAATTGGCTAGCGACTTCTCAATTTCTCAAGAGCGAGCAGTAGTAGAGTAGCAGTAGTAGAGCGAGCATGGCAACGTACATATATATGTGGAGGAGAAAGAATAGAAAGGAGGGGGTACGTGGCTAAGTGTACATCAACTGATTAATCTCTCTGGCATCAAATTTTCTTTTTTGGACTCGTTTTCCTTTCAAAATAATTAAATTTGTAGGTGGTTGAGAAATGAGGATCATATCTCATACGTTTGTATGGAATATCCATACTCTCTCGGTGTCGGTGTCCTCACCACCACCCAATAAATAGATGAGCCTACTTCAATAAGAGGCAGATCTAATAGTAGTCGGGGATGGGATGGACTATTTTTCATTTTTTATATAAATTTTTTTTAGGACATGTCAACATCGAGTCTATTCTATGCCAGTCTAACTACTAGGTTACTAGCCTAACCTAGTTTATATTTTTGGATCCGCCTCTGCTTCAATTCAATTGCGTGTTCGCCCTCACTTCTCACACCAAGGATACATAGAGTAAAATTTCATGTCGGCTACGAATTTGCGGTTCTTGTCATCGTGATGATGTTGTGTTGGGAAGAAAGGTGGAGCTAGTTGGGGTGAGAACTATTCAATTTTGGATCAATACGAATCGAATGAGAGATTTGATTTGGTTTGAGAAAAAAAAAAATTTGATTCGATTTTGATTTTGAAAGTACTAAAAAAGCAACTCGTCTTCGATTTTGAATTTCGGTTATAGTCTAAAATCGAATATAACTTATGGAATTGTTACAAACCCTCAATTTTATGCATACTTATGATTGAAAATGTGTATATTTAAAAACAATACTTCTATGTGTCTTTTAGAGTTAAAACTTGATAATTTAACAATTAGTCAAATTTTAAAATAAACTTTAAAATACAAGAATCATATATAAAATTATAAAATTTTAATATAATTTAACCACAATTTTAGTTTTGGGTTGGCTCATGAAACAATAAAAACAATCCTATCGAACAAACTGAATAAATCGAATCGTTTATCATTAGGTTACGATTATGGCTAATTTTATTTCGATTTTGAATTTTTAGAACTTTAGTTTATTCGATTTTGACTATTTTGCCACTTTGAAAGTGGTGCCGCATAGTGTGATCTCCTTTTGAGAATGACCAAGTGTTAGACATTCACGTATGATTTAAATTTTATTTATAGTGATAAGTGTCGATCAACAAAAAAAGAAAAGTTCTAGCAAACCGACAGGGGCGACCACTCGGTCGAAACCGACATCACGTGTCGTCCTCCTATTGACCGGGTCGCGGGACCCACAAAAATCAACCTTCTGTTTTTATCGTTTAAAAATTCTAACCAATAGAAAGTGTCACGTGACATCAGTTCACGGGTCGATACCTTGCCGTCTGTGAAAAAGCATTGGGAAAAAAAAACAAGAGAGGGCAGTGCTATTGCTTGCAAGTGTGGGAGAGTTGATGGGTGGGAAGTAAGTAGCTTGTAAGTGCGACGAAAGTGAGTTACATCTACATACTTTGTCTGAAGAGGACGTCCTGTCCGTAGGTGGTAGGCTAGGATTGCGTTTGGATGGAGTAGAAGAAGGTTAGCAAAGTATTTTCCAAGCCAATTTATTGTGCTTGAAATTGTTTCTTGTGCATCCTAGTACTAGTTTGGCTGGCCCTTTAAATTACAATTGGGCTTTATTTTGAGCAGAAACCTAGACGGTCAAGCTGGCCCATTGAGTATTCTGGAAATGAGCTTTTGGCAGACATTTATCATGGAAATGGACTGACAATTGTTAATATTTGACTCTTGGGATTGCTTATTTAAGATGGATTCTACTTAGGTTTTTGGAATGCAGTCACAAATGTCTCCAACCCTATTGTCTTGTTAAGTGTTGTGAGTCTTAGGTGGCTCCTATGTGGCATGAGCCACAAGACAATATTTTGTTTATGTGGCAAAATTATATCTCAAAAGACAATGAGATAGAAAAACTCTCTCCAATGCAAAAGTATTGAGGAGACAATAAAAAGTATTTTTTCCAACTTCCAAGGCAACTTCTTCAACTTTTTTATAAATATTTCTATTCATAATTGATGATGTGGAGACAAAGTCATTGTGAAGTGCATTATCTAGATCTAGACAACCAACTTCACATTCTCCTTGCCATGTCATTGCCATGTCAACTTTATATTTTATTCTACATTTGCATTGGAGAAGAATTTTTCTATGTGGCAACTGTTATTGCCGGGGCACAATTTTTTTCGATGGAAAACTGAAATTTCGTAACAATTGTATAAACAATCGTTATTACGTAACACTTCACAGAAGGTACGTAAGAGAAATTTCAACTAGTGCTACTCTTCACAGAAGATGCACAGAACGTAACACTTCACAGAAGGTACGTAAGAGAAATTCCACTAGTGCTATACTTCACAGAAGATGCACAGAACGTAACACTTCACAGAAGGTACGTAAGCAAAATTCAATTAGTGCTACACTTCACAGAAGGTGCGCTAATAGAATTCTGACAATATCAACGCAAACACTTCACCGAAGGTGCGCTAATAGAATCCTAATAAAACCAACAAAGAAAGAGACAGGCGAAAGGTAGAAAACTCCTGCTGGGGTGAATGATCACCATTGCTCAAAGCTTTATTCGCCCTACACGAATAGCTTCCAGGAACCAGCAAGTTCGTCGAAGAACTTGGAACACTCTGCTCTTCTGACTCCTCGGATGAACTCGAACTCCTGTGCAAAAACGAAACGCTGGAACAATACGTCTCTTCTCTCTCACAGCCTCTAAACACTTGTAAACTTTCTGTCTACTACTTGTGTATTAGTCTCTGTCTACTACTTGTGAGAGAGAAGGAGGAGGCCTTATATAAGCCCCTGCAACAACTGCCCGGTTAGCACAATGTTAGGGAAGTGGTAGTAACCACCCCGAACATGGAGCAACCGCTCAGAACATGCAAGGACACGTTCTACTGGAAGTTGTGCCACCAGCGTAATTTGTACTTTACGCATACAGCCCTTTTACGCACCCTACGCATACTACGCACTCTACGCACACTGTGCACTCTACGCACGCTGCGTACGCTGCGCACACTGCGCGTACTGGGCGTACTGGGTTGCGTACTGGACTGCGTACTTGGGCCAGCGTAACTGGGCTCGCGTAACGTGGTCGCGCAAGTGGCTCGCGCAACGAGCGCAACTTAAGCGCACTATGTGCCTAGCGACGATGCTGACGTGCTAAGTGCAAAGTGCGCCAACAAAACGCCACATTATGCCTCATGAGCCCTTGAGCCCGAGCCCGAGTCCGAGCCCGAGTCCGAGTCCGAGTCCGAGTCCGAGTCGCTAAGCCCCTACGGGGCTTAGCTCCTATGGAAATAAATTTTCCAAGTGCAAAAAGCATGAATGCTTTCATTGTTGATTTTAGCCTTTTTCTCATTAGAAAAATAATCCCACATGGCAAACCCATGTGCACCTCCACACTACATGTGCATCTCCAATAATAGCAAAGCTAATATATAGAGATACAAACCATTTGTTTTTTCCGATGTGGGACTAAACCTTTCTAAAGGAAAAACCAAAAACCCAACAATCCCCCACATATCTCTATATATATGGATATAAGTGTTCCCCACAGTAACTGTCCATCATGCATTAGGAGAGATGTCGCTGACGACTTGAATCTTTCCGCATGGGTCAAAAATTAAACTATAATACAAGAATGGACTAAGCCTTGAATTCTGCATCATAGCTGAAATTCTTTCCACTCACATAATGTAGTTACATGTGCTTCTGGCTACACATTAAAGGCCCTGTGCCAGCCTGATTTCAGTGTATAATTTTGGGCGTCTACAAGTTTACCCTCAAGAGACGGCCTGATATCTCTGTCCATACACTATAGGTGAGTTCATTATAAAGAGACATGGCATGAAGCGCTTTGCGCTTCCCTTGCGGTGCTACGCCGCTATGACATGGCTTAAAGCCGAGGCCTTACCCCGTACCGGAAACCTCATCGTAGTGTCATACTACTGTAGCATGAGGCAACTGCCTCTTTGTAGTGCCAAACTACCCAGCATGAAGCCTTAAGCTTCCTTGCGGTGTTATGTCGCAACGACATGGCTTACAAGGCCGAGGCTTTATCCCTAACCGGGTACCTCATGGTGGTGTCATGCCACTGTAACATGAGGAACTCCTCCTCTTTGTAGTGCTGACTACACCCCTCTTTATTTTTAACATACAGCATTAGGCTAACTGCCTATTTGCGGTGCTATGCCGCTGTGACTTGGCCTGCTAAGTCGAGGCTTTATCCTATTCCTGGGCAGCACCCCACATATAGGAACCTCATTGTGGAGTCACCCTACTGTAGCATGGAGTTTCACTCCTTGTAGTGATGCTCTACCGTGCTTCCTGTAAAGCACACCAGGCATTCACTCTGCCTGAGAACTCATTAAGGCAATTAAGCCAACCTTCCCACAGGAACCGTTTTCCGCAGAAAATAACAGTAGACAACAGTGGTTGTAGGTCCGTAACCTCTCCATGCCCATTAGAACATGTACCCACCGTTCCTGATACTCTTCAGTTAATGGTCCTCCCTTGAACCAAAAGCTAGATGCCTAGTAGATAAATCTTTGAACTAATAGCATAAAACTTTATGGTAGAAATACAATAACTAATATCAGAATGCCTTCAAGCCTATTTTACATGCTGAGTCATCGACCAGCTGGCGCTTGAGGCCCTTGGTGAACGGATCCGCCAGATTTTCCTGACTCCGAACATCAATCACTGCAATTACACCTCTCTTAATAAGATCGTGTACTGCCCTGTACTTTAACCGCACAGTCCTCTTCTTTCCGTTGAAAAGGTTATTTGATGCCACCGTCGCAGTCGCCTGGTTGTCGCAGTATATCGGTATTACCGGTATTTGCGCCCCAACCACTGGAAGATCATACATGAGCTCCCGAAGCCATTCTGCTTCCTCGGCTGCAGTATCAAGTGCAAAGAACTCAGATTCCATGGATGACCGCGAGAGCATAGTCTGCTTCTTCGATTTCCACGATATAGCAGCTCCACCCATTGTAAAAATATATCCACCTGTGGACCTCTCGCTCTCCAAATCTGAGCACCAGCTGGCATCACTGAAGCCTTCCACTACCTGCGGATCTCCGCTGTAGTACAGTGCATATGTCTGAGTCTTCTTGAGATATCTCATAACCCGTTTCACAGCTTTCCAGTGTTCAACACCTGGGTTGCTCGTAAAACGACTCAACATTCCCACGACGAAAGCTATGTCAGGCCTTGTGGCAGTAGTAGCATACATCAAACTTCCGATTACGCTTGCATACTCCAGCTGCCTGACGCTTTCCCCTGAATTAGGCTTCAGCTTCAGATCACACCTGTACGACGTATCAATTCCTGGAAGATCCTGATACCCATAACGAGTGATCATTTTCTCAATATAGTGAGACTGTGACAGCGCTAGTCT
The DNA here is from genome assembly GCA_029216955.1 of Iris pallida. Lineage (NCBI taxonomy): Eukaryota > Viridiplantae > Streptophyta > Magnoliopsida > Asparagales > Iridaceae > Iris > Iris pallida. The sequence goes on along the minus strand of JANAVB010041816.1, from coordinate 8,340,665 downwards.
AGTGTCTGTCCGGATGTTCTTGATCCCTAAGATCACATCAGCTTCCCCCAAGTCCTTCATACTGAACTTGCTCGAGATGAACCTCTTTGTCTCCGTGACACAGCTCATATCCGTACCTAGGATGAGCATGTCGTCCACGTACAAACAAACGATCACACCTCTTCCATCAGCGAACTTGGTGTAAACACACTTGTCCGTCTCGCTGACCATGTAGCCATTTGACCTTATAACCTTGTCAAATTTCTCATGCCACATCTTGGGAGCCTGTTTAAGACCGTACAAAGATTTTACCAACTTGCAAACTTTGTCTTCAAGACCCTTGACGACAAATCCCTCTGGCTGTTGTATGTAAATCTCTTCGGTCAGCTCGCCATTTAGGAAAGCCGTATTCACATCCATCTGATGTATCACCATCTTATGTATTGCTGCAAGAGCAATCAACATCCTGATAGTGGTCATCCGGGCAACTGGAGCATACGTGTCAAAATAGTCAATCCCCTGCTTCTGAGAAAACCCCTTGGCTACCAACCTAGCCTTGAACTTATCAATAGTTCCGTCTGCTTTCATCTTCTTCTTGAAGATCCATTTGCATCCGATGGGTTTAGCTCCTTCAGGAAGATCAACCAACACCCAAGTGTTATTTGAGGTGATGGAATCAATTTCATTGTCAATCGCCTCCTTCCAGAAAACTGCATCTCTGGTCTTCATCGCCTCATCATATGTAAGCGGATTCTGCAAGGGAATCTTCCATAGCATTCCGGATAAGCAGCCTGCAAATACTATTTTCCCTTTTCCATTTTGCTTGCAGTTTAGTAGCCGCGGTGATTGCGGCAGCAGACCCAACATCTGGAACAGCAGGTTCTTCCTCCAAAAGCACGTGATCTACGTCTTTGAGTTGAAGGGTGAGATATACCTTTCTCTTCCAGACTTGATAATGTTCCCCATCAAACTTTTCTAACTTGCAAAAGTCAGAATTGAATAGTGAAACATTAATATTTTCCATCGTAGCAATAAAGCTTTGAGATTGTCATTGCCGGGGCACAATTTTTTTCGATAGAAAACTGAAATTTCGTAACAATTGTATAAACAATCGTTATTACGTAACACTTCACAGAAGGTACGTAAGAGAAATTTCAACTAGTGCCACTCTTCACAGAAGATGCACAGAACGTAACACTTCACAGAAGGTACGTAAGAAAAATTCCACTAGTGCTATACTTCACAGAAGATGCACAGAACGTAACACTTCACAGACGGTATGTAAGCAAAATTCAATTAGTGCTACACTTCACAGAAGGTGCGCTAATAGAATTCTGACAATATCAACGCAAACACTTCACCGAAGGTGCGCTAATAGAATCCTAATAAAACCAACAAAGAAAGAGACAGGCGAAAGGTGAAAAACTCCTGCTGGGGTAAATGATCACCGTTGCTCAAAACTTTATTCGCCCCACACGAATAGCTTCCAGGAACCAGCAAGTTCGTCGGAGAACTTGGAACACTCTGCTCTTCTGACTCCTCGGATGAACTCGAACTCCTATGCAAAAACGAAACGCTGAAACAATACGTCTCTTCTCTCTCACAGCCTCTAAATACTTGTAAACTTTCTGTCTACTACTTGTGTATTAGTCTCTGTCTACTACTTGTGAGAGAGAAGGAGGAGGCCTTATATAAGCCCCTGCAACAACTGCCCGGTTAGCACAATGTTAGGGAAGTGGTAGTAACCACCCCGAACATGGAGCAACTGCTCAGAACATGCAAGGACACGTTCTGCTGGAAGTTGTGCCACCAGCATAATTTGCACTTTACGCACACAGCCCCTTTACGCACCCTACGCATACTACGCACTCTACGCACGCTGCGTACGCTGTGCATACTGTGCACTCAACGCACGCTGCGTACACTGCGCACACTGCGCGTACTGGGTTGCGTACTGGGCTGCGTAACTAGGCCAGCGTAACTGGGCTCGCGTAACGGGCCGCGCAACGTGGCTTGCGCAAGTGGCTCGCGCAACGAGCGCAACTTAAGCGCACTATACGCCTAGCGACGATGCTGACGTGCTAAGTGCAAAGTGCGCCAACAAAACGCCACATTACGCCTCATGAGCCCTTGAGCCCGAGCCCGAGCCCGAGTCCGAGTCCGAGTCCGAGTCGCTAAGCCCCTACGGGGCTTAGCTCCTATGGAAATAATTTTCCCAAGAGCAAAAAGCATGAACGCTTTCATTGTTGATTTTAGCCTTTTTCCTATTAGAAAAATAACCCCACATGGCAAACCCATGTGCACCTCCACACCACATGTGCATCTCCAATAATAGCAAAGCTAATATATAGAGATACAAACCATTTGTTTTTTCCGATGTGGGACTAAACCTTTCTAAAGGAAAAACCAAAAACCCAACAGCAACCATTTTTTCTAAACTCACAATAGGATTGGAGACCGTCTTCGAAAGGACTGGTACCGAAATCCCCAATTCTCGATATAATATCCTAGTATTTTCTCTCAAAGTTTCACTGGCCCTAAAATGTATCACTTGTTTTTGTGGATATATGCCTTAGTCTAAAATGTAACATCGGTCCTACAACATGGCCTATACTTGTTGGTACCGAAATATCCAATTCTTGAAATCCCCAAAGTCTGGACATACCCTCACTTTTTGCGATATACGGCATAACGTGTGTAATTTTGTGTACGCTGTATTTTATGTCATTTGGGTCCACAGTCTACAATTTTCACACACACAACCATACGTCTCTGTAAAACCCACATTTCTTGTTAAGTCTAATTAACTAACAATTGACTTAAGCTCATTAGCTACCCGACCCATAATCTGTTTGACTCATCTATCTGTTACCCATTCCCCAGTCATTCTCTCCGATCCACTTTCTCAGGCACCACACCCTCCCCCCTCACGTAATAATACACAGAAACCTTTCTTCCCCATTAGACAAAAAAATTACATAACCGCCCACCTTCCCAAACCCATATTTCCTCCCTCCATACTTCTCCGATTCCGAAACCGATCCCAGCCCGACGCCCCCCGCGATGCCCTAGTCGCGTCAACACCTCACTCGGACGTCTTCCCCGCGTTCCCGACCAACCGTCCTCGTGCCCGCCGGCCGACCGCCCCGCGCCAACCGGCGACCACCCCGCATGGCGTTCGCCCACCGTCGCACGTCCGTAACGCCTCCGCGCGCACAGCAGCAGGCCGCTGGCCTTTTTCGGTGCCGCCAACTCCGCCTCTCTGGCCGCGTGACCAGTGCCCGTGCGCCGTCCAGGCCGCACCCCACGCGCCAACAGCTGCGTGGTCGCCCCGGGCGTCCCGCCTCCCGTGCGTTCGCGCGTGTTCTACGTATCCGTGCGCGCGTTTTCCACTTGCGTACGCGTTCCGCGTGCGTTCCGAGTTCAAGGCCTCTCCTCGGTACTCCGTCATCAACCATCTGGTATGCCCCTGACCCCCCCTCTTTCTGTTAATTTTATATAATATAAAATATGTTCCTATTCCGACCGAAATTGACAGAATAAAGCTATGTCAATTCCGGGATAGATAGATAGATAATAGTAGTTTCCTAACTGCGACCATAGGTTTTGTAGTAAATCTTTGTAATCTATTAATATCGCGGATAGTTTGTCTATTAATAATGTAACGTCCCAGAACCAGAATACTGGAGAGCAGAGACGAACATAGCCAGCTACGTATAATGAAATGGAATCCACCTCACTATACGGTCACGGCTGTCTAGATATATGAGGGTTTAACTACAAGCCATCAGTCTCTTAAGGTCATGAACAAGTCTAGTATCTCAATCACAAGCAAGTAAGTAAATGTTACAAGATGTAAGATCACCAAATATATAATATTAAGGCATCCCAAACATTACATATTCAGCTGATCATGAAGCTAGTCATTACAAAATGTCAAGACTAGCAAGAGTTTCAATCATACATGATCAACCTTAGTATCTGTCAATCATGTTACCGCCCGTAGGCAGACAATAATAAGGTGCAACCGAGCTAACACGTGCTCGTCGGCTAAACGCTTCAAAAGAATATTTTTACAATAGAGTGGGAGAGCCAAAATAAATCCACTCGTTGCCAGGATTTCGTCTAGTGGTCACCATCTGGCTGGAAGGTCGGTAGATCCTCTAGTGCTGCTCCGAAATCTGGCCATACAAAGCCAGCTGGGTCAGATCCCAGAAAGAGCAAGTGCCACAAAGGAGGCTTCACTTAGAAACTAAAACCAGCAATTAGCACAAGAATATAATTACATAATAAAAGACAGTAATTAAGGAAAAGCATGACAGATGATATACGATGAGATAACCATGGGACTATTCAGATAACCATGTTACAACCCGTAAACCAAACAAGGACTGGGGTTGTAACCCTTCGTCTGAACAGAACTTGGTTTCTCCCACCATTTATCGGCAAGATAAAATAAGAAATCAGGTCATGTGACAAACTTGCACAAGATCAAGACAAGACTGATTTAGACTCCATCCAACAATTTACGGCCAAACAATAAGTACGGCTTGATACTTTAACTAACTAGGGTTACCACAGGCCTAGTTACTAGGAAGATGCAGCGAGATTATTCCAACAGCCATAAGCCCTGCAGACCATCCAGGCTATTCGGGCGCAATTAGGGGTTGAATTCAAGTGGGTACATCATCCAGGAAACGTATGTACCCTTAGGTGACTTAGAGGGTGCAACACATGACAGTGTGTTGGAAATGTGCCCTATTCGACGGCAGGCTACAGATCCCAAGTGGGACGTCCAGATAACGGGATTGCCTGTAGCTGAGAAATCTCTTCATGACTACTGTGTTATTCTAGTTATTAGTCTTAGTCCTTTTTAGTAGGTACCCCTGACCGTGGTACTCAGGGGTCCCTGTCCTAAACATGATGCAAGACAAGACGGATTTATTTGTACAAGCACAATCGTCCACGGTGTCCAGGTCATTCATTCTATCACGTCATGTCATGCCATGTTAGCCGTCGCAACAACATGTCAAGATATATCATGTCAGGTTTGTCATGTCAGGAGTGCGCCACGATGGGCCACTATCATGTCATGTTTATCATGTCAAGTTATCATGTCAAGTTTACTGTCAAGAGTGCGCCACGATGGACCACTATCGTGTCATGTCATTTGTCAAAAGTGTACCACAACGGGTCACCATCATGGCATGTCATTTGTCAAAAGTGTACCACAACGGGTCACCATCGTGTCAGGGAACAATTAATATGGCACAAGCATATATGTAGTAATTAAATATTAGCAGGGACAAGGGCTGTGGGAGACTCATGCGGCTGAAAAAAAAATTGGGCCATATGCGGCCAGCAAATAATAGGCCATATGCGGCCAGCAAGTAATAGGCCATATACGGCCAACAAGTTGCATGCAAACAAATGCCAGCAATTAATTTAATGCTAATAAGCTTGCAAGCAAATGCATGCAAGGCCATACAAGCAAGCAATTAAAGCTAATGCACGTGCATGCAAGCGGCCATGCAATTAGATTGCATATGCGACCAGCAATTGGATTGGGCCATATGCGGCTACAATTGGCAATGGCCATATACGGCCAAAAATATCCAAAGGCCATATGCGGCCACAAATAATAATAGCCATACGGCCAAGAGCTACTGGCCATGCAAAATAGCACATGCGGCCAAGCTTAGCTAAGTAGCATATGCGGCCAAGCTTATATATAAGCATGCGGCCAAAACTAATAATCCATGCAGCCAGCAATTGTAAGCGGCCAACACTAATAATCCATGCGGCTTAGCAATGTATGCGGCCAGGGATGTATAAGCATGCAAAGCTAAATGCATGCAAGGCTAATACAAATGCTAAAAAGCATGCGGCTGCTTGCAAATGCTAATGCATGTTGCTAATACATGCAAGCTTAGATGTTTAGCTAAATATTAAATGCTTATTCCATGCAAGCAAAACAGGTTGCATGCAAAATTTACTGCTAATGCTAATGGCAAATATTTAATGCAAGCAATATTTAATATTATTTGCTTGCATGCAAAATGCAAGCAAATATTTAATGCTAATGGCCAAAGGCCATGCAGCTCACTTAACAATATTTAATGCTAATGGCCAAAAGGCCCATGCGGCTATGAATTGGCAAATTGCCATGCGGCTAACCTTGTGTTGGCCATATGCGGCTGACAATTTAATTCCATGCAAGCAAAAGTGTAATGCATGTGGTTCGTATTACGTATTTTTGGAATACGTGTACGTATTTTATTCTGTATTGCATGATTCCTTGCTTAGCTCTTCCTTCATGACTTGGTTATTCTTGGTTCGGGTTGGCTTGGTTCGGTTGGGATTGTTTTTGGTTCATCATGAACCATGGATGAACCCCCTACCTACCACCAACCATAGTATTTATTACCCTTTTTCCTTCTCTCTCTTCATTAATATCATCTTCTTCCTCCTTATTTACTTCCTTACCTACCAGAGAGAGGGAGAGAGAGGCCTAGGCAAGTGCAACTTGTTTCATGGAGGAACTCCAATTTTATTGCTTCATTCTCTTCCTTACTGTATTCTAAAGCACTTTAGTACTTGACATTTTTAATTTCCATGGCTAGATTCTTGTAGATCTAAGTTATTTCATTTTCGAATTTCTTGGGTTTTGATCTACTTAATCTTGTTATTTCTATGTTTTGATGGTTCCATATTGTAGAGCATTTTATTCTGTCCCATTTTGACCTATGGAAGTTCGGATTTGGACTCCGGATGAAGGTTTTATGGAGCTTGGAAGCATGGATTCTTGGCGTTCTTCTTCTCGGAAGCTTGGAGAAGAAGAACAGTGCAAGACTTGACCGCATGAATACTTCATGCGGCAAGTGATTTCGAGCCGCATGAGCCTTCATACGACAGTTCTGGCCGCATGGGCTTGACTTGGCCGCATGACAATTCATGCGGCAAGTGACTCTGCTGCATGGGACTCTCAGCCGCATAGGCTGGATCCCATTCCTGGCCGCATGGACTTCTCTCCTAATTGAGACGCATATGTGCCCATCATTTCCTGGCCGCATGGACTTTTCCCCACTTAGCCGCATATGCGCCCTTGCCTCTCCTGGCCGCATGAACTTGTACTCCTTACTAGCCGCATGAGCCCTTGAACTGACCTGGCCGCATGAGCTCCTAACCGAGCCGCATGCACCCCCTTCATATCCTGGCCGCATAGGCATATAACCTGTCTGGCCGCATAAGGCCTTGCTCCCGAGCCGCATATGCATTAGCACCCTTGGCCGCATGAGGCTGAGTCCATTATCAGCCGCATATGCACCCTTCACTCCCAGCCGCATAAGCAGCCACATTGACCCAGCCGTATGGGCTTCTACTAAGCCGCATGCGCCTCCTTCTATACCCCGCCGGCCGCATGGACTTTCTTTCCGTCAACCGCATGCGCCTGACCCTATTAGCCGTATAGGCTGTTCTTTTTCCAGCCGCATAAGATCATTCCTGGCCGCATATGCCTTAGCCGCATGGCTCTCCTATAGCCCTGTGTATTGATATTTTATTAGATATTTTATGCTCATTTTATATCCTTACGCCTTTTGTCCTGAACTTGATAAATCACGATTTGATTGACATGATTGAAATAACAGTTGTAAATGACACGGTGTGACAAGTAAACATGACATGACCTGATAGTGGCCCGTCGTGGCGCACTCTTGACCAATACACTTGACATGATAACCTGACATGATAGTGGCCCGCCGTGGCGCACTCCTGACAAAGTACACTTGACATGAAAACCTGGCATGATATATCTGATAAGCTGTTGCGACGGCTACCTGACATGACATGACCTGTATAATTAATTCTGGACACCGTGGGCGTTTGTGCTTGTACAAATAATCCAGTCCTGTCTTGCATCATGTCTAGGAGGGGACTCCTGAGTACCACGGTCAGGAGTACCTATTGAAATGGGCTAAGGCTAATAACTAGATTAATATATTAGTCATGAAGAGATCTCCCAGCTACAGGCAATCCCGTTACCTGGGCACGCCTTGGGATCTGTAGCCTGCTGTCGAGTAGGGCACATTTCCAGCACACTGTCATGTGTTGCACCTTTCAAGCTACCTAAGGGTACATGCGTTTCCTGGACGATGTACCCCTCTGAATTCAACTCTAAATCTTTTAACCCGGGTAACCTGGATGGACTGCAGGGCTTGTGGCTGTGGAAGATTCTCATTGCATCTTGCTAGTAACTAGGCTTGTGATAACCCTAGTTAGTTAAAGTATCAAGCCGTAGTTCTTGTTTGGCCGTGAAATGATTGGATGGAGTCTAACCTGTCTAGTCTTGCCCTGATTTTGTCCCAGATTACTGCATAATCAGAATGCTTGTATTATTTTACCGATAAATGGTGAGAATTCCAAGTTCTGTTCAAACGAAGGGTTACAACCCCGGTCCTTGTTTGGTTTACGGGTTGTAACTTGGCTATCTGAATAGTCCCATGGTTATCTCATCGTATATCACCTGTCATAATTTTCCTTAATTACTGTATTTCATTTAAATTATATTCTTGTGCTAATTGCTGGTTTTAGTTCCTAAGTGAAGCCTCCTTTGTGGCACTTGCTCTTTCTGGGGTCTGACCCAGCTGGTTTTGTATGGACAGATACCGGAGCAGCACCAAAGGATCTCTCTGCTTTTCAGCCCGATGGTGGTCACCAGGCGTAACCAGGGCATCGAGTGGGTTTCTTTTTGTTCTTCCACTGTAATATTGTAAAATTATTCTTTTGAGGCGTTTAGCCGCCGAGCAAGTGTTAGCTCGGGTACATTTTACTTACTGTCTGCCTACGGGCTGTAACATGATTGGCAACCTAGGGTTGATCATGTATGACTAAAACTCTTGCTAGTCCTCACATTTTGTAACGACTAGCTTCATGATCAGCTGAATATGTAATGTTTGGGACGCCTTACTATTGTATATTTGGTGATCTTACATCTTGTAATATTTACTTATTTGTGATTGAGACACTAGGCTTGTTATTGACCTTAAGAGACTGATGGCTTGTAGATAAACCCTCATATATCTAGACAGCCGTGACCGTATAGTGGAGTGGATCCCATTTCATTATACGTAGCTGGCTATGTCTGCCCCCGCTCTCCACTATTCTGGTTCTGGGGCATGACATGGTTTAAGTGGTGGCCCATGCAGGTCTTGTAAATCAAGATATGTGAGGGTTTACCGAATAGATGTCTCAATCAGTATTCGTCCTTGATCTCTGCTCGTATCTTCTGAATCCCTGGATTCTTGTCCTGATCATATGCTTGTATCGTTGATCTGTCCTGGTCCTTCCTTATTGTTCATGTCGTCTTCTTCAGCGGCATTATTCGTGGTCTTACCGACCAGCAAGGCGGAGCACCTCCCGTGGACCAGCAGCAACCAGAAGATCAGGCCCAGCACTCAGGAGCAGCCTCCCGAGTCGTATCCACTGGAGGAGAGCCGCCAGTTCAGCCAATCCAGCCTGCAGAGCCTGATGATGGCACTTTGGTGGGTTTCATCAGATCATTGTTAGCTTCCCAAGATCGTCGAGGTGATGCATTGCACCAGGCAGTAGAAGATGCTCTGAACAGAGGCGGTCATCCAAGGAACAGTGCAGCGAATAGCTTCAAGCGCTTGAACCCACCCTTCTTTGACGGTAGTGAAGATGCTATCGCTGCAGACGCGTGGCTTTAGGATACCGAAGTCATTCTAGAGGCAGCCAGGACCCCAGAGGACGAGAAGGTGGCTGTTGTGCGCCTACAGTTACTAGATCTTGCCCGCAGCTGGTGGGCGGCGCAGGCCGTGGGATTAGTGACACCCATTGCTTGGACAGTATTCAGAGAGAGATTCTAGACTAAGTACTTCGATGCGGTGGCTCGGTACGATCTACAGACCAAGTTCACTAATCTGAAGCAAGGAGGCAGGACGGTCGATGGATATGCGGCCGAGTTCTCCAGGCTTAGTCGGTTTGCTCCCACCTTGGTGGCAATCGAGTATGATAGAGCCTAGCGGTTCCAGCAGGGGCTCCACCTCAACATTTTGCTGGCAGTGGAACAGTTTGAGCATCAGACTTTTGATGCAGTGTTGAGGGCAGCTAGGAGGCACGAGTATACCTCCCAGAGGATCGTGGACAAGACCGAAGGTCGGAAGCGATCTCACGGTCAGATGACCCAGTCGACAGCACCAGCCCCGGCAGTCAGGGCTTTGACAATTGGAACTCCAAGGCAGGCGGCCTCAGTAACGTCGGTTCAGCATTCAGCCCCGTCGTCCCCTCCGTAACAGAGGCAGAAGCAGTCTTCCGCAATGGGCTGCACTCATTGTGGAAAGCCCGGACACGTTGTTTCGGAGTGTCGCAGAGCACAGGGATTGTGTTTGGCTTGTGGGGCACCGGACCACAAGATAGGGTCCTGTCCGAGTAGGGCCAGTTCATCATCGGCCTTCTCTAGTCCCTCGGTAAGGGGACCAGCACCAGCACCAGCACCAGCACCAGTACAGCAACAACAGCAGTACCAGCCCCCGAGGCCATTGCCGCCTCAGACCCAAGTATTCCAGCAGCAGGAACCCCAATAATATGTCCTGGTCCAAGCTCAGACTCAGAATCGGCAGAGAGGTATCTGTGTCTTATTGTCTTGCTTTCCGCCGTCGTTATACGGGACACATGTCATGTTTCGTGTATCCTAATTACAACGGTATATCCCGGGCCCGAGCCATGTCCTAGATCATTCAAAAACGGTTATTGGTACCAACCTTTTCGTATGAGGAGAGGCCCGTGTCCTTGTTTGACCAAAGAGAGAGACCTCAAGCGCAAGACTATCAGTTTAGTTCGTGTTGCTTGAGTTCATCGCTCTTTGGGTGAGTCAACGTGGGAGCGTGAGGATGATATCCGATCGCGATATCCCGACTTGTTTGACTCGTGAGGTATAATGTCTTCCTTATGCCTCATGCCTTCGAATCCTTGCTTGCATGATTGATTGATTGTCTAGTATAGCTTTCTTGTTATTAGTATAGCTGGTCATTGCCCCTCTAGCCTCTTGATTAAATTCCGAGGACGGAATTCTTTTAAGGTGGGTAGAGTTGTAATGCCTGTGGTTCGTATTACGTATTTTTGGAATACGTGTACGTATTTTATTTTGTATTGTATGATTCCTTGCTTAGCTCTTCCTTCATGACTTGGTTATTCTTGGTTCGGGTTAGCTTGGTTCGGTTGGGATTGTTTTTGGTTCATCATGAACCATGGATGAACCCCCTACCTACCACCACCCATAGTATTTATTACCCTTTCTCCTTCTCTCTCTTCATTAATATCATCTTCTTCTTCCTCATTTACTTCCTTACCTACCAGAGAGAGGGAGAGAGAGGCCTAGGCAAGTGCAACTTGCTTCATGGAGGAACTCCAATTTTATTGCTTCATTCTCTTCCTTACTGTATTCTAAAGCACTTTAGTAATTGACATTTTTAATTTCCATGGCTAGATTCTTGTAGATCTAAGTTATTTTATTTTTGGATTTCTTGGGTTTTGATCTACTTAATCTTGTTATTTCTATGTTTTGATGGTTCCATATTGTAGAGCATTTTATTCTGCTCCATTTTGACCTATGAAAGTTCGGATTTGGACTCCGGATGAAGGTTTCATGGAGCTTGGAAGCATGGATTATTGGCGTTTTTCTTCTCGGAAGCTTGGAGAAGAAGAACAGTGCTAGACTTGACCGCATGAATACTTCATGCGGGAAGTGATTCCGAGCCGCATGAGCCTTCATACGACAGTTCTGGACGCATGGGCTTGACTTGGCCGCATGACAATTCATACGGCAAGTGACTCTGCTGCATGGGACTCTCAGCCGCATAGGCTGGATCCCATTCCTGGCCGCATGGACTTCTCTCCTAATTGAGCCGCATATGCGCCCATCATTTCCTGGCCGCATGGACTTTTCCCCACTTAGCCGCATATGCGCCCTTGCCTCTCCTGGCCACATGAACTTGTACTCCTTACTAGCCGCATGAGCCCTTGAACTGACCTGGCCGCATGAGCTCCTAACCGAGCCGCATGCACCCCCTTCATATCCTGGCCGCATAGGCGTATAACCTGTCTGGCCGCATAAGGCCTTGCTCCCGAGCCGCATATGCATCAGCACCCTTGGCCTCATGAGGCTGAGTCCATTATCAGCCGCATATGCACCCTTCGCTCCCAGCCGCATAAGCAGCCACGTTGACCCAGCCGCATGGGCTTCTACTAAGCCGCATGCGCCTCCTTCTATACCCCGCCGGCCGCATGGACTTTCTTTTCGTCAACCGCATGCACCTGACCCTATTAGCCGCATGGGCTGTTCTCTTTCCAGCCGCATGAGATCATTCCTGGCCGCATATGCCTTAGCCGCATGGCTCTCCTATAGCCCTGTGTATTGATATTTTATTAGATATTTTATGCTCATTTTATATCCTTACGCCTTTTGTCCTGAACTTGATAAATCACGATTTGATTGACATGATTGAAATAACAGTTGTAAATGACACGGTGTGACAAGTAAACATGACATGACCTGATAGTGGCCCGTCGTGGCGCACTCTTGACCAATACACTTGACATGATAACCTGACATGATAGTGGCCCGCCGTGGCGCACTCCTGACAAAGTACACTTGACATGAAAACCTGGCATGATATATCTGATAAGCTGTTGCGACGGCTACCTGACATGACATGACCTGTATAATTAATCCTGGACACCGTGGGCGTTTGTGCTTGTACAAATAATCCAGTCCTGTCTTGCATCATGTCTAGGAGGGGACTCCTGAGTACCACGGTCAGGAGTACCTATTGAAATGGGCTAAGGCTAATAACTAGATTAATACATTAGTCATGAAGAGATCTCCCAGCTACAGGCAATCCCGTTACCTGGGCACGCCTTGGGATCTGTAGCCTGCTGTCGAGTAGGGCACATTTCCAGCACACTGTCATGTGTTGCACCCTTCAAGCTACCTAAGGGTACATACGTTTCCTGGACGATGTACCCCCCTGAATTCAACTCTAAATCTTTTAACCCGGGTAACCTGGATGGACTGCAGGGCTTGTGGCTGTGGAAGATTCTCATTGCATCTTGCTAGTAACTAGGCTTGTGATAACCCTAGTTAGTTAAAGTATCAAGCCGTAGTTCTTGTTTGGCCGTGAAATGATTGGATGGAGTCTAACATGTCTAGTCTTGCCCTGATTTTGTCCCAGATTACTGCATGACCAGAATGCTTGTATTATTTTACCGATAAATGGTGAGAATTCCAAGTTCTGTTCAGACGAAGGGTTACAACCCCGGTCCTTGTTTGGTTTACGGGTTGTAACTTGGCTATCTGAATAGTCCCATGGTTATCTCATCGTATATCACCTGTCATGATTTTCCTTAATTACTGTATTTCATTTAAATTATATTCTTGTGCTAATTGCTGGTTTTAGTTCCTAAGTGAAGCCTCCTTTGTGGCACTTGCTCTTTCTGGGGTCTGACCCAGCTGGTTTTGTATGGCCAGATACCGGAGCAGCACCGAAGGATCTCCCTGCTTTTCAGCCCGATAGTGGTCATCAGGCGTAACCAGGGCATCGAGTGGGTTTCTTTTTGTTCTCCCACTATAATATTATAAAATTATTCTTTTGAGGCGTTTAACCGCCGAGCAAGTGTTAGCTCGGGTACATTTTACTTACTGTCTGCCTACGGACTGTAACATGATTGGCAACCTAGGGTTGATCATGTATGACTAAAACTCTTGCTAGTCCTCATATTTTGTAACGACTAGCTTCATGATCAGCTGAATATGTAATGTTTGGGACGCCTTACTATTGTATATTTGGTGATCTTACATCTTGTAATATTTACTTATTTGTGATTGAGACACTAGGCTTGTTATTGACCTTAAGAGACTGATGGCTTGTAGATAAACCCTCATATATCTAGACAGCCATGACCGTATAGTGGAGTGGATCCCATTTCATTATACGTAGCTGGCTATGTCTGCCCCCGCTCTCCACTATTCTGGTTCTGGGGCGTGACAAAAAGCTAATGCATGCATTAAATACATGCAACTAGTGTAAAGGCCAAAGGTAATTTAAATAATGCAATTCAATATATAAAGGCCATGCGGCCAACTTTTGAGTCATGGCCTATGCGGCCAGCAAACAAAATTAAATGCAAGCACGGTGCATATGCGGCTAAGCACAAAATGTGTATATGCGGCCAAACACTAAAAGTGCATATGCGGCTAAGCACAGTGCATATGCGGCCATGTAATTATTTAATGGCCATAAAAACAGCAAATGCCATGCGGCCAAGCAAGTGATCGGCCATGCGGCCAATTCAATTAAATGGCCATGCGGCTCAGCACAAAATGTGCATGCGGCCAAGAGTGCAATTAATGGCTCCCACAGAGAACATGTCCATGAAAAATACCATGGCCTCCATGCTCCACCAAACAACAATACGAACCCAAATCCAGACTCCCGTAGGTCAAATTTGAGTAAAATAGAATTCTCTACAACATGGAACCATCCAATAACAAAAATATGCAGGTTTGATAAATCAAAATTCATGGAAATCGAAAATACCACAAAACTAGATCTACAAGAAATTAACCACAGAAATGAAAAATGCTAAGTACTAAAGTGGGTTAGAAACACATGAGAAAGACAGTAGAACAATAAAAATGGGGTTCCTCCATGAAGCAAGATGCACTTGCCTACAACTTCTCTCTCTCAGGTTGGTGGAGAAGTAATGGTAGGGAAGAAGAAGAGTTAATGAGAAGAGAGAAATGTTTGGTGGGATATAAATGAAGAAGGTGGTGGTTGGTGGGGTTCACAACAAAATCGAACCAAGCCAAACAAAACCAAGCCAAGTCACTAAACCAGGATCAAGACAAGCATGACAAGTCTAACTACGGGTCGGGATTCCGTACACGTATGCAAAATACGTAATACGAACCACGGGCATTACAAATAATGATTATGCCGTAATTTTATAGAGTGTTATATTAATTTTTGAATTATTAGGTTAATAGTTGCTAAACGTTCAATTTCGAATATCGCATGAAAAATGTTATTCTTAAATATACGATTAGTAAAATATTTAAAAAAAAGTTTCAAAAAAAAGTTTTATTACCAAAAAGGTATTTTTAGATAATAAATGCTATATATTCTCCATGGAATTCTTTAAGTATTTAATTAAATAATTTTCTCACTAATTTTAATAGAAAATATTTTCATAATAAAATCGTTAAATTATTTTAGGAAGCCTTTACCTTATTAAAAACAAAAGTTTAGACGATATTTTAATAAAAAGTTTTAAATACAGATCTAAAAATGTTAAGCTTTATTAAATAAATGATTTTCGTAATTTTTACTATTAAAATGGTTTTCTTATTAGTTGAAAATATCTATTAAAATGTTTGGTTAGTTTATGTAAACAAAAATATACTATTTAAATTCAAAGTATTTTACAAATTTTTTTATAAAAAAAAATTCTAATTATAATATTAGTACGAAAATCGTTTATTATCTACTAATAATTTAAGTATAGTATTTTTTGTGTTATTTACAAAATAACCGCTTTATTAGAAAAATTATTTTTATCTAGCGATTTAAAGTATTAAATAATTATAGCCTTATTTCTCTAAAATCATTTTCTTATAACTAAAATGATTCTTTATTATAAATATTAGCAGTTAGTTTAACCCTTGAAATGACTTCTAAAACAGAGTATTAATTAATGTAGGTTCAGGTCCCGGACTTTAGCTGAATACCTTCCTGTCGTCACCCTCAGCACCAAAAAAAAAACTCAATGCAAGTTTTCATACTATTCATGTCCGTATTTTATTTAATAATTAAATGTACTGTATCAGTAGGACTATGTATATTGTATCGACACTGATTCACAAGAGATCTCTTTCGGACCCCAGATAGATTGCTTGATTGACTCATTGACTCGGGGATTGGGGGAGTAGTATAGCATATGTGACTAAAGCTATTGTTACTGATATTGTCTCTCTCATGCTAACCCCTATTACACAGGGGGTTGAGTCGTACCTTATACTATCGTTTGGCCATAATGTTAGTATACACATTGAATCTACCAGCCGGTCACGGATCTGCTATATGCTCAAAATCACTATTGACTCATTGTAGCACTGAGATTCATGCCTGCTGTCTTCTTTATTATTATCTAAAAAAATATATAATGCTTTTAAACTGTCCTTGCATCATTTAATATTATTTAGAATGTTGGATGTGGATATATGTTCTTGCTCCCCTCCCGACTGGAGACCAATATTTTAGGTGATTGTGAAGACGAGGAGCTCGCCTTTAGTTCCTTCTACAGACCCAATCCGAGTCCCGAAGAGGTAGCTGAACCTGACCAGCAGGGAGCCCAGGACTACTAGTTGTGTCCGTGGTTTAGTTTTTTCTATTTTTCAGTTGTAATAAAGAACAAGTGTAATAACCAGATGTTTTACTTAGCTTTATCTAGACATTTAGCTTTATTCCAAGTTTCAAATAAAAGTTTTTCTTATTCTCGCATTTTAGAATTATCTGCTTATGTACTACCGCTTGATACAGCTTACTGCCGCCATCTGATCACAACGGTGCAGGCTGGACATGGTCCGACCGGACCCAGTATATTAGGATCGGGTCGTGACAGTCTCCCTTGCAATTCGATTTCGAGACCGTTCACCTAGCCAATAAGATTATACTGACCACAAAAACCAGATGAATTCGGTCTGAGTCTAGATATACTAGCCTAGTATTTTCTCTTCAAGTTCCACTAGACCTAAAAAAAAAATTATTAGTATTTTTGTTCAATCCCCACCCAACCAGTATTGAGAGAGAAATTTCTAATAAAGATATTCCGATCAGAAGACTGGGTTGGAATGTTTAAGAGAGTCCGTTGCACATTATTTACTTATTATATCTAGACAAATAAGTAAACATAAATAGATGAACGTTACTGGGAGGATGTAGATTCGAATCACAAATAATTTTTCTTTACGAGAATAAGACGGTTTATAATTTGCTGAATTTATACATATAACATAACAAAACTATATAGTAATATAGTATGGCATCCATGTTCAATCAAACGAACAAAAAGGAGATCGTTTTGCCAATGCAGCATTGTTCCAATAGAAACGTAGCGAGTTCGAATCTTTGAATTATTTAGAAAGTAGGTGAATCATTTAAAGTGTAGGTAGGTGTGTGAGTAATCAAAAAATAAAAATTTATTTTTGCAAATTAATATCAATTAGGTTCATGGCCCAATGAAAAGATGCAGCACAATTAGACCTGTCAATTGGGCTGGGCCGACCCAGTCCGGCACGAGCCCGGTCTGAAAAATTGGCCCATGTGCCGGTCCGGTCCGATTAATCGTGGGCCCGTCCCGGTCCGGCCCGGCCCTGTATATTGGGTCGTGCCGGGCCATGTATATTGGCCCATAATAATATAATATAGACCCGGCCCAGTCCGAAGCCCAAGCCCGGCCCGGCCCGAAGCCCGACACGGTTACAACATCCCCTGCACAATCTCTTTGATTTGTCTCAAATCCTACCAGCTAACAGCAGTATTGTCACTTTCACAAGGAAAAGAAAAGAAAAATATGTATACAACAAACACTCTGACCTCCAAATATATTTTATACCACTGCCTCAAGCAACAAGTGCAAGTGGTGGTGGTGTGAAACCCATTTTCTGTAGCTATTTATTTAAATAGAATGTTGTGTTATTAATTAACGTTTTTAAAATTATTATTATTAAATATTATTATTAATTATTTTTGGGTGAAAAAGGATTTTTGAAAATAATTATAATCAACATGGACTTTTGGATTTTTGGACCCAGACCCGAGTCCGAGCCCCGACCCAGGCCTGAGCCCAACCCTTCTCTTTCCCAATTCTTTTCTAATCTGGATATTTGACTTGGTAGTAATGATAATAAAAAAAAAATAAATATATTTTCTAAGTAGGAGAACTGGTCCCGAAGGACCAGTGTGTATTCTCCTAGAGAATTGGTAAAACTCCTCTCATCCCGAACTCTCCTCCACCACACATCTGTGCAACCACTCTTTTCCAACTTCCTATATCAAACCCACTCTCCCACCTTTCCCGTACATCAACAGAACCCACGAGCACTCCCAACTAAAAACTCTCAACCACTCTCTCTCTCTCTCTCACCTTTCTCATTCTCCCTGTGGAGAAACAAAACTCACAAAACTCTCAACAGCTCACAGATCTCTCCCTCTCTCTCTCTGTTCTCTCGAAGGGTTCCCCTAGCCCTAACCCCCTTTCCCCGAGCTCGCGCCGCTCCTCCGCGCGACCTCCCCGACCGAGCCCCGCGCCGCCACCGTGCCGTACCCGAGCCCCCTCCGCGGCACCCGCGGCCATCCGCCGCCGTCCAGCGCGCCGCCGCCACTCCGCGGCCATCCCGACCGCCCGCAGCGGCGGTGCTCCTCCCCGAGCCGCACTCCCCTGCGGCCGCGGCTCCCCCGCCGCAGCCAGCCCGGCGCCCCGCCGGCAGAACCCCGACCCGCTGCGCTGTCCGCGCCCCCGCCGCGTCAGCGAGCCCGGCGGATCTCCCCCGCCGCTGTCGTCTGCCGCCCTCCAGCGCTCCGGCGGAGTTTCCTCGCTGATTTCCGCATTTCTTTGCTGTCCCCGCCGGCGATCCCGCTGTCCGTGGACTCTTCCGCTGTTCGGGAACTTCGACCTGCTGCCGACTTAGTTCGGATTTCTTTCCCGAGTTTTTCTCGCGGCTCCCCGCCAACGGAATCTGGTAATTTCTGGATAATCACAGTAGTTCGTCCCTCCCCGTAGAGTCTGTGATGAGAATCGGTCCCCGGTTTCCCTTTGGGAAATCCGGTTAGCTGCATATTTTATTCGGTTAACTGCGTTAGCATATTTCTGTGATTTTATCTGTTGGGTTTTGTGTGGTTTGGTTTGATTGTGGGATTCTCGGATATTTCGGGAAGTTCTGTGGATTGGGAATTATTTCTGGTGGTTTTGGAAATTATTTCGGTAGATTTATTTTGGGATTATTATTGGTTGGAACAATTGCAGGTTTTCTGTGGCGCATTTTCCAGTTTTGGGTTTGTCCCGAAATAGAGGAAGTGCTGCCCAAATTTTTACAAAACTATATTTAATTTGATTTCAAAATTGGTTTTCGGAAATGAATTTTAAAACTGATTTTTCGGGCGACGACCGTACCGGTCTGTGGGCCCTGGCGAAATGCAAACGCACCGGTCCGACCGGGCGTTGTGGTATTAGCTGGATTTTGATGATGGACCGAGTCTGAGACTCCAACTTTTATTTTAAATTATTTTATTTAATGTTTAGGTTATTTATTATAGTTATTTAATTACTGCATTTTATTTAGTAATTAAATCGTTTCCTCTTATTTTATGTAAAAATAATTGTACAGGGCATAAGTCCACTCTAGGATGTTTAGCTGTGCCCCTGTATTGTGTAGCGTAGATTTTTACTTTCTTTTCTGGGTGGATGTTGATCTTGGGTGGTTTTGGATTGAACGTATAATCGTAGTTAGAACGTAATCTATTCTCGTCTATAATTAATTAAGAATTAAGTAAATGGATAAAATATTAGTAGATAACTAGTTCATGATTTATCACTATAAGAAACTATATTTTTATAAATATATTGCAAAAACACAAAGTTTTCCAAAGTTAATCGGTTCTCGTTATTATTTCCAAATAATTAATTAATCGGTTTAATCAACGCACGTAGTTGCGACGTAAACGTTAGCTGTAGATTAATACAAATTAAAACCTGACTAGGACTTACTACTAGAGATTGCAACTAGCACACTTAGCCTGGTTATTCAAGGTTCTAAGTCGAGTTCTCAACTGTAGGAACCCGAAGTTACAACTGACGTTCTTCCTCAGTACCGACTCGTCCTTCCAGTCAAACTAATACAAGGCAAGTTACGATTTGTGTATTCCTGTATTTTATTTAGTAAAGTTAAGATGCATGTTAAACCACACTGCTAGCACGGAACTCTATCGACTGTTACTGTTACTGAATCTGGGACTGGGGGAATAGTGTAAACGTTTATGACCAAAGCCTCTACTGAACTGACTGTGTTAGCTTACCCCTCTCACACACGGGGATAAGCCATATCGTATCGCTAGGATACTACTGATCAACCCAAGCCGGTCATAGACGTTTGCATATTCAAATCACACATAACTGTTTTAACTGCTGAAAATCATTATTTCAAACTGTTTACCCTGCACTTTTCAATTACTACTTAAATTATGAGATACATATTTCGTTCTTGCTCCCTCCTGACTGGAGACAACATTTTAGGTAACACTGAGGATGACGAGCTATACTATAATAGCTATTATGACCCGGTTCTCTTCCCGGCGACGGTACCGGAGCCGTCTTTGGAGGACGCTGATCCTGGGACTGCTGAACCTGATGCTTAGATAGTTTCCCTTTTCTGCATTTTTCTTTTATTTGGAGTTTGTAGTTTTATTTTCAGCATTTTCCTTCCAGTTGTATTTCTGAATTTTTTTATCAAACAAAGTTTCAAATTCCGAATAGAACAGTTGTGACAAATGTACTTGTGTTGTTGTGAATACCTGCAATGGAACAGCTTACTGCCGCCGTCTCACCACGGTGCAGGCTGGGCATGGTCCGATTCGACCCATTAAATTGGGATCGGGTCGTGACATGTTTTCAGTGGTGGCCCATGCAGGGCCACAACAAACAACAACCTAGGAAAACATACCTAGAAACAATTAGAACACTAGAACATTGATTTGTCACGACATAGGACCGATTATATAAATAAATATTTTTGCTTGATTATAGACCGGTAGGCTACCTTGCTTATGTGTATGCGTCCTAAACCTTCCAGAGAATGACCATTGACCAAATCCTGCTGGCGATGAGGTGTTATCTCCGGCTCATACCCCATCTCCTCAACCAAGTCCAGGGTCTTTCCCCTCGCGGCTGTTTGACCTTCCTTATAGTGCATCCAGTGAAGTTTTTCCTACACTGGCGATTCCTACCTCATCTCAAACCAAGTTGCATTTCCTTGGTGGAGTATTCATTTTTGTTGCTCCACCAGTACCAGCAATCATCTTCCAAATGGTTGTCCTATTTCGAGAAATCCTGGAGTTCCAGAAAGCTCAAGATGAAGCCCAGCAGGAACAGAAGAATATCACGAGGGAAGACATGAAGAACGTCAATGATGTAGCCTTAGTTATCTCCAACCAAGTTAGAGTAGAACTTTTGTCCTAGGAAGGATACCCTTGAATCTAGAAGATATTTTTGATCCCATCAAGTACTCTACTTTCCGGCAGCCTTGTCGTAAGAAGCTATGGGCTTATAACTATTGTAATAGGCCTGGTCATCAGGTCGATAGTTGCCGCAAGAGATTGGGACAAATGTTTGGCATGTGGATCTGCTGAACATCGGGTAAAGGACTGCCCCTTATCTTTCTATCAAACCAGAGCTCATAACCCAGCAACACCTGTTAGGCCCCAACCTAGGGACCCTCTTCCTATCCAGCAGACCCTGCCCCTTACAATAAGGCATGATGCATACTCGAGGTTCATAGAAAAGGAAGCAGTTGGAGACTGCTCATGCAAGAGCCAGAACCATGAGGAATAGTACTTGGAACCGCAGAATAGCATCATCTTTTTGAAAGTTGTAACAGGATGTCCTTAGATCAGTCATAAGAGTTTTTGCTGTAATTCTCCACATGAATAGAAGTTTTTAGTTACACCCTTATGGCAGATATTTTCCCTGATAGTCTCCCCGGATAATCCCAGATCTAGACATAGGATTCACCCTGACTTAGTCCCTGGCTCTTTCCCTATTTCTAAAGGATGTTACGGAGTCAACCCGAAGGTGGCCATGAAGATGAAGGACCAGAGCAGTACAGGCTCTAGGATTTATTCAGGATGGAACTTCACATATCTTGTTTTTGCCCAAGAAGGATGGAACAACGGATGTACATCGATTACCAGACACTAAAATTAAGTACTCTCTGTTCGGATCGAGGATCTGGTTGAACTGTTTGTGTGGAGTTAGGGTGTTTCGAAGTTTGACTTAAGATATGACCACCATCAAATCAAAGTCAGGAAAGAGGACATTTCAAAGACCGCGTTCGAACACCAAGTAATGGGTAGTTTTCTTTGGTCAGGACGTTAGACTGGCAAATGCTTCTGCTGTGTTCATGAATCTCATGAACAGAGATTTTTATGAGTATTTGAATCAGTTTATCTTCTCCATAGATAACATCCTGATATATTTGAAGACTGAAGAAGAGCATGAAGAACACCTGAGGAAGTTTTGGAAACTTTGAGGAAAAGGAGTTTTATGGTAAGTTATCTGAACGTGGATTTTTGACAAGGTGGACTTTTGGTCATGTTGTCAAGAAAAGAAATTTCGATGGAAGATAGCTGTTGTTGAAAAAGTGGTATACCCCAAGTTCAAATCAGAAGATTCTTGAACTTGGCTGGCTACTATCAGAAGTTCGTGAAGGATTTCGTTAAGATTGCTGAACCAATGACGAAGCTCACTTGGAAGAATGAAGAGTTCATCTGAACGAAAGTTTGCCAGGCGGCATTGAGGAGCTGAAGAAGAGACTTACCACTACACCAATCCTTGCGCTACCCGCAGGAACCGGTGGGTTCTCAATTTACAGTAATGTCTCTGGAAGAGGACTGGGCTGCATTCTTCAACAACATGGAAAAGTAATTGTTTACACGTGTGAGAAGAATCATCCCGCGCCTAATTTGAATTGCTGCAATTATCTTTACTTTGAAGCTATGGAAGCATGATTTTTATGGAAAGGGAGTGAAAATTTATACGGACTACAAAAGTCTGAAGTATGTCTTCACTCAGAAAAGGGCTGAATGTTAGACTAAGAAGTTGGCTGAAGCAGATGAAGAATTTCGACATCAAGCAGCAGTACCATTCAGGTAAGGCTAATGTGGTCGCTGATGCACTTGGTCGATACTGATGGCAAAGTTCTTACCCAAGGACTAGCACCCGCTAGAAGACATCGAGAAGTTTGGACTGGGGGTGATACTACCTGGAGATAGAAGGACGGAGCTGGATGCTGATTCAGTATTGATGAAGTTCGAGGCTGAGGGATAAAAATCAAGAGAACGTAGTTTCAAAATGAGGCACTTTGCAGGCTTAGAGATCAAGTGTTGGCAGGAACACTTGAGGGTTTCTAAATTAATCAGCATTGGAACTCTGAAGAATGGTGCGAGACTTTGCGTATCAGCTGACAAACGGAGGAACGAGTTGATGAAAGAAATGCACCAGTCGCAGTATTCCATAAATTCAGGAGATAATAAGATGTATCGGAATATGCCTCCATTGCACTACTAAAATACCCCACTTTACCGACGGACTTTTAGCGACGGACGGATTCCGTCGCTAATAGCGACCAATTTCCGACATCTTAGCGACGGATTAGCGACAGACAACACAACATAATTTTTTTCAATTTTAAATGTAAAAATTTGTCGGGTTTCCGTCGCTAAGTCGACGAAAATTAGCGACGGATTATTTTTCGTCGCTTATTCGTCGCAAATGTTGGCGGCAAAATCTTTATAACATTGGCGGGAACTTTGGCGACTACCTAGCGATGGATATAGCCGTCGGAAAACACCTTTTAATTGGCGACGGTTTAGCGACTAATTTATTCCGTCGCTATTCCGTCGCTAATTCTGTGCCCTAACTTAAATTGAACCGACGGGGGAGAATTTTTCATTCCCCCCAAAACTCTCTCTCTCTCTCTCGCGGCTCTCCCTCTCTCGCGCGCGGCTCTCTCTCTCTCTCTCTCGCGGCTCTCTCTCTCTCTCTACCAGGTCTCTCTCTCTCTCTCTCTCTCTCTTTCTAATTTTCTCTAATTTTGTGTTTTGGGGCCGGAGGGGGGGGGAGTGGGGGGGGGGGTCGGCTTCGCGGGGGGTGGAGAGGGCGGGGGGGGTGGTGAATGGGGTCAGGGGGTGGGGGGGTGTGGGGAATGGGGGCAGGGGGTGGGGGGGTGGGGAATGAGGGTCGAGGGGTCGGGGGGGTGGGGAATGGGGGCAGGGGGGTCGGGGGGTGGGGGGTGGAGAGGGCAGGGGGGTCGGGGGGGGTGTTGAATGGGGACAGGGGGGTCGGGGGGTGGGGGGTGGAGAGGGCAGGGGGGTCGGGGGGGGGGGTGTTGAATGGGGGCAGGGGGGTCGGGGGGGGGTCGGGAATGGGGGCAGGGTTCTCACTCCATTTTCAATTGCAATTAGTCTATAATGTTGCTAATATACTGTTATATATGTGTGGGTTGTGCCATGTGAATTGGAGAGGGTTTGATGGGTTATTTGGCCAAGGGGGAGGCTCGGGTTATGATTTATTCTTTGTGTTCACTGTTCTGTGGTGTGAAGTCTGTCGTTTTGGTTATACCATATTTGTTTAACACTCTAAACACCCTAGATGCATATCCTAGCATCTGTGCACCACCCATATTGCTAGGAACACAAATTTTATACTGCACTTGTCATGAAATTGCCATCATCAAGATGTCCTGTACATATTTAGTTTGTGCATTGCTGCTTGAGCATCACATTACCTTTTACTGCTACTTTGTATTGCTTTCACAATGTCACGTACCCTGCACTAAACATCCGATACTTCGATCCGATACCGCCGATACTACCGATATCGCCGATACCAATACTACCGATATCGCCGATACTACCGATACCGCCGATACTACCGATATCGCGCGCCGATACTACCGATACTACCGATATCGCCGATACTACCGATACCGCCGATACTACCGATTCCGATACCGATACTTTGAACCTTGATTTAAATACATGTTAGTATAGTGTCTTCACATATATGTTAAGAGTATATACATGATTAGCAAGGTAACTAGATACAAGTTATGATACAATGTAAATGCAAGTATACATGTTAGCTAGATAGCTTAGACTTATATTGCAATCTCCTATTCACACGAGTATTGATATCGCCGATACCAATACTCGTAGGAATAGTCCGATACCTATATACATTGTAGAGCTCTGTTTTGCTATTCTGGACATGTTGTGACCTGTGCTGTTCTAAATAGGAGCCAGACACACTCCTGAGACGGGGGAGTATGTATAGTAATGTGGATTCTTACTAACTTATCATGTGAACCCATTTATGGGCCCTTCATTGAACCTTCTCATGTGCAACTTTCAGTCCATTCACAGTTTCCTATATTGTACTCTACATCACCTAGTTCACTTATATCTAACATCCTAACCCTAATCCAAATTTATGAGTATCGGTATCGGGCTATTCTTATGTTTAGTTTGTCTTACGATACAGATTTTCACATCCAAATTGAGGATGAGTCGTTATTTTGTTGATCGTACATGGATGTACAAACGGCAACACGAGAGTAGAATTGGTGTGAGTGACGATTTTCAGGCAGGCGTGGAAGTATTTCTTAATTATGCAATGAGCAAAGCTCAGTACATGGACGGTAACAAAATTAAGTGTCCATGTGTTAAATGTCACAATAGACGTTACGAAGAAGTGGTGACTGTGAGAGATCATTTGACCCGTAAGGGTTTCGTACGTAATTACGGCCTGTGGTCATCGCAAGGTGAACTATATTCGGAAAGACAGGCTGCGGAAGCTGCTACTTATGCTTTTGATGATAATGCTGCAACGGATGTCATCGAAGACCACGGATGCTCTGTTGATTATGGAGATCTGCAGAACCTTGCACGAGATATGGTGTATGATGCGGCAGGGCCTAATTTTGATCCGGAGGATCCTAATCCCGAGGCGAAGGAGTTCTATGACATGTTTCAGGACGCAGATACTTCTCTATATCCTGGTTGTGAGACTCATTCCGCACTGTCAGTGACGATGCGGTTGTTGAACATAAAGTCTGATTTTAACTTGCCACAAGCTTGCTATAATCGGATCACAGAAGTAATCAAGGAGGTGTTACCGAAGGAATCAAAAGAGCTACCAAAAAACTTCTACAAGTCAAAGATGATGGTCCGACAACTGGGACTGGGGTACGAGAAGATAGATTGTTGTCGCAACGGATGCATGTTGTACTACAAAGAGAATTGCGTATCAGAAAGTTGCAGCTTCTGTAATGCGGATCGTTACAAGCCAGTACAGGGAAAAGGAAAGTCGACTAGAAAACGACGTCCTTACAAGTATATGCATTACTTGTCGATCACGAAGCGCTTGCAGAGGATGTATATGTCTCTAAATACAGCAGAACACATGACGTGGCACAGCGAAGAACGCATAAAGGACGAAGGAGAATTGTCACATCCTTCGGATGGAGAGGCGTGGAAATATTTTGATTTGTGTCATCCAGATTTTGCTGCAGAGCCTAGAAATGTACGCCTGGCGCTATGTGCTGATGGCTTCGCCCCTTTCGGACAGTCGGGATCTCAGTACTCATGCTGGCCGGTCATTCTTACCCCTTACAATCTGCCACCATGGATGTGTATGAAGACTCCTTATATGTTTCTGACAGCTATCATACCCGGTCCTAAAAATCCGACGAATAACATCGATATATATTTACAGCCGTTGGTGGATGAGCTGAAACAGCTGTGGGAGATCGGCGTCACGACCTATGATATTTCCAGGAAACAGAACTTTCAGATGAGAGCTTCACTCATGTGGACAATCAATGATTTTCCAGCATACGGTATGCTGTCGGGATGGAGTACGCACGGCAACATGTCTTGTCCGATATGCATGGAAAATAGTAAGGCGTTCCGCCTTAGGCATGGAGGAAAAACTTCTTTCTTTGACTGTCATCGTCAATTTCTGCCCGCGACCCATCCTTGGAGAAAGAATAAGGACGCGTTCAGATATGGAAAACAAGAATTTTCTCAACCTCCTGCCAGATTTTCGGGATACGATATTTGGGAAGCTGTAAAGGAATTGCCCACCGCAATGGAAGATCCATCGAACCATCGTGTCGAGGGGTTCGGACAAAGCCATAACTGGACCAAACGGAGTATCTTCTGGGACTTGCCTTATTGGAAAGATAATCTTATAAGGCATAATCTTGATGTCATGCATATCGAAAAGAACGTGTTCGATAATGTCTTCAATACCGTAATAGATATTAAAGGAAAGACGAAGGACAATCCAAAAGCAAGACAAGACATAGCCGAGATATGCAAGCGTCCTCATCTGAACTTGATACAAAGGGGTGCTGGTGGACAATTAAGTAAGCCTATAGCGCCATACACATTGAGCAAGGAAGATAGATTAATAATCTGCAAGTGGATATCTAATTTAAGATTTCCCGACGGCTATGTTTCGAATTTGTCTAGATGCGTTGATCTCAATGAACGCAAGCTAACGGGAATGAAGAGTCACGACTGCCACGTGTTTATGGAAAGATTACTGCCCATTGCTTTGAGAGAGTTGTTGCCTTCTGCTGTATGGGTTCCGTTGGCCGAGCTGTCTACATTCTTCAGGGATATCTGTTCAACTAAGTTGACGGTGCAACATATGGTACAACTTGAGGAGAAGATTTTCTTAACAATCTGCAAGTTAGAGAAAATATTTCCACCGGACTTTTTCGACAGCATGGAGCATCTACCGATTCATCTAGCATACGAAGCCCGTGTCGGTGCATCTGTTCATTATCGATGGATGTACCCCTTTGAAAGGTAAATAAAAATCGATATAATTTAAGTGAAATTTAAGTGCATTTTACAATTCATTGTTAATTCTCAAGATAATTTGTCTCTTTAGGTACCTACACCATCTAAAGAAGAAAGTTGGCAACAAGGCTCATATAGAGGCTTCGATATGCGAATCATATCTTATCGAGGAGGTGTCAAATTTCTGCTCCATTTATTTTGATACTCATGTCGAGACAAATCGAAATAGACCTCAAAGGAATGAAGAAGACGTTGAGGATGGAGGTATATTCAATTTAAGGGGCAAGCCTATTGGGGCTAGTAAGAAATGGTGGTTGACCGACGATGAGTATGATACCGCTCACCGATATGTCTTGTTAAATTGTGACATACAAGAAGTGAGAGATTTGGAGAAGTAAGTGACTACGCCTCGTTATAATCTCTAATTTGGTGAATTAAGTGACTACACTTATTTTTATTCTCTCTAACAGTGTATTTAGAGGTGAAGTCAAAATGAGGACACCATATATTACAGATGAGGGACTTCAAAGAGAGGTTGATTGTACGTTTCCGTCCTGATTTCGTAAATACGTAAGTAATTGAGATAATATGTTATGCGGCTACCATTAAAATATATGCAGCTAAAATATTTAAATTATCAATACATGTTTACAGGTTTTATTGCCTGAAACAACACTCATAAATGAGAGCATTCGTTATTTGGCATTGGGACCGAAGAAGCATGCAAAGACTTTGTCAGGCTATGTCGTTAATGGCTTCAAGTTTAAGTCAACTCAGCATGCTATAAATGCCGAATTTCTCAATGACGGCTTCGATACCAAGAATTCTGGTGTTTGCATAAGAGGCACCATCTATGACGACGAGCCGGACTTTGACTATTATGGAGTGCTTCGGGAGATTGTAGATTTACAATATAGTGCCCCATATGATATGCATATTGTGATGTTCAAATGTGAGTGGTTCGATACGAGACCAAATATCGGTTGGAGAATCGATAAACAATTTGGATTCGTCGATATAAATCATCGCAGGAGGTATAGAGGGTCCGACACGTTTGCGATAGCAAGTCAGGCTGTTCAAGTCTACTATACAAGCTACCCAAGGCGTCGTAGAGATCGATTTGACTGGTGGACAGTATGCAAGATTAAATCTAGAAATACATTCAACGTTGGAGACCCAGCATACCAAGAGGACCAGATCGAGAAGCCCCAATACATGGGACAACAGTCGGATACCATGGACGTGGAAGATGTCGATATACCTCATGCTGAGGAAAATAGAGGGGAGGAAGAGGTTGATATACAAGACTTAGCTGTCAACCAGGGGAGAAAGAGGCGTATTGTCCCAAGTATTGAGCCTGAAGAAGAAGTAGAAGAAGAAGAAGAAGAAGAAGAAGAGGATGAGGATGAGGATGAGGATGAGGATGATGATACAGATGAAGTCGACGATGAGGATGATGATATAGATGAAGTCGACGATGAGAATGAGGATGAGAACGATGACGATGACGATGAGGACGAGGACGATAACGATGATTAGATTAAATATCGGTATATATTAGAAGCACTTACAACTTAGTGAATTCAGTTTAGACGGACACATTCTTATTTCAGTTTATGTTTTTGTCGTTCGATCATCTACTTATTGTATGATTTTCTTTTTACAGATGGCACTCTTAGTTCTCATTGTCTTGACGGCACTCGCCGCCCTGCTGCTGGTATATATATTTTAGTTCAGTTTTATATTCATTTATACTTCTATATTGTTAATTATATTTATGTCTGCTCCTTACAGGTCATGGTCACTACCACTCGTGCTGCTGGCAGTGGCCGTGGACGTGATGGTAGTGGTGCTGGCGGTGGCGGTACTGGCCGTGGTGGGCGTGGTGGTAGCGGCACTGGCCGTGGACGTGATGGTAGCGGTCGTGGTGGTAGCGGCACTGGCCGTGGACGTGATGGTAGCGGTCGTGGTGGTAGCGGTCGTGGTCGCCTTCCACATTCCCCGGATATAGAGTCCTCCGATCCCGACCTGGAGAGCCCGGCCACAGACTCTTCCCGCCGTCGATCTGCCGAGGCGCTACCTTCATCTTCATCGAGGCCTGAGACTCCATCCGCTAGCGGATCCGTTCTGCCCCCGGATGCACCAGCGGGTACACCATCAGTTACTGCAGGGTGGGCTCCGGAGTACCCCCGGATTCAGCTTCATCCTGCTACCGGTGAGTACATCCGCGGACCCGCGGATCCTCCGACGCCTCCAGAGAGGCCGATAGGCGAGAACCGACGAGAGCTATGGCCCGCGGGTGATACGTAAGTAAATTTAAGTTAATTTATTAAATTTGTTTCATTTATTCAAGTTAATAATCCAGTCTTTGCTTCTTTGTAGATTTTTCCCGTATGATGCTGCCCGGATACTCGGGCAAATTATCCGGGAAAACTACCATGGCCCCTACCTCAATTTTTCTGAGGTGCCTCAGAACATGCAGTACGTCTGGCTCGAGGAGATGAAGGTATATATATATCTTTTGGTTAATTATTAATTATTCTTTAATCCACTAATTTTTTAATTACGTGATAATTTAATTTGTATGTCAGACGACGTTCTGGTGGCCCCCCCATCGCGAGGAGTTGATTCGCAAGGCCTACAAAGCCGCCGCCGGAAAGAAGATACGGGATGCGGTGTACGACGTTCGTACGGCGCATTCGAGGAAGAAGTGGCTCCGGGAGGAGTACTACGAGCAGATGTTGGATAAGATGAATACTGCTCAGAACAGGGAGAAATCAGAGAAAGCGAAGGCGAGCAGACAGGCCGCTGGTCTGCATACGGGAGGTTCAAGGGCTCACGCAGCGACGCGTGCAGATTTGGTGAGATACCGCAAATTTATTTCACTATTAAATTCGGTACTATTAATATACGTAGTTAATTAAATTCGACGTATATTTCGTATGCAGGCACAACGGGCGGTAAAGGAGGGGAGAGAGCCGGAGTCGGTCACCGCCTACGATGTATTCCTGCATACACACAAGAGGCGGGCAGACGGGAGCTTCGTCGACGCGAGGGCCCAGGCGACTGATGTAAGTAATTACGTTTATGAGATTTATATTAGAAATATAATTATTGTTAACTTAATTAGGTGAACGTAGGATTCAAATTATAACTTAGGGAAACATAGGATTTAGATTATAACTTAGGAAAACTTATAGTATAAACACATTCATTGGATAGGCTGCATATCGTGAGGCCCTTAGTCAGATTGAGCCCCCTGCCGAGGTTGTCGGCGAAACGACGCCCACCCAGACGCCCTCTTCTATGGCCGCTCGCTACGACGACGTGTTCGTAGAGTCTGTCGGCGGCTTTAATAAAGGGCGCGTCTACGGCGTAGGTTCCCTGGCGGCGTCGTTGCAGGGCGCGACTCCGAGATATCCACCGCCCCCGCCTCCTCCCGCGCCCCCGTCGGACGATATGAGGAAGCAGCTTGCGACTCTCACCTCCGATATGTCGGAAATGCGGAGTCTAATGTCGGATGTGCTGGAGCGTCTTCCGCGTCCTTCTGCTCCCGGTCCAGATCCGTCTGCTCCCGGTACGTCTACTGCGGTTGTCGGTCCTTCCGACCCTGGACGTTATTCATTTGACCGTAATGCCGAGGTCTGCCTGGTACCGGATACTGCGCTCATTGGGCTCATGGACATGATGTCGGCAGAGCAGCTCCGCACGCTTCCAGAGCATGTGTTGTCCCAGGTGCCGGCGTACATGGTGGAAGAGTACATCCGCAGAGCCGAGGCGGCGCCGAGACGACCACGCGATCCATCTCCGGGAAAATGATATTTGTACTGTTTTTTGATATTATGAATTTGGATATTTGGATATTATGAATTTGGATATTTGGATATTTGTTATTGGATATTTGATATTGGATATCATGAATTTGGATATTTGGATATTTGTTGATCGTACATGGATGTTTGGATGGATATTTGGATATTTGTTGATCGTACATGGATGTTTGGATATTGGATATTATGAATGTGTAATATTTACGAAAAGGAAATAGAATGTTTCTGTAATTTTTTTTAATTGATGTTACATTTAGCGACGGACTAGCGACTAACTAGCGACGGACTATATAAATATTTGCAGTTACCGACGGAAGAGCGACGGAATATCTGTCGCTAACTGGGTGATATAAAATATTTTGCAGTTACCGACGGAAGAGCGACGGCATATCCGTCGCTAACTGGGTGATATAAAATATTTTGCAGTTACCGACGGAAAAGCGACTACCTAGCGACGGCGCATCCGTCGACATGGTTCTGGAAATATGGTAGGTTTCCAGAGACTTAGCGACGGATAGTTGGTCGCTAATCCGTCGCTAATCGATCGAGGATGACGACGGACTAGCGACGGATGAGCGACCAATTATCCGTCGACATGGTTCTGGAAATATGGAAGCTTTCCAGAACCAGGCCGACGACCTACCCGTCGCTAATACGTCGCTATAACATCGAGGTTGACGACGGAATGGCGACGGAATAGCGACTGATTTTGCGTATCAGGAACCTCTCTGATACGCTTTTACCGACCTATTGACGACGGATTAGCGACGGATATTTTAATATTATATGGCATGTAAACCGACGGGAACATGTCGCTAATCCGTCGCTAAGTAGGTGAAAGACAACCGTCGCTAACCAGTCGCTAGTCCGTCGGATAATTATTTGTCCGACGGCTTAGCGACGGACATTTTTAGCGACGACGTTTTTCCCGACGGCCATTTTCATCAAATATCCGTCGCCATTACGTCGGTAATTTATTTTACCGACGGATAAGCGACGGATATGGCCGTCGCTAAAGTTGGTTTTTTTGGTAGTGTGATTGGTGTTATGGAATAAAGAAGGACAATTCCAGGTATGGGATTAGATGTGAATTTGTCAACATGAGGAATTTAGCAAGAGAACAACAAGTTTGTTGGAGCCGCTGGACAATTCGGAGTGGAAGTAGAAGCATATAACAATGAACTTTGAGTAGGGATTGCCTTGTTCCTAAGGAGGGAAGGGCACCAATTGGATTATGGTAAACCGACTGACTAAGTCAGCACACTTTATACCCTTCCAAGTTGGTTCATCCACTAAGAAGTTGGCAGCATTGCACGAGAAGCACATCTACCGGATTCATGGAGTACCGCGGGACAAGCAAGCAGAGAGGTCAATCCAGACGCTTGAAGATGTATTGAGATTTTGCGTCTTGGAATTTGGTAGGTCTTGGGAAGACCAAATTGCTTTTGGTGAAGTTTCTCCTACCAGAGGAACAATCAGTTTTGGCGGAGCTGGAAATTGAGGCCAGGAACATCAGGCCATTTGAAGTTTAAGACGCATTGGAAGTAGCGTACCAGTTAGCTCTACCAGCTAATCTTGAGAGTGTGCAACGTCTCCTACGTCACAGCTCAGACGTTACATTTCGGATCCGAGTCACATTTTGGATAATTCAGAGCTGAAGATTGGAATCAACTTTTTCAGTACCAGAGAAACCAGTTGCAAGCCTAGTCAGAGATGAAAAGAAAATCAGAATTTGAGCCATCATTTAAACTCCTATTCCTTATTCTTCCTTTTTTCCCGTTCTAAATTTTACTAATGCTGCTAAGTTAGCCTAGTTTTGCAAGCTATCTTTTTAAATCAAGCTTGATCATGACGATATTTTATTGGGTGCACCCACTAATATATTGTCTAATCAGGACCGGTGCATGATGGTCTGATCAACCTCGTGTACTTTGGTTCGCTTTTTGTATTCTTTCTGCATGGATGTCACCATAAATGAAACTTGTCTCTAAACCGTCTCATCCATGACTGCCTTGGAAATCCTTATGGTTGGACCTGAGTTACGGGCGCAGTGCCCGTACATGTTTGTCTTTCCTACCTTACCATAAATTTCGAGGACGAAATTTTCTAAGGAGGGAAGATTGTGAAACCCATTTTCTGTAGCTATTTATTTAAATAGAATGTTGTGTTATTAATTAACGTTTTTAAAATTATTATTATTAAATATTATTATTAATTATTTTTGGGTGAAAAAGGATTTTTGAAAATAATTATAATCAACATGGACTTTTGGATTTTTGGACCCAGACCCGAGTCCGAGCCCCGACCCAGGCCTGAGCCCAACCCTTCTCTTTCCCAATTCTTTTCTAATCTGGATATTTGACTTGGTAGTAATGATAATAAAAAAAAAAAATATATATTTTCTAAGTAGGAGAACTGGTCCCGAAGGACCAGTGTGTATTCTCCTAGAGAATTGGTAAAACTCCTCTCATCCCGAACTCTCCTCCACCACACATCTGTGCAACCACTCTTTTCCAACTTCCTATATCAAACCCACTCTCCCACCTTTCCCGTACATCAACAGAACCCACGAGCACTCCCAACTAAAAACTCTCAACCACTCTCTCTCTCTCTCTCTCACCTTTCTCATTCTCCCTGTGGAGAAACAAAACTCACAAAACTCTCAACAGCTCACAGATCTCTCCCTCTCTCTCTCTGTTCTCTCGAAGGGTTCCCCTAGCCCTAACCCCCTTTCCCCGAGCTCGCGCCGCTCCTCCGCGCGACCTCCCCGACCGAGCCCCGCGCCGCCACCGCGCCGTACCCGAGCCCCCTCCGCGGCACCCGCGGCCATCCGCCGCCGTCCAGCGCGCCGCCGCCCCTCCGCGGCCATCCCGACCGCCCGCAGCGGCGGTGCTCCTCCCCGAGCCGCACTCCCCTATGGCCGCGGCTCCCCCGCCGCAGCCAGCCCGGCGCCCCGCCGGCAGAACCCCGACCCGCTGCGCTGTCCGCGCCCCCGCCGCGTCAGCGAGCCCGGCGGATCTCCCCCGCCGCTGTCGTCTGCCGCCCTCCAGCGCTCCGGCGGAGTTTCCCCGCTGATTTCCGCGTTTCTTTGCTGTCCCCGCCGGCGATCCCGCTGTCCGTGGACCCTCCCGCTGTTCGGGAACTTCGACCTGCTGCCGACTTAGTTCGGATTTCTTTCTCGAGTTTTTCCCGCGGCTCCCCGCCAACGGAATCTGGTAATTTCTGGATAATCACAGTAGTTCGTCCCTCCCCGTAGAGTCTGTGATGAGAATCGGTCCCCGATTTCCCTTTGGGAAATCCGGTTAGCTGCGTA
This sequence comes from Iris pallida, assembly GCA_029216955.1. Classification (NCBI taxonomy): domain Eukaryota; kingdom Viridiplantae; phylum Streptophyta; class Magnoliopsida; order Asparagales; family Iridaceae; genus Iris; species Iris pallida. The sequence goes on along the minus strand of JANAVB010041816.1, from coordinate 8,305,824 downwards.
TTTTATTCGGTTAACTGCGTTAGCATATTTCTGTTATTTTATCTGTTGGGTTTTGTGTGGTTTGGTTTGATTGTGGGATTCCCGGATATTTCGGGAAGTTCTGTGGATTGGGAATTATTTCTGGTGGTTTTGGAAATTATTTCGGTGGATATATTTTGGGATTATTATTGGTTGAAACAATTGCAGGTTTTCTGTGGCGCATTTTCCAGTTTTGGGTTTGTCCCGAAATAGAGGAAGTGCTGCCCAAATTTTTATAAAACTATATTTAATTTGATTTCAAAATCGGTTTTCGGAAATGAATTTTAAAACTGATTTTTCGGGCGACGACCGTACCGGTCTGTGGGCCCTGGCGAAATGCAAACGCACCGGTCCGACCGGGCGTTGTGGTATTAGCTGGATTTTGATGATGGACCGAGTCTGAGACTCCAACTTTTATTTTAAATTATTTTATTTAATGTTTAGGTTATTTATTATAGTTATTTAATTACTGCATTTTATTTAGTAATTAAATCGTTTCCTCTTATTTTATGTAAAAATAATTGTACAGGGCATAAGTCCACTCTAGGATATTTAGCTGTGCCCCTGTATTGTGTAGCGTAGATTTTTACTTTCTTTTCTGGGTGGATGTTGATCTTGGGTGGTTTTGGATTGAACGTATAATCGTAGTTAGAACGTAATCTATTCTCGTCTATAATTAATTAAGAATTAAGTAAATGGATAAAATATTAGTAGATAACTAGTTCATGATTTATCACTATAAGAAACTATATTTTTATAAATATATTGCAAAAACACAAAGTTTTCCAAAGTTAATCGGTTCTCGTTATTATTTCCAAATAATTAATTAATCGGTTTAATCAACGCACGTAGTTGCGACGTAAACGTTAGCTGTAGATTAATACAAATTAAAACCTGACTAGGACTTACTACTAGAGATTGTAACTAGCACACTTAGCCTGGTTATTCAAGGTTCTAAGTCGAGTTCTCAACTGTAGGAACCCGAAGTTACAACTGACGTTCTTCCTCAGTACCGACTCGTCCTTCCAGTCAAACTAATACAAGACAAGTTACGATTTGTGTATTCCTGTATTTTATTTAGTAAAGTTAAGATGCATGTTAAACCACACTGCTGGCACGGAACTCTATCGACTGTTACTGTTACTGAATCTGGGACTGGGGGAATAGTGTAAACGTTTATGACCAAAGCCCCTACTGAACTGACTGTGTTAGCTTACCCCTCTCACACACGGGGATAAGCCATATCGTATCGCTAGGATACTACTGATCAAACCAAGCCGGTCATAGACGTTTGCATATTCAAATCACACAGAACTGTTTTAACTGCTGAAAATCATTATTTCAAACTGTTTACCTTGCACTTTTCAATTACTACTTAAATTATGAGATGCATATTTCGTTCTTGCTCCCTCCTGACTGGAGACAACATTTTAGGTAACACTGAGGATGACGAGCTATACTATAATAGCTATTATGACCCGGTTCTCTTCCCGGCGACGGTACCGGAGCCGTCTTTGGAGGACGCTGATCCTGGGACTGCTGAACCTGATGCTTAGATAGTTTCCCTTTTCTGCATTTTTCTTTTATTTGGAGTTTGTAGTTTTATTTTCAGCATTTTCCTTCCAGTTGTATTTCTGAATTTTTTTATCAAACAAAGTTTCAAATTCCGAATAGAACAGTTGTGACAAATGTACTTGTGTTGTTGTGAATACCTGCAATGGAACAGCTTACTGCCGCCGTCTCACCACGGTGCAGGTTGGGCATGGTCCGGTTCGACCCATTAAATTGGGATCGGGTCGTGACAGGTGGCCTCTGTTATTATTATGATTATATAGTGTAGTAGTAAATTAAATTGAAATGGATGTTTGAACTGAACTGAATTGAATTGAAATTCAATTCATTTCAATATATATTAGTTGCAAGTTGCTGCAACAACATACATGAATGCATCCATACATCAGCTTAGTCAAAGTCGTAGTTGGTTGCCATCAGCTATAAGCTTCACCGTGCATGTCTCACTTCACTTGGTCACTTATATATGGCCAACCATGTACAGCCATTTATACAAAATTATGTAGACCCATGAATGATATATGTATATAGTGAACTGAATTGAATTAAATGATGGCCTCCAGTTCGATCCGGCCCGGCACGACTCGAAAGCCCACCGTGTCGTGGGTCATGTGCCGAGCCAGGCTTAAAATTTTCATCCATAGCCCAGCCCGGCCCGGCCCGCTACAGTTCATGGGCTCAAGAGGCCCGGCCCAAGCCCGGCCCGGCCAACTTAACAGCTCTAAGCACAATAGAGGCTGGGTCAGATCCAAATTTTACTTGAAAGAAAAAAAATGAACCATCGCTACAGCAACGCACCCAAAAAACTGCACTCCTTTAATTATTAAAGAAACAAGTTACTAAAACCCTACCGCTTCAGCGAAGAAGGAGAAGGAGATCAACAGCAGCACTCATGGTACTAGAAGCCCTAAACCTAATTGAAACCCTAACAGTTTTGATTCGGATACGAATAAGAATCTTAATTTGTTTATTTTCTATAAATATTTTTTCATTAATTTCACAATACTTCTAGTACCTAAATTCACATGTTTGGAATAGAAGTTAGATATTTGATAGTAAAATGAGGATATTACCGTCCAAACAAAACATCCAAAATAATATTATCAAGAAAGCAAAATTATTTCCAAGAAGGACACCTTGGGTTTTATTTTCCACAACAATGGAAATAGGAAGTCCCTCATATTCCTTTTCAATGCAAAACTTATAGTTTGTTGAAATTGTGCATAAAACATAATCCACCTACATAGTACATGTTCAATCAAATGAACAAAAGTTAGATCATTACAAATAATTATTTTGCAATGTCCGACATAACGTACGAGACTTTGTGCACATTGCGTTGCATCAACCATTTGAGCTACTGTCTCCAACTTTCACACACAAATACACTCAGACCTCTCATGCGTCTCGATTTCGAGATCGTCCGCCTAGCCAAGGAGGTTATACATTTTCTTGTTGACCACAAGAGCTAGATGATTACGGCGATCCTTGCGAATGTTATTGGGTAAGGTGCATTTAAACCCTCCTTAGATTTGCCTCGTTTGTAAAATAAGACCTTTTAGAAAACTTAAGCAGTTTGCACCTCCCGCAAAATATGTTTTGCTCAGAATATCCCTTTCCGTCAAAATGACGTTAGAACTAGCCGTTAGAAGTCATGTTTTGGGTAAATTAAATTTTGCACTCCCCAAAATACCCCTCTTAATGCTAACGTTAACATTGTGGCTCCCCCTTTCATTCTCTATATATAATATTGTTTTGAAACATAAAACCCAAGCTTTCTATTTTCTACTTTTTTGACCGATTGGCTGAAAAAATAACATTAAATTTTTTCTCATCTTCCATTTTTTTACTTATTTGCTCTCATTTAATGTATTGAAGCTTTTTCTTACCTACAGATCTCAAATACAACTGCAAATTATGGCCAGTAGCTCACAATCTTCATTCTCAAGACGTCCAAATAGAAATTATGGAAGAACAATTTATTGCTATTGTGAATTAATTAGTCCACTGAAGACTTCATGGACACCAACAAATCCTGGAAGAAGATTCTACGGGTGTGCAAATTATCCAACAAATTCTTATGGTTTTCTACTATGGGAGGATGAGAAACTTTCAGAACACTATCAAATTCTAATGTGGAAGTTAATGAAAGAATTAAAGGAGCACCGAGGCCAAGGTTTACAGCCTATTCCTAGAGAATTGACAGCGGCGGTGGCAACAACTGAACCCGGACCATGCTTCAACATACATGTTTTGTAATTTATTTTTGGATTTTTGACATGTTTAGTAGTATTTAAGTTATTTGTTTAAGGAATACATGTGATGAAAATAAATTTGTACCAAGGTTTACAATTCCAGTTAGAATTAATAAATAAATAATTATGATAATAGTCATGACTAATAAATTATTAAGTAAGACTATAATAATAATAATTATTATTATTATTATGATTAATAAATTATTATAATATATAAATTATTAACTATAATTATAATTAAATTATTATTAATTAATATTATAATAAAATTATAATTAATAAATTATTAATTAAGATTATAATTATTAATTAATATTATAATTATTATAAAATATTAAATAATATAATATTAGTTCCAGTTATCTAGCTCCAACTACGGTTTACCAAACATGCCCTAAATTAAATGGTTGGATAGTTCAGGACTAACCGGACATTTGTTAAAAGATTTTTTTTCCATAGAAAATTTAAGATGAAAACCTACTATTTAGATTATAAACATTTATTTTCGAAATGACGTCAAGCATGAGAATTCTATCTTTTTAAGAATGGAAGGTTATTTTTTTGTCTCAGTTAACTTTTTGCCCGTGTAAATTCTTTTTTGTTTTTTGTTTAGTTTTCTTGTCTTTTTAATCTTTTGTTTTTTGTTTCCATTTTTTTTAGTTCTTATTTCATATTTGTTTTTTTTTCATCTTTTTAAGAATCATTTCTAGTTTTTCAAGAGTGACTTTTATTTTTTTGGGTAATTTTTTTTTTCATTTCTTAAATATTTTTTGTTTTTTCAAATTTGTATAGTTTTTTCTTTTTGTCTTTTTTCATTGTTTAAGATTTATCTTCATTTTTTTTGGTTTTTTTGAATGTTTTGTCTATTTTTGTCTATTTTTTTATTTTTTTTCATATTTTAATAGTATTTTTTTGTTTTTTGTTTGGTATTTTTTTTTTCCAGTTTTTCATCATTTCCAATTTTTAAGAATTGATTTTTTTTTCTGTATTTATCATTTTTGTTTTCCCTAAAAAAATTTATATATTTGTTAAATAAAAAATAATTTATGAAAAAATAATTTTAAACAATAACTTTATAGAAATATAAAATTTCTGACTATAGTATTTAAACATCCAAAGTTTTACTACAGTAAATAGCTTTGGATTTTATTAGTAAGTGTAGAGAATAAGTGGCAAATTACAATGGTCAGTTATATCCAGGGTAAAATGGTCAGCACAACCCCATTTTAACACCGGTTAACAGAAAAGTTAGATTATGGGATGATTTAAGCATTTTCATAATTTTTTTGGGTTTTTTAAATTAGGAAGTATTTAATTGTATTTTCGTAATATCTAAGGAGGGTTTAAATGCACTTTACCCAATGTTATTATATCAACTAGGCTCATGGCCCAATAAATAAAAATATGCAGCACAATTGAGGCCGGGCCGGATCCGAATTTTACTTGAGAGAAAACGAACCGGCGGTACAGCAACCTGCCATATCTACGAAACTCCGTTACTAAAGAAACAAGTCAGTAAAACCTTAGCCGCTTCAGCGAAAAAGAAGAAGGAGATCAACAGCAGCACTTATGGTGTAATAGAAACCCTAAACCTAACAGAAACCTTAACAGTTTTGAACTCGTCGATCGATCGATCTCCGCTAACTCACTTTCGTCTCGCTTTTCCTCAGGGAATCGATCTCGTTGCCGGCGGCCGGAGCAAGAGGACCAAGCGCACCGCGCCCAGGTCCGACGACGTCTACCTCAAGCTCCTCGTCAAGGTCAGAAATTCCCCTTTCTTTTTTTTTTTTCTAGCCTCTCATTCCGTGTCGTGTCCGGATCTATCGATCTTTCTTTTTGAAATGATTCGTTTTTGTCACAAAAGCTCTACAAGTTTCTGGTGCGGAGGACCGGGAGCAGCTTCAACGCGGTGATACTGAAGCGGTTCTTCATGAGCCGGACCAATCGGCCGCCGATCTCTCTCAAGAGGCTCATCGCGTTCGCCAAGGGAAAGGTTCGTAGACATGCAATTTTTTTTTTTGTTGCTCAGGAGGATAGCATTGCGGTGATTGTCGGGACGGTGACCGACGACAAGAGGGTCTACGACGTCCCGGCGCTGAAGGTGGCGGCGCTGAGGTTCACGGAGACGGCGAGGGCGAGGATCGTGAAGGCCGGCGGAGAGTGCCTGACCTTCGACCAGCTGGCTCTCCGAGCGCCTCTTGGCCAGAACATGGTGATCTAATCTCTTCCTATGACCTCGCTTTCAATTTTAATCTCTTTGCTTATAATTTTACATTTCCTTCCCGATGATGCACACTTTAACTAAATTGATGGCATTGAAAAACCTTTCAATATTTTAGGGTCTGCTTGGTAACTGTATTTTCCCGGTTCTGGGGTGTTTTTGAACCGACCGATTATGAAAACTTCTGCTTGTTAATTTTTTTGAGGTACTAGTTTTGGTCGACTCAAAACCCCCCCACCCCCCAAAAAAAAAAAAAAAAAAACTGGTGTAATGTAATTTTAGGTGGCTTTATAAACACCCCAAATCGGTGGATTTTGAGCGACTTTATGATTTTATTCCATTTATATCCACACAAACAATATATAATTATATCTACTAATACCCTTCCTTATTTAATTTTATTCGTGTAAAAAACTTTTAGAACCGCTCGTTAGTGAATTACCAAGCATGTGTTGGACTGGTTTAAAAGCGCGCTACATAAAAACCATCCAAAATCAAACCCGTCATAACCGCTCATAACCGGTATTCTAAAAACACCTCATAACCGCTACCCCTATAATTGCCAAGCATACCCTTAGTGTACTCTGATTTGATCGAGTGGTTGGTGTACTATCTTCGTGAAAGCTATGAGATATTAAGAGCTCGTCTTAAGTGATCTCATTTTTAGGATTTTACTATTGTAGCAAAAATGACATTCTTTCTTAATTTGGTAGTTTTTAGAATCCTTATATGAGATGTTGGAGCTTCTGAAGTCTCTCGTATCGTTTCTTAAGGTCGTCGTTGATTGTGTTTTTTGTTAGTGCTCAAGTTTCTTTTAAGATAATATAATTAGATCTCAAAAGTAAACCCAATTCTTTATTGTCAATTGGACTACCATATGACCCTAAAACATAAGCAGCATGGACACTCCAAAATTCATACCATGTATGTCTTGTCGGAGGATACACGTATCGGACACTCACATTCCTAGCAAATAAGTTGCCGAATTCTTGTTGTTGCGTCTGAAATGTGTCATGTCGTGTCAAATCCGTGTCCAGGCAACAGATTCTTACCTCATTACCAAATAAAAAGAAACAAACTCCAATTTTCATATATACATGTGTTGGATTACTTAGATTATCTACGAAAGTAGGAACTAGGAACCACTAGATTTAGAGGCAAATAAATAAAGATATGGTTTTTGTTAGTGTTCCAGAGAATATGGCCATTAACACAACTGAATGGAAGAATAAAAGGATTCAAGCAGCCGACACCAAAAATTTGGGATGATGACTTTGTTTATGTTGTTGTATAGATATTAATTAACATCATTGCAAGTATCCTAAAGTAGATATTGAATCCCTAGCTTATTTTATCTTGCTCAACTTTTCTCTCCTAGTCTATATCCTAGTTCCTTTTCTATTTCAGACTGGCTAGTTTAGTTAAAGAAATGGGAGGATTGAGTTCTCCTCCATTTTATTTTGAATGGAGAAAGTAACAATAAATCCCTTGCAAATTCCATTAAATTCCATCCCAAGTATAGTTCAATGCTTAAAGGGTCCCGTGATATGTGGGCAATTTCCTAATTCTCTCTTTTGTATTTCTTTGTCAGGAAAACTTTAGTAACAAAAAGGAAATTTGAAGTGTAATAGAGCAAGGATCCCTGCTCATCAATAGTAATCAAATAAAAGTATTTTCCAGTCTGAATTTTGCTTCTGTACAGATTCTCCTTAGAGGTCCGAAGAACGCAAGGGAAGCTGTGAAACACTTTGGACCAGCACCTGGTGTTCCTCACAGCCACACTAAGCCTTATGTCCGATCAAAGGGAAGAAAGTTCGAGAAGGCTAGAGGGAGGAGGAACAGCAGGGGATTCAGAAACTGACCCAAGTTTGTATCGTCTCGGAGTGAAAACAAATTTCTTTTCTAGATAACTTTTTTGAAGTTTTGTTGGTACTTCATTGTTTTTCATCAGTTTTGGTGGTGTTATTTTTTTGAGTGAATGTTAAGCGACAGTTGCAGTTGATCTGCCTTCTATTTATTTTAACAACTGTTTCAGTAGTCTTGGTCCTATAAATGTTGCTGATATTCCATTCATGCGAGGAACATATCATCATTCAACCAGCTGTGAGATGGAGATGCTTCTGTCCATTTTGCTGGAGCATCTGGACAAATATTCAGAGTGAACACGAAGAACCATCTTTGGCCATATAATGATAGATGATGCAATAATGGTCCATGAGTATATGCATGAAATCAAGATTTATTACCCAAACTTTATCAAAGATTACATTTCCCAGGCCAAATAAATTAGTTAAACATTACTGAAATAAAGTTTACTATCTGAACAGTTTCCAGCTACAATTTAGGCAATACAACCATACAGCTATATTGGCTCTTATTCATGAGCCTAGGTGGACTACTGAAACACATTGCTGAGTTTGTCATTACAATGATGGATTAGAACTTTTGGATGAAATCGTATATATGGTCTGAGACTTCATCTGGTCTTTCTTCGTTGGGGAAATGCCCTACTCCTTCCATCACTACAACATTCTCAAGGAATGGAACATCTTTCTTGAACCCTCCCTTGTGTAAATAGTCTTTGGTATTTCCGGTATGGTATGCTAGGTCGAGATCCCCGACAATAAACTTAACAGGTACCATTATCTGAGCACCAATCCAAGCTGCAGTGAGCTCCCAATTCCTGCACATTCACATTGCATTATACGAGATTTAGAGTTCCAAACAGATCACTCCACATGAAAACAGAAGATATTTAATTTAACAATATCAGATGCAGGACCATCTATCCTTAGGTTGTGATATGCATATTTCATCTCCAGATTATCAATTAGGGATGTGAACAATTGATTACAAAATATGTACATTATTATCTATCATTAAAATCTCGATGCGAATATGTATACCACTTTTAGATCCAAACTATTCGGTTAGCCCACAAGCACTAGAATGATGCTAGTAATCACTATACTTTTAAACTACAGGTTCAGCTTACTTTCCTTCTTAATCGTAAGTCTTATTCAGTAATAACTTCTGTGTCCTTATGAATGTCGACTTATCTTGTTAATACAAATATGGTAATACATGAATCTCTGCCGTTTAAACCTCCCTTTCCCCAATCCTACCCCCTCCTCGGTTTGTAGATGGATAAAATGAATCATATACTAGTGTTGTACGCAATTGTTACATAAAAATGTCAAACTTTTGAATCTATATGCCCAATTCAAGGTCGCTTCAGAGTAAAATTCCTTTTTGTTGTCCAGTGAACCCCTATGAGTCTTGCGAAAATTAAGAAACGAGAACACAAGTATCCTAAGAGAGATGCTCAATAAGCTTAGAATATTGTAAGCTCTTTCAAACTGACAAAGGAAGTTGCACACATATGAGATTATCTTACACTACTACACAACATATCCAACTTCAGCTCAACTAAGTATACAAACAAAGCTAGACATGCACAAGTCGGTACGTTGTGCATGTTGACAATAATATGGTTACAAACTTGCAATAAGGTACAACCATGCATACTCAAAAGTTAGTGATCTCCCAGGAGCGAATTTAAAATTGGGAAAACATAAGTTTGGAAAAGAATATCACAAATAAAAAGATTTATGTTTCTCTCCTATATTAGTGTACACATAACTTGATACAAGAAATGCAATTATGAGAAAAGGACAATATTACTATTGAAATTACCTTGATCAACTTTCACAAGCACCACTCCATGATGTATGTTGCATGTCTGTCATAATTAAAATATACTATATTTTACAAGAAATTATAGTTTTAGGAACTTACAAATTTATACACCGGTAATAGTTCAATCCTCCGGTGAAACCTGACTTCTCAAATTTGCTTGCGAAGTAGCTAATGTCTTCCTCTGACAGCCATGGAGGCAATGTAATCTGTTCACCGGGGGAACCTCCAAAACTTTTTCCTTTAGGTACAACTAGAGGAACCGGGTCGCGATATGTGAAAAGCTTCTTGATTATGCATTCAGCACCAGCAGTAGCAAAATCAGCTTCAGCCTCTCCAGGTTCCTACATACAATTGTGAGATGCTCTTTATTGACAGAATTTTTGGAACAAACTCCACAATTTCATTTACTTTACCGGAGAGATTAATCAACTTGTTCATTATCAGATATAATAAATACATTCCTTTATAGAAAAAGAACCCCACAATGTCATTTCTATATGGGATCATTAATCAATTTGTATCATTATCAGATATAATAAATATAGGAATTATGATTTACAATGTATCTACAGGAGGAAGACACTTTAAAACCTTATAAGTACTAGAGTGATGGTCGACATCTAGTTTTGATTTAAACAAAAACAAAATCAACATATGAAGAATGACACCATTTCCAACGTGCCTGCAAAACCAACATTTTGCTGCTTTGACGGAAAGAAACAAAATATGTACGATCCATGATTTGACTTTTACTAAATAGCATGAAGAGATTATCCAATCTTGTTGCAGACCAATTTGCATAGAATGTTGATGTCATTTAATGCAGATTGAAAAAATGTTTTCAAGCCATTTTCATATCCTACTCCTTTGTGAGTCATCATTCTAACAACTTTATTTTGATGGACATGGACATAAAGATAATACAAGGATGATTCACTTTAAGATTTATGATGGTATATGAAGAGATATTTGGTCCTAGTACACCACCCTAATCCCTACCACTTCACTGAACCCCCAAACCCCAAGAACTAGTACCCTATGTTGCACGGACATGGACACGACACGACATTGTAAGGACACGGCAACACAGACACGGCTCCTACTTTGGTGTGTCATAGACAATTTTGGGAGTGTCCGAGACGTGTCAAATACATGTCTGACATAGCCCTAGTTTTTGGAGTGTCCACGCATCCTAGACATATCCATTTAATCTCGTATTTTATACACCAATAGGAAAACAACTGATAAAGAAGTACTGATATGAATGCAATAGTCTCCAGAGATCAACATAAAATGCTTATTTGGCAGTTGAAACCTTATGTGGCAGATTCTACTTCATTTTATCTTAGAAGTTGGCAGAAAAGGAGAATAAGAGAATATGAGGGGAAGCACCAGTCAGAATTCTACTAATATACTCAAAAACCAAATCATCCTCACAACATATACGAAGCACAAAATTTAATAAAAAGAACCAGCAATATTATGTTAGTCGTCATCACCTAATTGGAATGTTATTTCAAACTAAATTCTTATGAAAAAGTTTAATATAGGCATTTCTTCTTCTTCTTTTTTCTTCCCAATTTAAGAGAAAGATGAGGTCCAAGATAGGGGTGGATATCAAGGTTAGTTCTTGTATATGGCCCACATGTTTTATCATGAGAAAGTGGACTACAGTTTCCTGCATAAGATGTTTTTTGATGAGTACGATTTTATCAAAATTCAGTCTGTAGCATGTTTCATTCTCCAAAAACTTGAAACTCTCTACTCTTTTAGATCCAAAGATTATAGATGTTCTTCTTAGCTGTACAACTCATTTATTAAATTCTTATATGATGCTTAATCCAACAAAATATCTACTTGTGTAATCCAAAAAAATACTCAATGAAGAGAAGAGAAAAAGACCTTTTAGCATAGTTCGCAGTATCGGATGATACTGATATGGTTTGGCATGTCCCGATCCGATTCCGATAGATATCCGATACTGAAGGATACCGGCATTAGGGGTCTATTTTCTGGTCAATTCGTCACATTGAACGGAAAATACCAATCTATCGCATGTGAAAGAAAAGAATAAAACTTATCTATCGCATGTAAACCAATTGGTAAGGGTTGCTACTATTTCATTCAATTTCAAAACTGCTAAGAAACAATACTAAAAATACTTAAATTTATGCCTAAATGTATAAAATATACTTTCTAAAATGTTAATAATTTGTTAATAATTATTTGCTTTCCGATACCAAAAAATTCGATACTCCAATCCGATACCATCGATACTGCCGATACCACCGATCCAGATACTCATAAGAATGGTCCGATACCGATACCGCGAACCTTGCTTTTTAGTTGTCAGATGCAAATAATATTCAAGAAACATCATTGAGGATCAAAATAAATAGTTATATACGAGTGGAGACTGCTCTTCTTCTTAGGTTTTCATGGTCATATGCCTTCTCTTGGCAGGTTCCCTTTTTTCTCCATATGCCATAGAAGAGTATAGATGCCATCTTGCATTGCTAGGCATAGGAGAAGAACACCCTTGTTCTCCCCAAAACAGAGGCAGTTGCCAATCATAAATAGAAGTTACAACAACTGAGCTCATAGTTATCAGGTTCTCTGTTCCAGATTTCTTATTGTCCCAAACAGGAATGCCTTCCGATATATAACCAAAAGTGGCAATCTTTTCTATCCAGACACAACTTATCTGCTCTTAAATAAAGAGTAACCCTAAATAGTGTAACGGTTAAGCCTAGCCCTTGAACCACATGCAAAAGAAAGTAGTGTACCATGTATTGGTACCCCTACCACATAGCAAACGAACCAGTACCCAGAGAACTATAACCCACTAACTCCATGAACATATTAGGATAGCTAACTGATACTGCTATATTCTAGGTAATACGCATGGCAAATGAATTAGACTTTTCTGCTTAATTCATATTTCAACAGCTATACCATATTGTTATTATTGTTTCTATTTATTAACTAAGTATCAAATATATTTCAGTTACTAATTAATGAGGAACAACTAACAAGAGAGGCATGATGGATGTGCAGATCTTGCACATGTTTTCCTACCATGCTTGCATTAGGTGGAGCACACCACATTGTCACCATCACCCAATGAAAAGGTGGAGCTATAGAATGGCACCATGTGCCCGTATATACATATTTTCCTACTATACCTGCATTAATCATTATGTGCGGGACACACTGAAGATGAGGATTGTAGGATTAAAGCAAATTGTGTTAGAACTTTGCATGATTCATATATCCAAAAGTTTTTGTGTATGTGCGAGTGGTCTACGATTCATATATCTTTCAAGTTATTGCTTTCAAATTTGTGAACTTAGGGTGTGTTTGATTGCAAGGTAGAAAATACGTGGAAAAGAAATTAATTCTATGGAATTATTTTCCTAGGAAAAAAATTCCATGGAATTTTAAAATTTTCCATGGAAAACTTAATTTGGTTGTTTGATTATCATTATTTTCCACGGAAAATAGTTATTTTCCATGGAAAATGATATTTTCCTATGGGTTAGACAAGTTTCATTTTCCACCATTTTAGAAGAAAATATGGAAAATGATAGTTTTTTGGAAAATAATTCCATGGAAAATATAAGCTATCAAACACTACAATTGGTGGAAAATTTGTGGTGGAAATATTTTCCATGGAAAAAATGCCCAATCAAACACAGCCTAGTGTCTTTTTCCTACTCTCCATAGAATTTCCCAAGGTTATGACAGTACAGGATTTGACTCCATGCCATGATACAATATTATTCTGGGGGAACACGAAAAAGAATCATGCCTAAGTTCAATGAATATTAGTGCATGGGGCAAAAACTATAATGTGAAAGAATTAAGTGATCCTTCTCTGATATGCTTTAAAAACTCATGAACTTAGACTAGTATCATTTTCTTGTTCCACACTGTTGGCATTTGATGTTGTCCACAAACCACTGCGGAGCCAGGCTGCCCCAGCTAATAATGCGCGTGAACTACAAGGTAGGTTCCATTCACATGTGTTATGGTGTACGAATAGGTAGAGTTTCTTAATCCAAAATATGTACAATATGCTACTGTTTGCAGGAGCTTCATATATTTTAAGTGAGACCAGTCAGGTCTCTGATGTAGGTTATTTATAAGAGCACATCAAAAGTTGATTAGGGCTGTACCATTCTTAACTTTTATTTATTTACAAGTTTGTCACTGAAAAATTTACTCAGGACTATCTCATTCTTAGGTATAAAAGACAACTTTTTTTTTGGGCTCTATTCTCTTTCTTCACAAAAGAAGAACAAGAACAAGAAGAAAGAAGAAAGAAGAAAGAAGAAAGGAAGAAAGAAGAACAACAAGAAGAAGAACAAGAACAAGAAGGAAGAAGAAAAGAAGAAAGAAGAACAACAAGAACAAGAAGAAAGAAAATAAGAAGAATATCTCTTTCTTCAAACCCTAGTTTTTTTTTCTCTTCTAATTTCTCATGTTTTTTTTCTCCAAATCCTAGTTTATGGATGAAACCCTAGTTGTAGAAGAATTTGGGTTATCAAATCTATCAAATCTATTAATCTATTAATCAATTTTTCTTCATTGATGAAACCCTAATTCTAGAAGAAATCGATTGGTTGAGCAATTTTATATCAGGACTGCCAGCAGTCCTAAAAGTATTCAGGAGTCTGCCAGAAATTGTATCAGTCCTAAAATGTATTTGTTGAACAGCAAGTCCCTTCAGGACTGCCACAATTTCTGACAGTCCTCAATACTTCTAGGACTGCCAAAAATTTTGTCAGTTCTGTTGTATTATAGCAAGACCCTTTCAGGACTGCATAATTCATGTTAGTGATTTATTTTCATCTTGATAATATAGTGAAATATACATTTTAGAGTTTACTTTCATGCATTTTTTGTGAGAAAGAATGAAATAAACATGTTAGAGTTTATTTTCATGCATTATTTGTGAAGAATCAAAATAATGAGAATAAAAATTGTGGAGAAGAAAACTAGAATTTTGATGGAAATGATGGAGAAGAAAACTATGGTTTAGAGTGGAAAAATGGTGGAGAAGAAGATGAAGAAGATGTATAGTTTGGGGAGTGAAAAATGGTGGAAAAGAAGAAGAAGAGGAAGAAGAAGAAGATGAAGAGGAAGAAAGTTAAGATTTTGGAAGAGAGAGAGTAAAATTTGCAAATAAGAGTGAAATTTGAGGTTTGGGGGGGGCGTGAGGTTGAGACAACCACATGAGTAGAAAAATGGGATAGCAAGTAATTTTTCCTCAAACATGGACTAGCTCCAATCCTGGCTAGCCCTGATCAACTTTTGATGTGCCCTTATAAATAGCCCTGATGTATGACGCGGAGCTAGGGTTTTTGCTGTGGGGTCCATAATATTTTCACTTGAGTGAATTGTCTAATCAATTTCTTTGAAATAAACTAGGGATGTAAAATGAGTTGAGCTTTGACCAAGCACCATGTGCTCGGTTTGCTGAGAAAATGGCCAGGCTCAAGCTAGGACGAGGCAAAAATATAAGGTCAATCTAAGCTTGCAAGCTCGGACGGTTAGGCTTGCAAGTTCGTGTTGAAAACTTGAAGTATCCAATATCAGGCTTCACATTACAAAGAAGATAAGACCGGCCAACATAAGTGATGGTCCAAGGATCCCATTACTTTAGTTTATTCCACAAAGACACACAAACGACTTATTACAATATAATAAAACAATTTTGCACAAATTATCTTATCAAACCACTGCTCTCTAAAAGTCCATGCAATAAGGCATATATTCCTCAGGGATTATACCTCCTATTAGCAGCTTTTCATAATCATAATCAATCGCCTACGACCTACCTAAATTCTAGCATAAGAGTAAATTTCATGGTTTAAAATATCGGCTGATACCGATCCGATACGGCCGATACCGATACAGTTTGACATGTCCCAATCCGATACCGACCGATACCCGATACTGACAGATACCGACATTGGGTGTCTATTTTCCGGTCAATTCGGCAAAGAAAATTAAACGAAAAAGACAAATCAACAAGGGTTTAAAGCATAATAAAGTTATAAAAGCATGTAAAAGAATAAAATCAATCTATTGTATGTAAACCAATCGGTAATGGTGAGTACTATTTCATTTAATTTCAAAACTACTAAAAAATAACACTGAAAATGTTTAAAATTCTGCCTAAATGTATAAAATATATGTTTTTAAATGTAAATAATTTATTAATAATTATTTGTTTTCCGATACCAACAAATTCGATACTCCGATCCGAAACCGCCGATACTACCGATATCACTGATACCAATACTCATAGGAATAGTCCGATACCGATTCCGATACCGAAACTGTGAACCTTTTAAATTTTTAACTGTAAGTAATGTTGTAGCAAACCTATTAGAATGCTCGTTCTTGTATTACTTTACACCATAGGGCCATCAAATGGGTTGCGTCTAAATCGTTCTTTTATGTTTTCCTCGTTCTTTTATGTTTTCTCCTGCAAAGAGTCTAACAAGATGCTTTATAAAAACAAGACTCGAGGAAGCTTCTAATTGTGTTTCGCAAAGAACACAAGGCCTACCCATGTCAATTCCTTTTGCCACAAAAACATCCAACGTCAGTAATATTTCTATATCACTAAGCCACATGTGAGATCATGGCATGATCCTTTTGGTTTGGAGCCTTGTGTTCCAAGAGGAGCTCATCACAGGACATTCACATCAAAACACCATAATCCTATGGTTAGACTTGAAAGGGGCTTCTTAGAAGTCAATCTCCTGAACCTCGGATCTTTTTCGCCAACAAGTGACAGATTGTAGCATTTGTTATAACTTGAGAGATCCGAAGCCAAATTCTCATTAATAGTTGGGACTCTCGAATGCAATTTGGGGCCCAAAATTTCAAAAAAAAAGAAGAGTAAATGTAGAATGGATTGGATTTGTATGAAAATAGTAGGAAATGATAAAGTGAGCTCTGGTACCAAAATTGTGTGGTCAAAGTTTGATGTAGGAGTGTCTGAATGTAGAAAATGGGCCTGTCAGCAATTACTAAGGATGCTCTTACCAATCCCTTCCGGAAACAAGCTACTTTGCACGGACACAAATACGAGACGACACAAGCACCAATTTGGGAGTGTCATAGTGCAATGTTGGAGTGTGTTGTGCCCAATAGGTGTCCAAGTGTCGGTGCCTCCGAGTAAAGAGATACATCTTCTGCCAAAGCCCTAAACTTTTTAGATCCGGGCAAGAAGAAGTCTTTCTTCCTCCCTTCCAAACAAGCCGATAACCCACCGCCTCTCGTCTAGAATAGAAAGACATAGGTATATTCCATTGTGTCTGTGTCCGTGTCCGTGTCCGTGTCCTAGATTAAGAACAAGATGACAGAGCTTTTAAGTTTAACGAGGCACCGAACCTGGAACCTACAGACATAGTAACCGTCGCCGTAGAGAGCCCGCAGCGTGTCGAGCGGCCTCCTCGCCGGGTGCCTAGGGCTGAAGGCTACGCTCAGGTTCACCAGCGCCCGCACTCTGTCCGGCCGCATCAAGCACAAATTCCACGCCACATTCGCCCCCCAGTCGTGACCCACAACAAACACCTTCACCACAAAACCAAAACCCACATCACCACAAGAAGAAGAAGAAGAAGAAGAAGAAGAAGGAGAGAAATCGAGAATGGCGGACCTTGTCCTGGCCGAGGGAGTCGATGAGGGCGACGAGGTCCCCGACGATGTGGAGGATGGAATAGGAGCTCCGGTCCGGGGGGGACTCCGTGTCGCCGTAGCCGCGGAGGTCGGGGGCGACGGCGCGGTAGCCGCGGGAGGAGAAGGAGAGGATCTGGTGCCGCCACGAGTACCAAAGCTCCGGGAACCCGTGGACGAACAGCACCACCGGGCCCGAGCCTTTCTCCGCCACGTGCATGTTTATTCCGTTCACCGACACTTGTCTGTGACTGATCGACTCCATTTCTCCTCCACCTTCCTTACTGCTGCTGCTGCTGCTTCTTTTATAAAGGGAATCGTCGTTAATGACAGCTCCACTAGTTTGTTGCTTAATTTATTATTTTATTGTTGATCAATTTGTTAATCATTTCTCCTCCACCTTCCCGCTAATTGAACGGAAATCAATTTTATAAATATTTGGGATCCAACACTAGCGTGAACGTGTTCGTGTAAACAGTAAAATTAATTTATTTATTTTTTTTACTTTCATCCCACTTATTAATACTTACGTTTCACTTTCTAATTTTATTAGACTTACATTCTACTTTTTATTATCAAAAAATTTATTTTGTCACCAATATTTTTCGTTTGTCACGAAAATATTTTCCCTAACAAAAAGTGGAATGTAATCCTAATAAGATCAAAAAGTGAGATGGAAGTACAAATTTAGGGTAAAAAAGCCTTTCTAAATTCTAAAAAAAAAAAAGAAGTTTGGACTATTTGTAAATGGGGGTAAGGATACGACAACTGAATTGACGTGCGCACTCCAAAATGAAAAGAAAGGGGGGAGCCAACTGAGTTGGCATGGGAGGAGGGAGGGGGGGCGCCAACTCAGTTGGCACGCGCAGGAGAGACATGAGAGAGGAGAAAGGAGAAAGGAGAGAGGGCCAACTGAGTTGGCATGGGAGGAGGAAGGGGGGGCGCCAACTCAGTTAGCACGCGCAGAAGAGACATGAGAGAGGAGAGAGGAGAGAGGAGAAAGGAGAGAGGGAACGCCAACTTAGTTGGCGCATGGATTTGAGGGGGTAAATTTTAAAACCCTGTCTTCCGCAATTAAGTACATCTGCCAATAGATGAAACATCATAAATGTCACCTATGCTGACATTTGATAATGAATACATTATAGGCCGATTAATAATGAAAAAACAATGGTAAATGTTTAATTCACCTTACATCTATCTCTAAGTTAACCATCAGACAACGATAATATCAATATCAGAAAAGCCTATTTTCACGATAATATGAATCAATATCAGAAAAGGCTATTTTCACGATAATATGAAATTAACTGAAAGCGCCAATACCGTGTACTTGATGAATATAGACCTAACTACTATATATGATCATAATTTCGGTTGTTACATATATGACATTTAAAATTATCCCCCTCTGTAAAGCCTCCGAATTTTGTTTTATTTTTCTTCGAATTTCCAAATTTTGTATCAATTGAAAACTTCTTCATTATCTTTATTATTATTAATGTTGTTTAAAATTTTATTCTTACTTAATAAGTTTTTTTTTCATACCTTGTATTAATTCATATCAATTTCCACAGCTCATAGATAATTCACTGGTAGCCGTTCCTTATTACTAAATACCATTTGTTTTTTTTTTTAATATTTGTAACAAATGTGGATTCTTATTAGATGAGTCCCTTCCCTCTGAAAACATTTTCTATTTCTTTAGTCTAATAATCTATTTCTTTGTCGATCCCTGTTATTATTATATTATTATATTATTATATTTGTCGTAAGGCAAAAACTCTTAACACACGGAGATATGACGAAGTATATTATAAACTACAAGTGCACCTTTATAAGCTATTCCAATCTCTCTTTATATAGGGAGAGAGGTTGGGGGTTATGAAGAAACGAAGGACCAAAGGTCATGTAGGTTACAAGAATATGAATGTGTAGAGACATATGAGTTACAACACTCCCCCTTGGCTCTCCAGAAATTCTGCTTGTAAACACCTCTGAGTTTCTTCGTCTGTCTGTAGCTTGCAGATTCAAAAATGACCACCTACTTGTGCCTCGTTAAAACCTTGCCAAAGAAAACCCAGTGAAAAAAAAACTTTGGTCGAAGGACAAAAGAGTACACACAGGTCAGTGTGATGGGGGTAAACTAACCATTGCAAAGGTGCCTCGTCAAAACCTTGTCAGAGAAAACCCAGTGGAAAAAAAACCGCTGATCGAAGGACAAAAGAGTACACGATGGTTTAGAAGTATACACTGGATACTCCCCCTGATCACAATAGTCCTTAGTGAATAAGAGATTTGAAATGTGTCTCGTTAAAAATCTTGCCAAGGAAAACCCAATGGGAAAAAACTTGGTCTAAGGGAAAAAGAGTACACAAGCATACATCAGGATGCTCCCCTTTTCACTCGCACTCGACAGGGCGCGGGATATACGCACAACAGGGCGTTTGGAGGCGCTCGTTGGGGCGCTCCCCCTCACATGCACACAACAGGGTGCATGAAACATGTTTCACTTAGGCTAGCTCTGAAAGTTTCCTAAGTCCAATCGTTCTGACATGTTTCTGGAACGAGTGTTTCGGCATTGACTTGGTGAACAAGTCTGCACGATTATTCTCCGATCCAATGTGTTGCACTTCAATCTTCTGAAGCGCTTGTTGTTCATGTGTAAAAAACAACTTGGACGATATGTGCTTGGTAGCATCCCCTTTGATGTAACCATGTTTCGTTTGATCAATAACAGCGGTATTGTCCTCATAGATGACAACAGGTTCATCTGGGTCATATGGAAGATCACATGTACTTCGAATATGGCCAATAACAGCTCGAAGCCATACACACTCTCTAGTCGCCTCATAGAGCGCGAGTAGCTCAGAGTGGTTCGTTGAAGTAGCCACTAAGGTCTGTTTGCGAGACCTCCAAGAAATTGTCGTGTTCCCAATGGTAAAGACGTAACCAGATTGGGAACGCCCCTTGTGCGGATCAGATAAGTATCCCGCATCGGCGTAGCCAACAAGGGTCGCGTTGCTTCGAGTGCCAAGAGCGTTGGACTCACTCAAAACCGCGTAGGGATAGAACAAGCCCAAGTCCGTAGTACCCTTAAGGTAGCGGAAAATGTCTTTTATACCATTCCAATGGCGGCGTGTTGGCGCGGTGCTGTGTCGAGCTAGACAATTCACAGCAAACGAGATGTCCGGTCTAGTACATTAGGTCAAGTACAATAAAGCGCCTATTGCACCCAGATAAGAGCACTCAGGACTCAATATCTCTTCGTCGTCCTCCTTTGGACGGAATGGGTCCTTAGTAATGTCTAGAGAGCGGACGATCAAGGGAGTAGCGGACGGCTTAACATCAAAATGACTAAAGCGTCTCAACACCTTTTGAGTGTAGTTTGCTTGATGGACAAGGATTCCATCTTTACGGTGCTCGATCTGCAGGCCGAGGCAAAACCGTGTCTTCCCAAGATCATTCATCTCGAATTCCCTTTTCAGGATATCAGCAGTTTCTGACAAGTCTTTTTCGGTTCCTATGAGATTCATGTCATCTACATAGACCGCGATGATTGTGTATCCTGAAGTAAATTTTTTATGAACACGCATGGGCAAAGTTCGTTATTAACGTATCCCAAACCAATCAAGTATTCGCTTAGGCGGTTATACCACATTCGCCCGGATTGTTTCAATCCATATAGTGAACGTCTCAGTCTAATCGAGAACGCGTTCCGTGGTCGGAAACTACTTGATTCAGGCATCTTTAGTCCTTCAAGGACTTTCATGTATATCTCTGTGTCTAGATCCCCATAGAGATAGGCTGTGACCACATCCATGAGCTGCATATTCAGTTTTTCGGAAACTACTAAACTGATTAAGTAGCAGAACGTTATGACGTCCATTACGGAAGAATACGTATCCTCGTAATCAATTCCAGGGCGTTGTGAGAAGCCTTGCGCCACAAGGCGAGCCTTGTATCACACAATCTCATTTCTCTCATTACGCTTCCTTAGGAAAACCCATTTGTGACCAACTGGTTTAACATTGGGTGGTGTTGGAGCAACAGGTCCAAACACCCTTCTTTTCGCTAAGGAGTCTAGTTCAGCCTGGATTGCTTGTTTCCATTGTGACCAGTACGTTCATCGTTGACACTCGGCAACACTACGAGGTTCCATGTCATCATTGTTCATAATGTCAGTGGCCACTGAGTATATGAACACATCATCGATGACAGTTTCATTTCGCTTCAAAATATTGTCTAAGCTAGCATACTCGACGAATATTTCGAGGTTATCGGCATGATTAGGAATAGGCATTTCATCTGGAACGCGCTCTTCTAATACATCGCCGTGATCCTTAATGATCTCATGTGGCAAAACGCTTTTAACAAGATTTCTCCGCTTCCGGGGCAGAAAATCTTTGGAACCAACCGATCTTCCCTTTTTCTTGGGAATAGCGGCGGACTGGACGGCCGATGGCAGCGTCCTTTGCTCGGCGGGTTCGACCGGAGCAACATGTTTCACAAGAACATGGCGTCTCTCAGGGACGTCTATCCTTGCAGGCACATTTGTAGCAGGTATAATTGACCTCGTGACTTTTGCTAGGTCGCTAAATGCGTCTGGCATTTGATTTACAATATCTTGCAGACCTAGAATCCTCTGCACTTCCTTATCACTATGTGCAGAGGGGGGATCATGATGAGCAAAAGCGGGCACATGCCACGCTAATTCACGTCGTTCCTCATCAACGTTAGTGTGTATTTCTCCCCCTAACGACGGAAAGATTGCCTCATCAAAGTCACAATCCGCGTCTCTCGCGGTAAAGAGATCGCCTGTCAATGGCTCTAAATAGCGAATGATGGACGGGGAGTTATAACCGACATATATTTCCCGTCGCTTCTGAGGTCCAAATTTTGAACGCCTTATCGGCTCAATTGGAACATTGACTAGGCACCCAAACACGCATAAATATGAGATGTTAGGCTCACATCCAGTAACCAGCTGGTACGCGGAAAGTGGTTGGGTGGCCATGGGCCTCAGACGGACCAAATTTGCAGCGTGCAAAATTACATAGCCCCATGCAGATAGTGGAAGTTTGGTGCGCATAACCAAGGTCCGCGCTATCACTTGCAGTCGCTTTATAAAAGCTTCTGCTAGGCCATTTTGGGTATGAACATACGCAACAGGGTGTTCAAGATTTATTCCCAAAGTCATGCAATAATCATCGAAAGTCTTCGATGTAAACTCCGCGGCATTATCAAGTCTAATAGACTTTATCGGATAATCCGGATGATGAGCCCTTAACTTAATGATCTGGGCGAGGAGTTTAGGAAATGCTGCATTTCGGGTGGACAACAACACTATGTGTGACCATCTAGTCGATGCATCAACCAAAACCATGAAGTATTTAAATGGTCCGTATGTTGGTTGGATTGGTCCACAAATATCTCCATGAATTCTCTCAAGGAATTGGGAAACCAATCTCGTAGGTTTCACATGGAGTGGCTTGAGATTCGTCTTTCCAATCGAGCAGGCTTGGCATAGGCTTTTCGGATTTTGTCACTCCCCGTTCCCAGAATACGTATTTTTATACATGTACAACTCATGTGTATTTATTTAGTATTTATCATGTATTTATTTAATATTTATCATATATTATCCTGTATTTAAATTCTTTTAATTTCATGTTAATCAATTAATCTGCTATTTAAATTTTCATGTTAATTTCTTTCCTGTAATTATATTTTTGCAATTTTATTTCTGCTTTTATTCTCTGCTTTAGCTAGGCTTTGGGTTCGGATTGGCCTTGGTTGGATCCCCTACAACCCGACCCATTGGACCCGGCCCAACTCCCACCTACCACCCCTTCCATATTTAAAGCCACCCTCTCCATTCTCTCTCCTCATTACTCACATTCTCACCATTACTCCTCTTCTTCTTCTTCATTACTCTCTCCACCTACCAAACCGTAGGCAAGTACAACTTGCTCCATATGAGAACCCATGTTTTTATAGTTCATTTATCTTCCTCTCGAGATCCTAAGAAAGTTTAGAACTTGGCATTTTTCATTTCGAAGTCTTAATTTTTGTAGATCTAGAAATGAGTTATTTTCGAAGTTTGGTGGTTTTGATCTATCAAACTTCTTTGTTTTTAAGTTTTGATGGTTCTATATTGTAGAGAGTTTTATTCTACCCAATTTTGACCTTTAAAAAGTTGGATTTGGACTTGTTTTGACCAAGTTATGGACCTTTGAAGCTTTGGGGTACAACCATGGAGTTCTTGCTGTTTGGAGAAGACAGTGAGCAGTGTACACTAGCTTTTTAGCTTGCGTCACTGAGCTGTGCGCGCTCTTTAGCGCAGCGCAATCTGGAGTCCATACGCTACCTTTTTAGGAAGCGTGTGTCTTGCATACGCTACCTTTTGGGAGCGTATGACTTGCATACGCTCACTTGGATGGTCAGGAGTCGTATGGAGTTCATACGCTACCTTTTGAGAGCGTATGACTTGTATACGCTGACTTGAATGGTCAGGTGTCGTATGGAGTTCATACGCTACCTTTTGGGAGCGTATGACTTGCATACGCTGACTTGAATGGTCAGGAGTCGAATGGAGTTCATACGCTACCTTTTGGGAGCGTATAACTTGCATACGCTCACTTGGATGGTGAGGAGTTGTATGGAGCCCATACGCTGCCTCTTTGACCTGAGCGTACGCTGACTTGAGCGTAGCCTGACATGAGCGTAGCCTACTTACCCTGGATCTTCTATAGCCCTGTATATTGATATTTTATTAGATATTTAACGTCCATTTTATATCCTTACGCCTTTTTGGCATAAACTCGATAAAATCATGATATGATAATATTGTTAATATCAATTGTTATGTGGAATGTGCCTTGTGTTCCGATTGATTTTTGGGATACCCAGTATGACTGGGACTTGACCATGAGAGTTATAGACTCGACCCCCCGTTTAATGCTAATTGACTTTCATGACTTGTCACCATTGATAATAATGGTTATCTTGACTAAATTAATCATGCGTTCCTGGTCGAAACTAAGAGACTGGCTAGTCGTCTTATTGACTTGAATGAATGAGACACGTTCATATTATGGGCTATTGTAATCGACTGGCTGATCCCGAATATTGACTTACATGCACATACAGGCTTCAATCTATTTATTTATTTATTTACTTATTTATTTTCTACAAAAGAAGCATGTGTACTTTATGGTCAAGACATGATTACCGTGGTTAGATTTGATTGTTGCATTACGCTATGTAAGACCTGCAACCTAACCGCACTGGTATCGTTGTAGAGTTGTACATATCGTACCCCGTACGAAAGTACTCATTTGAATGACCATGATCCACGGTATGGGATTTCACTCAACGTAGGGACTATTAAGTTAAATAAAATAATGATGGCATGGAGAGAATGGATTCCCGAGTTCTTACATGGCAGCCCCCTTGGGACAAGTAATACCCGACGGGCCGGCTGGTTCCCACAGATACTGTAAAACTGCCACACGGACAGGGAACAGCATCTGCTTTTATTATTATTGTATATTGTATATTGACGGGCGTCCTGCTAGGACTCGTCTAATTCATGCATGGCGCACATGATTGACTGGATAGACTAGCCTTGCTCGCACATGGTAAGAACTGAGGAATCCCTAATTGCATAATTCCAGGATAACTTGGGACTCAAAATAGCAAGTCGTAGGATTTGATTGGCCATTCAAGATGATTTGTTTGTGCACTGTACCTACTCTGTTACCTAACTGGGATGATCAGAATGTCAGGACATGACGGGCCAACTTCTGTCCTTGTTTGGTTGGGAGGTTGGTTCGAAGTGTCGTGATGTGATGTAAATCCTAGTGGAAAGCAGAGATCTATTATTATATTTCTCATTACTAGTTTTAGTTCTCATGTCGTGCTCCCTTGTGGTACTTGCAATTAGAGGTCTAACCTCTCTGGTTTTGCATGGCCAGATTTAGAGCCAGTCCCCGAGGATCCAGCTTACTTCTACCTCCAAGATGGTCAACACTAGAGGGATGATCGCAGGAGGACTCGAGTGGGTTCCTTACTTCACCGCTCGTTTTGTCACTTACTTTATACTTGGCCGTTTGGCACCGACATGTTAGTCGGATTGTCTTGTACTTACTTTTACATAATTGTAATTAAAGTCAGACTGCAGCTGATAACAATTGTGTATACTTTTGCTACATCAATCTGGCTATGTTTTGTAAAGCCAGATATCAAGAACATTTTGACAGAGCGTTTGGGACGCCTTACTGCTTTATCTTACATGTTCTCTATTTCTGTTTCTTATTTGAATGATTGAGACAATAGATGTGTAATGACCATAGTAAGACTTTTATGTAGTATGCACCCCCTCGTCTGGTTAGACAGCATTGATCGTATTATACGGTATTCATCTACCCATAATACGTAGCTGGCTGAGTCATTCCCCGGCTCTCCAGTATTCTGGTTCTGGGGCGTGACAAGGTTTTAGTGGTGGCCCATGCAGGTCTGATTTCAGACTTGTGGGGTGTTTTGATTTATAGGATGTCTCAATCACACATGTTTTCCCTTGATCTCATAATTCGTTACTCTCAACTCTAGCTTGACATTCCAGTATCCTTTGACTTCATTGATCCTTCATGACCGGTCGTTTGATTGTTCTCTTGTCCCTTTTCTTAGGGGCACCTCGTCCGCATCTGTCAAAGCTGGACAGCAACAACATGGACAGCAACATGGACAACCTGACCAGGTTGGTCAGCAGCAAGGGCCAGTCTCCCCTCAGGAGGCTACCCAGGAAGAAGTGATAGTGGAACCAGCAGATGGGTCGCAGTATCCGGACATTCCACCCCCACCGACAGTTCCACCTACCCAAGTGGACACACCAGCCCTTCTGGAGATCATAAGAGGAATGATGGCTACTCAGCAACACCAGATGTTGGCCCAGCAGCGCATGCACGCTCAGTTGCAAGAGCAAAATGTACTACTCAACCAAGGATTACAGACGGCATTGGAAAGAGGGGCGAGGCCAGATTCAGGAGCGTCAGCCCGGTTTTGCAAGTATAACCCCCGCCGTTTCGAGGGCACGGAGGATGCCATCTCAGCAGATGCATGGCTTAAGGATATTGAGGCTATCCTGACAGCCGCTAAGGTACCGGTAGAAGAACGTGTGGATCTAGTGAAGTTGTTACTTCAGGATCTCGCACGTGATTAGTGGGAAGCAGAGGAAGTAGGCATCAGACGTCCCGTTGCTTGGGACGATTTCACAGCAAGATTCAAGACGAAGTATTATGGAGTTGTGGCGCAGTTTGAGCTACAACAGAAGTTTATCAGCCTCAGGCAGGCTGGCAAGACTGTAGATGCTTATGCAGCAGAGTTCTGCAGATTGAGTAGATTTGCCCCAGAGATGGTAGCGACGGAGCGCCAGAGGGCTATGAGGTTTCAGCAAGGGTTTCATCTTGAGCTCTTGCAATTGATAGAAGGGCACAATTACCAGACTTTTGATGAGATATTGACGGCAACTCGAAGGCATGAGATCACCATTCAGAGGCTTGCAGTAAGGACTGGGGGTCAGAAGAGATCCCACAGTCAGATTGAAGGAGGAGGGGGAGCAGCGCCCCGAACAACAGCACCATCCACTGGCATTCGTATCCATGATATGGCGATACGAGGACCAGTACTACCACCCAGGCAGCAGCAACAGCAACAGAGAAAGAACCAGTAACCCCCGGCGGGCTGCACTTATTGTGGGAAGATGGGACACACTAGAGATGTGTGTCGGACATTGAATGGACTATGTCTGATATGTGGGAATCCAGACCATCGGGTTACCACATGTCCCATGAATTCGAGGTCAGGAGGACCAAGACAGCAGTTTCCTGCTCTGCCAG
This sequence comes from Iris pallida, assembly GCA_029216955.1. Classification (NCBI taxonomy): domain Eukaryota; kingdom Viridiplantae; phylum Streptophyta; class Magnoliopsida; order Asparagales; family Iridaceae; genus Iris; species Iris pallida. Next base: position 8,278,462 of record JANAVB010041816.1, on the reverse strand, counting down.
CACCAGGGGCAGGGCAGTACCGAGGACCAGCGGTAGCAGTGAGGCCGTTGGCACAGCGTCCGTTAGTACCGCAGGCTCAGATGTATCGACAGCAGGGACCACCGATGCAGCAACACCAGCATAGACCACCCCAGCATCATCAAGGAAGGGGCCAGCAGCAGCACCAGGCTAGGCCGCAACATGGGAACCAGCAGGGAGGTCGGGGGCAAGCATTCACTTTGTCCTTGGAGGAGGCATTAGCATCGGGAGATGTTGTGGCAGGTAACATTCTCGTCGCCTCATATCCCGCAGTAGCATTGTTTGATTCGGGAGTATCACACTCATTTATATCTGTATAATTTGCGACACGGCTAGGAATGGAGTTCGAGGCATTGCCAGGGAGGATGAATATACTCACTGGTAATGGGCTCGTAGGAGTTAGTAGAGTTATTCTAGCGTGTAGTGTTGTAGTTTGCGGGCATTCCTTACCCGCCCAGTTGATAGAATTTCCTGTTGAAAATTTCGACGTTATCTTAGGCATGGACTGGCTGAAAGACAGTCATGCGACAATAGATTGTCGTAGTGGGAGTGTATCTTTTGATATTCCAGGCATGAAGAGGTTCACCTTAGTCAGGTCAGAGGCAACTCAGCAAGAGCAGGGAGTAGTAACAGCAATGGAAGAAGTTCAAGTTTCGAAGGTAGTTGAAGAATTTCTAGACGTGTTTCCCAAAGAACTTCCAGGTCTACCACCGGTTAGAGATATTGAGTTCAACATAGAATTGGCACCTGGAACTAAACCGATATCAAATCGAGTTTACAGAATGGCGGATTCGGAACAGGCCAAGGTTTATCAGCATATAGAGGAATTGAAGGAGAAGAAGTTCATCCAAGCTAGCATATCACCATGGGCAGCGCCAGTGGTACTTGTAGGGAAGAAGGATGGGTCATCCATATTATGCATCGATTACAGAAAGCTTAACGCGGCGACAGTAAAGAACAAGTACCCACTACCCAGGATCGACGACTTATTTGATCAGTTGAGCAGGGCTAGAGTTTTCTCCAAGATAGATCTTCGTTCAGGGTACCATCAGGTGAGGGTTAGGAAGGAAGATATTCCCAAGACAGCATTCAGGTCGAAGTATGGGCATTATAAGTTTTTAGTAATGCTGTTTGGTTTGACCAATGCTCCAGCAATATTCATGGATTTGATGAACCACATCTTTATGTTGTATTTAGATCAATTTGTCGTAGTATTTCTCGACGACATTCTTGTGTACTCTGCTAGTGAAGAGGAGCATGAAGACCACCTCAGGAAAGTGTTGCAGGTTCTGAGAGAGAACCAGTTGTATGCCAAGCTCAGCAAGTATAAATTCTGGATGGACCACATTTTATTTTTGGGTCATATCGTATCAGGAGCTGGAGTAGCAGTGGATCCCAAGAAGGTAGAAGCAGTAGAGAGTTGTCCAGTACCCAAGACTGTAGCTGATGTACGGAGTTTCTTCGGATTGGCAGGATATTACAGAAGATTTGTGTCAGATTTTGCAAGACTTTCAGCACCCATGACCCGCTTGACACGGAAGGATGTGCCATTTGTTTGGTCGGCAGAATGTCAGGCATCATTTGAGAATTTAAAGCAGAAGTTGATATCAGCACCTATTCTCACATTGCCAGTCGGACCCGGAGGTTTTACAGTATATTATGATACGTCAGGTAAAGGACTTGGATGTGTCCTCATGCAGCACGAAAAGGTGATAGCATATGCATCTAGGCAGCTTCGGGACCACGAGAAGAATTACCCAACTCATGATCTGGAATTGGCGACAGTAGTGTTTGCTCTGAAGCTATGGAGGCATTACTTATATGGTGACCGAGTGGAGATGTACACAGATCATAAAAGTCTGAAGTACATCTTTACTCAGAAGGAGCTGAATATGAGGCAGAGAAGATAGTTGGAGTTGATCAAGGATTATGACGTGGAGCTTCAGTATCATCCAGGCAAGGCTAATGTGGTAGCAGACGCTCTTAGCAGAAGAGGCGGCGCATTTATATTGACAACGCAGAAGCACATCTTAGAAGACCTTCAGGAGATGGGCATTGAAATTATACTTTCTAGTGATGTAGGAATTCTGGCGAGTCTACAAGTTCAATCCGACTTGGTAGGCAGGATCAAGGCAGATCAGGCACAGGACCCAAGGATTCAGAAGCTTAGGGCAGAATGTGAGTCAGGGCTCAGAAAAGAGATGCAAATTCATGAAGATGGTACGCTTAGGTTTGGATCGTGCTTATGCGTGCCTAGTGGAGATATTAGACAGGAAGTTATGACAGAAGCTCACAGTTCCCAGTATTCTATATATCCTGGAGGGACCAAGATGTACCAAGATATCAAGCAGCACTTCTGGTGGAACGGAATGAAGAGGGAGATAGCTAGGTTTGTTTTCCGTTGCTTGATATGTCAGCAGGTAAAGGCAGAACAGCAGAGGCCAGCTGGATTATTGCAACCGCTTCCTATCACGGAATGAAAATGGAAGCATATTACAATGGACTTTGTGACCGGTTTACCGAGATCTCCAAGTGGTAAGGATGCTATTTGGGTGATAGTAGATCGGCTTACGAAGGTAGCACACTTTTTTCCTTTCAGAGTAGGACAATCTACAGAAAAGTTGGCAGAGTTATATATACAACAGATAGTCAGGCCCTTGTTAGCAATTCGGCAAACGGAAAAAATTCGGGACGGCAAAAGTACGAGTATAAATTGACTCAGTGCAAATAAAATACGTTCAAAAATTCGATCAAATGTTCGAAAAATGAAAATATTGAGGTTAGAAACTTTACATTCTTAAATATATTGTCAAATTTGGTTAATTAAACAGTTTCTAGCATGTTTATTGTACCAAATTTGTCAATAATTTATACAGAACATGTTTAAAACTTCGCATGCTTAAAATTTATGTACTCATTTGGATCTGTCAAAAGTACGCAAGTATTATACGTTTATGAAAGATACGGAAAAATTCGCGTATAATACGAGTTTTATTCGGGTGATTGCTAACAAGGGTCAGGCAGCATGGAGTCCCTGTCAGTATTGTGTCAGACAGAGATACCCGTTTCACATCATATTTCTGGAAGAGCTTACATCATAGTCTGGGTACCAAGTTAAGATTTAGCACGGCTTACCATCCACAGACGGACGGCCAATCGGAAAGGATAATTCAGACTTTGGAAGATATGTTGCGAGCTTGCACCCTAGATTTTGGAGGATCTTAGGAAAACCACCTGCACTTAGTTGAGTTCTCATACAACAACAATTATCAAGCCAGTATCCAGATGGCGCCATTCGAAGCACTATATGGTAAGAAGTGTGGATCACCACTAGCATGGGATGATATCGGAAAAAGGAAGATGCTAGGCCCAGAAATGATTATTCAGACGGTTGAAGTAATTAAGGGAATTAGAGAGCGACTTCGTGTTGCGCAGGATCGGCATCGTCATTGGCGGACCAGCATCGTAGGCCGCTAGAGTTTTCTGTTGGGGACCACGTGTTCTTGCGGATCTCACCTACCCGTGGGGTCATTAGATTTGGCGTTCGCGGGAAGTTGAGTCCGCGATACGTAGGACCATTCATTATCCTTGATAGGGTAGGCGATGTTGCTTATCGTTTGTCCCTTCCACCTTCGTTACGAGAGGTGCATGACGTGTTTCATGTATCTCAATTGCGAAGGTATGTATCGGACCCAAGCCATATCCTCGATCATTCAGAACTGGTTGTTGGTACCAACCTGTCTTACGAGGAATAGCCTGTGTCCATCTTGGACCGAAGAGAGAAGATACTCAAGAACCGAACAATTAACCTTGTCCGGGTTGCTTGGGGTCATCACTCTTTGGGAGAGTCAACGTGGGAACGTGAGGATGATATCCGATTACGGTATCCACATCTGTTTGACTCACAAGGTATATCTTTTTCTCTGTACCTTGATTGTCATGATTCCTCATGCTTATTACCTTATGGGTAGAATTGCTTGATATCGTAAATTGATGGATTTACATATATGTTACTTGCTATGGACATTGTAAAATGATTGCTTGATTGAATTGCTTGTACTTAGATTAGCTTAGCCCTGATGTTTCTATCCTGCTTGGATTTAAAATTCCGAGGACGGAATTTTTCTAAGGAGGGTAGAGATGTCACTCCCCGTTCCCAGAATACGTATTTTTATACATGTACAACTCATGTGTATTTATTTAGTATTTATCATGTATTTATTTAATATTTATCATGTATTATCCTGTATTTAAATTCTTTTAATTTTATGTTAATCAATTAATCTGCTCTTTAAATTTTCATGTTAATTTCTTTCCTGTAATTATATTTTTGCAATTTTATTTCTGTTTTTATTCTCTGCTTTAGCTAGGCTTTATTGACACAAAGTCACAGTCAACCAAATATTGACTACATTGACTAAATAATATTTGTATTAATTCAATACGACACACGACGACTGCATTCAGTTCAAGACAGATGACAGCTCAGTCTCCGGCTCTCAGTGTGTTCTGGAGTCTGTATTTTATAATTTTATTGAGTCTAGACTTGTGTACTCTGAGTCATGCTGAGCTCTTGGAACTTAGTCTATAACCTACCCAAAATCCCAAGCTCCACTGAACCAAAAACTGCCCACTGGTCGCCTTAGAACCACTCTGTGCTCTGGAGACAGAGTTCGGGCCGAACTCTGCCTCCACACAGAGTTCGGGCCGAACTCTGTCCCCTAGAAATCAGGAACCCTAATTTTAGGGTTAGCTGGTTGCTAGTTGTCCAACGGCCAAATTTTTGAATTTTCCTACCCGAATTCTGGCCGAATTCTGCCTATAAAAACACTATAAATAGGGCATGAATTCTCTCATTTCAAATCATCCAATCTTCTCTTCTCTTCTCTCTTATAAGCTCAATAAGCCATACCCTTCCCATCTACTAGCCACAAGCCTCCTAAGTCTCGAGTGCTCAGCATCTTTCAGTTAGGATTCTTGTGCAAGAGTCGAAGAAGTCGCTTGGACAATTCCAAGCAAATCGTCACTGCGATCCTCTGTTAGAAGTTGACGTGCTCTTCTGAAGAAAAGGCACGGGTTGTAAACTACTATTTCACAAATAGTGGATTTAATCCTGAGCTAGAGTTCTCAGGCCTGGACTAGTCCTCCACGAGGGAAACCAGGTTAAAATCGCTGTGTTTGCGTATGCTCTTCTGCTCTTCATTTATTTTCCGCACTTTACTCTGATTATTTATTGTTGGTGAAAGAGTTATTTTTAATTGGCTATTTTTCTATATAAACTCTATTCACCCCCCTCTAGAGTTGCCAAACTGTTCTTCAACTGGTATCAGAGCTCTGTTCTCTTTATAAGGACTAACATCCTAAGAGCTGATCCATGGCAACCACACAATCCTTGATTTCCAATCATGGTGAAGGTCAGTCCACTCATAGGTCTCCCCTATTTGATGGGACTAACTACACATATTGGAAAACAAGGATGAGCTTCTATCTTAAGTCTCTAGACTTTGACCTGTGGACTGTCGTCACTGACGGTTACAAAAAGTCCGCCAGAATAGTTGTCGATGGTGACCTCATTGAGAAACCACACGACAAATATTCTGTCGAGGAGAAGAAACAGGCAAGTCTAGATGCTAGGGCTATTAATGCTTTATTATGTGCCATAGACAGGAATGAGTTCAACAGGGTCTCTACATGCACCACTGCTCATGAAGTATGGAGACTTCTAGAAGTGACGCATGAAGGAACCACACAGGTCAAGGAATCCAAAATAAGCCGTCTCACTCAAGAATACGAAGCTTTCAAGATGAAGCCAAGTGAGACGATCACTCAAATGTTCACAAGATTCCTCGACATCATCAATCCTCTATCCTCGCTTGGAAAGCAGTACTCAAACCACGAGAAGATTCGTAAGCTGCTCAGAGGGCTACCAAAGATTTGGAACCCTAAGGTGACAGCCATCATAGAAGGAAACGATCTCACAACAATATCAATGGAGACCTTGATGGGTAAGCTTATGACTCACGAGCTTGACCTCAAGGACTTCGAAGAGCCTGCTCCGAAGACCAGGGAGATCGCACTCAAAGCTCATCAACGAAGAGCTAATCATGATGAGACCGAAGAAGATAATTCGGATGATGAAGACCAAGCTCTCATGGTTCGCAACTTCAGGAAATTCCTTCGCTTCAATCGAAGGAAGAAGGAATCTCAAGAAGACGATGAAGAAGAAGCAACTTGTTACGGTTGCAAGAAAACTGGACATGTCCGAAAAGACTGCCCATTCCTGAAGAAGAGCAACCGCTATGAGAAGCCATACAAAAAGAACTCATCAAAGAAATATGTCAACACAGGCATCTGGCATGAAAGTGAAGCAAGTGACTCTGAGGAAGAAAAGGACTCTCCTCAAGATACAGCAAATGTGTGCCTGATGGCAACTTCTAACAAGGTATCTAACGAAACTCTGGATGACTTCTCTTTTGATGAACTTGGCGATGCTTTCACTGATTTACTCGATGATCATAAAAAGGTCATCGGTAAATATAAACATGCCAAGGACAAAATCAAAAGTCTAGAAGATGAGATACAAAGAATTTCTTTACTTCTTGATAATGTTAGAAACACATCACCCACTAATGACACTGATGAAGTATCCAAGCTTAAATTAAGCTTACATGATGCTGAAGCACGTATTGAGCAACAAACTCAAGAAATCACTACTCTCAACACGTTGCTTGCTGAAGAAAAGAGTAGACACAAGATTTCCATGACTAAGATTTATGGCTTAAATATTAAGGTTGATGAACTGCAAGCTGTTTCTAAAAGATTAGAAACCAAATTGGGTAAATAGGTTGTTCAACCTCAAACCAAATCTCATGGGCACAATACCACTCATGCTAGTCAATCACGTCATTCTCATGTAGCACATTACCATGCATTTATATACACAAACTTTCACAAACCACGTGCACGTAAGAACAATTCTCACTCAGTACACACTCATCATGCACAAAGACACAATCAACATCACTCCACACATAAAAATCATCATGCCATGCCATATAGACAAAATCATCATAGACAATACCATCATTCTATGCCTCATAGACACCATCACCATGCCACTTATTCCATGCATAATCATCTTCACCATGCTAACTCTTCACATCATGTCCATCCTCATCCTGTTGCTTATAGATATTATTCTCATGCTCCTAGTATAAATAAGAATGCTATCTGTACTTATTGTGGATTACATGGACACATCTCACCACAGTGCAGAGTTAGAAGACTTGTAGATAAAAGGATATATGCTTGGTTCCCAAAGACTAACTTTTCAGGACCCTCAAGAACTCGGGTACCAAAGGTCACATCTACTCTTGATGTAGGTGGACCTTCCCTCCTCAACTGAAAGTAAGTGGATTCTCGATAGTGGATGCTCGCGACATATGACGGGAGACGCAAATCTTTTTGCATCACTATCGATGAAGAGAGAAGGATACGTATCCTTCGGTAACAATCTCAAAGGGCACATTATAGGTAATGGTATCATTGGTCATCCTCCTTCTCCTATAATAAAGGATGTCTGCCTAGTGACCGAGTTAAAGCATAACCTGCTCAGCATTAGTCATCTTGCTGATCATGGATATGATATTAACTTTGGACAAAACAGTTGCTACATCTATGATAGGTCAACAGGAGACATTGCTTTTGAAGGGAAAAGAGAGGACAACATCTACATTTTCTATCTTTCTATAAATACTAACAATGCAGGTAGATGTCTATATGCCCACAAAGACGAACGACTACTTTGGCACCAGCGTCTTGGTCATGCCAACATGGATGCTATATCCAGGCTTTCCACCAAGAAGCTAGTGAGAGGACTGCCTGACATCACGTTCAAAAAGGACACGGTATGTGCCGAATGTGAACTAAACAAGGCAACTAAATCCTCATTTCATTCTATCAACTCTGTAAGTACTACTAGACCCTTGCAACTACTTCATATGGATTTATTTGGTCCTAGTAGAATAGCCAGCCTTGGAGGCAAACTTTATGCATTTGTTATTGTTGATGATTTTTCGAGATTTACATGGGTTTTCTTTCTCGCTAATAAGAGCGATGCTATTTCTGCTTTCAAAATTTTTGTAAAGAAAGTTCAAAACGAAAAAGGCTACATGATTACTCGAATCCGAAGTGATCATGGAGGCGAATTCGTAAATTATGATTTTGAAAGTTTTTGTAATGCAAATGGTTTTGATCATGAATTTTCTTGTCCTAGAACTCCTCAATAAAATGGTGTTGTGGAGCGGAAGAATAGAACTCTCGGCGATATGGCCAGAGTCATGTTGAATAAATTTTCACTTCCGAAATATTTTTGGGCAGAAGCTGTTAGTACAGCATGCCACATTTTAAATAGGGTGCTGATTCGTCCCATTACGAAGAAAACACCCTATGAGCTTTGGTTTGGGAGAACCCCCAATGTTTCTTATTTTAAAGTTTTTGGTTGTAGATGTTTTATCCTTAACACCAAAGACAACTTAGGCAAATTTGATGCCAAAGCTGACGATGGTATCTTTCTTGGTTATGCCGCCAAGAGTAAGGGATATAGAGTTTTTAATAAACGCTCACTTATTGTGGAAGAGTCAACAAATATGACTTTTGATGAAGACAACAGTGCAGCAAGTACTCTTGATGATGACGTTGAGCCATCAACTTCTACTCCAATGAATACTTCAACCGAAACTAATTCTCTGGAGGGTTTGCCTAAGAAATTCTGTTTCAAACCTTCTCATCCAGAAAATTTAGTTATAGGAGAAGTTTCACGTGGAGTAACTACTAGATCATCACTAAGAGACTCCGTTGCTAGCACTGCCTTCATTTCACAAGTAGAGCCTAAAAACATTTCTGAAGCTTTTAATGATGAATTTTGGATTTCTGCTATGCAAGAAGAACTCAACCAATTCGAGAGAAGCCAAGTATGGGAACTCGTTCCTAGACCGGTTAATCACTCGATAATTGGTACTAAATAGGTTTTTAGAAACAAAGTAAATGAAGATGGTTCAGTCACACGTAACAAAGCTCGTCTAGTAGCTCAAGGATACAACCAAGAGGAAGGTATCGACTACGATGAGACGTATGCTCCTGTTGCTAGACTAGAATCCATTCGGATGCTTTGTGCTTTTGCTAATTTTCAAAACTTTAAATTATTTCAAATGGATGTGAAAAGTGCTTTCCTGAATGGTTTTATTAAGGAGGAAGTTTATGTGAAACAACCTCCTGGCTTTGAAAATCACAAATTTTCCGACCACGTGTTCAAGCTAAAGAAAGCACTTTATGGCCTCAAACAAGCCCCCAGAGCTTGGTATGAAAGGCTAAGTAGCTTTTTACTTGAGAAAGGTTTTTCAAAAGGGAAAATTGACACTACACTGTTTATAAAATCTTTTAAAGACACCATTTTATTAATTCAAATTTATGTTGATGATATTATTTTTGGGTCTACTGATGAAACTCTTTGTCAAGAATTTGCCAAGTGTATGCAGACGAAATTTGAGATGAGCATGATGGGAGAGCTCAACTACTTTCTTGGTCTGCAAGTAAAACAACTGGCAAATGGAACTTTCATCTGTCAATCGAAGTATACCCAGGACATGCTGAAAAAGTTCGATCTTGATAACATCAAACCAATCAGCACTCCAATGGCTACTTCAACCAAACTCGAACCAGATGAGAGCGGCAAACCCGTTGATCAACGTAAGTATCGAGGTATGATAGGCAGCTTACTTTATTTAACTGCTAGTCGCCCCGATATCATGTTTAGTGTTTGCCTATGTGCTAGATATCAAGCAAATCCTAAGGAATCTCACATAACCGCGGTTAAGCGTATCTTTCGATACCTTAAGGGTACGGTTACAGTGGGCCTATGGTATCCCAAGTCAACATCATTTGACCTCATCGGTTACTCTGATGCTGACTTTGCTGGATGCAAGGTCGACCGTAAAAGTACGAGCGGCACGTGTCATTTATTAGAAAAGGCTTTAGTCTCATGGTTTAGCAAGAAGCAGAACTCTGTCGCACTATCCACAACAGAAGCTGAATACATAGCAGCTGGGCGTTGTTGTGCACAAATTCTGTGGATGAAGCAAACCCTTGAAGACTATAAGTTATCTTTCATGCATATTACTATATTCTGTGACAATACTAGTGCCATCAATTTGACTAAGAACCCTGTCTGCCACTCATGCACTAAACACATTGAGATCAGACACCACTTTTTGCGTGATCATCAGCAAAATGGCACGATTAACTTAGAATTTATTGACACTGATCATCAGCTAGCAGATTTCTTTACTAAGCCATTATCCGAAGAGCGCTTCAATTTTCTTTGTCGTGAACTCGGAATTTTGGATGAAGCAGTTATAAGTTGAGACTTACTTGCGTAAATATCGAGTATATTTTGATTCTTTTATGACGAATTTATTATGGGTACAAGCCGAAAGGGTCCTTCTGACAAAAAGGCGTAAAAGCCTAAGCGACACGGTGCACTAGTCCTCAGGACTACCGCTAGCTGGGATCCGGCCCCTGCAGCTAACCCATGGCAAATTTGAAATACTGAATTACAATATATTTCCTTGTTTATTATATGGTTTGTTCCGATTTATTATTGCCTAATTGATTTTTCCTAAAGTTCATTATGACCTTTGTGTACCTCTCTATGTACTTCATTGTTTTCATCAATCTTTTATCCTCAAAATCTCTTTTGTTCAACACTTAATCAATGTTTCTATCTTTTCAGCCTGCTTTTAGTTCTGGACCACTGATCCAGAACTCGGGCCGAACTCTTCCCCTAACAGAGTTCGGGCCGAGTTCGGTCCCTTAGTTCCAGCGTCGGGATCTGGCTCTGCCGTTGGATCAATTTAGATCCTATGGTCAATTTTTCATCCGACCAAAGACAAACCCCTATTTTATTTCGGGATTCCCTCTCTCTCCTTCACCTTTGCCTCCTTCCTCACCTCTCCAAACTCTTTTCTCAAAACCCTAACCCTAGTTTTTGATCTAGAAGGCTCCATTACTTCTCAAAATCAAGGAAAAAGGGTTTCTCATCATTCTCTTCCACTGTTTGGTATTATTTTCAGGTATAACTCTCTCCTTCTATCATTTTCAAGTTCTCCTATTTCTTTGCAAATGGCATCTCGCTTGTCCAAACGAGGGAGAAGGACTCGACATGAGGGAGCTTCCTCTTCGGTTCCTCCTCCTCCGATTGAACAAGTTGTTGAACAACACCCCATTCATCCGTTGTTCAATCCGCCGTGTCCCGATGACCCTAACACATACGACGACCGTCTATTTGTGTCGCTAGACGCCTCTAATGAATGGTTTAGCGATTTTAGGACTCGTCCGGTGTTTGGGGGCCATCCCATCAATTTCATAATATTTTTTCAATATGCATCTTTATTTCGTGATCTTTGTTTGGATGAACTAGTTGCTTCCAATTCTGTCATTTACCATAGTGCAATCCAAATGTTCTACTGTAATCTGACTCACGATGCAACCCACATCTATTCCCGGGTTGCTGGCATTAACATTGCCTTCAATGATTCTGAGTTGGGAGACTTTCTTGCTCTCCCGGATCTTGATGTGTGGGACAAGCTTGTGGAAGCACGTCAACTTTAATTTGTTGGCGATACTTCCCTTGAAGGATTCAAGGAGGATTTATGTACTCCTAACGTAAGTCCTCGCAAGCTAAAGGCCAAGCATCTCACCCCCTACTTTTATGAACTTCATCGCATCGTGTTCAATACTATCTTGCCCAAGGCTGGCTCAACAGATGAAGTTACTTACTTTGAGATTTCTGCCTTATATCACCTCCATTATCGTATCCCATTCAATCTTCCTAGGACAATGATGGATTGGATGATAAATTGTAGGAAGAAACCAAGAGCGTTGGTTTATCCTTTATACCTTCCTATGGTTTTTCGTGCATTCATCATTCCTATTCATGACTGTCAGTTCTTGCCTGCTCCTGCTTTTCTGTCCAAGGCACGCCGTACTCAGGCAGTTGTCGCCTCTCCTGAGGCCTCTGAGCATTCTGATGATGAGGAGCCTGACGCCCCTCCTTTTGGTCAGGATGCACCTCCTCCACCTGCCACTCTTGAGTCCATTCAGACCATGCTCCGGGATCGTTTTACTCTTGAGGACGATCGCTGGACACAGCTAGACTATCGTACCACTCTGCAGATGAGTGCTCTCGGCAACTCTCTGTATGATATCCGGTACTCTCTGTCTCAGCATCTGCACATTCCCATGGAGAGGGATCCAGCGCGCGCGGGTCATCGCATTGATGATCCGTGGGTTATACGTTACATGGATCCGGATAATGTTTTTATGGACCCTCGTCGCTCCTTCCCTGGTCCTTCCGATGTTCCAGGACCTTCTCGTGCTCTGTGATGGAGATAGGCTCGATCTGCTGCTGCTACTGCTGATGATCTTAGTTACTTTTTGCTTTCAGTTATTTAGTTTATTATGGATTTATGTAGCTGGTTTTATGTACTCTGTTTATGAGTTGGCCACTTGGTTTGGTGGATGACATTTTCTGTCCTTTATCATAGTTTTACTTTATGTCAGTGACTTATTTTGCTTAGTATTTCACTGTTTCTTCTCTGCTTGGTGTGGTTGCATTACTATTCATTGCTTCTTTATATTGCTAACTGCCAAAAGGGGGAGAAATAATGTATATTTTATTTTTATTTTTATAGTTTTGTAGTTGTTTTGCTTTTGGGAGATATTATCTATCAGGCCACCGGTTCTATGCATTCGTATATCTGTGTATATCTGTGCTTGTTCTTGCTCTGGGATATTATCTATCAGGTCACAGGTTCTATGCATTTTGTACGGGGGAGAGCTATAGCTTCCAGCTCGACACCGTTCATGGTTTACGGGGGAGCTATCTTCTTTTAGCTCAGGCATCGTTTATGGGGGAGCTATGTTACAATCAACTGTGTCCAGGTATGAATATTGAAATATACATATATTATTTTGTCAATTATCAATATGGGGGAGATTGTTGACACAAAGTCACAGTCAACCAAATATTGACTACATTGACTAAATAATATTTGTATTAATTCAATACGACACACGACGACTGCATTCAGTTCAAGACAGATGACAGCTCAGTCTCCGGCTCTCAGTGTGTTCTGGAGTCTGTATTTTATAATTTCATTGAGTCTAGACTTGTGTACTCTGAGTCATGCTGAGCTCTTGGAACTTAGTCTATAACCTACCCAAAATCCCAAGCTCCACTGAACCAAAAACTGCCCACTGGTCCCCTTAGAACCACTCTGTGCTCTGGAGACAGAGTTCGGGCCGAACTCTGCCTCCACACAGAGTTCGGGCCGAACTCTGTCCCCTAGAAATCAGGAACCCTAATTTTAGGGTTAGCTGGTTGCTAGTTGTCCAACGGCCAAATTTTTGAATTTTCCTACCCGAATTCTGGCCGAATTCTGCCTATAAAAACACTATAAATAGGGCATGAATTCTCTCATTTCAAATCATCCAATCTTCTCTTCTCTTCTCTCTTATAAGCTCAATAAGCCATACCCTTCCCATCTACTAGCCACAAGCCTCCTAAGTCTCGAGTGCTCAGCATCTCTTAGTTAGGATTCTTGTGCAAGAGTCGAAGAAATCGCTTGGACAATTCCAAGCAAATCGCCACTGCGATCCTCTGTTAGAAGTTGACGTGCTCTTCTGAAGAAAAGGCACGGGTTGTAAACTACTATTTCACAAATAGTGGATTTAATCCTGAGCTAGAGTTCTCAGGCCTGGACTAGTCCTCCACGAGGGAAACCAGGTTAAAATCGCTGTGTTTGCGTATGCTCTTCTGCTCTTCATTTATTTTCCGTACTTTACTCTGATTATTTATTGTTGGTAAAAGAGTTATTTTTAATTGGCTATTTTTCTATATAAACTCTATTCACCCCCCTCTAGAGTTGCCAAACTGTTCTTCAGGCTTTGGGTTCGGATTGGCCTTGGTTGGATCCCCTACAACCCGACCCATTGGACCCGGCCCAACTCCCACCTACCACCCCTTCCATATTTAAAGCCACCCTCTCCATTCTCTCTCCTCATTACTCACATTCTCACCATTATTCCTCTTCTTCTTCTTCATTACTCTCTCCACCTACCAAACCGTAGGCAAGTACAACTTGCTCCACATGAGAACCCATGTTTTTATAGTTCATTTATCTTCCTCTCAAGATCCTAAGAAAGTTTAGAACTTGGCATTTTTCATTTCGAAGTCTTAATTTTTGTAGATCTAGAAATGAGTTATTTTCGGAGTTTGGTGGTTTTGATCTATCAAACTTTTTTGTTTTCAAGTTTTGATGGTTCTATGTTGTAGAGAGTTTTATTCTACCCAATTTTGACCTTTGGAAAGTTGGATTTGGACTTGTTTTGACCAAGTTATGGACCTTTGAAGCTTTGGGGTACAACCATGGAGTTCTTGCTGTTTGGAGAAGACAGTGAGCAGTGTACACTAGCTTTTTAGCTTGCGTCACTGAGCTGTGCGCGCTCTTTAGCGCAGCGCAGTCTGGAGTCCATACGCTACCTTTTTAGGAAGCGTGTGTCTTGCATACGCTACCTTTTGGGAGCGTATGACTTGCATACGCTCACTTGGATGGTCAGGAGTCGTATGGAGTTCATACGCTACCTTTTGGGAGCGTATGACTTGCATACGCTGACTTGAATGGTCAGGAGTCGTATGGAGTTCATACGCTACCTTTTGGGAGCGTATGACTTGCATACGCTGACTTGAATGGTCAGGAGTCGTATGGAGTTCATACGCTACCTTTTGGGAGCGTATGACTTGCATACGCTCACTTGGATGGTGAGGAGTTGTATGGAGCCCATACGCTACCTCTTTGACTTACATGCACATGCAGGCTTCAATCTATTTATTTATTTATTTACTTATTTATTTTCTATAAAAGAAGCATGTGTACTTTATGGTCAAGGCATGATTACCGTGTTTAGATTTGATTGTTGCATTACGCTATGTAAGACCTGCAACCTAACCGCACGGGTATCGTTGTAGAGTTGTGCATATCGTACCCCGTACGAAAGTACTCATTTGAATGACCATGATCAACGGCATGGGATTTCACTCAACGTAGGGACTATTAAGTTAAATAAAATAATGATGGCATGGAGAGAATGGATTCCCGAGTTCTTACATGGCAGCCCCCTTGGGACAAGTAATACCCGACGGGCCGGCTGGTTCCCACAGATACTGTAAAACTGCCACACGGGCAGGGAACAGTATCTGCTTTTATTATTATTGTATATTGTATATTGACGGGCGTTTTGCTAGGACTCGTCTAATTCATGCATGGCGCACATGATTGACTGGATAGACTAGCCTTGCTCGCACATGGTAAGAACTGAGGAATCCCTAATTGCATAATTCCAGGATAACTTGGGACTCAAAATAGCAAGCCGTAGGATTTGATTGGCCGTTCAAGATGATTTGTTTGTGCACTGTACCTACTCTGTTACCTAACTGGGATGATCAGAATGTCAGGACATGACGGGCCAACTTCTGTCCTTGTTTGGTTGGAAGGTTGGTTCGAAGTATCGTGATGTGATGTGAATCCTAGTGGAAAGCAAAGATCTATTATTATATTTCTCATTACTGGTTTTAGTTCTCATGTCGTGCTCCCTTGTGGTACTTGCTATTAGAGGTCTAACCTCTCTGGTTTTGCATGGCCAGATTTAGAGCCAGTCCCCGAGGATCCAGCTTACTTCTACCTCCAAGATGGTCAACACTAGAGGGATGATCGCAGGAGGACTCGAGTGGGTTCCTTACTTCACCGCTCGTTTTGTCACTTACTTTATACTTGGCCGTTTGGCACCGACATGTTAGTCGGATTGTCTTGTACTTACTTTTACATAATTGTAATTAAAGTCAGACTGCAGCTGATAACAATTGTGTATACTTTTGCTACATCAATCTGGCTATGTTTTGTAAAGCCAGATATCAAGAACATTTTGACAGAGCGTTTGGGACGCCTTACTGCTTTATCTTACATGTTCTCTATTTCTGTTTCTTATTTGAATGATTGAGACAATAGATGTGTAATGACCATAGTAAGACTTTTATGTAGTATGCACCCCCTCGTCTGGTTAGACAGCATTGATCGTATTATACGGTATTCATCTACCCGTAATACGTAGCTGGCTGAGTCATTCCCCGGCTCTCCAGTATTCTGGTTCTGGGGCGTGACAGATTTATAACGAAATTCTTTCCTCCAAGAGGATGTCCATGTGATGCATTCATAGTGCGAAGCATCGTATTTTGACCCGGATGGCCCAGCCGGTCATGCCATAGCATAAAAGTCCTCTCATCAACTGGCGCTCGGCGAATGATGAGATTACTCTCGATGTGTTGTATCGTAGTGAGATACAAACCACTTGAAAGACTTTTCAACTTCTCCATGATACGCTTTTGGCCGTACTGAGTGGAGGTAATGAAAAGATACTCGAAGCCATGTTCTCGAGCAGTTTCAACATGAAATCCGTTTTCTCGAATATCCTTAAAACACAGTAAGGTACGACTGGACCTTGGAGAATATAAGGCCTCTGATACTTCAACGGGTGTAACCCATGTTTCTCAAATTTATTTTATTTTATTTTATTTTATTGTGTTTAAAAGTAATTTATTTTTGAAACTTTGTAAAAGATATTTACTATTTTTTCTGTATTGCAAAATGTAGTTTGTAATTTACGGTTTGAAAGTACTATTTAGTTTTAATAAATATTTGTTCTTGAAATTTTATTATTGAAATTATAAAGTTATTTATTATTATGTTTGGATTTTCAAAAAAATAAATATCGGTTTCGAAAATAGTTTGAAAATCATGATTAATTTTGGAGCAATAAAAAGATTTAGTAACTTATTTTGAATAAGATTTAGATTTATAAAATATATTTTACCTTATTTGATAACATCAAACATTATTTAAAATACTTATGGTGACTAATTGTGGCATTAAGAATTATCTAATCTAGATTTGAAATATTATTTGATTTAACGATTTATCTATTATATGATTTAAATTGCTTTGCTAAACATTAAATTTATCTTAAAGTTATTATGTTGATTTAGATTTGGATTTGAATTCATATGATTTGGATTTAAATAATTTATTTGATTTAAATTTATGGAGAGACTTGTCCGTTAGAAATTCTAATCTTATTTGAATCATATTTAGTATTAGATAGATTATTTCTTATTTGAACTAATCATATTCCTATCCAAATTAGTTGGTAATCCTAATCATATCTTTATTGATTGAGTTCTAATCATATCCTAATTCACTAATTGCTTTCCATTATCTATATATATTGAACCTATAAAATAAAATCATCTCTCATACCTTTTTTTCCAAAATTTTTCTCTTTTTTCGTCATAATTACCCCCAAATTCGTCATAAATTCAGCCTTCCTTTTCAAATGTTTTACCAACTTCGAAGGGCCATAACTTCCAACTTCGGACTCCGTTTGACCTCCAGTTTTTTTGTTGTAACCGTCTCGAGGTATATTTTCTGAATATAAAATTTATTTTCAAATAATTTTAACCTAATTTTTTGGAAAATTCGTGGAGTGTCAGTTGTCCGAAATTTGACACGTTTCGGTGTTTTCGAGATTTCGAGAGAACCAGGTATCGGAATCACGATCCGTTTGAAGTTTCAGAACGTTGATGAAAAAGTACATATCATATCTTTTTCTCAATAATTTTCAAAAATATTTTATTTATTTTTTTATTTTAGAGGTCCGTCTCATCAATTGAGATCATCTTGCGTATTTTTGGCATCTACAACTATTTGTGCTAACACAATCATACCGCACGTCAACTGCATCCAACTCAAGGCAAGTACTTGTTGATGCTTTCATGTGCATTTACTTTATATTGTCGTATTTCACTTATACATGTTATTTTTCGTGTCTTGACTGTTACACACACGAGAGTTGAGTGATTGACTATTGTTCATGTTTTCTCATTGATATCGTGATCGTTCTCGTGACCGTGTTTTCATGATTGTGAGCTATGGATATTAGAGGGGTACAATTATTAGGCACGTGGACAAAGCCCAGATTGTGTTGTTGGCAACTCTCCCGTTTACGGGGACGGGCCTTATAACCTCATTGTTCGCCCAAGCCGTCCATATGTAGGAACGTTGTACTTCTCACGACACGTGCACTATGAGTGTTTATATGAGTCTCTTTACTTTTCATGCTTGTTACTTTCCTTATCAGTTTCTTCCATCCCATGATTTCTTGTTCATATTGTTCTTGTTTCCATTTATCATTGTTTCACATGTTTAGTGTTATATTGCTTTATATTGTACTTGTATCATGTTGGTTTAGACTTGTACTTGTTCCAATCCTGACTGGATAACCATTTTTCAGTTGACAGATTCTTGATGATTATTCTTGATGACTTGCTCTCTTGCTTTGGATTCCTTCGGGTGGAGTTAGAGGTATCTTGGAGGCCAACCATAGATTCTAGATAGAACAGTCACATGTAGCAAATTTGTATCGAAAAGCAATTTGAATGTATTATTGGAATTGTAATTAAAATCATTATTGTGAATGAGCAAAACAGAGATATTTGTTGTATTTGAGATTTATATTGAGCCCAGACAGCGTACTACCGTCGATGCTGCGGCGTAGGCTGGACTTGGCCACGTACTCGTATCCTGAAAAGCGGGAGCGGGTCGTGACAACGGGAGTACCATTGGACAACGAAAAACGGGCTTTGCCAAAATCTTGAACAAGGGTTGAGGGTCCCGAAATGGTTGTCACTGAGGTTACTTTAGGCATATAGGAGATAAAGTATGATTTATCTCTCAAGATAGTGTGAGTCGTTCCACTATCAACCAGACAATCCACTGCTCTGTGGTCCATGCCTATAAGTAAAGAAAATTAAAGTTTGTCACACGTTTGAGGAAAGTGCTCGAAATAGAACTTTAATTTATCGAGAAAACAGAAAATACAAACCACTAAAAGTTTCATGACTTAAATCAAATATGGAGATTCATTCTTCCATTTCTGCTACAAAATCGGGGGTCTCAAGATTTAGATTTTCGCACTCGTTGACCAGATTTGCTTCGGTCCGGCGCCCCTTGTGATAGTTATAAACTTCTTGGGGAGTCGCCCTGCAAGTCCGTTGCATATGACCATAAGCACCACATTTGTAGCAGAGAGTAGGCGCTTGGCCTTCCACTCTCGCTTTGGGACGACTGGCCCGTTGGTTCTTACCATGAGACTGCCTAGGAGTCAAAGGTCCTTGGTTCTTGTTAGAACCTCGCTTTGGGTGGCGAGACTTAAACTTGCCTCTATTCCTTGGCTAGGACGACTGGTCCTTGTCTCGTTTCCACCGTAGATTTGGTCCACGGAGAGCGTTTGCATCAGGCATTGGAATTGCCTTTGTTCCAGCAGGACGAGAATTGTTGTTTCTCATTAAAATGAGACTGTTCTTCTCGTCTAGTAAAAGCTAGGTGATGAGATCGGGAAACTTGGTAAACTTAGACTGACGGTATTGCTTCTGGAGCAAGTTGTCAGTGGAAGGAAATGTGGTGTATGTTTTCTCCAAAAGATCACTGTCGGTTAATATCTCACCGCAGTATTGGAGAAGTGATCGAATCCTGCAGACTTCATTGTTGTAATCAGTTACGCTTTTGAAGTCTTGGAAGCGCAGGTTCAACCAGTCATGGCGTGCTTCAGGTAGCTATATGGTCTTCTGGTGGTCGAAGCGCTCTTTCAGAGAGTCCCATAGCGTCTTCGGCGAGGAGATTTCAATGAACTCCGCCTTCATGGCGTCAGATAAATGCCTGCGGAATAGAATCATCGCTTTGGCGTTCATTGAGCGAGTGACTTCCACTTCACGCTCTTCCTCGTTATAGATGACGTCCAAGAGGCCCTGCGCATCTAGATGGTTCTGGATGTCTTGCGTCCAGTCCAAGTAGTTCTTGCCAGAGGCTTCAAGGATGGGAAAATCAATCTTGATCGACATTTTTCTACAACAGGAGAAAATCTTGATCAGTCAACATATAAAACGACAGGTTTATATGGATTTGGTTTGTGTAAGCAACAACAAACAATCGTAAATAAAAACAACGATTTTGAAAAAAACGATTTTTGTTTAAAAATTATCTTATATCGATCGACGGGCCGATATAGAGAGGTCAATAAGTTTCTTGCAAAAATGCATAATTATAAATACAATTTGAGCAAAAAATAATATTCGGTCAACCGCTTTCAGTAGCTCTACGTGAATATGACCAGGCGGAAAAATGAGGGAGGAGGGTCACCGGGGACCACTTAAAAACCAAGTCCCAAGTTCTTTCTGACATCGTACCCAAATAGGTGAGCCTATTCGGAGAGACTTCGTAAAATTTTTGTCAAATGTAAGAATAAACAAGATTTTTCAAGAAATTCACGCTATTTGCGAACTGTGCAAAATAGGTGACAATTTAGTGCGTGCTCAAAATGAGCGTTGCCTTTGAAAAATTATTAACCAAAAAGGTTATTTTTGAAAGGCCCAAATTTGGCGGTGCCATAATTTGTTTATGTAGCCAAGACAATTTTTCAATTTTCACGCCATTACGCTAAAAAAAACGTACAACATAAGTAGACAACAACACACAAAAGAATTGGTGCCTAAGCAAGCGGCACCAAAAAAATGTCAACTATTTTTCCGACGTCTAATGAAGCGACGCCAAAAAAATAGCGAGAAAAAAAATTCAATTTTTACTACCCATCTGTTACAATAATTCACTGAGTAACATAAAGAAAAAAATGCTACTGAGGTGCTCGGCAGGGCGTAGATGGCACTGAGGTGCTCGCCGGGGCTCTCCAAATCCATCATTACAAAAAAAATGTTAGCATTTAAATTTTCTTCGTCAACATGAAAAAAAAATTTCTTCAAAAAAAAATTATTTTTTCAGAAAATAACTAACAAATATTTTGTTGGGATAAGTACTATTTAAACAAAAAATTTATGAAATTGTTAGTTTAAAAAGTTGCAGAAAAATATCTTTTACCAAAATATATACAGCAGACTATTTGATAAACACGCCAAAGTATATTTTGATAAAAAAAATTTTGAACAAAATATTGTGTTTTATCAAAGTATATTTTCGTAACAAAATTACTGTAACAAAATATATTTGATAAAAAAAATTTCTCGCATATATTTTTCAAGAAAAATTCTGAGTATATATTACGAAAGCTTCTAACTTATGATATGCTACATATCTCAAGAAAATCTTCTTCTTAAAGAGAAAATATGCATGACAGTGTAAACGTGCATTTGATATTCTGTGTTTGTCATGCTACCGATTCTAGAAAATGCAGCTAAACATAAGCTCTTGTCCCCATTTATATTAGCATCAACTAAAGAACTATATGACAAAATTCATGGTATAAGATCAATGCATTCACATTTCTAATCAGAAAAACTAGTAACAATAGTGATTCAGATGAAAAATAAATTTCGTAACGACTGAAATAAGTCGGAAATATCATGCAATACACAATCGAACTATCGTAAACATAGAATTTTTATGTAGACCATGAAGAGTCTAAGTAGAAGACGAAAAATTCACTAGACGAATAGAAGAGAAAAAAAATCACTCAACTACAATTTCTCCTACCGATCTCAGAAACTTAGAAAATGGACCAACCACAACTACTTAAAATGAAGAGTATATTAACAAAATTTTTTTACCTTTCTTACCTTATGGTGGAAGAAAGTAAGAAAACGATTGCGGATACGCGGGATCGGCGACGAGCGACGGGGTGCGCGCGGGGCAACGGTCGGCGAACGTCGAGGCGAGCGGTACGTCGGATCTCCGGCGTTGCACGAGCAAAGTGCTGATAACGTGTCGTAAGGCAAAAACTCTTAACACACGGAGATATGACGAAGTATATTATAAATTACAAGTGCACCTTTACAAGCTATTCCAACCTCTCTTTATATAGGGAGAGAGGTTGGGGGTTATGAAGAAACGAAAGGCCAAAGGTCATGTAGGTTACAAGAATATGAATGTGTAGAGACATATGAGTTACAACAATATTATTATTAGTAGTAGTTGTAGTAGAATGTGATCCTAACCAGTTTTATTATTATTGTCTAATAATCTATTTCCTTACTATTATTATTATTATTGTGGAGCCCAACCAATTTTACATTCATATTGGTTGATCCTCTACTCCAAGCCTAAGCACCATATCATCGTATAAAATCTATTCTTCGTTCACATTGTTTCATGAGTAGCAGTAGCCGCCACTTTTCCTTACTCCCCATTGTTTTCATGATGAACTCCCTCTCTCTATCTCTGATTTTCTTATGAGTAGACTTCTTTCAATACTTTGCTTTCCTTTTTATTCTAAGGACCTAAGTTCACAACCTCCCCACACCAAGCAAGTACTCTTTCTTCCTTCCATCTCGTCGTTCGTTCTCGAATACGCCGCGTCCGCCATCACCGGAGTGAAGAAGAAGAGCAACAACTCCGCCATTGTCGAGCAACTCAAACGCCAAGACCCGCACCGCGCTTGTCGGCATCGCCGGAACCTTCCTCTCCACCGAGTAGCAGTCGACGAGCCGATCCTCTCCCCGCAAAATCGTTAAGGAGGAGGAGCAGGGAGTTTGCTTTCCATAGCATTTTATTCCTTAGATAACTATTTGTTCATGTTCACGTAGTGATTTTAGTTCGGTTGTGTGGTGTCTGGTAGAGTAGAAGAAAGAAGAAAAGGAGGAATTGTGGTTATATTAAGAATAATGCTATTTGTACCTCCAAATCGTCTCTCTTTACCTGACAGCTGACTTAATATATTGATGTGGTAGCTGACGTGACAAATTTTAAAATTCAAATTCAAATTAACATTAAAATTAATATTATCGTTAACATTAACAATAACATTAATATTAATATTAACATTAATTAACATTAACATTAATATCAATATTAATTAATATTAATATTAAATTAATATGAATAAAGTTGGATAATTAATTTTTTGGGTTAAAATTTGTCATGTTATCGGTCATGTTAGATGACACATAATATTATTTATCACGTCAGCTGCCACATAAAAAATATATTGAAGGAATAATTTAAAAGTACGAATAGTATTACTTTTATATTAAGCTACAGTTTGCATTCACTTTTATTTATGGCGAAGAACCGTAGGAAAAAAGCTTGTACGTTTTTAATTCAACTTTAGCTAAATTAGTGCAGACTCTTCCTTTTAGGTAGACTTTTCAACACTAAACCCTTCTCTCAATGATAGTCTGATACTTGATGTGGTAGCAAAGTTTCAATGGAAAGGAAAGAATAATTTATGTTCTTCACACATGGCTAAACTCAAATTTAGTTGGAAAAGACTCCACTACTAAATAAATAATAATTATGGAGGAAAACAAGAAGAAAAATGAATCATACAAGTTTTAGAATAATCCTTTTAAGTAGCAAAGCAGCGAACGCCCACCGCATGCGGTCAACGTGTAGGCAGAGCTCTATTGGATGAATAGAGGTTATCATGCTATAAATAGTCCGTCCCAAGGGTGGATGAGTTGGATGATCACTCTAGAGACAAGGTTTTCAAATATGGTCTAAAATTGGGTTAATTAGTTGTATCTCTCTATGGTTTGTACGTATTTTGGTAACTGTTTTCGTTGTTTCAAAAATAAAGAACATCTCCCTGGCTGTTTAATTTTTTACTCATTTTCTTCTATGCACCAGGGGGTACAACTAATTAACTTTATAAACCATGAGGGTGTTCTTTATTTTTAAAACAACAGAAACAGTTACCAAAATACGTACAAACCATTAGGGGGTACAACTAATTAACCCTCTAAAATTACTTAGTATATAGACACTTATCTTGTACGTATTTTAAAATACTTAAAAAATTCTTATTTTTTTTACATACCTATTCATATTGAATTAAATGAACATTTTAAATTAGTAAACATAAATGAGGTTATTTTGGAACAATTTTTTTTTACAGTAAAACATATTTTTTTTCATTATATAGTAGTATAGATTTACTAGTCCAATTAGTCCTATGACTAGATTCTAAACCTACTTAAGTAGTACTTCGTAGTAATGACTTTAATAGTAAGACGATCCAAAAATTACTTTGACTTCAAATGATCCTTTTTTTTTTATTTATCTTATATGACTGTTAGGGAAAAAATGTAAGTACGTTACTCAACTAGTTACTTTTTTTTTTATCATCTTTTATTTATTTTAAATTTTTAGAAAATTTTATTTGGTAAATTGATTAATAAATTGATATAGGAGAAAAATAATCCGTAAATTTTATTTAGAAAAATAATGTATTTTTTTATTTTCCAGTTTAAGAGGTCTCACTTTCAAACTCATTTTAGACCCCGAAAATTCTCAGATCTCGACCTGGTTATGAATAATAGAAATAACAGTGCTATGTGGCCAGTAGTTTTGGACCGCAAATCGTGACCGCGGACCACGTGTCACCGCCCAATGTTCGGTTACAATTTTGTTAAGAAATTCTTTCAACAAACAACTTCAATGTAGAATACTTCAATTTTGAAAGCCTGGATAAAATATCATCAAATGTTCGGTTACAATTTTGTTAAAAGATGTCAAGTCCCTTTTTTCGTAGAATCGATAGTCGTCTCCCGGACGTGATGTCGTGTGAGCCTAAGTTGCACTCGCGCACAAAACATGGTCATAAAGTTATCTGAAATACAACAAGAAAAGTGAGTACGCACATAAACTTAACATTTGCATAGAAGAAAATATTGATTTATTGATAATAACATCATTACAAGACCCTACTATAAATAGTGTCTTGCAGGCTTAGAAACTAACTCAGATGAGATAGTCGTTCCATACATTTTTCATCCTCTTATACAAAAACAAAACATTCTCTGGACCTTGAATCGGAAAAAGTTGAGCATTGCAACAGGTCTTGAGCAGAGTCTTCAAAATGATAGAAATCGCATTTGCACACTAGCAAGGCTTCAAAATGATTCAAGCGTCGTCTTCAGTTCCTTGGCACGCTTTCCTGGTTCGCAACACTTGTCGAGAGCGAGGGTCAGTACCATGTCGTGTCCTGGTGAATGACTAATTAATCTCACGATCTCAATTATTATAGAAATTATGTGAGCATGCAATAATTAAATAATTTTTCTAGCAATTCTAGTCAATTTCATGGAAGCAGTTGATAAAGCATAAAGAATGTAAATTACGATATAACTTATCCACGGTAGAACTTGTCGTTGCAGAATAAAACTTACTATGTTCTTCCTTTTTCAATTAGATAATATTATATAAAACATTGTATGTTTGGAAAAGTCTGAAAAATTGGAAAAGATATTTGGAAGAAAAAAAATTGGAAAGAAAAAGTGAGTAATTTGGGGGGGGGGGGGGGTGAAAAATAAAATGCATGGAATGAATGAGGACCATTGTCCTCTCTATTTTCTTCCCTTGGAAATCTATTTTCTTTTCTGCTCAATTTCTGATATCTAGAAAAGAAAAGAAAAAATGAATGTGGCCTTCCTTTCTCAAAATTTCGATTCAGCGAACCAAATGTGTCCTTGTATCAATAAACGAGAGTTTAGTAGCGTATTTGACAATTTCGATTGAATATTGTAAGCAAAATTGTGGTTAAGATTCGCCCTAGACCAATCTTGACACTACTAAAATCTGCTATATTGGCGACGTAGTTTAGCGATGGAATAAAATAACGTCGCTAAATATTGAATATAGCGACTTCTTTTAATAGACATCGCAAAACGTCGCTGAATAGCGACGTTCAGCGACGTAACTTAAGTAATGTCGCTGAATAGCGACGTTCAGCGACGTCAAAAGCAGACGTCGCTAATGTTTTAAAATATCTCGTTCGAAACTTTCATTTTCCCCTTCTCTCTCTCCCAAAAATTTTCCCAAAACTTTTTCCTCTCTCCTCTGACGAATCCTCCCTCCTCGCCGCCTCCCTCCTCCGACGAATCCCCCCTCCTCGCCGCCTCGCTCCTCTGACCGAGCCGCCCTCTTCAGGCAAACCCTAACCCTAGTCCTAGCTATCTAGACACAGACACGGACACAAATCCGGACACAGGCACAGACATGAGAACCCTAAACCTAGCCCTAGGTTACAGTATAGAAAGTAGGGACGAGAACCCTAACCCTAGCACAGACACAGACACAATATATATATATATATATATATATATATATATATATATATATATATATATATATATATATATATATATATATATATATATATATATACATTCACATATAACATATACATATATATATAGAGGTAAAGCTATATATATATATATATATATATATATATATATATATATATATATATATATATATATATATATATATATAGCTTTACCTCTATATATATATGTATATGTTATATGTGAATGTATATATATATATATTTTTGATATATATATATATATATATATATATATATGTATATATATATATATATATATGTGAAAAAAAAAATATATGTGAATGTATATATATATATATATATATATATATATATATATATATATAGGCACAAAATATATATATTTTTCAGCAATATATATATATATATATATATATATATATATATATATATATATATATATATATATATATATATATATATATATAGAGAGAGAGAGAGAGGTAAAGCTATATATATAGGCACAACTATATATAAGGGTAAAGGAAAAATAGCATATGTATATATGAGTGTGTGTGGGGTGTGTCAAGACATGTGTGCAGTAAAGTATATATGTGTGAGTGTGTATAGAGTGGCAGTTTATGGTGTGTGTCAACATATGTATAAGTGTGTGTATAGAGAGAGAAGTGGCAGTATATAGATGGGTGTACAGTAGTGAAGTGTCAACATATAGTGAGTGTCAACATACTGTTGTGAAGTATGAATGGAAGCAACATGTGGGCAGCAGGGAAATGTGTGTGTGAGTGTGGACAGGTGTGTGTGGGGACAGTGAGCAGTGAAGAGTGAAAGGAAAAATGAAGTGAATAAACATAGTGTTCTCAGTTTTGGCAGTTAAACATTTTGTTCTCAGGTTAACATGGTATCTCAGTGAACAATTTCATATATCTACTAAAATCGAAATTCAAAACCATACTCAAACACATATGAACTCAGTTACAGTTTTACTCAACTCAGATTACATACTCGAGTATCAGTGAAAACAGTTTAGGAATTTGAAAACTAAAAATTAAATGAAGACCTGAACAGTTCACATTACAATGCAAAACTCAAGTATCAAACAAAACCACATCTTCATAATCAACCCCAACCAAATTCAAAAATCAAACCCAAAGTCTATTTAAACTTGAAACCAGTTCTTCGAGTATCAGACTGTATTAGTGAATTCATTTCAAAAATATCAAATTGAAATCCAAACTCAATAAAACCTAAAACTAGTTGTACAGAAGTGTTCCCCATATGTGTACGTGTCAGAGGGGGGTATGCGTGTCTAAACATTGGACATGAAGGTGTCCAAACAGAGAATAACAGAATATCAGTACATAGCAGAAAACCAGTATCGTACAATGGGGTCGGGTCGAATTGGACACGACACAGTGTGCCATTGGCCACGTGCTCGTGTCCACGTGGAGAGTAGGGGTAGGACTTCGTGTCTATCACCTTGAATTGAATTGGGTCCACAAGTCGTGTGTCCAAGATACCAAGGCGTATCAGAGTCGAATTTACGATTGTGCACGCACAATCCAAATCCCGTGCACGTGTGATTTCGTGTCCGACATGCATCCAGCCGACACGAAACTTGAGAGGGGGCTTGTCAGTGGTTGCCCCCACCTCTGTGTCAAGTGGTTCGTGTCGAGGTGTCCAATTTGTGTAGGTATTTATGAAACAAATTTGTGTCTATTGGATAATTGTGTGTCCATCTTTGCAGAATTATTTCTAAATGGATATGAATTACTACTCGCGGAATCATTCATGGATGTACAATCGTCGTCCTGATATGTGTGGTGTGCGGAATGAATACATAGCGGGAGTAGAGCAGTTCCTGCAGTTTGCTAAGGCGTTCCCTCAGTACATGGACAACACCAAAATTAAGTGTCCGTGAGTGAAATATCATAACGTAAAATATTATCCAGAAGTGGAAGTGACATATCATTTGTACTCGAGGGGTTTCACGCATAATTACTATCAGTGAACCGCACACGGAGAACTTGTGTCTTTAGCATCAGAGCCGGAGCCTTATGTTTAGCCGTATATGCATACGGGACCTAATTTTGTTTCAGATAATCATGCATACGGTGACGGGTGCGTGAACATGGTTTTTGACGCTGCGGAGAATAGTTTCGTTCATGATGCAGCTGAGGAGGCACCGAATGTCGATGCTGCAAAGTTTATGTAGTTGCTGGAGAATGCAAGGACTCTATTGTATCCTGGTTGTGAGGATCATTCACCGTTGGAGGTGGTTACAAGACTGTTGAGTATTAAGTCAGATTTTAACATGTCGCAAGAATGCTACAACCGAGTGTTGGAGTTGATTATAGAGATCTTGCCGGCGGGTGCTAAGTTACCTAAAGACTTCTATCGGTCTAAGAGGATGGTGAGATCGCTCTGGATGGGATACGAAAAAATCGATTCTTATCGCAATGGGTGCATGCTGTACTACAAAGGCGACAAGGACGCAGATGTGTACTGATTTTGTGGTGCTGATCGCTATAAGACAACTAGTATAGGAAGGTCTATCGGTGCAAGAAGGCCGACCGATTCAATGCACTACTTGTCTTTAATACTGCGGTTGCAAAGATTATTTATGGTGAAAGAGACGGCCGAAAATATGAGTTGGCACATGCGAGAACAGATTGAAGGAGTGTTGGATCACCCATCCGATGGAGAAGCGTAGAAGCACTTTGATCGAGTGTATCCTGATTTTGCTTTAGATCCGCGTAATGTCAGGTTGGGGCTATCTTCTGACGGTTTTACTTCTTTTGATCTTTCGGGATCCCAGTATTCATGCTGGCCTGTGATTGTCATTCCGTATAACCTACAGCCTTTGATGTGCATGAAGACTCAGTACATGTTTCTAACCGTTATAATTTCTCGTCCGAACAATCCCAAGAGGAACATTGATATGTACTTACAGCCTTTGATAGATGAGTTGAATCAGTTATGGGAAGTAGGCGCTAACACGTACGATGTTTCTAGGAAGCAGAATTTTCAGATGAAGGCAACCCTTATCTGGACCATCAACGACTTTCCGGCCTATGAAATGTTATCTGGATGGAGCACTCATGGCCGTCTCTCATGTCCGTATTGCATGGACCGTACTAAGGCTTTCCGCTTGAAACACGGAGGAAAATCGTGCTTCTTTGATTGTCATCGACAATTTCTGCCAAAAGATCATCCGTTCAGAAGGAACAGGAATGCATTCCGTATCGGCGTTGTAGAGAAGGGTGATCCACCACCAAGGTAGTGCTGAGCCATGATATGGAAGGAGGTTAGAGATTTTTCAAGTGCTATAGAAGATCCTACAACTGGGTACAAGTGCGATGGATTTGGTAGAGATCATAACTGGACAAAGAGGAGCATATTCTGGGATCTGCCATATTGGAGTACCAATCTGATCAGACATAATCTTGATGTCATGCAAATTAAAAAGAATGTGTTTGATAACATAATTAATACTGTGATGAACGTAAAGAAAAAAATGAAAGACAATTCCAAGGCCAGGTTGGACTTAGAAGAAATAAGCAAACGCCATGCGTTGCATTTGATAGAGGGGAATGGAAACAGTTCCTGCCGAAGTCAATTTTCTCACTGGACAAGGATGATACAGTGAGACTTTGTCGGTGGATCCAGGGCCTAAAATTTTCAGACGGATATGTGTCAAATCTGAGAAGATGTGTCGATCCGAAGGAAAACAAATTAACGGGTATGAAGAGCCACGATTGTCACGTATTCATGGAGAGGTTAATTCCGATTGCATTTCGAGAATTCTTACCGCATGCAGTTTGGGATCCATTGACGGAGCTTAGCATATTCTTCAGGGATCTTTGTTCTAAGAAATTGTTCGTTGATCATCTAGAAAAGCAAGAGAAGGACATTGCGGTAACACTATGCAAGCTGGAGAGGGTATTTCCTCCTGGATTCTTCGACTCTATGGAGCATTTGTCGATTCATCTTTTCTATGAGGCACGTGTTGGTGGACCCGTCGAATATCAATGGATGTACCCGTTCGAGCGACATTTGAATCACCTAAAAAAAGGTGAAAAATAAGGCACAGGTCGAGGGTTCTATTTGTGAAGCCTATGTTCTCGAGGATATTACAAACTTTTGTTCGATGTATTTCAAGTCTCATGTTGCAACTAATAGAACGAGAGCTTCCAGAAACGACGACGGAGATCATGAATGTAATGATACAATACTGAAGGTATTCAATGCTCTAGGAAAGCCATCGGGTAAAATGAAGAAGAGATATCTGAACGATGATGAGCTAAGGGCTGCTCAGGTGTATGTATTACTCAACTGCGACGATGATGAAGTAGAGAAGCTGGAGGGGTAAGTAATTAATACGTATATATTACTTTAATAGTATTGATTATTATACTATTACATTAATTGAACGATGTTGTTTTCAGCATATTTAATGATGATGTGAGGTCAGGTAGGCCACATATAACATAAGAAGAACTAGAATAAGAATGAGACGTTATTTTCCATCATGGTTGAGTGCATATGTAAGCCTTGAGAACTCTGTAATTACCTTTCTGTATATGCACTTGAGAATGAGCTTAATTTCTTTTTTTATGGTATTTAGGTCGATCGTCCATACGCAAGACTTGAGAATAAGTCTATTAGAACGCTAGCCAAGGGACCAATTTATGCTACAAAAATATGGCCAAGGTACTGTGTGAATGGGTTTAGGTTCAAGTCAACAACTTGCCCGATCAAAGATAACTTTGTGGATCTCGATTCCACCAAAAACAGCTGTTTGTGTATCAGATCTTCGAACTACAAAGATGTTGATGCGGGCAACGATTTTTATGGCGTCCTACGGGAGATTTTGGAGCTGACATATAGTTATGGAATAGAGCCTGTTAAGATTGTGTTATTCATGTGTGATTGGTTCGATCCGATTGAGGGTCAAGGTTGAAAAGTAGACAAGCACGGTCTTGTGGATATAAATTATCGGCGTCGATATCAAGCCTATGAACCATTTGTCCTATCAAGTCAGGCTTAGCTCATGTACTTCACAAGTTATCCTAAACGGGGAACAACAAGGTCGGACTGGTGGGCAGTATGCAAGACCAAAACTAGAAATACCTTTGAGGTTGACGATATAGCTTATCAAGAGGATGAACTACCTCTTGTAACAAATATTATAGAAGTGGACACAACGGAAGTTCCTTATTACACATCTAATTGTGTAGAAGAAGTAGAATTATCTGAAGAGAAAGATGCAGATAAAAGTGAAGATGTAGAAGAAGAAGAAGAAGATGATGAGCTAAACGAACTAGATGAATTTTCAGAAGAGGATTAAATCTGTACGTTTGTTTTATCATCATATTTGACACTTTAGTGACACTTTTGTGACTATGATATTTTTCAAAAATTCGTGATGTCTATCATATAAATATGTATATTTGTTTTATTGTCATATGTTATTATCAGGTATGACTAGACCCGGACGACGCAGAGGATATTATGTTAGGCAGTCCCGTGTGCGTCAGGTTGGGGATGCAGATTCCGTACCCTCATCCTCATCTCCGAGTACGCCAGTGTATCATTCTATTTCTGGTCTATTACCGGAACATGGCAGTTCCAGCAGGTTGGCGACTCCTCCCTCGTCGTCCAGCATTCCTGATCCCGCGTCCAGCATTCCTCCTGTCGACGGCTCCATGGGGAGAGCCGACGCCGAGCATATGGAGGACGGCGATCAGACTGATCCTGGACAGGCAGGAGGTGAGAGCGACACTCCATGCGCTCCCCCGGACGAGACGCATATGGAGAATTGGACGGACGGGCCTACGAAGTAAGTTAATTAGTTAATATATATTTCTCAAATGATTATATGTACATATATATTCATGAAATTTATTATTGTATAGATATCGGCCTCCTGCAGTACAGAGACAGCTGGGGTTATTTCTGAGGCAGAACTATGGTAGGCCTTGGATTAACTACTCAGATGCTCCCGCAGATAGGAAGGCCTTTTGGTTGGCCCACTTCAAGGTAAAAAATTTGTTTATTTTTATATTTTAATAATCATTTGTGTATATTATACAACTCTTTCTATTTTACTTCTTGTAGGGGACCTATTTCTATCCACCACACCGGGCGGCGAAGATCGAGGCCCAATTTTCTGCCGTCGCAGGCAAGCTCATCCGTGATGCGATCCACGACCAGAAGTCTCGTAATCGCTCCGGAAAGCCGATCCATGGTTGGATCACGCCAGAGCATTGGACTGCGATGAAGGCCAGATTCGGCGAGGCCAGGTACCAGGAGCGGTCTGACAAGGCCAAGGTGGCACGGTCGAGCGCCAGTAAGTGGTGTGGTGGCTCCATTCCTATGACGGAGCATTTTCGTCGTCTGGTACATTTCCTATGACGGACTTCATTTTATATATAGTTGGTTATAATGTTTAATACTAATAATAGATAATATATTTTAACAGGTAAAAAAGGTGAGGATCCCAACGTGGTGACCGTCTTTCTGGTCACCCATCGGAGGGCTGGAAAGTTTATTGACGAGAGGACGACGCAGGCATATGTACGTTCTATTCTTTATATTAATTTACTATAATTTAGAAAACAGGAAAATAGATATCAATATAGACTTTAGCAAACACTTAGACGTTAGCAAACATTATTCTAGGCCGAGTTTCTTCGGCTACAAGAGGAGGCAAAGCACGTACATTTACTATATATATGTGTGTGTGTGTGTGTATGTGTCAATATGGAGAATTGAACTCAACCAAACAAGAAAAATACCTTGCACCTTAACCACATGAGTTACAAGAGACATGTAACTATAATTGGATAATATACTTATTATACGTGCAAAGCACGTGCATTTACTATATATATATATGTGTGTGTGTGTGTGTGTGTGTCAATTTTTTAATCATTTTCAAGCCTCATATTCTTATATTCTTTTCATATATGGTTAACTAAATTTAAGTGTTTATGCAGTTTGGTATTAGGGTTATCGTAGGGTTTATGCATCCTTTGTCTTTGGTATATTAATGAAAATTAGCATCAAAGTAGATTATAATCTGAATTGTAATAAGATATGTTGGATTGTATCTCGTTTCTGGTTGAGCACTCAAATAGGAACACCATTGGTTGCCCTCATAAGACTTGGGAGGAGATAGCAATTTAGTCCCACATTGGTTAGGAAGTGGGATCATGTGGTGTAGATAATTGGGATTGGTTCATATCTTACATGAAAATTCTCATTTAAGGCATATGGGCTAATTTAATACCGCACCTCATCGCCCAACTATGTTTCGGGTTAGACCATGTTTCCCAACAAGTGGTATCAGAGCCCATTGAGGTGGAATCATATCGTGTAGATAATTGAAATTGGTTCAGGTCTTTCATGAAAATTTTCTTTTAAGACATATGAGCCCGATTCAATATTGTACCTCATGGTCCAACTCCGATTCGAATCACACCGCTTTTCCCAACAAGACACATATACCATGTTACAAAGCTCACCAGGAGCTAAAGTCTAAAATTATGTACTCTAATTTTCTAGGGAGGTTGATTTTTTTTTTTTTAGAAATCTGACTTAATTAATTTATTCATGTGTAATAGAGACAAGCTTGTAACTCCTCAAGGTCTGGGTGCGTCAACCCATCCAATTTTTTTTCACATTATGTTTGTGGACCTATTTCGAAAGTTTCTCTCTGACCCATAATCGGCCCTAACTATAACATAATAATTTTTTAAACATAAATATTATTATTTTTATTATTATTTATGCTAATGAAAACTTTTGTGAACCGTTTTGTGGCATGATTTTTTTTTTTTTCTGGGAAGAGGATACAGATAGTAAACAGGCCAATCATATTTTTACTCGAAACTCTGACCTATTTTAGTTAATTTACCTAATCATAAAAATAATGATGGATATTATTTAGGTCTCGTTTGTTTTGTTGAAATGAAAGGAAATAGAATCAATTTTTTGCTTTTTTTTTTGAGAAATTATAATTTGTATTAAATTTTCTTCCGAATGTTTGGAAAAGTCCGAATTGAAAGAAAAGTAAATAATTGGGTGTAAAAGATCAAATACATGGAATGAATGGGAACCATTTTTCTCTCTTTTTTTTCTTTCTTTGGAAAATAATTTTCTTTCATGTTCATTTTCTTTGACATCCAAACATAAAAAATAAATAGCTTTTATTTTTCAAGATTCTGATTCCGCAAACTGAACGTGGCCTTATAACAACAAACAAGTAATGTGCACGCACAAATGCACGTGAAAAAAAAAAAACATTAATATAAATTTTTTGTAAAAAAATATCAAACTTATGATTTGATAATTTTTTAAAATATAAATATCAAGAATATCATTATTATTTATGCTAATGAAAACTTTTGTGATCTATTTTTTGGCATGATTTATTTTCGAGAAGAGGATATAGGTAGTAACAGGACCATTCAAATTTTTACTCGGAACTCTGACCCATTTTTGATAATTTACCTAATCATATAAAATAACGAAGGATTTAATTTAGGTCTCGGAAAGAAAATTAATTCTTTTTGCTTTTTTTCTTTTAGAAGATTGTTTTTTTTTTTTTTGGTGTTTGGAAATGTCCAAAAAAAAATTAAAAGAAGTTTCCTAGACCAACGTGATTAATATTTACTAGAGACCTAATAACTTCATTCTTCTAAGGAGCCTCCTAGGTGAGTGAACCGGGCTCAAACTATAAAAAGTGGTTGTCCGACTGGATTGGGCCTGAATTTTTAATAGGAGCTAGGTGAACCGGCCAGTTATCCTCCCACTGTTGGGAGAGGGAGGTGAACGCTGTTCTGTGAAACCAGGCTCACGCAATCTCCTCCACTTTAGGGGTCGACCCAGCCCAAGCCTTCGCCTGTACCAAGTGACCCAACTCCAAACTTGGAACGGGCTGGCCCAGTTAAATCACCGGGCACCAAATCCACGAACCCAGACACAATGGTCCGAACCACTTTAATGCCCCCACATTGGTCACAAGCTCCCGTAACGAAGCTCGGCGAGGGCTAACTATTTGCATAACTTATTTATGTAAGTCATAGTTTCTTTCGTTTCGCGATGTGGGACTAAAAAGTCATATCATTAGCTCATTTCTCCTTTCTTTATTCACTCTGACCACCACAAGTTTCGGGCAAACAAGTTTTGTATGTTATAAAATAAAACAAAACAATAAATCTATTTTATGGATTATTGACAAGTTCATTTTTTTGTTAGTGACTATTTTCAACACCAACAAAAAGGGACCAATATGAAGGAAACATATACAACCTTTGGTGGTCTATTTTCAGAGAGAAAATCCAACCCAAATCAACAAAAATTAAAATGTCATGAAAATTAGATATAAAAAAAACATTGATGGCTAGTCCCTAAAGTTTGAGTTTCATTTTTTTTTTCTTTTGAGGAAAACCTAATTGGCCCCTTCATGAACATAAACAGCATCGGTTGCCCTCATATCCAGAGACTTGAGAGGAGATAGCCCCGAAGTCTTGTTGTCATATTGGAGCCAATTGGGGATAGTCTTGAGAAGTCGGAAAATACTAAGTCTACAACCAAATGCTTAAAATTTAACCTCTCTTCCATCCCTTACACATGGGTCTCGCCGGGTCCCACCTCCCCTCCCACCCTCTGCTACATGGACTCCATTCGATCCCACCACTTTCTCCCCTCCTCCAATCGAAGTCCGACACGTGACAGATACGTGACGTTGGCGGTTGTAAGGAGATTGTAAGCATTTGGTTGTCGGCATAGCAAAGCTCTTAAGAAGTCATCATGTTGTCATATTGGAGCCAAATTTTCATCAATGACTTTAGCCTACCATGGGCATAATTACCATATATCATATGGTTTATTATTTATAATATAAACTAAGAATTATATTACATACATCCTAAATAGAAACTTAAAAACTCCACTTCAAACTTCAGAATAGTCACATGTTGACCAAGAACAAGACATAAAACGAATGATAGTAGGGGGCCAAAGAGGCCAAGAACATATGAATATATTTTTTTACTTTATTTTTTTCACCCACCAAAACTAGAATGAATGTTCATCCTTTCACTAAGGAGTTATCACATGTAAAACTGGTGATTAAAACTAGCTTGAATGTTCACCAAACCACTTCCAAAAAAAAAGCAGAAACATGTCCCATCTCCTATAAAAAAAAGGGTCCCAAGGTTATTTTAAAAAATAACATCCACGAAAGTGAGATCCATACTTTTATAGCAGAGAAGAGATGTTGGTATACATGTTTTGGGAACAACAGATCTATTCACATACTGGTTGTAGGTTTGATCAAAATGACACGTGGCAATCTGAGCGGAAGGATGAACATCCATCATAGTTTTTGTGCGTGAACAAAATGGACTCCATATTTTTGTTTTCCAAAAGTTTATAGTCACTATATATTTTAAACTGTCTAAAAAGTGACATTATAAATTTCAAAATGTTACAAAAATTAAGGGGGAGCATGCCCCTGCCCTTCTTTACGCGATATTCTTGTCCCATCCTTGGGCTCGACTGGTTCATCTTCGGCCCAGTACCTGGGCGGGTTGGGCAAGATCAATGCGGTTGTTTGACAACTCTTCTACGTTGGTAGTTCAAGGCCCGAACTTGAATTGTAGCAATAGTGGGCATACGGTCAAGAAGGACTTAACACAGGCCCATACGTAACACAAAATGCCTATTACAAAACACTTCCAACATGAACATTTTTTGTCTGATAAAAAACTTGGATCATAGTGTTCCATGTTCATGATCAAGTTATTGTTAAGAAATTCTTGACAGACTGTAAAGATATAATTGATTTTCCAAGAGAATTGTAATAGACAAGGAACTTTTTATAATATTCAATTTTCAAAGTAGGTTATCAAAATTATTCTTAATTAATTATAACGGAAGCTAAAAAAATTATTTTAATAATATAATAAATTAAGGATAGTTTTAATAATCCGTCTTGAATTTTTTTTTTTTTTTCGGACATTGCAAAATCTCCTTGTCCAGACCCAGTTGAATCCAATCATATGCTAACCACTTATGGAGATTTTCTAGGGCATAATCACATTTATGGTGGAAAACAATTTGGAGGTTCTTGTCATATCTATATAACAAAAAAAAAAAATCTTAATAGATACGAGGATAAATCGGGTGGCTGATAAAATATACTGATATTTTTCGACAAAACATAATTGTCGTAGTATATTTTAACGAATATATTATCAAATTTCAAAAAATAATTATTAAATATATTAATAATAAATAATTTTAAAATGTAATTTTTTTACTTCACGAGGCACTAAAAAATTGCTTTAGTTAAACAATAAGAGTTAACACAATAGTAAAGCAAACCTATTTTTGTACTTATTTATTCCATGATTATATTTACAATGGTCTATTGTTAGGATATTCACTCCAGTTGCTTGAATCAGTCTGTCTTTTTTAGCAAGAATGTCGATAATAAATGTGATCTAAAATTATGGTCGTCCTGATAATACTCTAATGATCATGTAGAAATACGAAACAAAAAGTTATTCTAATCACTAAAGAATACTTTCTGAAATTTTAAGGATCCGTAATTTCTAAAGAAAAACTAAATCTAAAATTAGAATTTCTATATTAGCAATATAAATAGAAGTTAAAAGTTTTGGACCTTCTAATTTTTGATGTTCTATGCCATAACATACCTGCTAAAAAATAGTCTAAAAACTTACACTAGACCCTTCCAGAAGGTGCTAGACAAAAAAAAGTGGTGGGACCATAACAATTGTCCCTAACCCTTGGAAAACTCTTCACATTTCTGGGTCATGACTCACAGTGCAATGATAAACTTTGCTTCCACTTGAGTGGAGACACTGGGACCATAGACATTATCCCTTTACCTACCATAGATATCTTTGACGACAATTTGTGCCACGTTACCACATTTTTACCAAAAATAGTTTTTTTTTTCCGCATACAAGTTTCTCAAAATAATATATTTTTTAATAAAATCTGTCAAATTTTATAAATACTTTCATAAGTCGGACAGAAAGAGAGTTGCTTTATCTCCAAATTTTATCCAAAAATAAAGAACCGTAAATTATTCTACTAAAAATTTACCGTTTTGATTGTGGTAGATTTACAAATTTCTATCAATATCAACATCCACCCTCCATATTCGGTGGTAAATTTAGAGAAAAATAAAATTTTCAAACAAAATGCAAATCTTTATGTTTTGATTTTCCAATGGTTTTTAGGTTTTATAACATGTATTATATTGATTTTTTTTGCATGTTTCTTGTTGGGCTCGTGCGAAAGCGTTTGCCAACCCATCTAACCAAAACCAACCCCCGTCTAACGGACACCAAGCACAAGATGAAGACAAATATATGGCAATGACGTGCGTCACCTGGACAAATTCCAACCTTTAATAACTCAGATAAAATTACAAGATTGACATAACTCACATTCCACCCTTTGCCCTAATAGGTTCAACCCCCTCACTACTGTTAAGAAGAAAAATAAAAGATTACAATTGAGATCACTTAAGAATCATATTATATCTAAAATAGCCCAACACCAATTATGGACATTCAAATCAAATATTTAATAAGATTTGGATTCCACAAGTATGTCGTTACCAAATCCAGACTTAACTCCAATAATCTTCCCTCCAGTCTGATGAGAGGGTATTGACCCCATGGGTCCTCAACTGGACTCCATGCCTGTCGTCCCACGACAAAATTCCTGCTCCCCGATGCCACTAATCTCCAATCCCCCGAGTTACTTCGCATATTTCTTTGTCTCCAGTTCCTCGATCGTCACTGTAGTGCCCCGTCCCGCTCAGTCAATCGGAAGAATCGAAATGTCGACGGCGTTCGGACTTAGCCATGCAACGGCAACTCGAAGGCCAGTTCGGTCGAGGCGACTCCTCGCTCAGGTGGGTGGCTTCGGTGAACTTGCCTCAGCTTGGCCTTCACACTAATAAATCGAAAGTTTTCAAATGCACAAGTAGGCTTGATAATAAAGAGACGATCCACATAGCTAAAGGAATAATCCCAAGTTGGGTCGATTGAGTTAGAACATGAAAAAATGTCCAACGGTCGGCTTAGAATCGTTGCACGGCGGCTTTAAAAACGACACTCGATCCTTCGTCCTGTGGCTTGGGAGAAGGAAAGTTGGTCTTCGACACAAACTATGAATTAGCCTAAGTCATAGGCGTCGTCCGCATATATGCTCGATAAAGCATGCACGTTTCCTCGATGCAAGGCTTGGCATAGTGTCACGACCCACACCCGTTTTTCGGACGCGAGCTCGTGAGCAAGCCAGCAACGTATCGAGCGGACTCCAGCCCGATTCGAGTACGTATAAGCTGTCGAGGTCATGGTATCATGTCTAATCTAAACTATATCTCAATCCACATGAATCATATGAAACAAGAATGGGTCATAGTCTGCAGCCCATTAGCATATTGTCCGATTAGACTCCAAGAATAATATGAGTCTATAAAACTAAGCTGATAAGCGGAATATATCATAAAAGCACGAAAAAGATAGTAAATCAATAACACTAACAAAATACCTGAATCATGCAGATGAAGTCAACTACCACATGCTCAGCTAACTAACTCCGTGCAATCAGCTACCTGAAGAGATCATCAGGTCCTCAGAGGACTAGCAAGATACATAAAACATGCCTACTAATATGACAGTAAATAACATGTGAGAAGGATAAGAACACTGCATGGAGAACATCTAAGGACGACGAGTCGTGTGGAAATGTAATACTAGACTTGGCAACCAATCAATATATTAACCTCTATAGCTTGTAGTATAATGCAAGATACTCCCAATCTATAGTAGATTTTGATTGTAATACAATGCAAGATACTCCCAGTCAAGATTAGCCAATTCTAGTATCGATCTCCTCTCCTAAAGGATACAAAGTCAAGTAGACTCCTATAAATCGTAGTACAATGCAAGATACTCCCAATTTATAGTGTCGCAAGTCAAGTCAATCAATCAATCAATAAATGCTATAGGTTGTAGTACAATGTAAGATACTCCCAATATATGGCATGTCTCAAGTCAAGTCAATCAAGCGATATCAAGGTAGAAGAATCGGCTATAGGTCGTAGTACAATGTAAGATACTCCCAATCTATAGTATGTCTCAACTGTAGTACAATGCAAGATACTCCCAGTCAAGATTAGTCAAGTCGAGAACAGATACAGAAACTGACAACTCAATTGCAAAGCAAGGTAACATGATAAGACCAATAATCTAGCAATGTCAAATACCCTATACGTGTACGTAATCTAGAACAAGTAAGGCAATCAAGGACGAATCAATCACAATGTGGAATCATGTGACAATATGAAAAAGAATACAATAAAGGGAGAGAAAAACCATATAAATACTGTATATGTTCGGCAAGGTATACTTGCCTGGGGGTTGCACGGAGAACCAACAATATATCGCCAATCACAAGTCAGAAAGTCCAAGTCATCACAACTGCCTCCAGAAGCTGTAATAGATGTTACCAACATTCTCAGAATAGTCAAATTAGCTAGAATTTCCTGTCCTTAAGTCCAATTCGGGATACAGAGGAAAAACGGTAATTTCGGACAAAAACGATGTCCGCCGTTGGACCCGTTTTGCACCGAAAAGCGTGCCAGAGTCAAAGGTCTCTAAAGTTGTCAAACTATATGTCTACGTATTTGATTTTTCGATACAAACCCAACCGTATGTCAAGTTTTGGATTTCGGTAGACCGTGCACAAAATCACCAGTTGAGTCGGATCGTGGGGCCCGTGAAACGGCGATTTTATCAACTGTCTCAGAATCGGACCAAACTTGGCATACAGGACCAGAAAAATGATACGGTCCTGCTGGCACAAGTTTCGTCTCGATCTGACGAGTGTGCAGAAGTAATTGAGAAATTTACAAAGTGGCCGATACGGTGAATTTCGTCGGATACGCATCAAATTCGTCGCGCACACGCGACCAATTTGAATTCCGTCAAAGCCCACACGACCACGAAGCTGTTACGCACCATTCGATGCTTTCGGTTCGTGACCACGTCGCTCGGATTAGCGAGACGTACGTCGTATCGGATGGTTTTTAATGTTTTTCACTATTTCGAAAACAGGTTTTTCTTGGTTTTCAAACTGGATTTTCTTACTGTATAAATAGCTAAAAATTAAACAAAAAGTGGGGTTTCCACCTCGGTTAGGTCCTCTAGAGATCTGTTCAATTAGGTTTCAAAAATTCGCTGTTGTTTGACAGAATCTAGCCTTCCTAATAGGGGTGGGGACTGCTCTGTTTTGCTATTTGTAAACAGTTTTGTGTCAATCTTTGGGCTCGGTTCGTGACGCGTGTCGTGCAAAGTAAATCGAGCTAATGGGATCGAAACGAAGATGGTTAGGTTAGATGCATACCAGAGAAAACGGCTCGATGATTAGTCGAGCGTGCGCGAAGAAAACACGCAGCAAATTCGCCTCGGCGGACTGCATTTGCTGTTGTGGTTGTGCGCATATCCGCGCGCGGGTGAAATTTAGTCGCCGTCCGGCGACTCCACGCGGCGGTGCGCGATCGTGGGGCGCCACCCAGGCATCGGAGAGGGTTTAGGTTAGGGTTTAGAGCGATATCTCCCTCTCCCTCTCTCGGATATATATAGATATATATCTATATGCCGCTGAATCGAAACAGAGGCTTAGACAGCCTGATGTTCGGGTGTGGGATTGGCCTGGCTGGGCCTAGCTGGAATCGGTTTGGGCTAGCTGGGCCGGGCTGGGATTGAAGAAAATGGTTTTATTTGATTTCTATTTCTCTTGTATACTCATATATGTACACATATACACTATTATATATATTTATTTATATATTCCTACACATATATATGTATAGTATATACATATATATATACCTTCACATACATTTATATATTTTATATATATAGTCACACACACACACACACACACACACACACACACACACACACACACACACACATATATATATATATATATATATATATATATATATATATATACATATATAATATATTTTTTATACATATATACACATATGTATATCAATATACATATATTCTTATATACATTCTCCATAAAACCCAATTAAATCCCAATAACAACTATTCCTAGGGTAG
Organism: Iris pallida; assembly: GCA_029216955.1. Lineage (NCBI taxonomy): Eukaryota > Viridiplantae > Streptophyta > Magnoliopsida > Asparagales > Iridaceae > Iris > Iris pallida. Next base: position 8,235,989 of record JANAVB010041816.1, on the reverse strand, counting down.
GGCCAACCTAAATATATATGAACACATATTTTATAACATTTATTTGACAAAAATAAAATAACCAATAATAATAAAATAATATTATATAATAATAACCTCAATAATGTTGATAATAAAATAATAATAATAGCAAAATACAATAACCAATAATAGGCATTGCATCTACTTGAAATATGTCTACATGGGTGTATTTGATCTCACTACATGCCTACCTGGGTTCAAGTTTAGTTTGGGTCCAGTTCGAACTTATTGGTGCAGTCGGTCTCCTACAAGTCCACAATATAATAATAGTTACATAATTAAATTATTTATAGGATCGTCACAACTTAGCCTGGTTTTTCTAGTTAGGACAATCCTATGGCTCGACATTCCCCTACCATGGCCAAATACTAGTCAAAGCATGCTACTGCACTATCCGTGCCATGATTCCTAGTCGTCTGGTACTTCAAAACTTAACCATGGCTAAAATCATCTTATCGTAATAATTAACTAAATAAACAATTCTAAAATTCTAAAATTACTATTTAAATCAAATAAATAATAAAAACATATTTAAAAAATTCTCCGGGAAGGGAAGCTACAAATCTACCCACCTTAAAAATAATTTCGTCCTCGAAATTCCAATTCATAACTATTCCATAAAAATTCAAAGTCCTTAATCTCCTCAAATTTATTTCCTCGAAATATTTCATGACTTTCTTTAGTCATTTTATAACTCGAGTACTTGAGGACTTCTACCCACCTTTGGTCATACTACTCCTCAAAATACTGTCACTAAAATCTCATAACATTCAACTAGTTGCTAACATCACTATCCATATATAAATAGCATATGGTATCTCTAGCAACCAAAATCCAATCATCAAGCAATATTATACTATAATTTAAGAATTTCTAATGAATCCTAGACAACACGATCATTCGTCACCCCGGAATAGGAAGGGACGAGAATCAATGGTACGGAAAACAATGAAGTATAATCGAGAGCAATTATGAAATTTCAAGGACGTAGAGAATTTCTAGGAGAATTTTTAAGGCAGAGTGGATTGAGATTCCTAAGGTTTAGTCATTGTCGCAGGCTCGTACCAGTACAGTTACATAACCGGTACGATATGCTCTGACCTGCATGGGCCACCACAAAAACTTGTCACTACCCGCACCCGTTTTTCGGACGTGAGCTCGTGAGCAAGCCAGCTACGTATCGAGTGGACTCCAGCCCGACTCGAGTACGTATAATCTGTCGAGGTCATGGTATCATGTCTAATCTAAACTGTATCTCAATCCACAGGAATCATATGAGACAAGAATGAACAAGTATGGGTCATGGTCTGCAGCCCATTAGCATATTGTTCGATTAGACTTCAAGAATAATATGAGTCTATAAAACTAAGCTGATAAGCGGAATATATCATAAAAGCACGAAAAAGATAGTAAATCAATAACACTAACAAAATACCTGAATCATGCAGATGAAGTCAACTACCACATGTTCAGCTAACTAACTCCGTGCAATCAGCTACCTGAAGAGATCATCAGGTCCTCAGAGGACTAGCAAGATACATAAAACATGCCTACTAATATGACTGTAAATAACATGTGAGAAGGATAAGAACACTGCAAGGAGAACATCTAAGGACGACGAATCGTGTGGAAATATAATACTAGATTTGGCTACCAATCAATCTATTAACCTCTATAGCTTGTAGTACAATGCAAGATACTCCCAATCTATAGTAGATTTTGACTGTAATACAATACAAGATACTCCCAGTCAAGATTAGCCAATTCTAGTATCGATCTCCTCTCCTAAAGGATACAAAGTCAAGTAGACTCCTATAAATCGTAGTACAATGCAAGATACTTCCAATTTATAGTGTCGCAAGTCAAGTCAATCAATCAATCAATAAATGCTATAGGTCATAGTACAATGTAAGATACTCCCAATCTATGGCATGTCTCAAGTCAAGTCAATCAAGCGATATCAAGGTAGAAGAATCGGCTATAGGTCGTAGTACAATGTAAGATACTCCCAATCTATAGTATGTCTCAACTGTAGTACAATATAAGATACTCCCAGTCAAGATTAGTCAAGTCGAGAACAGATACAGAAACTGATAACTCATTTGCAAAGCAAGGTAACATGATAAGACCAATAATCTAGCAATGTCAAATACCCTATACGTGCACGTAATCTAGAACAAGTAAGGCAATCAAGGACGAATCAATCACAATGTGGAATCATGTGACAATATGAAAAAGAATACAATAAAGGGAGAGAAAAACCATATAAATACTGTATATGTTCGGCAAGGTATACTTGCCTGGGGGTTGCACGGAGAACCAACAATATATCGCCAATCACAAGTTAGAAAGTCCAAGTCATCACAACTGCCTCCAGAAGCTGTAATAGATGTTACCAACATTCTCAGAATAGTCAAATTAGCAAGGATTGCTTGTCCTTAAGTCCAATTCTGGACACAGGGGCAAAACGATAATTTCGGACAAAAACGATGTCCGCAGTTGGACCCATTTTGCACCGAAAAGCGTGCCAAAGTCAAAGGTCTCTAAAGTTGTTAAACTACATGTCTACGGACTCAGTTTTCCGATACGAACCCAACCGTATGTCCAGTTTTGGATTCTGGTGGACCGTGCACAAAATTACCCGTTGAGTCAGATCGTGGGGCCCGCGAAACGGTAATTTTATCAACTGTCTCAGAATCGGACCAAACTTGGCATACAGGACCAGAAAAATGATATAGTCATGCTGGTTGCTGGCACAAGTTTTGTCTCGATCTGACGAGCGTGCACGAAGAAATTGAAAAATTTGTAAAGTGGCCGATCGGATGGTTTTTAATGTTTTTCACTATTTCGAAAACAGGTTTTTCTTGGTTTTTTAAACTGGATTTTCTTACTGTATAAATAGCTAAAAATTAATCAAAAAGTGGGATTTCCATCTCGGTTAGGTCCTCTAGAGATCTGTTCAATTAGGTTTCAAAAATTCGCTGTGGTTTGACATAATATAGCCTTCCTAATAGGGGTGGGGACTGCTCTGTTTTGCTATTTGTAAACAGTTTTGTGTCAATCTTTGGGCTCGGTTCGTGACGCGTGTCATACAAAGTAAATCGAGCTAATGGGATCGAAACGAAGGTGGTTAGGTTAGATGCATACCAGAGAAAACAACTCGATGATTAGTCGAGCGTGTGCGAAGAAAATACGCAGCGAATTCGCCTCGACGTACTGCATTTGCTGCTGTGGCTGTGCGCATATCCGCGCGCGGGTGAAATTTAGTCGCCGTCCGGCGACTCCACGCAGCGGTGCGCGGTCGTGGGGCGCCGCCCAGGCATCGGGGAAGGTTTAGGTTAGGGTTTAGAGCGATATCTCCCTCTCCCTCTCTCGGATATATATGGATATATATATCTATATGTCGCTGAATCGAAACAGAGGCTTAGACAGCCTGATGTTCGGGTATGGGATTGGCCTGGCTGGGCCTAGCTGGAATCAGTTTGGGCTAGCTGGGCCGGACTGGGATTGAAGAAAATGGTTTTATTTGATTTCTATTTCTCTTGTATACTCATATATGTACACAATACTCATATATGTACACATATACACTATTATATATATATTTATATATTCCTACACATATACATATATAGTATATACATATATATATACCTTCACATACATTTATATATTATATATATATATATATATATATATATATATATATATATATAATATTTTTTATACATATATAAACATATGTATATCAATATACATATATTCTTATATACATTCTCCATAAAACCCAATTAAATCCCAATAACAACTATTCCTAGGGTAGGGCCTACCTATATATATATGAACACATATTTTATAACATTTATTTGACAAAAATAAAATAACCAATAATAATAAAATAATATTATATAATAATAACCTCAATAATGTTGATAATATTATAATAATAATAATAATAGCAAAATACAATAACCAATAATAGGCATTGCATCTACTTGAAATATGTCTACATGGGTGTATTTGATCTCACTACATGCCTACCCGGGTTCAAGTTTAGTTTGGGTCCAGTTCGAACTAATTGGTGCAGTCGGTCTCCTACAAGTCCACAATAAAATAATAGTTACATAATTAAATTATTTATAGGGTCGTCACCACTTAGCCTGGTTTTTCTAGTTAGGACAATCCTATGGCTCAGCATTCCCCTACCATGGCTAAATACTAGTCAAAGCACGCCACTGCACTATCCATGCCATAATTCCTAGTCGTCTGGTACTTCAAAACTTAACCATGGCTAAAATCATCTTATCGTAATAATTAACTAAATAAACAATTCTAAAATCACTATTTAAATCAAATAAATAATAAACAAATATTTAAAAAAAAATCTCCGGGAAGGGAAGCTACACATAGCCTTTGCTTTGCTCGTTCTTCGGGTTAAGTTGTAGGCTCGATTAAGTTAGGCAAAGTTGTGCCGGTCGACCTAAGTCATTCCAAGTACCGTCCTGCTCTGTCACGACCCGCACCCTAGAGTAAGGGCACGAGAAGTGGGTACGTCCAGCCTACGCCGCAGTGTCGACGGTAGAATGCTGTCCTAGGTCACAACATCTAACAATATAATGCTAAGCAGTTTATACTCCCCGAATGGGATGACATAGCAGATACAGTCTCAATCACATCTAAGGTCTATAATAAAAGGTAGATAAAACATAAAATCCAAAAGAGATACAGCAGATAGAAGTCTAAGTGTCTAAGATACACAAACCCAGAAATACATCTCAAAACTCAATACAGTAATCCATAAATACAACTCAAGACAACTGAAAATAAGCTATAAGCAAAACCCTAGCTATCTATACAACCTCTACTGTGTCTCCTCTAGGCTAGCAGTCAACCTCCAGGCTATCTGTAAAATTTATCAACAGGTCCAGTCAGGACAGGAACGAGCACAATACATCTCAACAGATCATAGCAGGTTAGAAAATAAAATTATGCAGTAAAGTAAGATACAGGTACTGAAAGAAATACAGTATGTAAACAGAGAGAGAACTGTAATAGAAATATCTACTATAATAGAGAACTAACAGTGGCTAGTGAGTCAGAGTACAATATAGACATGTAAATGGCATAAGATGATTCTGATGAGACACTACGGAATGATTCTGATGAGATACTACTTGGGTATTATTCACATGTCCACTTCTACTCCCCCGTACCCCCAATCAATATACAAGGATCCAGCCAGGTTATGTTATGATTCCATGCAATGGCTCCCGAAGGGTGGTACATGGTAGTCCCATAAATGGGGATTCTAGGAAGCCCAATAAATGGGAGGATTCATGGAAGACTCTGTGATCATGAGAGTACATGTCACAAGTGATTCAATGAACCAATGAAGCATAGTGATACGCCATGTAAGTGAAACGCACAAAACATGAAGTACCCGATGCTCCCTGAAGGGATAACATCTCAAGAAGGGATCCATATAGTACTAATCCGTGTGACCAACGTGACAGTATCAAGTAAAGTAATTTAAAGCAGAAAAATAATTCTAAACAGGATATGAAATGATCAGAGAATGTACTCGCCTGATAACCTGAACAGCTGATAGGTATAGGGGTCCAACTGAAGCCACAGAGTCCTATTTAAAGCAACACAGGTTACAAGATGTTCAAGTTGTAATAAATGAATCTCTACAAGCAATCTATATTATTCTAGGTTCTTCTAAGTCAAATCAACTTTAGGTCAACTCCGGTCAACAATCTAGTCAAACTAGGTCAAGTGTTGACTTACAGTTGACTTTTGGTCAACTGGTCAACTCTGGTCAAACATGGTCAATTCTAGTCTAATTATTAAAGATATAAAGTGTACTTCGCTATTCGTACGTCGAAACTTACGACACGCAATCGAGATAAGATGATCAATGGTAAAGTTGAAAATCTTATTATAGTGATCCACATGTTTACCTTGTCAATTTCAGTGATGTGAGATCACTGGAATTGACTGATCTCAGTTTCGTTGTACTAATCCCGAAATACGAACATTATAATAATTAATTATTAATTAATTATAAAAAGGTTAGACTCAGAGAAATTATCAACAAACATTGTCGGATGATGAAATAAACATCGCCAACGTGTCCAGAATGGTCAAATTAGCTATGATAGCCTATCCATCGGTCCAATTTGGACACAAGGACAAAAAGGTATTTTCGGGTCAAAAACGGTATCCGTGTCGGAGCCGTTTTGCACCGAAAAAGGTGCAAGAAAACAAGTCTACAAAACATAACAAATTATATGTCTACGAAACTAGAATGACGGTACGAACCCAACGGTATATCCAGAATTGGATTTCGTTGACCCGATCTCAATTTGGTCCGTTGACCAGAACTTGGAATTCTGGTTTGCACAAAAATGCGTGTCGGAGTCAATGTTCTCAAAACTCAGCAAACTACATGTCAACGAGTCCATAATGACGATACGAACTCAACGGTATATCCGGAATTGGATTCCGATGAGCCGATCTCAAAATGACCCGTTGACCCGGAGATTGGTATTCGACTTACACCGAAATACGTGCCGGATGCAATGTCCACTAAAACTTAGCAAATTATATGTCAACGAGTCCAGAATGACGATACAACTCAACGGTATATCCAAAATTGGATTACGATGAGCCGGCGTCAAAAAGTCCCGTTTACCCGGGCTGTGGGACCTACTTTGTACCAAAATGCGTGCCAGGGCCCATGTCCTCCAAATCTAATAAATTTTATATGAAAACATGCCAGAACGACGCCACGAGTCTACTGGTGGTGTCAGAAATGAAATCTGGAGTCCCGTGTTCAAAAATAGAATTTTACAAATTGAAAATTACGAATTCGGACGGCCAACTTTGGCGTCGAATTCAACCAATCAAACAAGCTCACAATGAAACAAACTGGAGGGATAGTAAGAGGGTTATACCAGCTTCGTACAGGAATAGGTAGCACTCCAAATGGAGCTGCGGTGGAGGAGGTACAAGCCGACGAAGTTGCCTCCGCAAAACTGTCCAAAATTTATACAATTTAAACGGTCAACTTGGTAGCCGGTTTTGATGTATCAAACGATAAAATTAACGGATAAAAATTGACAAGAGTGAAGATGGATATACTGAGATTGTGACGGAACGAAGAAATTGCCGATCCAACGGTCAGATTTCTCGGGAATAACGCCCGAAGTTGCTACGACGGGGCACCAAAACGGACTTGATTTTGCACGCGTCACGGCGGGAATTCGTGCGAAATGCACGAATCGCCTATACGTCGCACTGGAGGAGGAGATGGCGGACCCAGGGGGTCGCCTAAGTTCGACCACCGTGGGGGGGCACGGCCACGGCAGTGCGTGGCCGGCGGCGGCGCTGTACGCGCGGCCACAGGCCGCTCCGGCCGACTGCTGCTGGCAGCAGCTGCTGCGCGCGGCTGTGCTGGCCCAGCCTGGCCCGACGGATGCGTGCGACGTGCGTCCTGGTGCGACGGGACGGCGCTGTACGGCTACGGTGGTGGAAGTGGTGGTTCGGAATGGTGTTGGTGGTGATAATGGTTGGGTGTGTGTTAATGGTGTGAGGAGGAAGGAAGGTGATGATGGTAGAGATGATGTGTGTGATTAGAGAAGAGGAGGGGAGGCTGGTCGAGCTTGGCCTGCAGTGGTGGCTGGCTGCTCGGCCAGGGCGGAGGTCGGCCATGGGAGGGCTGAGCTCGGGAGGAAGGAGTTGGTTGCTGTTGGTGTAGTTGGTGTGTAGGAAATTTAGAAGGAGGGAGAAAGAGAGAAGTAAGGAAATAATTTAATGAGTGAGAGAGAGAGAGAGAGAAAAGTTTGTTCCCTCAAAGTTAGGGCCGACTGTAGCTAATAGTGTGGGAATTTATGGGAGTTGGAGGGAAATTGATGGTGAGGATTTATTTGGAGAATCCAAAGGCTAGGATTTATTTGTAGTAAAATAGGTTATTCCCATGGGGATTTCAATAACAAAATTTTCAATAAATATTAAAAATAGGTAGAATGAGTATTTAATATTATTTTTGGAAGAAGAAAGTGAAGGTATCACGATGGAGGGTAGCACGAAGCTGGGCTGGACTTGGTGGAGCCGGATTGGGTCAAAATCAGATTTATTATCATAAATGAATTAATTTAGACATTTATGATCATGGGTAAATAAGTAGCATGTGGGAATTCTAATAAATGGGACACAAGTGTCGTGCGGGTAGTAGACTCAATGTGGGCCATGTCTATATTTGGGGTTGACAGGTTTTGGTCGACAGGGTACCCACAAATCAAGTCAAAAAATAAATGTGACACCGTGGGGTGAAATAAAATCGGGTCATGTGTCAGGAAAGTTGTGTGAACAAAATAGAGCACAAAATGATGTGTCTGAGTGGGACACAAAGGTCATGAGTGAAGATCGTCTCGAGTAGATCATGCATGAGAAGTTGGTTTCAAGGAAATGACTGGTCTGGTGCTCCCAATTCAAAAGTCACGGTAACGTGCTAATAATGATCAAGGAAAAGAGTGGGAAAATTAATTAATAATCAAATGGTCTAAATTGACCCGAAGTTCTACGAAGCAAAAAGAGTACAAGGGAACAAGTTTGGATGGGACATTATATACCATCAGGAAGGTAATCCTGTCCACTACAAAACTCGTGAAGAAGGTTTCCAGAGTTGAACATCCCTGACACTCCAATTATCAAAGGCACGGAAAAGTACACTTAAGGATAAATAAATAGAATAATTATTTATTGAAACTAAATTAATCAGAAAAAATAAAAAAAATCAACCCGAAATTCAGGGTGCTCACATCCTACCCACCTTATAAAAATTTTGTCCTCGAAATTAAAATGTTCATACTCCCTCTAGGTCAAACCCCCACAATCAAAGTCTCAGAACTTAAACAAATCATTCGATTAAAAAGGGACGACATACAGGGTCATGGCATACGGTGGTAGTGAAAGTCTCATCTAGGTATACTAGTCATGCTAACCGAAACGGTCATAGGGTATCAAAACACACAAGCAATTAGGGATGTTAAACCGAAAAAGACACATAAATAACAATCATCAAAACTATAAGACAGTCTACCATCCTATGTGAAAACTGGTACTTATTAAAAAAGAAAGAAAGGTAACTACCAATTATCTAAAAGGGATATTATTCAAAGAAAAATCAAAATCACAAGTTTAATTAACGAAAGTCGATTACATTGAAATCCAATCACAATATATATATATATATATATATATATATATATATATATATATATATATATATATATATATATATAAAGAGCGTTAGAGAGGGAAAAGTGTCACGACTCGCACCCACTGTGAGGGTACGAGAACGTAACAGCGCCCAGCCTACGCCGCAGTGTCGGCGGTAGAACGCTGTTCTAGGTCATGAACTATAACTAACATAATATGAATACTCTCCATAAGGAGGCCAACACAGAGGTACAACTCAATCACAATATAAGGTAGAATATAGCATGATGGAAAATAGATAAGAAATCCTCAACTGAGGTACAACAGACAGAAATAACAAAATCTCAACATCTCTAAAATATACAACTCTGAAAATAAGACAACAGCTAAACATGAAAAGAAATGACAGTCTAAGCTATCTACACTATACAAGGTATCATCCTGAGCAGTTGCCTGAACCTCCCCAGGGGTCCAGGTTGCGAGTGTCATCTAGGCAAGCTCCAAGTAAGGGGTGCAGGATTCCTCATCATCCTCTGTAAAATTTTCAACAGGTCCAGTCAGGACGGGAGCGAGCACAGTACATCTCAACAGTTCATAGCAGGTTAGAAAATATAATCATGCAGTAAAGTAAGATATAGATACTGAAGGAAATACAGTATGTAAACAGAGAGAGAACTGTAATAGAAATATCTACTATAAGTAGAGAGCTACCAGTGACTAGTGATTCAGAGTACAAAGTCGACATGTGAACGGCTTGATTTGTATATGGCTATACTAAAGAGGCGTACATGCTATTCTACTTTGGAATTGTTTACATGGCTATTTATACTCCCCCGTACCCCCAACTAATACACAAGGATCTAACCAGGTTATGTTATGATTCTATGTAACAGCCCCCGAAGGGTGGTAAACCCCCAAAGGGTGATATGCTCCCAAAGGGTGATAAGCCCCCGAAGGGTGATATGCCCCCAAAGGGTGATAAGCCCCCGAAGGGTGATATACCCCCGAAAGGTGGTACATAGTAGTCCCATAAATGGGGATTCTGATAGACCCAATAAATGGGATAAGGATTCAGAGAAGGCTCTGTGATCATATGGGTAAATGTCACAAGTGATCAAAGAACCAAAGAAGCATATGACATGTAAGTGAAACGCACAGAACATAGAGTACCCGATGCTCCCTGAAGGGATAACATCTCAAGAAGGGATCCATATAGTACTAATCCGTGTGACCAACGTGACAGTATCAAGTAAAGTAATTTAATGCAGGAAATAATTCTAAGCAGGATATGAAATGATCAGAGAATGTACTCGTCTCGTATCTGAATGTCTGAAGTAAATGTACTATCCGAGATGAGATACCTGACTCCTAGTTAGACCAACACAAGTCAAGATGTATACAGGGGATGATAATAGTAATCTACAATGCATCTGCATGCTGTCTAGGTCAAACTAGACTAAAGTCAACACTTGGTCAACTCTAGTCAACCACACTAGTCAACTAGGTCAAGTCCTAGCCCAAACAAGTCTAACAAGTCTCACTAGGCCTAACCAAGCCTAGGCTAACAACCAAGCACACTCACAAGTCACAGAGAACACACATACCATATCTAGAAGTATATATTCATCTATGCATTCATATTTCACACATACATGCTTGCATTTATTTGGATATAATTATGCATATAACATTGTATCTACCTTGCATCTTACACTTTTCATTACACCATGTTCCATTGCAATCTATTGCCTATATGCATATATTCATCACAATATATGCATATATGAAGGCAGCTACCTTTCATTCATATTTCATATATACATAGATACATACATTTGTGCATTCATACATAGATATATATATAGGTACATAGATATATACATAGGCACCTACCCACATAGATATATAGATAGGTTTATACATAGATGTATATCTATATATATATATATATATATATATATATATATATATATATATATATATATATATATATTTTATATATATATATATATATATATATATATATATATAAAATATATATATATATATATATAAGGATTGGAAAAGGAAATGTGATTGTGTACATGTGTGTGTGTGTGTGTGTATCATGGAATTGTGAGTGTGTTTGTGTCATGAGAGTGTTAGTGTTGTGTACAAACATGTGTGTGTGTGTGTGTGTGTATGACAAACAAGGTGGCATGGTGTAGTGTCACATAGGAATAGGAATATAGATACCTGTGTGTGCAATGATATAAAAACAATGTGTGTACATACATGATATCTGTGGCTTGTAGGTTCTCAAATTTTGTGTATGACATAGAGGAAAATATAGTGAGTCATAGCTCAGTTAATGAGGAAGGAAAAACCAGTCCATGGTGTGTGTGCTTGTGGCAGTGGTGTGTTCCTGTGACAGTGAACTATTAAGAGAATTAGTTCAAAAAAGAAGGAAGGAAGGAAGTAAATATCAGTTAAGAAGGAAAAACTGGAATCAGTTTCAGTTTCCTGGATGTGACAGGAAACCAACCCAACTCCCAAATCACAAACCCCATCGCAAAAACAAAATCAAAACTAACCTAACAATTTACTTTCAGTTAACAATTTGTGAGTGAACTAACATACTCAATTAAGCATCAGTAAAACAGGAAAGTGTAATCAAACTAACCAGGAAATCAGTTTCAGTATGCAAAACAGTGTACTTTGGTTTTCAGTCTTAAAGGAAAACCTGGAATCAGTTCAAATTAAGATGACATCTCTATAAAAGCGTGTTAGGAAATCTCAGGTTAATGAAATCAACCCCAGTTATTCAATATCAGTCAAGGGAACAAATCTGTGAACTCATCAGTTCACAGCCTTATTCTCGAATCCGAAATCCCAAATCAAAACACAAGCCTCTCACCAATCACCCAAACATGAAATAAATATCAACATACATATATACATATACTCAGGTTTTCAAAGACTCTCTGGTTGACAGTTCAGTCAACAAATTGTGTGTGTGAGTGATGTGTCATAATGACAGGAAATGGGGAGTGTCACAAGTGTGTTCTCAGGTTTCGATACCTGACAGTTAATAAAGAAATTAGTTTACAGTTAAGAGAAATTGTAAACCAAGACAATTGACAGTTCACAATAGTGTAAGGTAGAGATGAACAAGGCAATATGGCATGCAATTGAGTTTGTAGTGAAGGATGGGGTGTGTCTATATGCAGGTATGGGTTTGATACTTGGAGTTCAGCAGTTGACCCAAGCATCTTGACTGGGGTATCCATCTACTGAACAATGATGGCCACATGATGCAAGACAGAACATAGAGGGAAAGCATATGATGGAACCAATTAGGATATATGGATTTGATGAAGGACAAGGTTGAACATGTATAGGGTCTGAGCAAATAAGTTTGCAGTAGGCTAATATTGATCAAGGGTCTGAAATTAGATAGGCACACAACATCCAGTGGACTCATAGTTGCAAGGTTGATACCATGTCCAAAGGGACTGAACATATGATGTATCAACTGATACCAAATGAGAAGTAAGCATACATGATGGGCTAAACATCTAAATCTCAGTATAGGACAGATACCAAGTTAGGGGAATAATACACAAGGATATCTTGGCTAAATAACCCATTCTCAGGCATTAATAACCAACTCAGGTTTCAGAATGTTCACAGGAACATAGCAGTCCCAAACCCAATTTGCAAATTCAAAACTCATCACTAACATCAAACCTATACCATAGTGAAAATATTACAATATGAATCAAGAAAATCAGATTTGAAATCAGGAAAAATCCCAATCAATCTCAGTGTGTATCAGGAATTTCAATTCTGAACCCAATAATCACAAAAAATAAATCAAGTTCAAACAGGTGTACATACGTGTCCCCCACATTAATACGTGTCATGTGGGTCCATTCGTGTCCAGGAAACTGGACACGAAGTGTCCAAATAGCTACACGAACACAGACACAAACTTTGTACACAACAGTGTCGTGCACGCGTGCACGCGTGTCAAACGCACGACACAGGCCACGTGGGGACACGTGGCCGTGCACACGTGTACGCCTAGACTAGGGGGACGTGTACATGTGTCTGTATCGTGTCCATGTGAGTCGTGTCAAGAGAAAACAGTGTGTATCAGTGTCGATTTCTCGGCTGATACTGTGCAGTATAAATCCAGTGCACGTGTCCGTGCTCCCTCGATACGACACGATCTCGTGTCAAACTCGGGGGTGCACTGGCAGTCACTGCCCCCATCCTCACGTCAAATTGCAGCTATCCACGTGGCGTGTGCAGCGAACACGAGGGGTGCGTGAGCAGGGGACTGTGCACGCGCGTCGTGCAGCAAGTTTGTGTCCGATTCGGACACGGACATGACTCGAATCCATGCTCAGTCTTCATGAAATATTGCATACACACATAGATCTATAATCCCATGTAATTAGTTTTTCAAAAATTAAAAATAAAATCCTTTGTGACACATGCACACATAACATGATACGTGTCCGATACGGACACCAAACGGACACGAATCGACATAAAACCAATACCTACGGCTAGGGGACACCTAGGGCTTCCTATCCATGCAAAGAAAACGAAAATCTATGAAAGGAATAGGAAGTTACCTATATGTGCAATTTGCATGAAAAAGCTTCAAAAGGGGGTTTTCTCCTTGATGGCCAAGTGCTCCAAATTGGTCCAAACCTGAGATTACTCTCCATGAACAGCAAGTAGAGGTGGATTAGGAACTAATGCAAAAGACTAGAGGGAAAAAGGAATTAAAACAAAGAAACTAGGGCTTGAGGAAGATTCCTATACCTTTCCTTTCTTCAAATGTTGAAACTCAATAAAGAGGCAAGAACCCTAAATGAAGAGATTATTTATAGGGGGAATAGCCCTAGATGGCTGTTCATAAAGTGATAGTTAGGGTTAGGGTTGAGTCTAATAGGCTATGGACCTATTTGCACTAGTCATGGAACCAAATTTTAAGTATCAAGCCTATGGTCCAAATCACTAAGCCTTCTATCCAAGTTTTGATTCCTACATGAATAATTTAGATTAACTTAAGTTAGACTAGGGTTCTACCATGCTAACCAAGTCACCATAACTAGGGTCAACTTCTAGGTTAGTCTACAAAATCTCAACTAGTCAAGACTAACATAACACATAGCAATATTTAATTTATATTAAAATTACAGAAATTCCCATAAATCATAATAAATTCAAATAAATACTAAAATGACCAAAATACCCTCTAGGCTAAAATGTACTAATTAAACATCCTAATCACATGGCTAAGCTCTAGGGTTACACTAACAAGACACCAAATCATAAGTCATGATTTAAATAGTTTAAAAATAATTAAAAATTACTAAAAATTATAATATGAAATAAATATCAATAAATAATAATTATAATTACAAAATTTTAAAATTACCCTCATTTGGAAAACTGGATGTTACAAAAAGTTAGCATTATGTAAAGGTTATGTGGTTTGTGTGTGTATGGGTGTATATGGACATGTTCATGTGGTTAGATAGTAGGCATGTGTGTATTGTGAAATATACATGAAAGTATAGGAGGATTTGGGTTTCAAAACAATAGCTATCAAGTTACACTACTCATGGCATATTTGTTAAACAATCTACAATGCACAACCTATTTACTCATAACATGCATGGATAACCATATCTATATATATAAAGAGTTAGAGATTTAGTTATGTATCTATATAATTATAACATGTATGCATAAACTCTATATATATCTATATAGATATACATTCATAACATAGAGAGGAAGAGTTAGGTTTACATGGCAGTGTATACTAAGTTAGGGTGGGTGTGTCCTTGTACATGATTATAACTTTAGTATTGAAAGGTTAAATCGAGTTTTAGTTCAGCATTTACATACAAGAATCTGAAATAAGCTAACATTTAAACCAGTATAATATTAACATAATGCAGTTTCAGATTTTTTGGGATTTGAAACATCACAACCAACTCAATGCTCTCAACACATCCTAAACATGATGGAGATGAAATCCTAACATACTATCCATACATTTAGCTATGCATACAGTTCAATATTACATATTAAATCTAAAATTGAACTAAACATTTGAAATCAATATAAAAATGTTAACATGTATTCAGTTTTAGGATATTGGAGAAATTCAACATCAAACCAACCCAATGTTTATCACAACCTAACATGTAAGAATGTGAAACCTAACATTATATTCCTATATACAATAATGTATATAGCTCAAAATATTACATTTAAACAACAAATTGAAGTAACATTTAAAATCCAGTATTAAGGGTTAATATGCACACAGTCTTAGATTTGACAAATTCAAACATAAACTCAACCAATTTTCCTAAAAAATTTTTAAACCCTGTATATAACATACATGTGCAGTGATGTAAACAAAACTAACAACATGAAACGTATATTTGAATTACGAATTTAAACTGAAAAAGCAGAAAACCAGAAATATTGGGGTTTTGACAATTTAAACATCAACAACATATTAATATGTATTTAGATAGGTGGGAAATCAAGTGTAGCGTGCATACGTGTCAGGCAAAGAGTCTGTGTCCACTATATATATCCTCATGTCCTAATATAAAAATCAAATTCTACATCAAGACCAACATTTAGATTTCTACCAAGATTGCAAAGTAGGTGATTGGTGTAATCAAGACAGTTTTATTATTATTATTATTATTATTATTATTATTATTATTATTATTATTTAATACAAGAGCAAGAAGGAAATAACGATAAAATCTGTTCTGCTTATCTGTTTAAAGAAGGAACCATTTTTGAAACCCAGAGCTAAACTATCAAATCCAAGATAAGGTCTAGTAAAAATCATCGATTCATTGTATATGAAGAAACCCATAGCAAAAAGTTACACAAGGTTTATAAAAGCAGCTAAAGCTACTCCTAAGTTAAATAATGAGAAGCAAAATAAAACAAAACAAATAATAATTTTTTTTTTGAAGGACTGAAACAAAAGTAGAGAAAACATGTTCGAAAATATTTAAGGTACAATCTGATAATCATATGCGTCTATCCAAAATCATGGTACTCTAAATCCTCGTCATACTAGTAAGCAAGACTACGATAATCACAGAGTCCTCGACTTAGGCACATACCTCTAGAATCATGGTATTTAACATTTTTGCGATGCCGCTAGCTTGGCTGCGAAAACCTTAAATTCCCACACCCGAGAAATATATCCAAGTCAGACTATATGTCCTCACCATGCTGGCTAATGTGACTGTAGAAGACTACATTCCATAACATAGATGACCTAGCCCATATAATTTTATCTTGACAAAATTTAAATTAAATCAACAATGAATACCCAAAAAAAATCAAATTTATCAACGAACATCAAGATTCAAAAATGACCAAAAATCCATCAAGTCATATAAATACAAACTCGGATGCAACATCTAACATCAAGATTCAAAACTCAACAATCATCATCAAAATCAATAAATACAAACTCAATTCAACAATAATCCATCAAAATCAAATTCAACAACAGAAAGTAAAGATAAATCAAATCAAGGGAAGAAGAGTTTTCAAATCGAAGTTAAAATAAGATTCTCAAGGGTCGTCCCAGGAATCTCTCAAGGGATCCTAACTGTAGTTTAGTACCTTCAAAAATATATCCTAATCCGACTGTAGGCTGTAGTGATACTCTAGTTCGAATACCACTACACAAACTCGACCTGCATAGGCCACCACTAAAAATGTGTCATGACCCGCACCCTAGAGTAAGGGCACGAGAAGTGGGTACGTCCAGCCTACGCCGCAGTGTCGGCGGTAGAACGCTGTCCTAGGTCACAACATCTAACAATATAATGCTAAGCAGTTTATACTTCCCGAATGGGGGTGACATAGCAGATACAGTCTCAATCACATCTAAGGTAAAGCATAATAAAAGGTAGATAAAACATGAAATCTAAAAGAGATACAGCAGATAGAAGTCTAAGTGTCTAAGATACACAAACCCAGAAATATATCTCAAAACTCAATACAGTAATCTATAAATACAACTCAAGACAACTGAAAATAAGCTATAAGCAAAACCCTAGCTATCTATACAACCTCTCTAGCAGGCAACCTCCAGGCTATCTGTAAAATTTATCAACAGGTCCAGTCAGGACAGGAGCGAGCACAATACATCTCAACAGATCATAGCAGGTTAGAAATAAAATCATGCAGTAAAGTAAAATACAGGTACTGAAAGAAATACAGTATGTAAACAGAGAGAGAACTGTAATAGAAATATCTACTATAATAGAGAACTAACAGTGGCTAGTGAGTCAGAGTATAATATAGACATGTAAATGGCATAGGATGATTCTGATGAGACACTACGGAATGATTCTGATGAGATACTACTTGGGTATTATTCATATGTCCACTTCTACTCTCCCGTACTCCCAATCAATACACAAGGATCTAGCCAGGTTATGTTATGATTCCATGCAATGGCCCCCGAAGGGTGGTACATAGTAGTCCCATGAATGGGGATTTTAGGAAGCCCAATAAATGGAAGGATTCATGGAAGACTTTCTGATCATGAGAGTACATGTCACAAGTGATTCAATGAACCA
Organism: Iris pallida; assembly: GCA_029216955.1. NCBI lineage: Eukaryota > Viridiplantae > Streptophyta > Magnoliopsida > Asparagales > Iridaceae > Iris > Iris pallida. The sequence goes on along the minus strand of JANAVB010041816.1, from coordinate 8,218,101 downwards.
ATGAAGCATAGTGATACGCCATGTAAGTGAAACGCACAGAACATGAAGTATCCGATGCTCCCTGAAGGAATAACATCTCAAGAAGGGATCCATATAGTACTAATCCGTGTGACCAACGTGACAGTATCAAGTAAAGTAATTTAAAGCAGGAAAATAATTCTAAACAGGATATGAAATGATCAGAGAATGTACTCGCCTGATAACCTGAACAGCTGATAGGTATAGGGGTCCAACTGAAGCCACAAAGTCCTATTTAAAGCAACACAGGTTACAAGGTGTTCAAGTTGTAATAAATGAATCTCTACAAGCAATCTATATTATCCTAGGTTCTTCTAAGTCAAATCAACTCTAGGTCAACTCCGGTCAACAATCTAGTCAAACTAGGTCAAGTATTGACTTACAGTTGACTTTTGGTCAACTAGTCAACTCTGGTCAAACATGGTCAATTCTAGTCTAATTATTAAAGATATAAAGTGTACTTCGCTATTCGTACGTCGAAACTTACGACACGCAATCGAGATAAGATGATCAACGGTAAAGTTAAAAATCTTATTATAGTGATCCACGTGTCCATCTCGTCAATTTTAGCAATGTGAGATCACTGGAATTGACTGATCTCAGTTTCGTTGTACTAATCCCGAAATACGAACATTATAAGAATTAATTATTAGTTAATTATAAAAAGGTTAGACTCAGAGAAATTATCAACAAACATTGTCGGATGATGAAATAAACATCACCAACGTGTCCAGAATGGTCAAATTAGCTAGGACAGCCTATCCATCGGTCCAATTTGGACACAAGGGCAAAAGGTAATTTCGGATCAAAAACGGTATCCGTGTTGGAGCCGTTTTGCACCGAAAAATGTGCAAAAAAATAAGTCTACAAAATATAACAAATTATATGTCCACGAAACCAGAATGACGATACGAATCCAACGGTATATCCAGAATTGGATTCCGTTGACCCGATCTCAATTTGGTCCGTTAACCAGAACTTGGAATTCCGATTTGCACGGAAATATGTGCCGGAGCCAATATTCTCAAAACTCAGCAAATTACATGTCAACGAGTCCAGAATGACGATACGAACTCAACAGTATATCCGGAATTGGATTCCGATGAGCCGATCTCAAAATGACCCGTTGACTCGGAGATTGGTATCCAACTTGCACCGAAATGCGTGTCAGATCCAATGTCCACTAAAACTTAGCAAATTATATGTCAACGAGTCCAGAATGACGATACAAACTCAACGGTATATCCGGAATTGGATTCCGATGAGCCGGCGTCAAAAAGTCCCGTTGACCCGGATTGTGGGACCCACTTTGCACCAAAATGCGTACCAGGGCCCACGTCCTCCAAATCTAACAATTTTATATGAAAACATGCCAGAACGATGCCACGAGTCTACTGGTGGTGTCAGAAATGAAATCTGGAGTCCCGTGTTCAAAAGTAGAATTTTACAAGTTAGAAATTACGAATTCGGACGGCTAACTTTGGCGTCGAATTCAACAAATCAAACAAGCTCACAATGAAACGAAACTGGAGGGGTAGTAAGAGGGTTATACCAGCTTCACACAGGAACAGGTAGCACGCCAAATGGAGCTGCGGTGAAGGAGGTACAAGCCGACGAAGTTGACTCCGCGAAACTGTCTAAAATTTATACAATTTAAACGGTCAACTTGGTGGCCGGTTTTGATGTATCAAACGATAAAATTAATGGACAAAAATTGACAGGAGTGAAGATGGATATACCGAGATTGTGACGGAGCAAAGAAATTATCGATCCAACAGTCAGATTTTTCGGGAATCGTGCGTGAAGTTGCTGCGACGGGGCGCCAAAATAGACTTGATTTTGCGCGCGTCACGGCGGGAATTCGTGCGAAATGCATGAATCGCCTATACGTTGTGCTGGAGGAGGAGATGGCGGACCCAGGGGGTCGCCTGAGTTCATCCGCCTTGGGGGGTCACGGCCACGGTGGTGCGTGGCTGGCGGCAGCGTTGTACGTGCGGCTACAAGTCGCTCCGGCCAAATGCTGCTAGCAGCAGCGGCTGCGCGCAGCTGTGCTGGCCCAGCCTGGCCCGGCGGACGCGAGTGGCGCATGGCCTGGTGCGGCCGGGCGGCGCTGTACGGCTATGCTGGTGGTTCGAAATGGTGTTGGTGGTGATAATGGTTTGGTGTGTGTTAATGGTGTGAGGAGGAAGGAAGGTGATGATGGTGGAGATGATATGTGTGATTAGAGAAGAGGAGGGGAGGCTGGTCGAGCTTGGCCTGCTGTGGTGGCCGACGGCTCGGCCAGGGCGGAGGTCGGCCGTGGGATGGCTGAGCTCGGGAGGAAGGAGTTGGCTGCTGTTGGTGTTGGTGTAGTTGGTGTATAGGAAATTTAGAAGGAGGAAGAAAGAGAGAAGTAAGGAAATAATTTAATTAGAGAGAGAGAGAAAAGTTTGTTCCCTCAAAGTTAGGGCCGGCTATATCTAATAGTGTAGGAATTTATGGGAGTTGGAGGGAAATTGATGGTGAGGATTTATTTGGAGAATCCAAAGGCTAGGATTTATTTGTAGGAAATAGTTATTCCCATGGGGATTTCAATAACGAAATTTTCAATAAATATTAAAAATAGGTAGAATGAGTATTTAATATTATTTTTAGACGAAAAAAGTAAGGGTGTCACGATGGAGGGTAGCATTGAGCTGGGCTGGACTTGGTAGAGCCGGATTGGGTCAAAATCAGATTTAATATCATAAATGAATTAATTTAGACATTTATGATCATGAGTAAATAAGTAGCATATGGGAATTCCAATAAATAGGACACAAGTGTCGTGCGGGTAGTAGACTCAATGTGGGCCATGTCCATATTTAGGGTTGACAGGTTTTGGTCGGCAGGGTACCCATAAATCAAGTCAAAAAATAAATGTGACACCGTGGGGTAAAATAAAATCGGGTCACGTGTTAGGAAAGCTGTGTGAACAAAATAGAGCACAAAATAGTGTGTCTGAGTGGGACACAAAGGTCAGGAGTGAAGATCGTCTCGAGTAGATCATGCATAGGAAGTTGGTTTCAAGGAAATGACTGGTCTGGTGCTCCCAATTCAAAAGTCACGGTAACGTGCTAATAATGATCAAGGAAAAGAGTGGAAAAATTAATTAATAATCAAATGGTCTAAATCGACCCGAGGTTCTGCGAAACAAAAAGAGTACAAGGGAACAAGTTTGTATGGGACATTGTATACCATCAGGAAGGTAATCATGTCCACTACAAAACTCGTGAAGAAGGTTTCCAGAGTTGAACATCCCTGACACTCCAATTATCAAAGGCACGGAAAAGTACACTTAAGGATAAATAAACAGAATAATTATTTACTGAAACTAAATCAATCAGAAAAATAAAAAAAATCAACCCAAAATTCAGGGTGCTCATACGCTCTTTCTGCGATTGTCAAGTTAAATTGTCCCATGATCTCAAGGCCCGTCATATAAAGTATAACTTGGGCGATATCGTCGCGTAGAACACGAGTTGGTTAAGGCACGAGCCACAGTTGGTTCCGTAGAAAGTTAGCCACGGTCTGTTGACACATAAAGAACACGTTATGTTCAAGTTAAGTGGGAAGACTATGCAATAGCCGTTTCCTGAGTTCAAACAATGTTAAGTCAGAGCGATGGTTAGTCGCCGGGAGGAATATGTCGGGACTGTAGGTCAGTCGCCGAGGCAACCCAGGTTTGGGCTCTCCAAGAGTAGTATGAAAAATGGAAGAAGTAAATAAATCGATTTAGTAACAAATCCCAATGATACCCTAATATATATATATATATATATATATATATATATATATATATATATATATATATATATACCTTATTAACATAATACGGTCGTTGGACTACTTGTCGACAAGGGGTGTTTTTTCCGTTTCCTCGGATCGGAAAGCCTGGGCCAAGGGACCAATCCGGCCATGGAGGAAACAGGGTGATAGTCGAGCTGGGTATGAAGCAACGGGTAGTTCGAGAACTTGCATCGGAGCTCGCTACTTGCGGTGCAAGGATCACATTTACTAGGCTATGTCCTGAATGGCTTATTAATGCTAGATACCTGTGGGTAATACACCTAATATAAATTATTATAATCAACTAACAGGGAAAGTGATAGTAAGTTTTGTGTAAACATGGCACGAGTGGTGTTGATAAGGTATGTGTGCACGGCTTGCACCATGATTTAAGAGCCTAGGACTTGGCCATAGCAAGGACCCGTGCTTCAGTACGAGATGTGGCGTCGAGTGTTAGGTCCTCGACATAAGAGTTGCATAAGTAAGTATTGAGTTGTTTCGAGTTAAGTCAAAAAGGGCCGTAGTGTAAGTTTGGTGAAGTTACGTTGAGTTGCCGGACACGACCTCAAAATATGAGGCACGATCATGCTATCTCAACACGAGTATAGGCAAGACTAAGCGGCGAGGCACTGCCTCAAAGATGTAGCACGATTACATGGGAATTGGACACTATCGTGTAGTTGCGTCTTTGATTATGTGCCGAAAGACAAGTACGACTTGATAGGTTAACGTTATCGGTATGATAAGGGTCTAGAGGCAAAGCACGAGTTGGCGTTGTTGTCGCAAGCACGAGATGGTCTAGAGACACCAAGTAGGCCAAGGCGTCTGTACTAAAACTGATCCTAAGGCAAGAGTAGAAAGACAATCATAAAGGGACTATGTTGCACAAAAGTAAATGAACGTGTTGGTTTTGTATGGGTATTTATGTGCAGGCACATGTAGAAGCTCGTGGCACGGAGCTCGCTTGGATGCGTCGAGGCATGAAGTTCATTGAAGATTCGAGGCGTGCGGCCACATGGAGTCAGAACTTATACGGGACATAATATATGGACGTCGCCTATCCGAAGCATCCGCTGGCTCGAGACATGTATTGAGAGATGAGAGAGAGCTGAGTGACTTATAATGTGAGAAGAGTGAGCTTGAGTGACTTGTAATATTGGCCTTATTCTCCATTGTAATCCTTATTTCAATATCAATAAAGAGCTTCTTTTGAATGACTTGTATTTTGTTCTAAATTTCTGCTGGCATATCCAATGTATCTGTTTGGGACTTCTGTGCGATGACCCCATCGCAGCCGCTATAATAGGCCATTATGGAACCCGCATTGCACGAGCGCAATCTAGGCTCGTGCGGCATCACGCCTTAGCGAGGACGATCGCTCCTACGGAAGCGGGACGTAACAGTCACGTCGACGCTAGCTGCTATGCATCGCATCTCCTGTACTACTGGGATCCTGCTGATATCAATGACACGACCAAGACCAAAGTTCCTGACGATCAGCCTCACTATAGGTCTTGGCTGTTTGTCCCCGACTTCCGTCTTCCATCGGAAAGTGTTAACATTCCGACGAGCTTCTTCACCCTTGGCTAGCCCAACCAAGCGGACGGTACGGTTCTCACAAGATTCACACTTCTGAATCTATCCACCTTCGTGTCCGAACTTGAAGCTCCCCCATACACATGCCTCCTTAAGCAGAACATCACGCACTTTGCATGCCGTCGATGACCCACAACTCCCCAAGAACTGTGTGAATGATGATGCTCCCGCCTCAGATTGATTTGCTACAAAACTTGATCTCCTCCCTGGCTTCGAACTGCTGAAATTGATGTCGCTCCGTAAAGATTTGGCAAACCACATGTCGCCAAATCTGAATTCGTAGAACAACTCCACCTGGAGACCGACCAGCGATTATGGGATCGACAGACTGACCCTCAATCTTTGACTCATCACCGTCCATCGATTTGTCTCGATGAACTGAATCTTCCGTAACCCTCAAAACATTTAGAAGCCCATCCTCAACAAGCTCTCAACGATTCACCTCTTGTAGAACACCCCTCGAGCCTCCATCTGGTGTCTGGGGCCCGCTTGTACAGCTCAGCGGCTTGAGCTTGTACATGCCACAACACAAATCTTCTCGAGCTAGCTGTCGGAAACCCTCCGCAAGCATTCAATCTTTGCTTCCAGACAGACTGCGACAACCATCATCTGCCAGCCTCCCTACGAAATTAAGTTATAGCGCAAACTTGATACATGTCGCACACCCCTGAGGACGAATTTCTCACCAAACTCTGTCCTCGAGTGCATATCACCGATGCCTACAACTGCAACCATCCCCTTATTGCCCATCTTTACATGCCCAAACCTGCCGTCGCGATATGACGTGAAGATCCTCCTATATGGAGTGGCGTGATACGATGCCCCTGTCACTACCACATTCTAGTGTGAGGGTATTTTTGTCATTTTTGGGGTATTTTAAATTTATTAGAATTAATTAGAATTTATGGGAATTTTTAGGAATTAATTGAAATTGTTTGACTAGGTTGACTTTTGACTAGTGTTGACTTTATAGACCTACCTAGAAGCTAACACTAGTTAGTGGGCCATGGTTAGGTCAAGTGACTCTAGTCTGACCTAGCCTAGCACTTGGTTTAAGTCATTTTAGCAATAGGATAAGAAGTCATAAGTCATGACTTATGGTTTTAGAACCTTGATTAGTTTAATCTACATTTAGCCTTTGTAGCTTGGCCCAAGGCCCAATAGTTTGACTAAACCCTAACCCTAAGCCCTAGTGGCCGGCCACCCTATAGCCTAGGGATTCCCCCATATAAAATCCCTCCCAAATCTAGGGTTGCCTCTTTTCTTAGGAAGAGCCCTAATTTCAAGGAGGTAAGTTTTCATGCCATTTAAATTCTAGAGCCCCTTTCCTATTCCTTTTTTCTTTCTAAATTGTTCCAATAGGACCTAATAGGACTGTTATTGCTGTTGTTGAGCTTCCATTTCAGTTTGAGGTTGATTTGGATTGATTTGGTCATCAAGTGGAGAGCATTACAAAGGGAGTTTCTATTGAAAGTTCAACAAGAGGTAATTTCTTCAACTCTCAATGGATTTTTGATTTGTCTTCATCTATAGGAAGCCCTAAGGGTCCCCCTAAGGTCTGGATAAGTTTCGAGTCGAGTGTCGGAGGATTCGTGTCCATTCTGGACACGTATCAGTACACTGGTTAGGTGTTCGACCGAATAACACAGAGGGCCTGTCGATCGAGTTAACCTATTGTTTTGAATAGGACTGATAGATTAGATCTTGTCTTTCGATCCCTGTGTTTGAGTGTTGGTGTCGTGTCATTTTCCTGTCGATTTCATGACCTGGACACGTGCGTGCACACGCTCGCGCGCGTGCTACAGGGATCCTCTGCCTATCGGGCCCTGTAGCGGACACGACACGCGTGTTTGGACACGAGACTTGACACGTGGCATGGGGCCATGACTGACACCCCGTCTGTCAAGCCTCATGTGTCCCCGTGTCGTGACTAGGTAGATATCAGCTGTGCACGTGTTTTGGCTGTTCTGTGCATCGTGGTTTTGGGCCACTAATACGGGCCTCGTGTCCGACACTGACACATCGTGGACACTAGCCAATAGGCCTATGAGGTAGCCCTATAGGTGGGCTACCTATGAGGGTGACTACGAGATCCATTCGTGTCTTGTGTCGTACACACGACACAAGTGCACGTGTGCACGAGACAGTGCACTGACAGTACACTGTATGTGTATCATTTTGTGATTCTTGCTATGGATACGCCGTGTCAGGCTATGGGTGACACGAGATGATGTGTGGGGTTGTGCACGAGGGGTGTTTACATTTTCCAAGCATTAGATTCATGTTAGTCGATTTGTTATTCGATTTCTCATTAAAACTAATGTTCTGGTACTGATATTGAATACCTGTCAAATTCCAGTTTTCAAATTTGATATTGTCTAATGATTTTAAACCTATATGATGATTTAATGCTGAGTTTAGACTCTAATTTTGTTCTCCTATGTGTTATCTTGCCATGGTCATGAGTTGGTGATAAATTGATGTGTGTGGACTGTTATAGGTGTTGATGTGTGATAAAGGTTATGAACTGTTTTCATTATTGAATGATTCTTCAAACTGGGTTGATCCTATCTGAGTTGTAGGTTAATCTTGAACTGAACTTGGGGTTCTTGATGTTCCAGATTTATGTTAACTGGGACATTGCTACTGCCATTAGATATGTAGACTGTTTTAAAAAATTCCTTTTGCCTAATAATAGATACTTGAATTGGTTTAAGTCAACTGTGTGGCTTAATGATTTCTGTCATGGGTTATGTTAAACCTGAGATTAGGAAGAAAAGGAATTGATTCTTCTTTTCTTCCTAACTGAGTTAAGCTTCCAGTTGGTACAAACCTGAGAGTAGGCTAAGTAATTCCTGTCTTCATGATTTCATTAACTGCCCTTTAAAGTGTTCTTCTGATTTTTTCCTTCTTGTTGGATGTTCCCTTCACTGTTGGGTAATTCCTGCCTATACACACACACGTCTCCTTCTTCACTGTCATATATAGTTACTGTTGTGTATGCTTCAACTGACATTGTTTTGAAGATAAAACTGGGAATTGGTTTTGGTTTATTTGTTAAAACCTGAGATTAGGATTTCTATGTTCAGTTGTACAAAACCTGAGAATACAAGTGTGTGTGAACTGATAACATGTCCTATTAACTTAGGTTGATATGTCAACCTTGGTGTACACTATTTTCTTGCAAAACCTGAATGGAATAGGCAGTACCTGCTGTTTCCAGCTCATATTTGTTTGACACTGTTTTCACTTTGATGTATCTCTCACAGTATCATGCACACACACACTCTTGGTTGTATACACACACATGCTTCCCCTCTTTATGCACCTATTTATGCATCCTTATAAATGAATGTCTATATGTAGTGTGTGTGCAATGTGAATACCTGTGTACTTGTGAGTGTATGTCTATATGTATGTACATATAGTATTTAGCATAGGTACACTTTCTTAGTGTTAGTCCAATATATTGTATCTCTATATAATGTGTATATACTTAGGCATAATGGATACTTGGAATGTGGTGTGTTGTCTAGTATAGACTTGTTAGAGCCTAGCATGACTTGTTAGACCTAGATAGTTGAGTTTAGACTTGATTAGACTAGGTTGACCTAGTTTGACTTCTAGGGTTGACCAGAGTTGACCAAGAGTTGACTTTGGCCTAGATTGACTTAGAATCATGTAGAATACATAGTAGGACTCCATTTTATTCTGGACTTGTTGTGACTTGTGCTGTTCTGATTAGGAGCCAGACACCACTCCTTGGACGGTACTTTTCATATTGGACACTCAGTTACAGGCGAGTACATTCTTTGATCATTTCATATCCTACTTAGAATTATATTCCTGCTTTAGATTACTATACATGATGCTGTCACGACATTATCACGGATTAGTACTATATGGATCTTCTCATGCGATGTTATCCCCCTCGGGAGCATCGGGTACATTATGTCATGTGCGTTTCACTTTCATCGTGTACTCCTGTGCTTTCATTACATGTGCACCTTTGAATCTTGTACTCTCATGTTCACGGAGCCCTATGTATACTATCATGTGCACCCTATATGGGCCCCCATGTGATATCCTGTGTAATAACATAACTGTTTAGATCCTTGTGTATTGATTGGGGATACGGGGGAGTGTTAGTAGTCATGTGAACAATTCTATTATAGTGTAGATTCCTGTGCACCTCGACATCCTGTGCAAATCTGTCCTGTTCACATGTGCTATCTCGTACTCTGACTCACTAGCCACTGTTAGTTCTCTATTTATAGTAGATATTTCAGTTACAGTTTTCTCTCTTGTTTACATACTGTATTTCTTCAGATCCTGTATTTTACTCTACTGTATATTATATTTTCTAACCTGCTATGATCTGTTGAGATGTACTGTACTCGCTCCTGTCCTGACTGGACCTGTTGAAAATATTACAGAGGACGAGGAGGAGGCTTGTCTGGACACTTACTACGGGGCAGCCTTAGATGACACCTGCGAGCTGGACCCTCAGGAGGATCCAGCTCTAGCTGAGGAGATCACCCCGATTGCCTAGACTAGACTAGTTAGGCTTATCTTACTTTTGCAGTCTTGAGACATGTTCTAGTTAGACTCTATTTTGAAGATCAGTTTTGTATATATTCTTTTATCTGAGACCTTGTATTGCTGGGATTATCTTAGACTACTGCTATTTTATCTATTTCATTTCCTTGAGTTCTATTTTATATCGTGCTATCTCTTCCATAGTTGTGATTGAGTTTTCTATTTCTATGTTACCCCGTTCGGGGAGTATAAATTGTTTAGATATACTGTTAGATGTTGTGACCTAGGACAGCGTTCTACCGCCGACACTGCGGCGTAGGCTGGACGTATTCACGTCTCGTGCCCTTACTCTAGGGTGCGGGTCGTGACAGCCCCCGTGTCCATGACCTAGTCGCCATCATGACACATGCCAAAAGGTTCCTCTGCGTCGGTCGCTGCGATGATGATATCTTCCATTACTGTGAGATCCTCCTGATCATCCTTGCCTTTGGCCTTCTCAGCTTTGAGCTTCATGCGGTTCCTCTTGATATGACCCCTTTCGCCACAATAATAGCAGTCCTCCTTGCGGTCCATAAATGGAAGATCCCGAGAACTCTCCCATGTCCTCGCTTATGACTTGGATCTTTTCTTCATGTAGAAAGTGCTCATAGCGGACTCCTGCGACGATTCCACTTGCTTGTGCCAGACCTCCTCATTCAACAAGTTACTTTTGACTACCTCCATCGTGACAACTCTATTAGGCGCAGAGTTGCTCACTGACACCACTAACGTCTTCCAGCTTTTTGACAGAGAACTCAAGAGCAGTAGGGCCTGAAGCTCATCATCAATCACCATCTTTATCGTAGATAGCTGATTGATGATACTCTGAACCTGTAACGCCCTAGTCCCAAAATACGTAGGACTAGGAACGTAGACATGCCAGCTGTATTCATACGAAGTACGTAGGTCTCGTATGAATACATAAGCTGTAAAATGCAGTAATCCAAGACAAACTAATCTCATCCACAATGAAAGGAATAATAATATAAATATCAACTCGAATATTTATGATACAATCGTTGGGCGGAGACAAAGTCCACTACCAACTATCACAATGAAAGAAATGTACATGAATCAAAAAATGGATAGACGAACCAAGTGCAATCGTCTTCAGAAAAATGGAGAAGACCACGGCCTTGGCTAGGATACCTACGGAAAACATGAACACACACCTGGAGAAAAACCAGGTCCTCAGAGGGACGTAACAAGATACATAAAAATAATACCATGATGAACTGTAAATGATACATGATAAAGAAAAGACCACATGCTCCAACACAATGGAACCTAACCATCTAGGTGTAATGCAAATCGAAAACTATACTGGAACGTATAAGTGGATAGGAATAAAGCATAGCATCCACTAGAGGCTTTCGCATGAACTAGTATACGTCTCTAACCGTATCTGACGACGAGGTCAGGGTCGTGCAATGGATATATCCCCTAGTTCATACTTTGCATCGCTAGCATACCTCCTGACCTTATCTGACGTCGAGGTCAGGGCCGTGCAATGGATATATCCTCTAGCGACACACCCATAACAGGGAAACCATGAACCCATAACCGGGCAATCTAGAAGGTTGTGGGATAGCTCATACGTCCCAGTAGTTTTCCCCGCCCATGTATCACACAAGTCATATCCATGTCTTGGCAGTCCATATCTCTATGCAAGTCGCTATCTAGACTCTACTAGTCCATAATGAACGGACACACGAACCGCCCGTATCGATAGCAAGTCGAATACGTAGGTTCGTGCCGACTCTATGATCCTCACTCATGTGTCGTGTATGAGACGTGTCAACAAGTCAAAGAAGTTATGAAGCATAACTTCAACACACCGGGAAAGTCCGCTACCACATATGGTCCACACACACACGCACACACACAAACATCGATATACATATCGATGGCACCCAAGTCATACTTGGACATACTCTTACTAATGTAAAAACACTAGCAACATATAAAATATCATGAATCAAATATAAGTACAAGATGGCAAGGTATCTTGCCTGATAGAGCTCCTGGTGTGCTGCAATGATCAAGGTGGCACGATCTGCGACTCCGGTGCAACAACTGTGCAAGTTGACCTCGGGTGGTGGGAGGGATAGTTCCATTAGGTCCAGAAGGGTCAAATTAGTTAGGTTCGACATAAGGCAGTCTTGAATTGGCGGGGAACATGAATAATGGGATTAGCCACGGAAAGGAGGATAGTCGAAGGAAATCGGATAAATATTGTATATATAATTTAGAAATATCTCATAATACTTGAAAAATTATTTTTTTATTAGTTAAAATAGTTTTTAGATATATACTTGAAAAAAAATATATTCTAAGGCAAACCCTAAGTTTTGTCAATATACTATCTTACGCTGAAACCTATGCTTTATAAATCAAAATATTTCAAGGGAAACAAAATACTATTAGAAAATTTATTTAAGGCTAAGAATTTTTGTAAAAATAACATCTTGATAAAAATCTATACTTTACTGACTATTCAAAAATTGGGAATGTTTATAACTATAAAAATAATTTGTATATATCAAAATTTGACAACTTCATTTTATTAGTTAAAATAATTACTCTAAAAAGACTCGGAACTTATTATGAAATATTTTAGCAAAAATTTGCAATCTAGCAAGTGATCTATAACTAAAACTTGGTTGAAATAATCTAGATTTAAGGCCATCCTTTAAAAACACAAACTAGAGTAATAATACGAATATTTTAGGCTCCTAAACAAAAAAAAAATAATTAAAAAAAAATTGTAGGTCCAAAGACAAATATAGGATTATAATTATAATTTTAAGGAAAATATATATAACAAAATAACAAAACTTTAGTAATAACAAAATAAAAACACCAACAATCATATATTTTTTTACTACGTATAAGTGTAGATAACCCCATAACTAAGTATCTTTTGACAGGAGTGAATAAAATAAATAATCTTTTTTTTGTTTAATAATACTAAAAATCATAATCTAATATTACTATCCATAAACTAAGTATTAACAATAGGTTTATCATTAATACTAAGTAGCAGAATGACATTAATAAAAGAATAATAATAAATAAATAAAGTGAACCCAAACCAAAACTTGCAGCTTGTTGTCCCTTCCTTCTCGGTTCACGAGAAAGGAAGTTAGCACAACACAAAACAAAAAAAAACAAAAGAATGGAAACAACAAATTAAGTAATGAGAGGAGGAGAGAGAGAGAGAGCACGAGAGGGAGAGGAAGGGAAGAGAGGAGATGGGACGGAGAGGAAGGGACGAAGGGGGCGGCGAGATGGAGAGAATGGGAGCTCGCCAATCGGTGTAGGGGCGGTCGTGTCGGGAGGCGAGCGGCGGACACGGGCTGATCGTGGTGGTTGGTGAGGGCTGAGGGAGGCGGAGGTACGGCGACGAGGAGGCGCCGGGCGGAGGAATTTGGGGGCGGCGCCGGCGCTCCCACGCGCGGGCGGAACGAGGGGGACGCCGGCGCGGGGCCGCGACGGTCTGCGCCGGAGAGGTCTGGAAGAGGTGGATCGTCCCGGCGGAGGAGAAGAGTGGAGGCGGGCGTCTGTGGGTCGGGAAGTCGGAATCAGGTTAGGGTTTTCTATATTTTTTCTTCTTCTTTTCTGGAAATGGTGACGAACTGTAGAGGCTTGGGGGAGTCGGAGGCCGAGCTGCCGCGGCGGTGGCCGTGGTGTTGTCGGTCCGAAGTCTGTCGTGGTGGTGATGGTGGTAAATGGCTGTGGTGGTGGTATCGGGGCAGTGGGCGGACCAGTATACCGGGTGGCGGGGTCGGTGTTGATGCTGGGTTATGGACGGTTGCCGCCGGTGCGGTGGGTGGCTGTCGTGATGGTGAGGGAGGTCGGGGTGAACCTGGTGGCGGTGGTGTTGGTGGGTTGGAAGTCGGTTGTCGGGGAGGTTGGCCGTGGAGGCAATGGGAAGAACTAGTGGCTGGGGTTGATGACCGAGTTGGCGAGGAGGGTGGCAGAGGCGGTAACGGCGACGTGCATCAATGGTGGCGTTGGGAATTCTGTCGGGACAGTGAACGGTTTAGGTTTAGGATTAGGGATTTGATAGTGTGTCGGGAGTGTCCGACACGGAGAAGATGAAATTGTATGTGTAAAAAAATGGAATAAGACTGGATGGACACCGACACGATGCACGGGTGGTTGGGAATTATTTGTGGAGAGAATTTGGTTTGTGGAATTAATGGAGGAGTACCTCTCCTTTTATAGGAGGTGGGAATTCCCATTTGGATAGGATTGTGGAGATTTTTAAATCTCTATAGATAATTTCATATTTAAAATTCAAATTAATACAATCAACATAAATTTAAATTCAATTTAATTAAATCTATCTAAATTTAAATCCATAAATTTAAACATCAATTAAACCATTAAAAAATATTTATGAATACTAAAATAATCATATTAATTAATTTCGAAAATAATTATTAAATCTATCTAAAATAAAATCTATGGGTTCCAAGCTAATTTTAAACATTAAGTATGATTTTCAAAATATCCTCATAAAAATAATATTTAATAAAAATAATTCCGAAAAATACCATAAATAGTTAACTACTAATATGGAATCTCTTTAAAATACTTTTCAAATAAATCTTAGATAAAAATAATTTCAAGAATCACAATAGGTATTCAAATATTTGGAAATAAATCTTTGATAATTGGATAAAACAATTAGTACTTCGAAAACCAAAGTGGCATGAAATACATTTCCTGCCACTCGCAAAAAATAATACTCTTCTTATTTACCACTTATATAGGGAAAAATTTATTTATTATTATAACTATATAAATGAAAGGCTTTTCATAAAAGTCATAAACTTGAGCTAGAAATAATTTTGTCTACAAAAAAATAATGTTTTTCAAAAATATGTACGCTCGCACATATTCGCACTCGACGAGCAAAAAAATAATTTTGTGCACGACGTACAATACGACTATACGACGTACAATACAATAAAATTTTAAAACAGTACTAAATTTAATAAAAAAATTAGTAGAAATTTAGGGGTTTTACATCCCACCCAACTTAAAAGAAATTTCGTCCTCGAAATTAAGAATTAGTAGGGGGTGAGAGGACACAAGGGGGTTTCGATGGGGATCCAACGATGACAATGTTTTCACAAAATCATGTCGTAAGAAGTCGCGATCTAGATCGTAGAAAAACAATACGGTATGGTCATAATCGATAGGAAGCTAGAGGAAGTTCTAGTATAACACCCTCGCCTCCTAAAATAGATGAAGGCGAAAGCAATATAGAGTTCGAAGGAGGCGTTATCGAATACGAGTACGTGATTCAAAGACGATCGAATAATTTCAAAAGAATTGTCAAGGCAGTCGTGGATAGGACTCTAGAGGACAAGTTTAGCTATGTCCCTATCCACGTAGAACGATAAAAGCCAACCAAAGTGCACTTGGTTGATCAGACCATCATGCACCGGTTCTAATAAGACAATATACTAGTGAGTGGCCACTCCATAGCATATGCCTTGATCAAGCTCGATAAAGAATTAGCTTGCAAATACTAGGCTATATTAGCATCATTAGTCTAGATAATAAAATATAGGTACGTGAGATTTAGATTGTAATAGAGTAGAATTAGTTCAAACTCCTTAAGACTCTCAGTTATATCCTATGTTGGTCTCTATACAGTCGTCCTAGTCTCTTTTGTCCAAATCTTTGGTTGACTAGATGGGTTAGGTCCTCTAAATTCTAGGATCTAATTAAGCTTGCTAATATAGGTCACTAGGTCAAAGGGGTTGCTGGGTCATAAGGTAGTCTACCCAACTTAAAGAATTAAACTAATGGTGTTTGGGACATCTAACTAGTAGGGTCAATCTCTAGCAAACACGAAGGGAAGATAAGAATAGGGGTGGAAGGAAGCAAGCAAGATGCAATTGATGAGTCAAACGGTAGATAAAATCAAGGAAGGAGGTCAAGTATGTGGATGAGATCCTAAACTTCTAATCCTATACGCAGGCTTGCTTGGTACGGTAAAGTAACCAAACAATTTATCTTGACCTGCATGGGCCACCACAAAAACATATAACGCCCCAGTCCCAAAATACGTAGGACTAGGAACGTAGACATGCCAGCTGTATTCATACGAAGTACGTAGGTCTCGTATGAATACATAAGCTGTAAAATGCAGTAATCCAAGACAAACTAATCTCATCCACAATGAAAGGAATAATAAATAAATATCAACTCGAATATTTATGATACAATCGTTGGGCGGAGACAAAGTCCACTACCAACTATCACAATGAAAGAAATGTACATGAATCAAAAAATGGATAGACGAACCATGCGCAATCGTCTTCAGAAAAATAGAGAAGACCACGGCCTTGGCTAGGATACCTGCGGAAAACATGAACACACACCTGAGGAAAAACCAGGTCCTCAGAGGGACGTAACAAGATACATAAAAATAATACCATGATGAACTGTAAATGATACATGATAAAGAAAAGACCACATGCTCCAACACAATGGAACCTAACCATCTAGGTGTAATGCAAATCGAAAACTATACTGGAACGTATAAGTGGGTAGAAATAAAGCATAGCATCCACTAGAGGCTTTCGCATGAACTAGTATACGTCTCTGACCGTATCTGACGACGAGGTCAGGGCCGTGCAATGGATATATCCCCTAGTTCATACTTTGCATCGCTAGCATACCTCCTGACCTTATCTGACGTCGAGGTCAGGGCCGTGTAATGGATATATCCTCTAGCGACACACCCATAACAGGGAAACCATGAACCCATAACCGGGCAATCTAGAAGGTTGTGGGATAGCTCATACGTCCCAGTAGTTTTCCCCGCCCATGTATCACACAAGTCATATCCATGTCTTGGCAATCCATATCTCTATGCAAGTCGCTATCTAGACTCTACTAATCCATAAATGAACGGACACGCGAATCGCCCGTATCGGTAGCAAGTCGAATACGTAGGTTCGTGCCGACTCTATGATCCTCACTCATGTGTCGTGTATGAGACATGTCAACAAGTCAAAGAAGTTATGAAGCATAACTTCAACACACCGGGAAAGTCCGCTACCACATATGGTCCACACACACACGCACACACACAAACATCGATATATATCGATGGCACCCAAGTCATACTTGGACATACTCTTACTAATGTAAAAACACTAGCAACATATAAATATCATGAATCAAATATAAGTACAAGATGGCAAGGTATCTTGCCTGATAGAGCTCCTGGTGTGCTGCAATGATCAAGGTGGCACGATCTGCGACTCCAGTGCAAAACTGTGCAAGTTGACCTCGGGTGGTGGCACGGATAGTTCCATTAGGTCCAGAAGGGTCAAATTAGTTAGGTTCGACATAAGGCAGTCTTGAATTGGCGAGGGAACATGAATAATGGGATTAGCCACGGAAAGGAGGATAGTCGAAGAAAATCGATAAATATTATATATATAATTTTAGAAATATCTCTTAATACTTGAAAATATTTTTTTTTATTAGTTAAAATAGTTTTAGATATATACTTGAAAAAAAAAATATTCTAAGGCAAACCCTAAGTTTTGTCAATATACTATCTTACGCTGAAACCTATGCTTTATAAATCAAAATATTTCAAGGGAAACAAAATACTATTAGAAAATTTATTTAAGGCTAAGAATTTTTGTAAAAATAACATCTTGATAAAAATCTATACTTTACTGACTATTCAAAAATTGGGAATGTTATAACTATAAAATTAATTTGTATATATCAAAAATTGACAACTTCATTTTATTAGTTAAAATAATTACTCTAAAAAGATCGAAACTTATTATGAAATATTTTAGCAAAAATTTGCAATCTAGCAAGTGATCTATAACTAAAACTTGGTCGAAATAATCTAGATTTAAGGCCATCCTTTAAAAACACAAACTAGAGTAATAATACGAATATTTTTAGGCTCCTAAACAAAAAAAATAATTAAAAAAAAATTTGTAGGTCCAAAGACAAATATAGGATTATAATTATAATTTTAAGGAAAATATATATAACACAATAACAAAACTTTAGTAATAACAAAAAAAATAACACCAACAATCATATATTTTTTTACTACGTATAAGTGTAGATAACCCCATAACTAAGTCTTTTGACAGGAGTGAATAAAATAAATAATCTTTTTTTTGTTTAATAATACTAAAAATCATAATCTAATATTACTATCCATAAACTAAGTATTAACAATAGGTTTATCATTAATACTAAGTAGCAGAATGACATTAATAAAAGAATAATGAAATAAATAATAAGTGAACCCAAACCAAAACTTGCAGCTTGCTGTCCCTTCCTTCTCGGTTCACGAGAAAGGAAGTTAGCACAAAACAAAAAAAAAAACAAAAGTATGGAAACATCAAATTAAGTAATGAGAGGAGGAGAGAGAGAGAGCACGAGAGGGAGAGGAAGGGAAGAGAGGAGATGGGGACGAAGAGGAAGGGACGAAGGGGGCGGCGAGATGGAGAGAATGGGAGCTCGCCAATCGGTGTAGGGGCGGTCGTGTCGGGAGGCGAGCGGCGGACACGGGCTGATCGTGGTGGTTTGGTGAGGGCTGAGGGAGGCGGAGGTACGGCGACGAGGAGGCACCGGGCGGAGGAATTTGGGGGCGGCGCCGGCGTTCCCACGCGTGGGCGGAACGAGGGGGACGCCGGCGCGGGGCCGCGACGGTCTGCGCCGGAGAGGTCTGGAAGAGGAGGATCGTCCCGGCGGAGGAGAAGAGTGGAGGCGGGCGTCTGTGGGTCGGGAAGTCGGAATCAGGTTAGGGTTTTCTATATTTTTTCTTCTTCTTTTCTGGTAATGGTGACGAACTGTGGAGGCTTGGGGGAGTTGGAGGCCGAGCTGCCGCGACGGTGGCCGTGGTGGTGTCAGTCCGAAGTCTATCGTGGTGGTGATGGTGGTAGATGGCTGTGGTGGTGGTATCGGGGCAGTGGGCGGACCAGTACACCGGGTGGCGGGGTCGGTGTTGATGCTGGGTTATGGACGGTTGCCGCCGGTGGCGGTGGCTGTCGTGATGGTGAGGAGGTCGGGGTGAACCTGGTGGCGGTGGTGTTGGTGGGTTGGAAGTCGGTTGTCGGGGGAGGTTGGCCGTGGAGGCAATGGGAAGAACTAGTGGCTGGGGTTGATGACCGAGTTGGCGAGGAGGGTGGCAGAGGCGGTAACGGCGACGTGCATCAATGGTGGCTTTTGGAATTCTGTCGGGACAGTGAACGGTTTAGGTTTAGGATTAGGATTGATAGTGGTCGGGAGTGTCCGACACGGAGAAGATGAAATTGTATGTGTAAAAAAATGGAATAAGACTGGATGGACACCGACACGATGCATGGGTGGTTGGGAATTATTTGTGGAGAGAATTTAGTTTGTGGAATTAATGGAGGAGTACCTCTCCTTTTATAGGAGGTGGGAATTTCCATTTGGATAGGATTGTGGAGATTTTTAAATCTCTATAGATAATTTCATATTTAAAATTCAAATTAATACAATCAACATAAATTTAAATTCAATTTAATTAAATCTATCTAATTTAAATCCATAAATTTAAACATCAATTAAACCATTAAAAAATATTTGAATACTAAAATAATCATATTAATTAATTTCGAAAATAATTATTAAATCTATCTAAAATAAAATCCATGGGTTTCAAACTAATTTTAAACATTAAGTATGATTTTCAAAATATCCTCATAAAAATAAAGATTTAATAATAAATAATTCCGAAAAATCCATAATAGTTAACTACTAATATGGAATCTCTTTAAAATACTTTTCAAATAAATCTTAGATAAAAATAATTTCAAGAATCACAATAGGTATTCAAATATTTGGAAATAAATCTTTGATAATTGGATAAAACAATTAGTACTTCGAAAACCAAAGTGGGCATGAAATACATTTCCTGCCACTCGCAAAAATAATACTCTTCTAATTTACCACTTATATAGGGAGAATTTTATTTATTATTATAACATATAAATGAAGGCTTTTCATAAAAGTCATAAACTTGAGCTAGAAATAATTTTGTCTACAAAAAAAATAATGTTTTTCAAAATATGTACGCTCGCACATATTCGCACTCGACGAGCAAAAAAAATAATTTTGTGCACGACGTACAATACGACGTACAATACAATAAATTTTAAAACAGTACTAAATTTAAAAAAAATTAGTAGAAATTTAGGGGTTTTACAGAACCTCATTCAGATATTGTGCCACTGGGCACCCTCCGTGTACTTCGAGTTGATGAGTTGGCGAATAAGTAATGCCTTGTTGCCAGTCGTCTTCCTTTCGTACAACGAATGCAGCTTTTTCTATAATACTTTTACCGAACTCTCCATGTACACGTGGTGAAATACCGAATCATCCAACCATTAGCAGATTAATCCAACGGCCTTCCGATCAAGTCATTTCCAGTCTTCAGTAGCTTTGCTCATTGGCTTTGCGCTGTCGCCCTCCAACGGACCATGCAAGTCCTTGCACCAGAGTAGATCCTCCATCATTGGCTTCCAAATCACCCAGTTTTCTTTTATGAGGGTGATCATACGAGTGTTCATCTACTTCGTAGATATGGTTGCCATAACCTCCAAAGCTCTGATACCAATTGTTGGGCACGTGCAGAAGCATTTGCCAACCTACCTGACCAAAACCAACCCCCATCTAACGGACACCATGTACAAGATGAAGACAAGTATATGGTGGTGACGTACGTTATCTGGACAAATCCTAACCTTTAATAACTCAGATAAAATTACAAGATTGACAAAACTCACGTTGAACCCTTTGCCCTAATAGGTTCAACCCCCTCATCACTCTCAAGAAAAAAGAAGAAGATTACAATTGAGATCACTCAAGAATCCGTAACAATCTTCATAACCGAAGTTGATGACTCCTCGATTATCTTTTTTTTCATTCTGTCTTGGATGATGAAGTCCTAAAAGCGAAGTACGAACATTCTCTTAGATTTTCTTGTGGACAAGCACCCCGAATCTCCACTTTTGTGCTTTGTGGTTATTCTTTATACCTCCACCCTTACCCCATATATATAGGATAAGAAACATATTTTAGGTCATAATATGATTTCTTAATTAGGAAGCCTTCAAATAAGAATCCTATTACACCTAAAATAGTCCATCAATTATCCTATTTTAGATCATCACTACAACAAAAAACCTTTTTAATGACGGCTAAAAAGCGTCATTAATGACAAACCATGACACTTTTTTTCAAAGCAAGCGTTATGAAAACGGGGGTTATAAATGTTTTTAAAGCGTTATAAAAAATCCGTCATGGATAGTTTCTATAAAAGAGTTATGAATAGTTAATATATAGTGCACAATTCAGGACATTTTTAAAACGTTATGAATAGATAATATGTATAGGCTCAATGCAGCACATTTATAACACTTTATATTATTCAGATTAGCAGATTTATAACGCTCTATAGTGCACATTATATATTACATTCTAAAAACTTAACATTATATATCACCATCTTTATTACATTTCTCAAAATAGAGTACATATCAACATCTTCATTACATTCTCAAATAGAATATATATATATATATATATATATATATATATATATATATATATAAAATATATATATATATATATATATATATATATATATATATATATATATATATATACATATATATATTATACAACTATATATATAAAATATATGTATATATATATATATATATATATATATATTATATAATATATATATATATATATATTTACAACTACCAAAATTGTCCACATCAAAACTTGGCCACATCAAAACTGTCTACAGAACATTTAGGAAAACCCTGAAAAGATAAAAACAAGGTTCAATATGCTTTGTAATATAATGTGAAAAACGAAACTACATTGGTGGCCCATATAACAAGGTTCAACAACTTTCACTTCATTACATCTTATTATTTACTTTCTATGCCAGAATGGAAAAAACATAAAGAAGGCCAAAAATGCATATTTAGAATTTTATAGAAAAATTGAAATAGCTTCAGAATATTATATAAATAGACATAAATACAAGAGAATTTAGGTGGTTGTTTGGGGGACCTTCATCCAGGTTGAGTGTAGTGCCCCGTCCCGCTCAGTCAATCGGAGGAATCAGAATGCCAACGGCGTTCGGATTTAGCCTTGCAACAGCTACTCGGAGACCCGCTCGGTCGAGGCGACTCCTTGCTCAGGTGGGGTAGTTTCGGTGAACTCTCCTCATCTTAGCCTTCACATAATAAATCGAATGTTTTCAACTTGCACAAGTAGGCTTGATAATAAAAGAGACGATTCCACATAGCTAACACTACAAAAATTTGTCAGGTTAGCGACGTTTCAAAACGTTGCTAACCTCGGTGAAAACGTGCTAAGTGAATTTAGCGACATTTTGGAACGACGAAAAAAATGTGTCGCTAAACGAGAAAATGTCGCAAACATCGCTAGGGCGACGTTATGTGGCGACGTTATTAACGTCGCTAATTAGCGACGTTATTTGCGACGTTTTAACGTTGACGCTAATTAGCGACGTAAAAGGCGACGTTATTGTGTGGTCGCCGTTTAGCGACACTGTTGTGACGTTTTGGCGACGACGTGCTGACATTAGATTTGGTGCCACGTGTTGCCACGTCAGCATTTAGTGACGCTTTTAGCGACATTTATTAACGTCGCTACTATTTAGCGACGAATACTAACGTCGTTAAAAACGTCGCCAAGTTAAAAAATATAAAAAAACAGGTTCCAGAATGAAATGGAGCTGAAGCCTGAACCAAAATACAGAATACAAAATACAAAATACAAAATCCAATCCCTGGGTTCGCCGACCTCCTCGGTGGAATATTCAACACCGGCACGCACAATATATTCCAGAAAATACAAAAAAAACTATCCGTAACGAACAATGTCAATATATAATATCCTCAACAAACTAAATCAATATCCGCAAATACGTACAAACTCAATATCCTCAACAAAAAAACTAAATATTCCCAAATACGTACAAAGTCAAAAATATAGTACAGTCCAAAAATGCAAAAACGAAACTACTGATCGTCTGGAGCTGGACCCGGTGCTGTAGCCGTAGCTGGAGGAGGAGCGCCAGCAGATGACTGTCGTCGCAACGTCAGGATCGTCTGATACTCCTCCGGTGACAACAGGTGGACGAGCATGTCCTTCCGTGCACCGCCGGATGTAGACGATGCTCCCGACGTACCAGCATACGGTCGCTCTATAGCCATCTCCTGGAACTGCTATATCTGTTCGACCAACCGCTGCGTAGCACGTGTCATCTGTCGCAACACCTCCATAGTCTCCTCCAGCCTCTCAAAGCGTGAGATGAGCGCAGAATCATCTGTATGTGGCGCCCCCATCCTCTGCCATCTCGTCACGCAGAGCTACGATCTGCGCATCGATACTTTGCTGGTGGCGGAGCGACTCCTCAGTCTGTGCGGGGCCGGGCACACTAGTGGCGGTCGCAGAGGCCGGTGACGCAATGAAGGCACCATAGGAGCCCGTACCATAGTACATACCCCTATGCATGCCACCAACGGCCCTCATCCACAGCTCATCATCTGACTGAGCTGTGGCGGCCGGGGGCTGCTGGGAAGTTGTAGCACCAGCTCCCTCTGACCGTGTCGGCCCGCCCTCCCTAAGCCTACAAAACTCGGCCTAGAAATAACATCTATATGAATTCTCACGTGGTCACTAAAAATTAATATTAATGAACTAGCATTAAGTAAAACTTCTAAAATTGGCCTAGAAATAACATCTATATGAATTTTCTACGTAACTAAAAATTAATATTAATGAACTAGCATTAAGTAAAACTTACGTAGGTGTCCCGGGCCTTGTCGTCTACGAACCGCTCCCCTTTCGTGTGCGTGGCGAGAAAGAAGGTCACCATATTCGGGTCTTCTCCCGATTCAACCTGTTACGAAATTATTATATGATTTGTCAGTTAAGTTGAAAGAAGTATATTACTATAAAGTATTAATTATGGGTATACGACGAGATACGTACCACATGGGTGAAGAAATCCATGATGGACCGTGATCCACCACACCACTGCGATCCCGTCTGTCGCGCTTGTTTAGACTTCGCGAACTTCTCCTTGTAGGCTTTCTCCTCGAATCTCCTCTTCATTACCGCCCAGTCGGCGGCAGAGATCCAACCCTGAATAGGCTCTCCCCGGCGGTTGCAATCCTTTTGGTCGAGGATCACGTCCCTAATGAGCTTGCTTTGCGACGCTGGAAAATATAGCCTCGACAGCAACGGCGCGGTGGGGAGGAAAGAAGTAAGTCCGCTGAAAAAATCATAGAAGTACGTAAGTTATAACATAACATACTAAATGTTAAAAAGGAAATAAACTTTTACGTACCGAAAAGTGCTCAAACCAGAAGGCCTTCTTATCGGTCGGGACATCCCTCCAGTTGATCCAGGGTCCCCCGTAGTTCCGTCGCAGGAATGTACCCAGCGACCGGTGTACGGAGGAGGGATAATACCTGTAAAATAAAAATGAAAATTTATTAAATAAGTTTATAATAAATTTAAACTAATTAAATGCAATAATTTTACTTATCGCCTGGTCCGAGTAAATGCCCAAATCTCTAACCTCAGATCCCCCTCCGGACGATACGGAGGATCTGTCGACAATGGGAGCTGCACTATGCCCCTGCCCCTGTCCGCAGCCTGCCCCTCGCCCTCGCCCTCGGCGTGGGCCTCGCCATCGCCCTCAACCTCGACGTGGGCCTCGGTCTCGGCCTCGGCCTGCTCCTCAGTAGTGGGGTCGACCTCTGGAATACTCGACAGTACTGGCTGCGTAGAAGAAGAAGGCCCTAGCCTCGAACTGCTAGAGCCGGGTTTGGAGACACTGCCGGCGACTAGACCGCTAGTGTATACTAGAGTACGAGCGGATGAGGAGTTGGTAGGAGTGGTAGATGGAGACTGTCGGGGTCGTCGATGTAATACCCCGCTCCGTATCGGTGCATTATGATGAGTCGTTGACTCGAAGAGTTGCGTTGACCCGATGAGGTATCGATGCGAATCGATGTAAGAGTTACGTTGGCCAAAGGTAAGCCTTGAGTCGGTTGGAAAATATAAATCAAATCGATACAAAGAATAAGTCCCATTTGAGCAAGTGCTAGTTTTAGTTGATCTGGTGTGCAGGCTATGCTTTTACGCTGGACGATAAGAGGTCGGCATTTTGCCTTATGCAATGAAGTGTCCGCAAAACCAAATCATGGCCTTGCAACGGATTGTGGCATGGGCATGATAGGCCAAATCAACCGAGTAGTTCAAAGGAATGGCTAAGTCCGGGAGTTAGCTATGCGACCAAGTTATGGAAGCGAGACGCTTCAATTCAGCGAAACGGCAAGGCTTATCGGCTTAAGGTGGGTGGATTCTTGACTCTCTCTCCCTATTCCTTCATGTCTAATAAAATATGTTATGGTATGCGTAAGATATTATCGAGTTAGCGAGCGTGGATCGGCGACGAAAGGTCCAAGTATGCGTTGAACATTAAGATAGAACATTGAACAATCGAAATATTGAAGCGACGTGCATCAAGTGTACGAGTCGCGGTAGGGCAATGATAGTAGAACATTGAAAGACGATATTGAGATGTGCATCATGTGTACGGCTCCGAGAACATTGAATACTAGGCATAGAATATTGAATACGACGCTGAGCGTGCCCTCGGGCACTTATATTACGAAAAGACTAAGTAATACGGAATTATGCTATGAGAATAACTTACGAATGGTACGCGTTGAATACGAGTATGATATGACTAAGCCGTTGGGCATCGTGCATCAATATGGATGTGTTGGGGCATAACGCCGACGGAGCTCCCCATATGAATGGTGGATTATGTTTATGGTACGGGCAACCGTTTATGGCACGGGCAACCGTTTGTGGCACAGGAAACCATTTATGGAACGAGACTATGTTTATGCAACGGAGGATTTGGTTGGTTTGTTATGTGTTTTGCTATGGCACGAATTACATGGTCAATGGACTCGGATGGCCCGTGCACGGGTACGGCTTCCCTCGAACGGTTACGCCGAGGCGCCGGGACCGTTTGGCCTAGGAGGGAATTATGTGTGGTATTTATGGTGCACAACATTCGGACGGATTGCGACCGTCCAGTGCTGTGATAAGCTATGATATCCGTAAATTTGGGATCCTTTGGATATTGGGCTAGCAACCCGTATCGAAGTGATCGTAGGCTTACACATATGAGATGCCAAGTCCATTACGGTGCAAAACACCGTGACCTTCATATAGATAGGGCCGGTGGGCTGAGATGAGAGCTGGGTGCAGGCGCAGGGCCTGCTGCCCATTATGCATATGTTTATGTTTATGAATTGGTCGGTTGTACGAATCGTATGATTGCTTATGTTAAGTTTTAACCACTGCAGGCTAAGGAAAGTGGGACGGGATGAGCACGAACACTATGTTTACGTTCATATTATGGCTAACTGTATCTGTTGCAGGAACACGATATGGGACACATTATGATATAAGTTGCTATGCGTAAACGATGCCATGAAACTGATCCTAAGGCTAAATAGAAATCACCAAATTAAGATGCATGTTCCACTAAATGATTTAGTGTTTGATTTGGGTGCGAGCGGGTCTTGATCAGTGCGAAGCAAGGACGAAAGCACTAATCCCCTACTAGTTTATGTGCAGGCTCAGGTTATGATCGGCTCGGGGCGGAGCTTGGCTTGGACGTGCCAAGGCATGGAATCCTTGGCGTTCGAGAGGAGCTACCGCATATGCATTCGGACTTGCGACATGGAGATGTTCGGCCGAAGACTACTTGGTGGCTATAAAGAGGCATAATGTATGGAACAATGTAATCCTTTGTGAGCTAAGAGAGATCATGAGCGTTGTAGCCAATTGGCATATATGTTGGGCTATTCAGAGCCTTGTAATCTTTCATTTGTTATCAATAAAAGAGATTCTTGTGTTATACTTCGTTTCCTTCCGCTGCTTATGTTATCGAATTGAGATAGTTCCATATGAACCTATTATCTTGCCTTGTACGAGTGCAACTCCAGGCTCGTACGGCATCACGCCCCAGTGATGACGATGATTCGGGTGAAATCTAGCGAGGACGAGCGATTTTCTGGATCAGGGTGTGACAAGTTGGTATCAGAGCGGTTCCATCCTTTGGACCGCGCATGAATCTCTTTGACCCTCAGTTGCTTCGCTATCGAATTCAGTTGACTCTAAGTTGCTTCCGCAACCGCATGGCTCATGGATCTGGTCGACGCTACATTGGATGTTCCATACAATAAGTCTATATTAAGTGCGTATGTCTGCCAGAAGTATGTCGTAACTATCACGCTATCTCCTGGTGCCATCGGAGAGTGTTGGTTGCACGAAGTGCAACGAGTTATGGGATGCTGGTCGCACGAAGTACAACGAATATGGTGATGTTGGTTGCATGAAGTGCAATAATATGTGGGTCGGTCGCACGAAGTGCGAGGAGCTATGTATTGTTGGTCGCACGAAGTACGAGGAGATATGTATTATTGGTTGCACGAAGTGCAACGAGTCGATATGGTATGATGCGTGTTGTATGGCTATGCGGATGGAGAGCGATATATTGCACGAGATTGAGTAAAAAGCTTGAGTATCGAGAATGAGTTGTTGCACGTATTGCAACGAGCGAGATTCAGAAAGATCGCGGATGCGATAGTACGAGTCAAGTTGGTCGCTAAGTCGAGTTGAGTAGGCGAACGTTTATGTTGGCCGTATATCGCATTGAGCTTTGAATAAACGAATGTTGCGGGTGTGATCGATATGATCGCCATGACACGGTTAGATTGAATGTGTGTCAAACTTGAGCTAACATTAGAGCTGGGATCGGAAGGATCGCCATACGGAACGGTTAAGTTGAGATAGAAGTCGGACCTATGCGAAGTGTGATGTCGAGTAATGACTCGATTCCGAGTGGTATATGCAATACCAATTATGCGAGCAAGTATAATGAAGTATTGTGTCGATAATGATAGGCTCGATCCTGAGTAGTATATGGAATACCACTTAGCGATATCTATGTTAAGCCGGTTGGTGACTTGCAATAGACTTTGTCGAGACGATTATGTTGTTACGATAGGTTTGTCCGCAACGGACGGAGTAATACCGAGACTTGAGTGGGAATGACTTGAGAGAAGTCGATGCAAGTATGCTTCGATGAATCGAGTTGAACGATGTGCGAAGTTATACCTATGGATGATACGTTGGACGAGGATTCGTTAAGCGTAAGTCGAACGATAGGCTGAGCATAGCGAAGGAATGTTACGTTGAGGAAATGGTCGACCCGGTCGAACTTATGTTGAGTTAGTACGGAGACTTCTTCGGAACGAATTGAGTAGGCACGAAGAAATCGTGCGAACAAATTTGGGTTAGCACGACGAGTCGGTAGCACGATTTGAAAGTACAAGTTAGGGATATGAGAATGGATATGTGAATTTGAAATTGTGTCACGACGATGTTAAGTAGTTACAACTGAATGGATTTTGATAAGTGCGAGACTTGATTCGTATTCTAGTTCGGATAATGGCAATGATTGCAACGGGTTTGAGCTTATGAGAAAGGAAGATGTTCAAGTTATGCATATCGATGATGGTATTGAGGCGTATCGAAGACGATATGCAATAACTCGGGGATACTCTGATCGAATGAACAAAAATTATGTTGAGCATTGTTGTTGGATGAATAAGATACAAGTTAAGTTATGGCAGTTTGATGATAACGGTAGGAATGCTTCGGAGAATTTGAGAGTCGATGGATGTACTCGAAAGAAAATGAAAGTGCTTGATTGTTTCGAAGATAACCACAATGTTGACATTCTTGTCTTATGCGAGTGCAACTCCAGCATCAAACATGCGTCACGCCAAATTAGGGCGATCATTTCGCGTGAGCGCTGGTATGGTGATTCATCCAGCGGAAATGATCGAACTTACGAGGCGTGTCAAATTTGATATGGACTTATGGTTTGATGCGAAGGCGAAAGTGAGGATTGTGCGATATTGTCAACGATAGTGCCTAAGTGACTCGAGTAGTAACGGCGCATCAGTTGTGCGGGGTAGACAAATTATGGATTGGTATGTCGTATTGGGTAAAAGTCGAATAGGAAATGTCGGGAATTGATTTGGCCCCGCGATAGGATATAGCATGGTTCGTTGTAACTGTCCCTCGTTGATGATCTTTAATTATCGAGCGTAGTTTTGGGGCAGATGACCCTAGAAGACTTGATGCCAAATCAAGTGAATGTTGAAGTCCCATAGGATGACCCTAAAGAAGTCGCATAAGAAGGATAAGGAATGAGGTAGTGTATGTTGAGGATAAGTTTAAGCGAGTGAATATCGTGTCTCGAAAAGTTAGCGAGTACTAGAATCGATATGGTCAAGAAAAGTTACGTTGGATCGAATAGATGTTGAGGAACGTGCTTAGCATAGTGATGCGGTAAGGCGATTACAAGAATTTAACAATACGCGAGAGCAACGAATAGTAGAACGACCCTAAGAGTTGTGTCGTAGATCGGTTGAGTAACAGTTAGGCTATGCATCTGTTGGGCGCACGATCTATGTTATGGAATGAACTAGTTGGGAATGAATCGAAATTGAGTAAAGGATTCGTACTCGGTCGAGAATAGGAGACGAACGTATCGTAAGAGACCTTGGGTCGGAAAGATTGTTGCCTTTGAGCATCGAAGACTCAAGTTGACCTCTGTGTCGGGAGAATACGAGCATGATGTCTGGATAAGTTACCTAGCGGGGGTAGCCCTAGACGCGATGCGTAGACAGTTCGAGAACGTGGGTCGTGTTGGGATAGTTATGTGCGAGACTTAGTACGGATGGTTGGCAAAGAAAATGGAGACATGTGGACTTAGTCCATGTCGTAGAGGCCAAGTGTTATGAATGATTGGATGAAAGACTTGAGTCATGCGAGAGATAGGAAACGGTTGGACGAGTAGGCGTTGCAGAGAATTATTGTGATCGGATGCGTAATAACTCAATGCAATGCGAGTGTTAGGTGGCCGGCGAGAAACTTACGAGATCGAAGTTATGGTTGAATTAAGTTATGTGCAAGATGTTGGAAGATGATCGCATGTTATGGGATGATGCATACGAAGAGTATTTTGGGAATAGGCGCTAAGATATGACTAAGTTGAGTACGGACTGATTGGTGCTTGAGGATTAAGTTAAGCTTGTTAGTTTGTCCCGATATCCTACAACTGAGCTTGGCTGAAATGCATATATTGGTGGGACGCCTAAAATATGTATATGATCCAAACTAAGTTGTATGATTCAACGATAGTAGCACGAGATCGTGAAGCAATCTATGCGAGGCACTTGGATTAAGTGTTGGTTTCGGTTCGAGGACGAACCTGATTTTGAGTGGTATATTATGTAATGCCCCGCTCCGCATCGGTGCATTATGATGAGTCGTTGACTCGAAGAGTTGCGTTGACCCGATGAGGTATCGATGCGAATCGATGCAAGAGTTACGTTAGCCAAAGGTAAGCCTTGAGTCGGTTGGAAAATATAAATCGAATCGATACAAAGGATAAGTCCCATTTGAGTAAGTGCTGATTTTAGTTGATCTGGTGTAGGCTATGCTTTTACGCTGGACGATAAGAGGTCGGTATTTTGCCTTATGCAATGAAGTGTCCGCAAAACCAAATCATGGCCTTGCAACGGATTGTGGCATGGGCGTGATAGGCCAAATCAACCGAGTAGTTCAAAGAAATGGCTAAGTCAGGGAGTTAGCTATGCGACCAAGTTATGGAAGCGAGATGCTTCAACTCAGCGAAACGGCAAGGCGTATCGGCTTAAGGTGGGCGGGTTCTTGACTCTCTCTCTCCCTATTCCTTCACGTCTAATAAAATATGCTATGGTATGCGTAAGATGTTATCGACTTAGCGAGCGTGGCTCGACGACGAAAGGTTCAAGTATGCGTTGAACACTAAGATAGAACATTGAACAATTGAAACATTGAAACGGCGTGCATCAAGTGTACGAGTCGCGGTAGGACAATGATGGTAGAACAATAAAAGACGATATTGAGATATGCATCATGTGTACGGCTCCGAGAACATTAAACACTAGGCGTAGAATATTGAATACGGCGATGAGCGTGCCCTCGGGCACTTATGTTACGAAAAGACTAAGTAATACGAAATTATGTTATGAGAATAACTTACGAATGGTACGCGTTGAATACGAGTATGATATGACTAAGCCGTTAGGCATCGTACATCAATATGGATGTGTTGGGGCATAACGCCGACGGAGCTCCCCATATGAATGGTGGATTATGTTTATGGCATGGACAACCGTTTATGGCACGGGCAACCATTTATGGCACGGGAAACCATTTATGGAACGAGACTATGTTTATGCAACGGAGGATTTGGTTGGATTGTTATGTGTGTTTGCTATGGCGCGTATTGCATGGTCAATGGACTCGGATGGCCCGTGCACGGGTACGGCTTCCCTCGAACGGTTACGTTGGGGCGCCGGAACCGTTCGGCGTAGGAGGGAATTATGTGTGGTATTTATGGTGCACAACATTCGGACGGATTGCGACCGTCCAGTGCTGTGATAAGCTATGATATCCGTAAGTTTGGGATCCTTTGGATATTGGGCTAGCAACCCGTATCAAAGTGATCGTAGGCTTACACATATGAGATGCCAAGTCCATTATGGTGCGAAACACCGTGACCTTCATATAGATAGGGCCGGTGGGCTGAGATGAGAGCTGGGTGCAGGCGCAGGGCCTGCTACCCATTATGCATATGTTTATGTTTATGAATTGGTCGGTTGTACGAATCGTATGATTGCTTATGTTAAGTTTTAACCACTGCAGGCTAAGGAAAGTGGGACGGGATGAGCACGAACACTATGTTTACGTTTATATTATGGCTAACTGTATCTGTTACATGAACACGATATGGGACACATTATGATATAAGTTGCTATGCGTAAACGATGCTATGAAACTGATCCTAAGGCTAAATAGAAAGATCACCAAATTAAGATGCATATTCCACTAAATAATTTAGTATTTGGTTTGGGTGCGAGCGGGTCTTGATCAGTACGAAGCGAGGACGAAAGCACTAATCCTCCACTAGTTTATGTGCAGGCTCAGGTTATGATCGGCTCGGGGCGGAGCTTGGCTTGAACGTGCCGAGGCATAGAATCCTTGGCGTTCGAGAGGAGCTACTGCATATGCGTTCGGACTTGCGACATGGAGATATTCGGCCGAAGACTACTTGGTGGCTATAAAGAGGCATAATGTATGAAACAATGTAATCCTTTGTGAGCTAAGAGAGATCATGAGCGTTGTAGCCAATTGGCATATATGTTGGGCTATTCGGAGCCTTGTAATCTTTCATTTGTTATCAATAAAAGAGATTCTTGTGTTGTACTTCGTTTCCTTCCGCTGCTTATGTTATCGAATTGAGATAGTTCTATATGAACCTATTATCTTGCCTTGCACGAGCGCAACTCCAGGCTCGTGCGGCATCATGCCCCAGCGAGGACGATGATTCGGGTAAAATCTAGCAAGGATGAGCGATTTCTCGGATCGGGGCGTGACAGTCGACTCCCCTCAGCACCGGAACCAAATGATCCACGTCGAGCCATATCTGAAAAAATACAGAAGTATACCATACTACATCTTAAAAAAACAAAAGTATACCATACTACATCTGAAAACGTCGCTAAGTAAACCATACTATATCTGAAAAAAATAAAGTAAACCATACTACATCTGAAAACGTTGCTTATTAACATCGCTTAAACAAAAGTAAACCATACTACATCTGAAAAAATAAAAGTAAACCATACTACATCTGAAAAAATAAAAGTAAACCATACTACATCTGAAAATTAAACATATTCAATCCTCTTCTGAAAATTCATCTTGTTCCTCTTCCTCTTTCTCTTCCTCTTCACTTCTATCAACTTCCTCTTCCTCTTCTGATACTTCTACCTCTTCCAATTGATGAAACATGTCATGAGGTACTTCCGTTGAGTCCACATCGACAATATTTGTAATAAGAGGTAGTTCGTCTTCTGATAAGCTATCACGTCGACATCGAAGGTATTCCGAGCTTTAGTCTTACAGACTGTCCACCAATCTGATCTTTCGGCTCCTCGTTTTGGATAGCTGGTAAAGTAAAGTAGCTGAGCCTGGCTTGCTAGAACAAACGTCTCATAAGCTTGATATCAACGGCGATAATTTATGTCAACAAGACCATGTTTATCAACTCTCCAACCTCGACCTTGGATCGGATCGAACCAGTCACATCTGAACAAGACGATCTTACAAGGTTCTATAGCATAATTGTATGTCAGTTCCACAATCTCTCGTAAGACGTCAAAAAGTCATTGCCTGGGTCGACGTCTTTGTAGTTTGAAGATTTTATGCACAAACAACTATTCTTCGTAGAATCCAAATCCAAGAAGTCATCTCTTATTCGAGCATTTGTTGACTTGAACCTGAAACCATTTACGCAGTAACTTGGCCAGGTCTTCACTTGATAAATTGGCCCCTTGACTAGAGTTTTAATATACTCATTCTCAAGGATTGCCTCCGGACGATCAACCTAAATACCATATAAACGATGCTAACTTAATTATTATGTTCAAGTATAAATGTACAGAAAAAGTAAATTGTGACTACGTCCGTACATATGCTCTCAACCAAAAAGGAAAATGAAGTCTCATTTGCTGTTCTACTTTCTCTCCTCGGTTGCGTACGGATTGTTGGACGTTACCTCATCCTTAAACATGCTGAAAAGCAACGAAGCATAGGTATATTAGTTATATTCAAAAGCAACGAAGCACGCAAATAATTTTACTTACCCCTCTAGCTTGTCCACTTCTTCCTCGTCGCAGTTGAGCAATACATATAACATTGCAGCGCTAACCTCGTCGTCATTTAGATATCTTTTTTTCATTTTATCAGATAGTTTTTCGTAGGCAGTAAATACTTTCAGCTTTGCCTCAATACCAACTTCATAGCCGTCGTCATTTCTGGGAGCCCTTATTCTGTTTGTAGCAATATGAGGCTGAAAATACATGGAATAGAAGTTTGAAATCTCCTCAAGGATATATGCTTCACAAATAGAACCCTCCACCCGTACCTTATTTTTCACCTTCCTCTTGAGGTGGTTCAACTGTCGCTCGAACGGGTACATCCAACGATAACCGACAGGTCCAGCAATAAGAGCCTCATGGATAAGATGAATCGATAAATGCTCCATTGAGTCGAAGAATGCAGAAGGAAAAACTCTCTCAAATTTGTAAAGTGTTACCATAATGTCCTTCTCTTGCTTCTCTAAACGATCGACGAGCAACTTGCAAGAACAAAGATCTCTGAAGAATATGCTAAGCTCTGTTAATGGATCCCAGACTACCGGCGATAATAATTCTCGAAATGCAACAGGAATTAACCTCTCCATGAATACGTGACAATCATGGCTCTTCATTCCGGTCAGTTTACACTCCTTTATGTCGACACATCTTCTTAGATTGGAGACGTATCCGTCCAAAAATTTCAAGTCCTGGATCCATATACCTGGTCTCACTTTGTCTTCCTTGTCCAGCGAGTAGATTGCCTTAGACCGCAAAAGCTTTCCCTTTGCGTTGTCTATAATGTGCAATGTAGGGCGTCTGCATATTTCGGCTAAGTCCAATCTAGCCTTCTGATTGTCTTTTGTCTTTTCCTTGACATCCATTACAGTATTAATTATGTTATCAAACACGTTCTTCTCTATATGCATGATGTCAAGGTTATATCTAATCAGATTTGTGCTCCAATATGGCAGATCCCAGTATATACTCCTTTTGGTCCAGTTATGATCTTCGCCAAATCCCTCGCAACGGCTGCTCGTTGTAGGATCTTCAATAGCACTTGGGATTTCTTTTACTTGCTCCCATGTGTCCTTTCCGGACCACATTGGCAGTGGATCGCCCTTCTCCATAGCTCCGGCACGGAATGTAGTACGGTACGGATGGTCTTTTGGAAAGAACTGTCGGTGACAATCAAAGAAGCATGGCTTTCCTTCGTGTCGCAAACGAAAAGACTTAGTGCGGTCCATGCAATACGGACATGAAAGCCGACCATGAGTGCTCCATCCAGATAATATTCCATAAGCCGGAAGGTCGTTGATTGTCCATATTAGTGCTGCCCGTATCTAAAAATTCTATTTTTTTGAAGCATCATACGTGTATGCCCCTGTTTTCCATAGCTGCTTCAGCTCATCTATCAACGGCTGTAAGTACACGTCGATGTTCCTCTTCGGATTGTACGGACCGGAGATGATAATAGTTAAGAACATGTAATGTGTCTTCATGCACATCCAAGACGGTAGGTTGTACGGAGTGTGGATTACCGGCCAGCATGAATATTGGGAGCCTGAAAGACCAAATGGGGTGAAACCATCAGAGCAGAGCCCCAACCTTATATTACGCGCATCAGAAGCAAAATTAGGATATTTTCGATCGAAGTGCTTCCACGCTTCTCCATCAGATGGGTGATCCAACACTCCTTCGGTCTGTTGTCGCTTGTGCCAACTCATATTTTCGGCAGTCTTTTTCACCATGAACAATCTTTGCAACCGCGGCGTCAACGACAAGTAGTGCATTGAAGCAGTCGGTCTTCTAGACTTGCTTGTAGCAGTTGGCTTGTAGAGATCAGCACCACAGAATCCGCACACTTCTGCATCCTTGTGATCTTTGAAGTAAAGCATGCATCCGTTCTGACATCAATCGATCTTGTCGTATCCCATCCAGAGGGATCTCACCATCCTCTTAGAACGGTAGAAGTCTTTCGGTAAGTTGGCACCCTCCGGCAAGATATCGGTAATCAACTCGAGCACTCTATTGTAGCATTCTTGCGACATATTAAAGTCAGACTTTATGCTCAAGAGCAGAGTGATCACCTCTAACGGCGAATGGTCCTCACAGCCAGGGTATAAAGGAGTCCTTGCATTCTCCAGCAACTCCATGAACTTTGCGGCATCGGCATTCGGTGCCTCCTCAGCTGCGTCACGATTGTATGGATCAAAACTAGGTCCCGCAACGTCGAAGACCATGTTCACGTACTCATTGTCGACACCAGTTCGGTTGTGGACATTCATATAAGGCTCTACAAAAGGCTCCACATAAGGCTCCGGTTGGAATGCTAAAGGTACAAGCTCTCCGTGTGCGGTCCATTAGTAGTAATTCGGAAGGAAACCCTTTGTGTATAAGTGATACCTCACATCCAATTCTGGTTGAAACTTCATGTTCTGACATTTTGCACACGGGCACTTAATGTCCATGTCGTCTATAGATTGAGGAAACACCTTCGCGAATTGGAGGAATTGTTCTACTCCGGCGATGTATTCATCTCGCACACCGCACCTGACATCTCGAATACGGTTGTACATCCACGAACGGTCTAGCAGATACATGGATATAGCCATTTCTACGTATCTGTAAATATGTATAAACTTCAAAACTAAAATGAATATACTATATACTACGGTCGTGACTCGGGACCATTCCTATGAATCGGGACCATTTCTACTACATACTATATACTAAAACGAATAAACTTCAAAACTAAAACTTCAAAACTAAAACAAATATACTACAAACTAAAACGAATATACTATATACTACGACCGTGACTCGGGACCATTCCTATGAGTATCGGGATCAAGGAAAATACGTGTTACAAATACCGACACTATCGGTACGTGTTACAAATATCGGAACAATCGTGTTACAAATTAACCAACCAACAAAACTACGTGTTACAAATATCGACACTATCGGTACGTGGTTCCGAATCGGAGTATCATATTTTTCGGTGTCGAAAAACAAATAACTATTACTAAATTATCAGATTTTTCGGCACTATCGGTTCCCCTGACCCAGCCCCCTCCCCCCCCCGCACCCCTTCCCCCCTACACCACCCCTAACCCTAACCCTAACCCTATCCCTAACCCCTCCCCCACCAGCCCCCCTGTAGTGCCCCGTCACTACATCATGCCCCGTTGTTCGTCCATGGGGTGCGCGAGAAAGGAACACTGTCGCTATCGACTCGGTCGGGACCGATAGGTCGGGATCGATCGAATCGATCGAACGGGAACGGTTGAATTAGGATCCATTCCCCGTTATGGAATAGCTTCTTCGGAACCAAGTCCCATATTCAGCAGGCTGCGTCTCAAGGATTGACTCTGCGGCTGAGTCGGGAGAGACCTCCCGTTGCTTTGCTTTTCACGCCGCTTGCGTTGGTTTTGGCTTTGTTTTCTGAATGCATTTTCGTGAATATTTTCGATGGTTTTCATGGCTTACGTTTCGAACTTCACATTCGTATCGAAATTCCTTGAATAGTACAGTGTTCTAATCGGTTGCTTGTGCGATTTCAGGTGATCGCGTAGGCAACGTCTAGCGCGGCCAACCAGTTTCTCGCCTCAAGTAAATACTAAGGTGAGTGGCTGACCCTTCTCCCATCGACCCTCTTCTTTAATATATTATCAATACTAGACATGTGCTATGCTAGATGTAATACAACGACATGAATGACATTCCGATGAACGGTCACACGACGTCCCACGAACACGAACTATACAGATGCTTGTCATAAAATAATATTGTGCTTGCAATTATCAAATTATATAGAACCGTGCTAAGGAAGGATGAATTGATTAAATGAATGTCGCAACGATACTATAAGATGTGCCTTGAAATAACAAATTAACTTAGCACGGTCATGGACAACTTGTCGACAAGGGCGATTGTTTCTTCGGACGGTATCCCGAGGCCACGGGACCGTTCCGGCCTAGGAAGAAACACGGATAGCTATGCCGGATGCATGCTACAGTAGGCAGTGGCTTTCAACGGGGCTCGCTACCCGCGCTGAAGGACCTCTGTCTACCAAGCTATATGTCCAAGGTGGCTTGTCGTGCCAATGACCTTCACGAACGCACTCTATTACGTTTTATTATTATCCACATGACAGGGAAGAACATTGTAAGTTTACGCTACGACGGCGCGCTCTGTCGGGAGTAAGATCTATCGTCATTATTCGGTTGTGCCTTCAAATATAAGTTTGAATTGAATAGGATGGCTAGCAACTTCATTAATATTTGCATGCATGCTCACTTGAATTCTTCAACAAATGAGAGCACGGGATTTAAATTGCCATGCACCAGCACAAAGTGTAAAGTGTGACCCTCGCTCTCAACAGGTACTCGGGACCAGGATAGCGTGCCAAGGAACTGAAGGCGACGCTACTTTCTTTTGAAGCCTTGCTAGAGCGAAGGCTAGCTCTGCAACATTTTGAAGACTTCGACCCAACTGCATCATGAGTCACAAACTCTCGCCGATCCCAGGTCTTAGAGAGTCATTTTGATGTTTGTAAAAAGGGATGTAAATGTATGGAATGACTATCTCATCGATGTCGGTTGTAAGCCCGCGAGGCCTCTTTTGTAATCGAGTCTGTAACCTACTTATTATCAATAAAAATGCAAGTTTCCTTTTATAAATGAATGTGTTCAATTTCTCTGCGTACTCTTCAATATGCTGTTGTTTCGGATAACCTTATGAATCGCATTGTGCAAGCGCAACTTAGGCTTGTACGACATCACGCCCGGGGGACGACTATCGATTCTATCGAATCGGGGCGTGACATATTGGTATCAGAGGACGACATTACGTCCTTGGCCTCCAGTGTCGAGTTTTTAGTCTCAAAATTGTTGGTCCCGTGTCGATGAGATATGTCGTTCCATACGAGTGAGCCCGTAATAAGTTTTGTGACTAATGTATTTTGCCTTCAAAAATCCCAGAAGGCACGTCGGTGAACGTGACGGCGAACGAAGAAAGTGCTTCGAGCGGCTCGAGTAGCTCGAGACCCGGACCCTCAAACGATGCCATAGAGCGGATGTTGTGCATGCTGGAATCGCAACAACGACAAGCTGAGGAGAGTCAACGCCAAAATGAACAACATCGACGGCAGACGGAGGCACGTCAAACTCAGTTCGAGGCCCGATTCGAAGCACAATTCAAGTTGCAGCAGAAGTAGCTTGATACTCTCCAGCAGATCGTTCAGACGGTGGTGGCCAATAACAACAACTCCGCGACAACCTATGCCTTAACCGAGCCTGCGGTCAGACAAAGTGAAGTCGATTCGGAGGCACCCGAGCCTACACATGCAGCACCGAAAAGTTCTAACTTCGACATGTCAAAATTCACAAAGAGTTGTCGTACTTCCTTCAACGGCACGGAAGATCCCTCCTTGGCGATCGACTGGTTAGAGGAACTGGAAGACAAGTTTGAGCTGCTGGGCGTCGAAGAGTCCAAGAAAGTCGTATACGCTCAACTTCTACTCCGATCGAATGTGCACGACTGGTGGGCCGTGCAAAAGCGAGCGATCAGACGCGACGACGAGACATCGACAATTTCTTGGGCCACCTTTCGCGAGGCGTTCGAGATCGAGTACCTCCCCGAAGCCGTTCGACAAGAGAAGGAAAATAAATTCATGCAGCTAAGGTAAGGGAACATGACGGTGCGGCAGTACGCGGCAGTGTTCAACAAGTTAGCCAAGTTTGCTGGAAAATTCTTTCCCTTCCTGGCAAGTCGTGCTCGACGATTTGAAGTCGGTCTACGACCATCCATCTACGCCCATGTGTCCGTTCCACAATACAAAACGATAGAGGAGTCTCTCAACCACGCCCTCCGCCTTGAATGCCAATATCCTCCAGGTGCTGCCGGCGTTGTACATACCCACAATCACAAACGCCCAAGCCACGCGGGAGGAAACAATGTGACCAAGCGTCCGAACAACGGGCACCAGGGAGGACAACAGGTGCGGAACTAGGGACCTCACTGCATAAAATGCAACCGGAACGGACATCTCGTCGTCGACTGTGAAGTTCAAAATGGCGGATGTTTTATTTGCAGAAAAAGGGGTCACTTTCATGGAGATTGCCCGAAGCGTAGAAGAAACAACTTGGACGCGCCTCAGCATCCACAACACCGTCTGGGGAATCAAGTTCCGGCGCCTCGAGCACCTCAATCCGCACCATAAAATGGCCAAGACCGTCGCCCCAATGCCCAGGGCCGCGTCTATGCTATGACTCGAGATAAAGTGCTTGCGTCAGATACGGTCGTGACAGGTATACTTAGTTTCAATAATGTGCCTGCTCGTGTACTATTTGATTCAGGTGCTTCACATAGTTTTATATCGGCGGACTTTGCCGTCGAGCACAAATTTCTGATAATATCACTAGATCTCGACCTTAGCGTGAGCACACCTTCGGGCACACCGATACTAATTTAGCCTAC
This sequence comes from Iris pallida, assembly GCA_029216955.1. NCBI lineage: Eukaryota > Viridiplantae > Streptophyta > Magnoliopsida > Asparagales > Iridaceae > Iris > Iris pallida. The sequence goes on along the minus strand of JANAVB010041816.1, from coordinate 8,177,683 downwards.
GTCGACGGGATTATCTGTATCGGCGGTCAAAAGATCGGTCTTGACGTGATAGTCCTAGACATGAAGGACTTCGATATCATTCTGGGAATGGATTGGCTCAGGCCGTGCAACGCAACCATAGACTGCGCCAGAAAGACGGTCACCTTCCGCATTCCAGGGGTGCCTAAATTTTGCTTTTCGTGTGGTGACGCGTCGTCGACCTGTATGCTGATTTCGGCAATTTCTGCTCGGAGAATGCTGCATTCTGGATGCGAAGGCTATTTGGCGTCCGTCCGAGACATGCGACAGGATGGTGCAAACGCGGTTCAGACCGATGTTGTGGCAGAATTCCCCGATGTGTTCCCGGATGAGCTACCCGGCATGCCCCCCGATCGAGAAATCAAGTTTAGCATCGACACATTTCCCGATACTCGATCGATTTCCAAGGCCCCGTACAGAATGGCTCCCGCCGAGCTGAAGGAACTCAAGATCCAGCTACAAGAGTTACTCGATAAAGGGTTTATTCGGCCTAGTGTTTCACCGTGGGGAGCGCCCGTATTGTTCATGAAGAAGAAGGATGGGTCCATGCATCTGTGCGTCGATTACCGAGAGCTGAACAAGGCCACCATCCGGAACAAGTACCTATTGCCCCGCATAGACGACCTATTCGATCAACTGCAAGCTGCCTCGGTATTTTCGAAGATTGATCTCCGCTCAGGCTATCATCAACTCAAGATCAAGTCAGACGACGTACAAAAGTCCGTCTTTCGTACTCGATACGGCCACTACGAGTTCCTAGTGATGCCATTCGGCCTGACGAAAGCTCCTGCCGCCTTCATGGATCTGATAAATCGGGTATTTTGACCCTTTCTTGATAAATTTGTGGTAGTCTTTATTGATGATATTCTCGTCTACTCGAAGGACAAGGCGCAGCATGCAGAACATCTACGGGCCGTACTCCAGACACTTCGAGAACATGAGTTGTACGCGAAGCAGAGTAAGTGCGAATTTTGGCTCAGCAGCGTATCCTTTCTTGGTCACATTATTTCGTCCGAAGGCATTGCAGTCGACCCGAAGAAAGTGGAAGCTGTTGCTGATTGGAAGCGGCCTGCGTCAGCTAGTGAGATTCGAAGCTTTCTTGGTTTGGCGGGATACTATCGACGCTTCGTGAAAGACTTCGCAAAGATTGCATCGCCACTGACTCGCCTCACTCAAAAGGGAGTCGTGTATGAGTGGTTTGATGACTGTGAAGCTTCATTCCAGGAGCTAAAACAGCGACTGATTTCGGCACCTATACTCGCACTTCCGGATGGGCCAGAGGGTTTTCAGATATTCAGCGATGCTTCATGCCAGGGCTTGGGATGTGTGCTCATGCAGCGAAACAAGGTGATATCCTTCGCCTCCAGACAGTTAAAGCCGCACGAGAAGAACTATCCTACGCACGACTTGGAGTTAGCGGCGATTGTGTTCGCGTTAAAATTGTAGCGTCACTATCTATATGGCGTGGCGTGCGCAATCTATATCGACCACAAGAGCCTCAAGTATTCTTTCACCAAGAAGGAATTGAACTTGCAACAGAGGCGCTGGCTCGATCTGATCAAAGGCTATGACTTGACGATCGACTACACTCTGGATAAGAGAAATGTTGTGGCGGACGCTCTGAGTCGAAAATATCTTGTCGCGCTATCCGTCAACTGCAGACTACTACAAGATCTAGAAGAAATGGACATCGATCTCCGGGTTCGATTCAGGGATATACGATTGGCGCAGCTACAGTTAGAGCCGAGTTTGCTGGAAAAGATTATGTCCGCTCAGAAGGATGATCCGTACCTGAAGAAAATATGCGAGCGAATTTTGACAGGTAGTACGACCGACTTTATGGAAGATAAGACCGACGTGCTGAGAATGAATGGCCGACTACGTGTTCCGGATGATTCAGAACTACGAGAGAAGATAATGTCAGAGGCGCATTGTGCGAAATATACTTTGTATCCAGGCAGTACCAAGATGTATAAGTACCTCCGCACGACCTTCTGGTGGCACGGGATGAAGAGAGATGTGGCGCTCTTCGTGTCACAATGCATGGCCTGTCAGCAGGTGAAAGCTGAGCATCAGCGACCGGGTGGGAAGATGCAGAACCTCGCTATTCCCGAGTAGAAGTGGGATCACGTCACTATGGATTTTATTGTTGGCCTGCCGAAAACACCACGGGGGAACGACGCCATCTGGGTTATCGTCGATCGATTAACCATGTCAGCGCACTTTATCACCATCAAAGTTACTTGGAGCGTTGATCGCCTGGCGCAGATTTATCTTGACGAGATAGTACGGCTGCACGGAGTTCCAGAATCCATCATCTCTGATCGGGATTCACGGTTCATGTTGCGATTCTGGAGTAGCCTTCAGTCGGCGCTGGGTACCAAGTTGCAGTTCAGCTCAGCTTACCATCCTCAGACCGACGGCCAAACGGAGCACGTTAATCAGATTCTCGAAGACATGCTACGACTCTGCGCAATTGACTTCAAATCAAGCTGGGACGTCCACCTACCGCTGGCGGAATTTGCATACAACAATAGCTACCAATCCAGCATCCAAATGGCGTCATATGAAGCTTTGTACGGCCGGAAGTGCAGATTGCCCATTTGCTGGGATGAAGTCAGAGAACGGCAGATACTCGGCCCGGAGCTGGTGGAACAGACTGTGGAAAAGGTCAAGCTAATTCGGAAAAGACTAAAAATTACACAGAGTCGACAAAAGAGCTACGCTGACACCCATCGAAGACCGCTTGAGTTCCAGGTGGGCGATCACGAGCTCCTGAAGGTGTCGCCTATACGAGGAGTTACTCGGTTCGGCGCGAAGGGAAAGCTGAGTCCGAGATTTGTTGGGCCGTTCGAAATACTGGAGCGAGTCGCCCCAGTGGCCTATAAAATTGCCCTACCGCCGGTGCTTGAAGGTGTACACAATGTCTTCTACGTCTTCCAGCTGCAGAAGTACGTGCACGACCCTAGCCATGTGGTAGATTTTGGCCCGCTGGAGCTAAAGTTCGACTTATCCTACGTTGAAGAGCCAGTTCAAATCTTAGAACGCAAGGATAAGCTGTTGCGAAATCGGGCGATCCCTCTCGTTCGCGTACTATGGAGGAACCATGCGGCAGAAGAGTCGACATGGGAACTCGAGTCAGAGATGAAGGAAAAGTTTCCTTCATTGTTTTCATAGAGGTAGGTTCGGTTCTTAAGTTTCGAGGACGAAACTTTTTCTTAGATGGTTATGGTGTAGTGCCCCATCCCTACATCGTGCCCCGTTGTTCATCCACGGGGTGCGCGAGAAAGGAACATTGTCGCTATCGACTCGGTCGGGACCGATAGGTCGGGATCGATCGAATCGATCGAACGGGAATGGTTGAATTAAGATCCATTCCCCGTTATGGAATGGCTTCTTCGGAACCAAGTCCCATATTCAGTGGGCTACGCCTCAAGGATTGACTATGCGGTTGAGTCGGAAGAGACCTCTCGTTGCTCTGCTTTTCACGCTGCTTGCGTTGGTTTTGGCTTTGTTTTCTGAATGCGTTTTCGTGAATGTTTTCGATGGTTTTTATGGCTTACGTTTCGAACTTCGCATTCGTATCGAAATTCCTTGAATAACACAGTGTTCTAATCGATTGCTTGTGCGATTTCAGGTGATCGCGTAGGCAACGTCTATCACGGCCAACCAGTTTCTCGCCTCAAGTAAATACTAAGGTGAGTGGCTGACCCTTCTTCCCTCTACCCTCTTCTCTAATACATTATCAATACTAGACATGTGCTATGCTAGATGTAATGCAACGACATGAATGATATTCCGATGAACGGTCATACGACGTCCCACGAACATGAACTATACAGATGCTTGTCATAAAATAATATCGTGCTTGCAATTATCAAATCATATAGAACCGTGCTAAGGAAGGATGAATCGATTAAATGAATGTCACAACGATACTATAAGATGTGCCTTGAAATAACAAATTAACTTAGCACGGTCATGGACAACTTGTCGACAAGGGCGATTGTTTCTTCGGACGGTATCCCGAGGCCACGGGACCGTTCCGGCCTAGGAAGAAACACGGATAGCTATGTCGGATGCATGCCACGGTAGGCAGTGGCTTTCAACGGGGCTCGCTACCCGCGCTGAAGGACCTCTGTCTACCAAGCTATATGTCCAGGATGGCTTGTCGTGCCAGTGACCTTCACGAACGCACTCTATTACGTTTTATTATTATCCACATGACAGGGAAGAACATGGTAAGTTTACGCTACGACGGCGCGCTCTGTCGGGGGTAAGATCTATCGTCATTATTCGGTTGTGCCTTCAAATATAAGTTTGAATTGAGGAGGATGTCTAGCAACTTCATTAAATATTTGTATGCACGCTCACTTGAATTCTTCAACAAATGAGAGCACGGGATTTAAATTGCCACGCACCAGCACAAAGTGTAAAGTGCTGACCCTCGCTCTCAACAGGTACTCGGGACCAGGATAGCGTGCCAAGGAACTGAAGGCGACGCTCCTTTCTTTTGAAGCCTTGCTAGAGCGAAGGCTAGTTCTGCAACATTTTGAAGACTTCGACCCAACTGCATCATGAGTCACAAACTCTCGCCGATCCCTGGTCTTAGAGAGTCATTTTGATGTTTGTAAAAAGGGATATAAATGTATGGAATGACTATCTCATCGATGTCGGTTGTAAGCCCGCGAGACCTCTTTTGTAATCGAGTCTGTAACCTACTTATTATCAATGAAAATGCAAGTTTCCTTTTATAAATGAATGTGTTCAATTTCTTTCCGTACTCTTAAATATACTGTTGCTTCGGATAACCTTATGAACCGCCTTGTGCAAGCGCAACTTAGGCTTGCACGGCATCACGCCCGGGGGACGACTATCGATTCTATCGAATCGGGGCGTGACACCCCCTCCCCTTCCCAGCCCCCCAGCCTCGATACCACCCCTAACCCTAACCCGAACCCTATCCCCAACCCCTCCCCCTCCATCCCCCCTCCCCTCCCAAGCTCCCTCCCCCCCGTCCTAACCCACAATTTGCCCTCACCCCCCCCGCCCCTCTACCCTAACCCGAACCCTAACCATCCCCTTCCCCCAGCCCCCCTCCTCACCCCCAGCCGCCCTCACGCCCCCCTGCCCTACCCCCCTAGCCACCCCCAACCATTCCTCACCCCCAACCACCCGCACCCCCTGCCCCTCCCCCGAGCCACCAGCACCCCCCAACCACCAACAACAAATAGAGAGAGAGAGAGGGAGTCACGTACCAGAGGAGAGTCGTCAGAGAGAGTGAAGTCGTCGGAGAGAGTGAAGTCGCCGGAGAGAGTGAGAGCGAGCGCGAGAGAGCCGGAGAGAGTGAGAGCGAGAGCGCCGGAGGAAGAGAGTGAGAGAGTAAAAGGGATGGGGGGAAATGAATCGGGGGGAGGAATTTAATTTATTTAGAATTTAGCGACGTTATTATTAACGTCGCTAAATCAGTCACAATTAGCGACGTTGTAGCGACATTTCGCGACGAGTAGCTCACGTAACTAATATACGTCATTGTCACGTCGCTATTTGCGTCGCTAGTAGCCACGGTTATCGACATTTTATTTATATGTCGCTAATGCCCACAATTTAGCGACGTTTTGCTAACGTCACTAAATTTATGTTGCCAATTAAGCAGATTTTAGTAGTGTAAAAGGAATAATCCTGACGGGTCGAATTGAGTTAGAATATGAAAAGGTCCAACGGTTGGCTTAGAGTTGGTGTACGACGTGCTTTGAAAATGACACTCGATCCTTCGTCCCGTGGCTTGAAAGAAGGAAAGTTGGTTGAGTAGGCGAAGTTATAAACGTAGCCTAAGTCATAGGCGTCGCCCACATGAATGCTTGATAAAGCATGCACGATCCATTGTCCAAGGCTTGGCATAGCCTTTGCCCGCCCCATTGGTTAAGCTGCATTGCACAACTTGTGGCATAAGTCCAGGCAACCAAATAAGTTGTTTGTTCAAGACGGACACGTGCATGACACATCCCATCAAGGCAAAGCTTGACGCAGCCTTTGCTCGTCAAGTTGTTGCAAAGTTAAGTTTGGCAAGTTATGTTAGGCTATCGGAGTAGTAGCAAGCTCGGTCCTTTGAGTTCTACGGCTGGGTATAATCACATAGTCTTACGGTCTCAAAGCCCATCATATAGAGTATGTCTTGGGCGGTGGTGTCACATAGAGTTCAAGTTGGTTGCACGATGTCACGGACTTATTGTTTTTAAGGTACGGACCACGGTTGATTAAATTGAGTTGGAAGGAGGGCTTTCAAATAGTCATTCCTGAGTCGAATGAAATGATAGGGTAAGAAGGAAGAATGCTCGCGACTGGGTCGTCGAGGCAAGGTCTCAGATATGAGAAGTATTTAACTTGGCCCTGAAACATATGGTAACACTAGAGGTAGAATGACTGTGTGAGACGTCAGTTTGAGTCAAGTCTTGCATGGTCATGGACAACTTGTCGACAAGGTAAATTTATTTCCTCGGACGATAACCTGGGGCCATAGCAGGACCATTCCGGCCTAGAAGGAAACCGTGGATGAATGTGAGCGGAATAGCTGAGTCGTAAGGCAAGTATTCGGTGGACGCTCATTGGGGCTAGCTACCCGCTTTGACCGGTCCATCCTATACCAGCTAGAAGGGAGTCCACAATGGCTCTGGGAGTCAGTGACCAATTCATATAGATAAGTCGGCACGGGCGACAATCCGTGTGTGTGTGCCTTTAGATTGAGTTGAGTTGAATGTGTGTACAGTTAGAACACAATGTTTGGGTCTAAGATTTGGCTTCAACATAGACGACATGCTTCGGCACAAGTTATGGCATCGAGTCTTAAGTTGTCGGCATATAAGTTGCATAGTTTGGACTTTGAGTTGTCTTGAGTTTAAGTCAGGAATTGCCGCAAGGCAAAGTCGGTCGAGTGACATTAAGTTCACAAGTCTCGATCGGGGTCAGTTGGTGATCAAAGCATCAAGGGCCGTGAGGCGGCGATATAGTTAAGTCATACAGAGTTGCGAGGCACGGCACAAAGGATTTGTAGCACGATCACAAGAAAATTGGGTACCATCGCGTAGTTGCGTCTCTAATTTTGGCCGTAAGGCAAGCACAACTGGATAGGTTAACGTTGATGGAAGCACGGGATGGTCTTGAGACGCAAAATAGGCCAAGACGTCTGTCCTAAAACTGATCATAAAGCTAGAGTAGAAAGACAATCATAAAGGGGCTATGTGGCACAAAGTAAATGAACGTGTCGATTTTGTATGGGTGGACAAGGAGCTCATTCCACCAGTACAGTTGAGTACTGACACCCACATAGTTTTCATGTGCAGGCACAGGTAGAAGCTCGTGGCGTGGAGCTCGCTTGGATGCGTCGAGGTACGGAGTTCCTTGGCGATTCGAAGCGTGCGGTCGTATGGAGTCAAGACTTATACAAGACATAATATATGGATATCGCCTTCCGAAGCATCCGCTGGTTCAAGACTTGTACTGAGAGATGAGAGAGAGCTGAGTGACTTGTAATGTGAGAAGAGTGAGCTTGAGTGACTTGTAATCTTAGCCTTGCGTCCTTTGTAATCGTTGTTTCAATATCAATAAAGAGCTTCTTTGAATAACTTGTGTTTTGCTTCAAATTTCTGTTGCTATTATTCAATGTCTCTGTATGGGACTTCTGTGCGACGATCCCGTCGCAGCCGCTGAAATCGGCCGTTATGAAACCCGTCTTGCACGAGCGCAATCTAGGCTCGTGCGGCATCATGCCTTAGCGAGGACGATCGCTCCTACGGGAGCGGGGCGTGACATAATGGTATCAGAGCACGGCTTTACGTCCTTTGACTATCGATTGAATTCTTTAACTTCGTTGTTTCCATAAACTCTGAAGTGTTGCTTCTGCAAAAGTTGATATCGTTGGTACGCTCTCTCAAACGTCCCACGGGATGTCCATACAATAAGTCTATCTATTTTGCAAAACGTAGGAGAACAGTTTTTGATAAAACAAAAAATGGTTTGCGTAAGCACGATTGACTAAGTCGGGCTGGGCACATACACCAAGGATTGTGTCGACCTTAGCAAAGTCGAGTGCGGAATTCGTAATGTTTCAAGCTAGAACGAGTTGAACTCGATTGAGTAAAGTGAGATGACTATCGATAGGGGTGCTATCAAACGACGATGTTATCGTCGATGCGATATAGATGAGCATGCTTGGAATTTGAGGAATGGTTCGAACGAAAAATTTGAAGAAGTCAATTGTGATACGAAGGATAGTTGAGAATTTGTTAAATGACTTCATCCCTGAGTGGTGTATGCGATAGCCTCAGGGATGTCGATCGATCAATTGAGGATTCGGGGTGTCAATGAGTCTATCAACGAGTGTCGCGTGTATGCAAAGCCGTAGATTGAGTATCGTGGAACAAGTTATAGTCTTAAGATTTAACGAGTTGATTCGAACAACTTAGAAACTGACGCGCACGGGACGTGCACGGGATTGAGGATTGCGCAAGTATGAAACACGAAGATGATTAAGTAGATAAATCAAATCGAGGAAAAGTTAAGGTGTAGCGAACAGATGACTTGACAAAGAAAATCGATAGGGGATCGTATAGAAAAAGTTAGCACGATAGGAAGATAGAGTGTATGAAAAGTTGAATTTTGAAGTTACGCAATGACTCTAAGGATTGGATTGAACATTGCTCGATGATTTGAGTTAGTAAAGGAGTGATGTGAGTTGAGGGAATACGTTGGTCGATGACTTAAGATAGACGGGTAAACGATATACAAATTTAGGTTTGAGGAAAATTGATATTGTAAATAATTTGAGGGATAATGATCGAACTTGAATTTGAATGTCGAGGAGATTGTCCAGTCGGACGATAGCATTATTCGTACGGCTCGAAATTGGTTGCAAAGGAAGATCGTCAGGTTACGCATATCGTCGATGGTATTGAGGCATATCAAAGATCGATATGTGATAACTCGGGGTAGTCTGACTCGGTGAATGACGATCGTACAAGTGTTATTGTTCGGTTGGATGCTATACTTAGGATTTTGATGAATGTTTGGTGAAAATAATTGTGTCTTGATGGTTACGCGGATAACCACAGCTTCGACATTCTTGTCTTGTGCGAGCGCAACTCCAACCTCGTACATGCGTTGCGTCAGATTTGGGGCAATCGTTTCGCATGAGCGCTGACATGGTGATTCATGTCACGGGAATGATCGAACTAGGAAAATCAGGATACGACAACTTTAATTGCCTTGACTTGTTGGTTTAATGCGAAGGAAAATTCGAGGATGTTTGGGCTTACGATTAATGAGTGAATAAACTTGAGGATTGAGTAGGTCCAATCCATGCATCGAGAGTGAATTAGTCTAGACTCAAAACAAGAGTTACGTCCCGATGAGGATGACTATCCCACGAGAGCGTTGCATGGTGATTTCATGCCCACCATAGATAATCGGACTCACGTGAGAACGGAGCGTGGCATATTACTAAGTCAGTCGACCTTGTGATCGATTACGTGAATTGGAATAGGTGACTTAGGAAAGGTAAAATTTTGGTTAGCGACGAATTGTGTCATAGCGTACTTGATTTGAGAAGGATTGATAGGCGAACTATATCGAACGTGTTCGAAGAGATAGACTATGCAAGATGGTTTGTTGAATGAGTGATATTGATATGTCAAAGAATTCGTTAAAACGTGAGTTATCGTAGGATGGCTTTGCTGAATGACTCATACCTCGTGCGACGAAATGTTGGGATGTGTGTAGAAAATCGATGCTCGATGTTTAGAAATCAGAGTGATGCGAGCTTGGGTAGAAAACCCCGTACTATCAATTTGGTTTGACCTTAGAATGGGGTCAGTGTTGATATTGTTATTTGGGAACTATGATTCCAATACTGACAGAAAGACATAGCCTAGCGGTTAGGCAGACGTCCCAGTGCGGAGCGAGAAGAATTGTGGAGGCACCACTCACGATGCTCGGTTGACATGCACGTATATCAGGGACGCCTGAATATGTACACGATCCGACTCGAGTGGTGATGGTGGATTCTCTATCACGAGACTTGACTGAAATGCATGTATTTTGGGGACGCCTGGAATATGTGCACGATCCAACTAAGTGATACGTTGAATCAAGTGAGACTTGAGGAAAGGAAAAGTGTAGATGATTTTGAAATTGTGTTTCAAGGAAAAGATGGATGGTAGCACGAGCATGGCTCAAAATTGAGAAATGTATAGAAGAAATGTGCACGAGAGTCGTTGAACATTCGAATGATAGGTCGATGAGTAAGTACTCAGTTAGTTTTGAGGACGAAACTTTTTCTGAGTGGTGTATGATGTAGTGCCCCGTCCCGCTCAGTCAATCGGAGAAATCGGAACGCCAACGACGTTCGAACTTAGCCTTGCAACGGCTACTCGGAGGCCCGCTCGGTCGAGGCGACTCCTTGCCCAGGTGGGGTAGTTTCGATAAACTTGCCTCATTTTAGCCTTCACATAATAAATCGCATATTTTCAACTTGCACGAGTAGGCTTGATAATAAAAGAGACGATTCCACATAGCTAAATGGAGTAATCCCGACGGGTCGAATTGAGTTAGAATATAAAAAGGTCCAACGGTTGGCTTAGAGTTGGTGCACGGCGTGCTTTGAAAATGACACTCGATCCTTCGTCCCGTGGCTTGGGAGAAGGAAAGTTGGTTGAGTAGGCGAAGTTATGAACGTAGCCTAAGTCATAAGCGTCGCCCGCATGAATGCTTGATAAAGCATGCACGATCCATTGTCCAAGGCTTGGCATAGCCTTTGCCCGTCCCATTGGTTAAGCTGCTGTAGGAGCGTAAAAAGTGCTTCAAAGAAAGAGTCAAAGAGATGGATCATTTCATTCATAAGTGATTGGTTTTATGCCAAACAGAGCGGTTAATCTTTTTAAGCCTAAGACAAGGCTAATCATTTTACGCCTAAAGCAGGCTGATCACTTTATTGGGCTTACGAGCGAATCACCCTTTCCCCTTGGCTTCTCCGCTTGGACCTGGCTAAGCCTATTGAAATATTGGACCGTAAGCCTATCTATGGAAATCTCGTTTACTTGGAACAGAACTATTAGAGCTAACGGCCGCCGTCTGCTAGGGACAGATATATCACCAGTGCTATCCATGGCAGCCCCTGGTAAAATGTCGAAAAGATAAGAGTATCAATATAAAGATGGGGGGCCTCTTTAATAAAGAAAAATGGGAAGACGGGACTTAAAGAGGCTAAAGCCGGATCTAATGGATAAAGCATGACAGGAAGTTCAGAATCAGAATAGTCGGGTCTACACCCATGGTTTTACGCCAAGGACAGATCAGCCACTCTTACGCGGGACAAAGCTGTCAAATCTCGCATTTAATGCAAACTCTGACGTGGAGATATTAATGATGGCATATATCACAGAATTCAAAGGGATTTGTTTTATACAGAGACCAATATTGTCGTTTAGTATGTGGATTGAGCTACTTTACGCTCACACTATGGCTTCTTTTACGCACGAAGACTATACGAGCTTTTACGCTCAACAGCTGACGTGTGCGTAAAGTCTATTTGAGCTACTTTACGCTCAAGGTTATTTAACAACCACTTTACGCGGGAAGTCTATGTCAAGGCTATTTTACGCCTAATCTGATGCTTTACGCTCAGAGTACATTGGGGCTATTTTTACGCCCTATTCTCCTCCACCAGCTTGGAACGTGGTCTGCCTACGTGGCTTTCATGCCATTCTTCTCGAAGAACGTGTGTACATGCATCTATTCTTACTGAAATGATGGAACACATGTCAACATATGCATAGGTTGTCTTCGATCGTGGATGGCAGTTGTTAGCGTAAAGATAGAACTTTTGCTAAGTTTTTATGCACAAGAGCCCAAGTCTATAAATAGACTGATTTTTTCTCATAACAAGGACACACAGAGAGACAGGAGAGAATACAGAGATCAGAACTTAGAGATTTCGAGAGCATTCTTCTTCAACCTTTCTTTCAGAACAGAGTGAAGCAAAGCAGGAAAGCATTCGGCCTCGCCATCAGTGCCCAAGTGCGTCGATACCTTTCTGGTGACTTAGTTCTTCCAGTTGTTCTACTTCAAACAGTGATCTTCATCATCATCATATGGTCCAAGGAACAAAGTGATCATTTACGAATCAGACTTCCATAGCAATACTTTTCCAGAATCAAATTTATACTTCTTGTACTTTTTTCTCGTTTTATTTCAAAAACCAATTCCTCAAGGCATTTTGTTAAGTGAAACAAAAATGGCGACTCTGCTGGGGACGACCTTCTCCCTTGACGAGGAGGCAATTGCTCAATATGATGATGTTTCAGTCGGTTCGACCAAGAAGACTCTGGTTGTACACTTCGGCCAGACTGCCTACGAAGAAATGCTCCGAACTGGGGGTGGTTCTCGCTGCTCCAATGTTCAAAAATCTCGTAAAGCACGAAAAGTTTGGATTCCTAAATCCAAAGTAGCTGTTGATCTCTCTGTTGCTTCTGATAGCAAGGGAATTTTTCCCACTCCTGTTGTAGGGGCTCCCGTTCGTAACGAGGCAGTCCTTACTTCGGCGTCGCTCTCTAAGTGTGACAATTTGTCTCCCGTCTGTGACGGTGTAGATGATCAGGTTCCACGTCCACTGCGTAAGAACCAGGTTTTACGCTCAGTGGGTAAAAACCAAGTTTTACGCTCAAGGCATAAGAATGAGTCTCCCATTTGTAATGTGGCAGATTCTAATGCTTCTGAGTGTAAAAATAAGTCTCCCGTCTGTGACGTGGTAGACACACAAATTACGCTCTTCGCGTAAAGGAAAATCTCCTATCTGTGACGTGGTAGATAACCAATTTTTACGCTCTACACGTGAAGGTAAGTCTCCTGTCCGTGACAGTGTAGATAAAATTCGCAAAGATGTTTACACATCTAATGTGAATATACCTAAACGTATGCAGCGTAAAAATCATGTTGGTAAAACTTCAGTTCTACACCAACAGCCTTCTTATATTGCTCTACACAAAGTACCAAATCTACAAATTACACGCAATAAAAATGGAGTTCTTCGTGCTAAAAAATCTCAAGATTTACGCACACAACTCCAAACGCGTAGAAATGTACAATTTGGTTCTGCGAATGCAGCCAGTAATCTTCTTTATACACAGGGTACTAAATGTTTCTCCACCCCTAATGTAATAAAGAAGACTACTCTCTCCACTCCTTCTGACTTACGTGAATTGTTAATGCAAAAGCATAAGAATAGACAATCTCCGGTGATATTTTCCCAAGAAAAATATCATTGTGATTATCACCAGGTTGTGATCAACTATTGTTGTTCGGCTTCTAAACGGTCAGTTTTTGATCGATTAAGTTTTAATCCACCTCAACATCAAGCTGAAGACCAAGAACATGAGCTGTCATATGCATCAGTCAATATGGCGTCTCATACTAACAGAGGACGACGTCTAAGACGGAATATGTCCCAAACTCCAGGTCAGCAACAGTTCAATAGACTTCTTAATTCTTTTGAGGGGGTATATCAAAATACTCGATCAAGAAGACAAAGACAAATGCAGACTTCTGATTCAGAAGCAGGGGTACTCAATCTTTTGAGTCCAAGACTGACAGTGTGGATTCATACTTCTATACAAATTCTTCTGTATCTTCAAGAGGGGTTGAATCCTACGCTGTCGGAGATGAACCGGAGACCTCATCTGTTAATACAGAACAGCGTCTCACTGCCGTTGAGCAATCACTGAAAGACATGCTTAACATGGTGCAAAGCATGCATCAGATAATTTTGAATCAGCAAACTGCTCAGCCGACGGTAATAACACCAGTACCAGTAGCAGCACAAACTCAAGATAGTCAAGGGGCTGAAATACCTTTGAGTATTCAAGAGCCTGCTGTTAATCAAAATTCTGTATCTCCAGATCCCATCATTCCTGAAGATGTACCACCTCCAATGGGGGTTACGGTACATCCAACAACTATTCAATCAAATGTGCCGTCGCAAAACAGTGAAGCTATTCAGGCAGTGCGTGAACTCAAAGCACAGTTTGAAGTCTTGAGGCATAAGGATCAGCTTCAGAGGTTAGGGATCAAGCAACCTTATCCTCCTCATTGGAATGATGTATCCTTTCCACCGAAATTCAAGCCACAATCTATGGTTTTGTTCGATGGAAAAGCATCTCCCAGTCAATATATCAATTACTTTGATATTATGACTGTACACTTGCAGAAAGATGACGCTCTTCTCACTCGAGTGTTCATCGGGTGCCTGACAGGTTCGGCTTATGATTGGTATCAAAGTTTACCCGACAATTGCATTTCATCTTTTGACTAATTTAAAGCAATATTTCTCTTCCGCTTCTATGAAGGAGGTATGGACATAAACATGTCCTCCTTGATAGAAATCAAACAAAAGGAGAAAGAAGATACTCGGACGTTCATCGAACGTTTTCGACAGGCTACTTTAAAGATGCCTCCTGGTATGCCAGATTCAGCGTTGATTGATACATGCAAGATGAATCTACGACCATCCATCGCTGTTTTCACGGGTTCCCAATTCTCAGATTGGGCTTCGTTCATCATAGCAGCAGTTTCTGCCGAGACCAATGGTAGGTTGGCTCGTGAACATGGGATGATTTTTGCCTCAGATGATAGAGGAAAGAAAAGTAATCCTGGTAATAACCCCGATAATCGTAATGTGAAGGGGAAAGATACCCTCATAGTTAATCTTTCCAAGAATAAAACGATGCCGAATAGTCAGGAATCTTCCAGGTCAAAGGAAGAATACTCTTTTGATGAGAGTGATATCCCAGGGATATTTCAGTGTCTGTTAAAGAGTGGCAAACTTCAGATTCCAGAGCCAAAGAGGCCTAATGAGGTGAATCTAACTGATAATCCCAAATATTGTATCTATCATAGATACATTAATCATCCTACCAGTGCTTGCTATGTCCTGAAGAAAAAAAATCCAGGAGCTGATAAATGGCGGTACTATCGCTTTAACCAATGATGATCATACGGTTATAACCAATATGGTTTCTCTTCAGTTCGGAGATTTTCCTCCACAGCAAGTCCCAGATGGAATTATCCCAATTCTGAAGGCAACGATGAAGATCGTGAATATCCCGCCTGCCAGAGAAGAAAATGCAGGATTGCTACCGCTCACACTAAAGAATGGTGAAATCATGTGGGTACATTCGGACTTAGTGCCTTAGTTGAAAAATGAAGATAAAACTTCAAAATCCAAGAAGGGTAAGAAAGTCAAAACCTGCAACATGACTTCTCACGTTATTCCAGATCCTGATGACTTGGATCATCTATGGGATGGCCTTCCTTTAGAAGATAAACTGAAAGGACTGAACATCTGTCCTCCAAGTCTAGCTCCTCCTACTAAGCTCAAGCTTACTCACCAGCAGTGGCTAGCCATAAATAGTGTTCTTTTATACCGGGCGCAACAAGTCTTCGTTGCTTATGAAAAAGCTCCGACAGGGATTTTTTCCCGTATCCTGAATCTTTCTCCTCCTGTGGCTACAGAGACATCTATTCTTCATTCTCCTGTGGATATAGAGATTTTTTCTTCTTCTGTGGAACCATCTGTCAAAAGTCCGCTGCCCACTCACTTGTATAGTCAACAATCTGTACAGCTCATGAAGAAGATGGGTTATGACTTTCAAAAGGCAGAAGGTTTGAATTATGATAAAAGAATACGACTTCCTTTACAGATTCAAAGTCAAAATTCCATGTTGGATTGGGTTCTGAAGTTCCTCGTAACAATCCACACAAGAAGAAGGCTAAGAGAGGGAAGACAAAATCCTGTAATATGGTACTTCCTTCTCCTGAGTCTGAGGAAGAAACTTTTACTGGTACAAGATCCGGAAAAGAGTACCATAAAGACTACGAGGGATCCTCCAAAGAAGCTGAAGACGTAGTGGAGACACTACCAACTCAACCCTCTCCTGTTCCTGCTAAATCTTCTGTGGTTGAAAAAGAAAAACATAAAGCAGTGCGCTTCGACATCCCATTGAAGTCTGCTTCCAGTCAGGGGGTGGTGATGAAGCCTTACAAGTTTGATATTCTGGCTCAGTTGGCCAATACTCCGGCTAGACTATCTATATTTGAGTTGCTTCGCCTTTCCAGAAAAAGCAGAGAGACTTTGAGTAAAGCTTTACTTCAAGCAGATTCATGCTTGGCTCAACTCAAGACTCCTGATAATATACCAGTGTCATGTCCACAATGTCATAGTGTGATGGAAGCAATTCCCAACATCACCTTTACACAAGAAGATATGCTGTTGAAGCATAACAAGCATGATAGACCTTTGTGCTACACTGGATATATTGGATCTACTAAAATTGACAGGATTTATATTGACCCCGGGTCCTCAATTAGCATAATTCTTCAGAGTATGCTAAGACCCCTGAGGATTCCTACTAGTGATTTGACTTACACTAGTACTACGATAGTCGGTTTCAACTCTGGCAAGAGCAAACCATTGGGGAAGATTCGTCTGCAGATTCAGATCGGTGATCTTCGAACCATGGCAACTTTCTATGTTATCAACTCAGACGTCTCCTATAATATCCTTTTGGGGAGACCGTTGATTCATGAGCACAATATTGTACCTTCAACTCTCCACCAATGCTTCTAGTATGTAGATTTCCAATGAGTTATGAAGACTGAGTTCGCTGATATCAATCCCTTCAAGGGTGTCGAAGCCTATTTTTCTGATTCAAGGCTTTATAAACAAGGGCATATGAAAGAGATATCAGACATGGCTGAAGATCAATCACCCACTGAGGATCAGTCTATTAATAAAGATCCGCCAGAGGAGCAACCTTTGAAGATCATAGTCAAGGGACGAATCCAATCCCAATCTGTCAATGATCAACCTCTGATAATCAAGGTTAAAGGAAGAACTCAAACTTCATCTGAGGAATCAACAAATATTCCTGCTAAGAGCCAAGTTCAACCTTTTATGATCAAGGTCAAAGGGCGTACTTCTTGTACGAATGATCCAGAACCACCATTAATTGTCAATCTTGGCAAAACTATGCAGAAGACGGATAATGGTCTACTGTTGATTAATCCGAAGTGTAGTGATCAGATTGTAAATGATGTAAATATTGATCATTCTATACTTTTTGATATCAATGAAGATTTTCTTTTCGAGTATATGGTTGTCAAGTATATCGAAAGAATGACTTTATCTTCTGATAATCAAAGTCATCAATATAAAGACGACATTGAGCCAGAGAAAACTTTATACATCGATCATAAGGAAAATTCTTTCCCTCCTCATATAGATGTTGGACCTTATGCTCAAAGGTTCCTAACATCTTCTCCTTATCTTCTACCTGTGGCCGCTTCATCACAAGCTTGCGTAACTTTTAGACGTCACGAAGAATCTTATTTCGTGGTTCCGTCTGATAAGAAAAACAAGCACCAAATTGTGTTTGGCCTGGCTAGAAATATCCCTGTTGCTCAGGCAGATGAGCTAAAGGATAAAGACAAAAGAAGAATCCGAATTGACAAGTATAGTCAACAATCTATCAAGATTATCCAGAACATGGGATATGATTTGAAGACTATGCAAGGTCTCAATCAAGGCAAGGGTAGACAACTATCATTATGTGGTGATCCGTTTTACCTAAAGACTCGTCATGGGTTGGGATATGATCCGTCCCACATGTTTTATGATGATATATAAGAAGAATTCTCTTCCATCTCTTCGCAATCATCGGATTCAGAAGAAGTCCAGTTCATTAAAACTGATATGTCTCCTTCCTCATATAATGAATCTGGACAAGTATTTTCAGTCAATATGGTTCAAACTGATGACGAATCTGAACTATTTGAGAATGATCCTTGGGCTCAACAGATGGATACTCAGTGGGAACTCCGTTTTGAACAGCGACAGCCACCTACAGAAGATGAAGTTATCCAGATTGATGTTGGAGATGGAACTACGTCCAAACCAATATTCATCAGTAAGAATCTTTCTGAAGATGAAAAGGAACAGTTGATAAAACTTATCAAAGAATATATTGACATTTTCGTATGGAGCTATGAGGATATGCCAGGCCTAGATCCTAAAGTTGCTACTCATAAACTTAATATTTTACCTAACGTCAAGCCTGTAAAACAACAGCAACGGCGCTTTAGACCAGATATGATGGATGCAATCGAAGCAGAAGTCAAAAAGTTGATCACATGCGGATTTGTTCGTGAAGAGCAACACCCAGATTGGATTGCCAATATTGTTCCTGTCATGAAGAAGAACGAAAAAGTCCGAGTTTGTATAGATTATCGAGATCTTAATGCAGCTTGTCCAAAGGATGAATTTTCACTTCCAATTACTGATGTCATGATAGACAATACATGTGGTTTCGAACGCATGTCTTTCATGGACGGATTCTCAGGGTACAATCAGATTAAGATGCATCTAGAAGATGAGAAACATACCGCTTTTCGTACACCTCTTGGGGTCTACTGTTATACGGTTATGCCGTTTGGTCTTAAAAATGTCGATGCCACATATCAACGGGCTATGAGCAACATCTTTCAAGAACATCTACGGAAGATAGCTGAATGCTATGTAGATGACATTGCTGTTAAAAGTCGATCAAAGGATGATCACATTCAGGACTTGAGGACAGTATTTGAGTTGATGCGCCGGCATCAATTGAAAATGAACCCTACTAAGTCTTTCTTAGGGGTTTCCAGTGGCAAATTTTTAGGATTTGTTATTACTTCTCAGGGTATCTATGTCGATCCTGATAAGATTAAAGCAATTCTTGAAATGCATCCTCCTCGTAATCTGAAAGAACTCCATGGGTTTCAGGGTCGTATTGCTTATATTAGAAGATTTATATCTAATCTTTCTGGGAGATGTCAACCTTTCTCCCGTCTATTAAAGAAAGGTGTATCGTTTGTTTGGGATGAAGCGTGTCAGAAAGCCTTCAATGATATTAAGCAATACCTTACAAACCCACCTGTTCTGGTACCTCCGGTAGTAGGAAGGCCATTTTTGCTATATGTTCGAGCCTTGGATCACTCACTTGGCGCTCTTCTTGCACAGAAAAGTGATATGGGTCATGAGCAAGCAATATATTATCTGAGCAGAATGATGGTCGGAGCTGAACACAGGTATACTCCTGTGGAAAAGGAATGTCTAGCTTTGGTTTTTACCATCCAAAAGACAAGACATTATGTGACAGGACAGACTATTCATGTCATTTCCAGAATAAATCTCATTCGGGTATTAATGAGAAAACCTAGCATTCTTAACTCCAGGCTGGCCACCTGGACGATGTTGCTTACTCCTTATGACATGGTTTATGTACCTCAAAAATCAGTAAAGGGTCAAGCATTAGCCGATTTCTTAGCTGCTCACCCTATACCTGAAACATCAAAATTATATGAGGACATTCCAGATGAAGTCGTGGATTGTAACATGACTTTGAAGAATGACATATGGCAATTATATTTTGATGGGGCATCACGAGTAGGACCTAAAGGCAATATTGTCTCTGGGATAGAAATCGTCTTGGTTTCTCCTGACAAAATGGTCATATACCGTGCCTATTCTCTCAATGAGCCATGCTCCAACAATATAGCAGAATATAATGCTCTATTGATCGGTCTCCAAGTAGCAAAACAATTGGGTATTGAGTTCTTAGAAGCTTATGGAGATTCTTAATTGATTGTTAATCAAGTTAGAGGGACTTATGAGGTCAGAAATCCTGATCTCATTTCTTATCATCAAGTGGTGGTTGAACTGGTCCTTTCATTCAAAGGGTTCTTCATTGAATTTGTACCACGTTCTCAGAATGTGGAGGCTGATGCCCTTACTAGCATAGCTGCAGACTTGGCTGTCCCAATCCGAAGGCAAAATACAATTACTTTGTTAGATCGAGACTTGTTCTGTGTGAAGAATAATCTACATATTAAACAAAGTTATGTCACAGAATCAAGTTCCCAACAGAAGGATTGGAGAACTCCATTCATTGATTATGCAGTTCATAGGATTTTGCCTGAGGATCCTAAAGAAGCTGCATCAATCAAGAGACGATCGTTTAGATTCTATTATGATTCGTCTTTACATATGTTATACTGTCGTTCATATGATGGACTCTTGCTGTGCTGTCTTTCAGAAAGTGAAGCCAAACAAACGTTGCGAGAAGCTCATGATGGTATTTGTGGTGCTCATCAATCGGGTCCTAAATTACAAGACCGTATTCGAAGAATGGGGTATTATTGGCCTTCAATGATAGCAGATGCTGTAGGCTATGCCAGAAGATGTAAAGCATGTCAGATTCATACTGATTTTATTCATCAGTCGTCTGAATTTCTACATCCTACAGTAGCTTCTTGGCCCTTCGAAGCTTGGGGCATAGATATCATTGGTCCTATTAACCCCCTTCTATCAAGGGACATCGATTCATATTAGCTATAACCGATTACTTTTCTAAGTGGGCAGAAGCAGTTCGCCTTGCCGAAGTGAAAACATCTAATGTGATCAGCTTCATCAAGCACCATGTCATTTATCGCTTTAGGATTTCTCGACGAATAATTCACGACAATGGCCTACAATTTGCCAGTCAGGCATTTTATCGATTCTGTGATAAAAATCGAATTCAGAATTTGGCTTCTACGGCTTATAATCCAGCTGCTAATGGTTTAGCCGAAGCTTTCAATAAGACGATCATTAAACTTCTCAAAAAGTTTGTCTCTTCTAATAAACGTGATTGGAATAAGAAACTTGGAGAGTGTTTATGGGCTTATCGAACAACAGTCCGAACTCCTACTGGTTTTACACCATTCTCATTGGTTTATGGATGTGAAGCTGTCCTCCCATTGGAAATCCAGATCCCATCTCTATGAATAGCCATTGCTAATGAGCTAACTACAGAGAATAATGATCGCTTACGACTCCAAGAACTTGAAGGATTGGATAAGAAACGTCTTCAAGCACAACAGCACATTGAACTATATCAAGCCCGCATATCTCGAACTTTCAATCGTAAAGTTAAAGAGAGAGTATTCAAAGTTGGCGAACTTGTATTAGCCGTTCGGAGACCGATGGTGATGACTCATAAAAGTAAAGAAAAATTCCAAGCAAAATGGGAAGGCCCTTATGTAATCGAGTCCGTATTTTCCAATGGCGCCTATCGGTTATCAAAGCCCAATGGAGATCTGCTCATGATGCCAATCAATGGCAAATTTCTTAAGAAATACTATGTATAAAAAGAAAAAGAGACAGAATGAAAATAAAGTTTCTTTTATTACTATTTTGTTCAAAACAAAAGGTCAAGGACGAGGACCACTGCCTCCCTTATTGAATACATAGTCGGTTAATGTCTCGAAGGCATTGTTGCCTGAGTTCATAAAAAACTTGCAGGCGGCCATCCTCAGTGCTTCTTCTTCAGGAGTTTTTCCTGGCTCTACTAAGAACGCAAGGATATCTTGTGGTGGCTTGGGCGTAAAAGAGCTGTTGCCTACTTGAGTCGGGCCTGCTACTGTTGGCTCAACGGGACACATCTCAGTGACGTCCTCAATTTTCCTGGAGACTTCATTCTTTTGCGGTACATCCTCGGAAGACATTTTCAATAGGGAAGTAGAAATAAGAATGAAATGATTACAGAAAGTTCTCGCCAATTTATAGAAGAGGACTGTTGATGAACCGGTCTTTGAGATTGAGAACAACTTTTTATTCCCGAAAAGACCTGTCCACTCGTTCTATCGGGTTCATTCATTTAATTACGGAATCGAATCAATGCTTTCTTTTCCCGAAAATCATGATTCATTCATACATTAAGATGGACTTATATACTCATGACATCTGTTTCCTTAGTCCCCAGCTACCAAGGTTTGGTTAAGCTGATTTCTTGTCTCCTAGGAAAGGGATTTTTTATCTTCTATTTTATTAATTGATTAGAAAGTGGAATTCGTTATTTATCATATTTCCATGACCTCTGGATAAATACTAAATCTACTTACTTTTCCTATCTATCACTTCTATTTGACCTCTGCATAGATATTAATCTAATTTTCTTTTGAGTTCATATATACTATTATGTCCATATTACCTCTGATAGTATTATATACTCTGAAACAGAAAATAAGATTTTATTTATCTATCATGTCCATATTACATCCAGATAGATACAAATCATTGATCATAGAAAAATCATCATTTCCATTTCCATATCATCAAAAAAGTCTATTACATTTCTTAGACTTTCTTACAAGTTATAATGGAAATCTATTACATTCTTGGATTTTCATTTCTATACACACAACGATAGCCTAATGGAGATCTGTTTCTTCTTTGGATCTTCTTCGTCAATTCCTTACTGTCCAAGCCTTTGTGGCGACCAGAACAGAAGGAATCAAACTCTGGTCTTCTCTCTCAGACGAGAGGAGAATCCCAGAGTATGGCAGCCCGAAGACGTGTTGCTGCCAATACAATTGGTGGATTAGGGGTGGCCTTCCAGAGGAGATAGGAATGTATCCAGCATTGGGATACGATTCCTAGTTCTGTCGTAAAAGGAACTCTACTACCCGATTTCTCGGGGTAGAGTTGACTCCACCATCCAACTCTCCGTGTATAAAGGCTCTTCCTACCAACAGAGGAAGACCCTTCTATCCCACGAAGAGTTCTGAGTTGTCTGATTTGCGCGTCAAAAGCACATGAGCTCCCTGATGTTGATGTCAGAAGAACGCTCTTCACAACGTCAAAGTCACCAATGCCGATTCTGGAAAAGCTGTTCAGCCAAACTTCTGCAGAAAACAACAAAGAAGAAGTGTTTTAAACAGAAGTATCATCAGATGCATATTAAACGCTAACTAAAAACAGATGACAAGGCGTTTACGCCAGTGATTCAGCAAGGCTTTTACGCCTGTGATTCAGCAAGGCTTTTGCGCCTGTGTTTCAACAAGGCTTTTACGCCAGCGATTCAGCAAGGCTTTTATGCCTGTATTTCAACAAGGCTTTTACGCCAGTGATTCAGCAAGGCTTTTACGCCTGTGCTTCAACAAGGCTTTCACGCCAGTGCTTCAGCAAGGCTTTTACGCCAATACTTCAGCGAGGCTTTTACGCCAGTGCTTCAGCAAAATTTTTTACGCTCGTTAAGAATTTACACTCATGAATAGCTGTTTTCAACAAAAAAATTCGAAGGCAGACAATTGCTTATGATCGGACTTACCACTTAAGTCAAATGGTTTGGCTCTAATGGTGGTTGAATTTACGTCTAATGACTGGGTGTACAAAAGAACGTCGTTGGAAAGCTTCGCCATGGTCACTTGTTGGAGAACGACATTGCAAAAAATTATCTTCAGAGGAACGAGAATGAGAATATATGAAACATTCTTGGCTATTTATAAAGGCTGAAGAAACTGATTGGTATGAGTCTATTTCGGGAAAGATCCTATTTAAAGGCTCTCGTAACCACAAGACAGATGCCACGTGTTGGTTTGTTTCTTGGAAATTAACAACCATAGAAGCAGCCAAAATAAGTGCTGAACAGTTCTATATACCAACAGATGAGATTAACATCAGACTTTATTTATAAAAAAGGAGGGGAGTGGCCTCCAACAGATAAAAGATTCGCAAAAACATCATTTTTTCTCTGCCTCGTCGGGCTGACGAAGTGAAGTACCTAGTTCGTGCATATTGCGAATCCCGGAGCGACGCATCAAATTAAGAAATGCTTCTGCATCTCCTGGCCCTTCGTACGCAGTTGGGAGACCACCATCGATACGACTAAAGACTACAGGAGTCAGTCCAAAGCACTCTAAAAGGTTGCATGCTCGCTCAAAATCCAGCCTGGAGCTCGAAGCCTCTTTGTTAGTAATCTCGTTCTTTGGCGCCATGTCACTATAAGGATGAATGACAAGAGTGAAGAATTTCTTCTTATTTATACAATTAAACCAACTCTTCATATTCCTCTTTGGAAACTGCTCATTATTAATGTAAACTCGGGGAAACGAAAAGGCATTCGAAAGTCTCGAGAAAGAAATTCATTGTGACGGTTGAGTGTTGACCGACACTATTAAAAATTATGCCGACTGTTGGATATCCTCGCTTTTATGCGGATGACGGTTGTGTATCCCGAATTTTACGCTGACTGATCAAATCTCAACTTTTATGCTTCTGTTCAAAGTGTTTCAAATTTTGGAGATATTTAAAAACTTTGAAGTGGGTCTTGTAGGAGCGTAAAAAGTGCTTCAGAGAATGAGTCAAAGAGATGGATCATTTCATTCATAAGTGATTGGTTTTACGCCAAACAGAGCAGTTAATCTCTTTACGCATAAGACAAGGCTAATCACTTTACGCCTAAAGCAGGCTGATCACTTTACGCTCGGGTCTACACCCATGGTTTTACGCCAAGGACAGATCAGCCACTCTTATGCTGGACAAAGCTGTCAAATCTCGCATTTAATGCAAACTCTGATGTGGAGATATTAATGATGGCATATATCACAGAATTCAAAGGGATTTGTTTTATACAGAGACCAATATTGTCATTTAGTATGTGGATTGAGCTACTTTACGCTCACACTATGGCTTCTTTTACGCACAAGATTATACGAGCTTTTACGCTCAACAGCTGACGTGTGCGTAAAAGTCTATTTGAGCTACTTTACGCTCAAGGTTGTTTAACAACCACTTTACGCGGGAAGTCTATGTCAAGCCTATTTTACGCCTAATCTACTGCTTTACGCTCAGAGTACATTGGGGCTATTTTTACGCCCTATTCTCCTCCACCAGCTTGGAACGTGGTCTGCCTACGTGGCTTTCATGCCATTCTTCTCGAAGAACGTGTGTACATGTATCCTATTCTTACTGAAATGATGGGACACATGTCAACATATGCAGAGGTTGGCTTCGATCGTGGATGGCAGTTGTTAGCGTAAAGATAGAACTTTTGCTAAGTTTTTATGTACAAGAGCCCAAGTCTATAAATAGACTGATTTTTTCTTATAACAAGGACACACAGAGAGACAGGAGAGAATACAGAGATCAGAACTTAGAGATTTCGAGAGCATTCTTCTTCAACCTTTCTTTCAGAACAGAGTGAAGCAAAGCAGAAAAGCATTCGGCCTCGCCATCAGTGCCCAAGTGCGTCGATACCTTTCTGGTGACTTAGTTCTTCCAGTTGTTCTACTTCAAGCAGTGATCTTCATCATCATCATATGGTCCAAGGAACAAAGTGATCATTTACGAATCAGACTTCTATAGCAATACTTTCCCAGAATCAAATTTGTACTTCTTGTACTTTTTCTCGTTTTATTTTCAAAAGCCAATTCCTCAAGGCATTTTGTTAAGTAAATCAGCTGTATTGCACAACTTGTGGCATAAGTCTAGGCAACCAAATAAGTTGTTTGTTCAAGCCAGACACGTGTACGACACATCCCATCAAGGCAAAGCTTGATGCAGCCTTTGTTCGTCAAGTTGTTGCAAAGTTAAGTTAGGCAAGTTATGTTAGGCTATCGGAGTAATAGCAAGCATGGTCCTTTGAGTTCTACGGCTGGGTATAACCACATAGTCTTGCGGTCTCAAAGCCCATCATATAGAGTATGTCTTGGGCGGTGGTGTCGCATAGAGTTCAAGTTGGTTGCACGATGTCACGGACTTAGTATTTTTAAGGCACGGGCCATGGTTGATTAAATTGAGTTGGAAGGAGGGCTTTCAAATAGTCATTCCTAAGTTGAATGAAATGATAGGGTAAGAAGGAAGAATGCTCACGACTGGGTCGTCGAGGCAAGGTCTCAGATATGAGAAGTATTAAACTTGGCCCTGAAACATATGGTAACACTAGAGGTAGAATGACTGTCTGAGACGTCAGTTTGAGTCGAGTCTTGCATGGTCATGGATAACTTGTCGACAAGGTAAATTTATTTCCTCGGACGATAACCTGGGGCCATTGCAGGACCGTTCCGGCCTAGAAGGAAACCGTGGGTGAATGTGAGCGGAATAGCTGAGCCGTAAGACAAGTATTCGGTGGACGCTCATTGGGGCTAGCTATCTGCTTTGACCGGTCCATCCTATACCAGCTAGAAGGGAGTCCACAATGGCTCTGGGAGTCAGTGACCAATTCATATAGATGAGTCGGCATGAGCGACAATCCGTGTGTGTGAGCCTTTGGATTGAGTTGAGTTGAATGTGTGTACAGTTAGAACACAATGTTTGGGTCTAAGATTTGGCTTCAACATAGGCGACATGCTTCGGCACGAGTTATGGCATCGAGTCTTAAGTTGTCGGCATATAAGTTGCATAGTTTGGACTTTGAGTTGTCTTAAGTTTAAGTCAGGAATTGCCGCAAGGCAAAGTCGGTCGAGTGACATTAAGTTCACAAGTCTCGATTGGGGTCAGTTGGTGATCAAAGCATCAAGGGCCGTGAGGCGGCGATATAGTTAAGTCATCAGAGTTGCGAGGCACGGCACAAAGGATTTGTAGCACGATCACAAGAAAATTGGGTACTATCGCGTAGTTGCGTCTCTAATTTTGGCCGTAAGGCCAGCACGACTGGATAGGTTAACGTTGATGGATGCACGGGTTGGTCTTGAGACGCAAAATAGGCCAAGACGTCTGTCCTAAAACTGATCCTAAAGCAAGAGTAGAAAGACAATCATAAAGGGGCTATGTGGCACAAAGTAAATGAACGTGTCGATTTTGTATGGGTGGACAAGGAGCTCATTCCACCAGTACAGTTGAGTACTGACACCCACATAGTTTTCATGTGCAGGCACAGGTAGAAGCTCGTGGCGCGGAGCTCGCTTGGATGCGTCGAGGTACGGAGTTCCTTGGCGATTCGAAGCGTGCGATCGTATGGAGTCAAGACTTATATAAGATATAATGTATGGATATCGCCTTCCGAAGCATCCGCTGGTTCAAGACTTGTACTGAGAGATGAGAGAGAGCTGAGTGACTTGTAGTGTGAGAAGAGTGAGCTTGAGTGACTTGTAATCTTGGCCTTGCGCCCTTTGTAATCGTTGTTTCAATATCAATAAAGAGCTTCTTTGAATAACTTGTGTTTTGCTTCAAATTTCTGCTGCTATTATTCAATATCTCTGTATGGGACTTCTGTGCGACGACCCTGTCGTATTCGCTGAAATCGGCCGTTATGGAACCCGTATTGCATGAGCGCAATCTAGGCTCGTGCGACATCACGCCTTAGCGAGGACGATCGCTCCTACTGGAGCGGGGCGTGACATTGAGCAGACTCCCATGAGTTGCATAATGTATGGAAAGAGCTAGAAATTTTATATACGGGATCAATTGGTCACTTATAGCAAATACTTGAAATACAAAAAAATTATGATTAAAGGGAACATACAACCACTTACAGATAGGAAATGGTTAGTTTTGGCATAACAAGAACTCTGTACGTGCATCCCAGGTATTGAAGCGACCAAATGGCATGTAGCAATTCCAAAATTATACTTTGCCAACTCGATCCAGTATGCTTGGCTGGGTATATCACTGATAAGATATACAATAAAGCTAGCTAGATGTGCTGCAAAATCATTTTAAATCTTCAACTGTGCAAAATAGAATGAGTAATCTGGAGCTTTTCTACAAGGAAAATCTTGCCACCAAACTCTATTTGTTATATGGTTCCACTGCAAAATAAGCCAAAGTCGAAATAAGAGGATACCAGATTAAGAAGACTCGTTGGCATTGAACAGTAGATGCATGACCATGATAAGGTGTCGTGAACTATGGACATCTTTTAAATATAAGGAAAAGTTGCAAACATTGCAAACCAATAAAATTAGATGCAACAGGACACTACACTACACATGACCTGCTAAGAAAACTAATAAAGACAACATGCGCCGGTTAAGTGGCCACCTGCTTTAAAACCAAATTTGTCGAGTATGTCCGCTTTTTATACAGCAAGATAGGATTGCCTCTATTCCAACCAAATTTAAAGCATTAATGGATCAACTTGATTAAAAAATACACCACCATTTTGCCAAATATTACTCCTACAACTCCAAAAAGGTAGGAAAGTAAATAGGTAATTATCCAAATAGTAATTAAGAGAAAATTGAGGGGTCAAAAAGTACCTTTACAAGTAAGAAGTTACTTCCTGATTTCGATTTTACAATATAACTCCCATTGACTTACGAATGCGATCAAACTCTAGAGTCGCAATCCTTTGTACAGTTTCATTCTACCATTGGCAGCACCATGCAATTTAATAATGAAAATATAATACTTGCGTTCTCATTGATCTATTGGTATTAGTACTCTAATAACTACAATGACTAATGAGTACAAGATATTTTAACTTACGCAATATTTGGCCAGATTCCAAAGATGAAGGTTTACACCCAGCAGGAAGTCCCATTTTTCAACCAATACCTGATGGACAAAATTAAATGGAAAAAGCATTCAGCAAAAATATCAAATAAGGGAAGACACTTATTTCAACAAAAGGATGAGAAACCTTGTTTAGTTTCTCATATATATCATTTCTCATATTTTAAACATTTCTTGGTGATAGGGAAAATACTTGTTTCAACAAAAGGACCAATATGTCAAATGAACTTTCTCATAAGTTTACTGAAAACTAGTTAGGCAAAAGAAATATGTAAATATGATAACTGTCAAAACATGAATTATATAAAGGGATTACAAATTGAGCAATATGAAGTTAAGATGGTGGCATTTACCCAAGTACTGGATATCCTCCAATATCTTGTCCATGTCGTACTTCTCATTCTTAATGTCCTCTTGCTTTGCAATATTTGTGGTTTTATGTTTCCGTTCTCGATCTGTGTGATTTGAAGACTGCAAGAATAAATAATTTTACTATTAAAATTTTAAATTAATAAAATAATCCCATAGCCAGTCTATCAGTTATGTCTCATGGCAAAAAAAAAGTACACAATTTTGTGGCAAAAAGTACATAATTAGTCCACCTGTATCAATAAAATAACACCATTAGCCAGGCAATCTGCACAACCATACTCAACACTGGTCATAGATAAATTTAATAAGATACTCAAGGATGGGCATTGTCACCCTCATTTCCCGTATTTTCCCGTATTTCGTATTTATACTCGTATCTGGATTTTGGCATGTATTTTTATTTTTCTCAACTTGTGAAATTTTGGTATTTCTCGTATTTTGGGTTTTGACATGGCTCGGTTTTAATTAGATTGGGTTGGTTTGGTTTGGTTTAATGAGCATTGGAACACCTTAGCCTATACTCCACCCTCAACACACCACATCCCACCCTCTTTAAAACTCCACCAACCTTTTCTCTCTCTTCATAAACCTCCATTAATTTCTTCTTCTCCTTCCTCTACACATGTCACGACCCGCACCCACTGTCAGGGTACGAGAACGTAACAACGCCCAGCCTACGCCGCAGTATCGGCGGTAGAACGCTGTCCTAGGTCAATCATCTAACAATCATAAAAGTACCTGTACAGTTTATACTCTCCGAATGGAGGTGATATAACAATATGCTGTCTCAATCACATCTAAGGTAGAAGAATGAAGAACAGATAGATAGGTAGTAACTCAAGAGAACCATAGCATAGATGAAAAAGTCTAAGTGTCTAGTACAACATAATATCCAGAACTGTCAACTCATAATACAAAGGTCTAAGAGTCTATACATCTCCACATCTTAAAATACAACACAGAATGTGAGACAAAAGATATAGAAAAGACTGTCTAGACTAAACTGGTCTAGACTACTGGAACAACATCCTCAGCTGCAGGTGGATCCTGCTGAGGGTCCACAACATAAGTGTCATCTAGTCCTGCTCCATAATAGGTAGACACCAGGGCCTCATCCTCATCCTCTGTAATATTTTCAACAGGTCCAATCAGGACGGGAACGAGCACAAAACATCTCACGCAGTGCATATCAGGTTAGGAAATACGATACAGGCAATAGAGTAAGATACATGAACTGCTGAAAGGAAATATACGCTGTAAAAGAGATAGCTGTAATGAAATATCTACTGTATATAGAGAACTATAAGTGACTAGTGATGTAGAGCACAAGATAGGCATGTGAATGGCTAGAATTTGCACATGATTACACTACTGAGTTTGCACATGATTACACTACTTTGGAATTATTCACATGACCACTTCTACTCCCCCGTTTCCCCAATCAATACACAAGGATCTATACAAGTTACGTTATTGTACATGATATCACATGGGGCCCATGAAAGGGTGCACATGATAGTATACATGAGGGCTCAGTAAACATGAGAGTACATGATCACATGAGTGCACATGAATAATAGAAGCATGGGAGTACATGATGATAGTGAAACACACATAACATGAAGTACCCGATGCTCCCGAGGGGGATAACATCTCATGTAAAGATCCATATAGTACCAATCCGTGTTACCAATGTGACAGCAACAAGTAAAGTAATCTAGAGCGAGAAGTAAAGCCTGAACAAGTATGAAACGGTCAGAGAATGTACTCGCCTGATAACTGAATGTCTGAAGAGGATATACTGCCTGAGGAGAGGTGTCTGGCTCCTAATCAGAGCAATATAAGTC
The DNA here is from genome assembly GCA_029216955.1 of Iris pallida. Classification (NCBI taxonomy): domain Eukaryota; kingdom Viridiplantae; phylum Streptophyta; class Magnoliopsida; order Asparagales; family Iridaceae; genus Iris; species Iris pallida. The sequence goes on along the minus strand of JANAVB010041816.1, from coordinate 8,147,089 downwards.
ACAATGTATCCACAATGGTAAAAATAAAGTTTACAATGCATACTACATGATTCTAGGTCAATTTGGTCAAAAGTCAACTCTAATAGTCAAACTAGGTCACAGGAAGTCACACTTGGTCAACTCTAGACAATTCTACAGTCAACTAAGTCAACTTAAGTCAAATTTAGACTAATCAAGGTTCTGATCAACTTTAGATTAGTCAACAAGGTAATTGGGTCAAGGGTCAACTATCCAAGTCAACTCTATAAGGTTACTTAACTAACCATAGGCTAACCTGTCTTAGGATACCCAAGATACCATTCTACAAAGCTAAGGTATAACCAACTCCCTATACAAGTACATCACATATAAATATATATAGTACAACACCAAACTTAATCTTATAATCAAGCTAAACCATAGTCTAACTCAATCAAGACTCAACTCTAAGTATCCTACTTAACCCCATACATATCTTCACTCTACATAGGGCTATCTATATAACCAAGTCATAAATAATACCCTTATATAGGTCAAAGTCTAAACCAACTAGTCAATAGTCTAAGTTTTAGTCAAACTTAGGTCACCAAGTCACTTAGAGTCCATCCAAACTATTTCTAGGTCAATTAGGTCAAGGTTTGACCTATAGTTGACTTTGGTCAACCCTGGTCAACACTAAAAGTCAAACTGGTCAACTAGTCCAAGTTAGGTCAAACAATGTTAAACTAGTTAGGGTTAGTCAAACTAGTCATTCTAGGTTAATTTAAGTCAAAACTAGGTTAAGCTAGTTCAAATTGACCTAAGGTTGACTTTGGTCAACTTCCAGTCAACAAGGGTCAACAATGGGTTTGAGGTCATTACTAGTCATTTCTAGGTGAACTAGGTCACTTTTGACCTAAGGTTGACTTTGGTCAACCCTTAGTAATCAAGGGTCAACATGTTGGTTTTGGGCCATTAGGGTTAGCCCCAAGCCATTGGCTAATAATCCTAGGCCATAGGCCATTGCTAGTCATAGGGTTTTCATATAAACCTATACTAGAAATCATATATATATGTATATATCTATATATAGATATATATATCTATCTACTACCCATATACCCATATCTAAATACTCTATATATACAAAACCCACATTCACATATATATATACACTATATATGTGACCTAATACAAATATATATATATATCAATATATATATTCATATATATATATATATATATATATAAAACTTATATATATACTATATATAGATAGAGAGACAAGGGAAAGAGAGAGAGAGAGACTGAATGAGAGAGAGAGTGAGACAGTGAGAGAGAGAGGATGAGGTCTGGACAGTAGGGGGGAGGGTTCCAGGAATTCGGGAACCAAATGAGCCCCAACACACACACACACAGAATACATATATACATACATATGTATATATATATATACAACTACACACACACACCACCAATTACTCCCAAAATCCACCCACACTCACAAATACATATGTACAACACATATACACACTAAAATACACTAGTCCAAAGTATTAATCATACACAAAATCGATTTGAAACTCGATTTAGAAAATCTGGAAAAAGAACCCAAACAGTGAACTGTGCACTGTTACTCGAAAATAGGGTAATTCGAATTACGTACAATAAAACGAGCTAAGGCTCGCAACCAGGGGTTGGTAACACTAGCCCCACACATATACTAGTGTCCTAGGTGCCTGACACAGAGTATAGACACGACACGACGTGTCCAACTCACAAAACAACCACTCGGGTAAACCTGATACACACGCACACACACAGTATCGTGCACGCGTGCAACTCACCCTAGGACACGACACAGACACTCTCGTGTCTCGTGCACGTGCACGAATGTTCACCTAGGGGTAGGGTACGTGTCCAACACCCTGCACTGTGTCCACGTGTTGTGTAGAGAGGACACGACACGCGTATCAGAGAGGGAAATACGTGGTTTCAGACCGCGTCGTGCAGTGATGCACGCGTCTCGTGTACGCAACACAGGACACGACACACCTCGTGCTCGTGTCCTGGGGTTCGCCCTAGGGTCTACTACACACGTGTCACCCTGACACGTGTCCACGACTCGTGTACGTGGGACACGAGACCCGTGTCAGAGCCAAAAACTCGGCTGTGCAGTGCAGTGCACGACCCTTGCGGGGACGATTCCGTGTCCGACACGACACGAGGTCATCCCAAACTTTGGGGATGACCTGTCAGTCAGTGCCCCGTGCTCTATGCCAATTTTGGCGTGTCCAAGTGGCGTGTAGAGGGAGAACTAAGGGGGTGGTAGCAGGGGATTTTACAGTGTAAAAACAGTGTCTAACAGTGTTGTGTCCAGTGAGCTTTGTGTCCAGTTTTGGACACGACACAAGCTCAAAACGTGCTCAGTGTTTTAGGGTTAGGTTTAGGGTTAGCTAGGCTAGGTTTTGGTTCAAAAAGTTTTGGAAAACAGTGTGTATATATCAATGTGACAGTGAGCTAAAAAAACAGTAAAATACAATGAAATAAATTAGGATACGTGTCCGATACGACACCAAACAATTCCTAGATTTCACCAAACTTTACCCACAGCTAGTATACACCTATATGCATGCAATAATGAAGAAAAACCAGTATATTAACTAGGTTTAAATACATTTACCTCTATGTGTGCAAGATCTTGAATTTCACTAAATGAGGGTGATTAGCCTCAAAGCCCAACTTGTCCTTCCTTGGTGAAACTTGAGTAGCACACTTCCCTAGGCTCCCTTAGATTGTAGGTGACCTAATGGAGAAAACTAGAGGTTCAAAGCTTGAGAAATGGGAAAGTTATGGTCAAAAGAGTGGAAGGGTTTTTAGGTTTTTCTTGTGAATTGGTTTTTCATGAAACCATGGGAATGATTCTAAGTGCTAACTATATAGGAGAGAGGGGCAAGGGGGTGTTTTCTTGGCTGCCATGGGGTAGGGGGGGTGTCCTTGGCTTCCTTCAAGGCTAAGTCAAGGACTTTAGCAAAAGGTTTGGTGATATTTTGCATGTTTTGTGCAAAATATCCATAAAGCAAATATCTAGATATTATCTACTTTAACCCATGACCTAAACATCACCCTAATGATTCTAGGTTAGGGGCTAACTACTAGTTTAGGGTAGGATAGGTTAGGAACTAATCATGAGACCTACCAAGTATTAAATAATATTAAAATCACATAATCACAAATTAAATCTAGAAAATTACCAAAATACCCTTTTGGTCAAAAACCCCAAATTTGATATTCTAAGCCTATGGCTAAGCTATCATGGTCATGGCAACTTCTAGGTTAGAGAAAACTAGGGTTTGCACTAAGTTATACTAACCAAAATCACGAAGTCATAAGTCATGACTTAGCATGACTTTAGAAATGGTTTAATCACACTAATAATCACTATAAAATCATACCATGACTAAAATACCACTAATAAATAATAAAAATAATAAATTTTCAAAAATCCCCAATTTCAGAAAACAGGGTGTTACAAGTCTACCCACCTTAAAATAATTTCGTCCTCGAAATTTAGATGGTCGTACTCCTCCTAGGTCAAACCTCCAACAATCAGGGACGAAGCCACTACCTAGGCAACATACAAGGTCAACAAGCAAAATATGGGTAGTAGACCTATACTGGGTCATGTCCAAAAATTGGCTGGCAGTTTTAGGTCATAAGGTGTCCTTAAATCAAATCGGAGCCAAAAGTAACTCCATGGGGTAAATCAGGATGGAGCCTCAGGTCAGGAAAATCGTACTAAGAAAATGAAGCACACAATGGTATGCCTGAGTGGGACACTAAGGTCATGGGTGTAGTATGTCATGTCTAGGTCATGTATGTGAAGTCAGTTTTGAGAAAACAACTAGTCTTGTGCTCCAAATTTAAAAGTCACGGTAATGTGTCTACGGTGATCATAATTTAGAGTGGGAAGGTCTATGGCCTAAATTGAACCAAAATCATGATGAATAGTGGTACGAGGGGGACAAGTTAAATGGACAGTCTGTGGTCTCATCTAGGTGCACTAGTCATTCTAGATCAATACTGTCCTATGGTATCAAAATGTACAAGCAATCTAGGATGTCCTAATTGGGAAGGTAAGGGAACAACAATCATCAAGGCTATAGGGTCGTCTACCATCCTATATGAAAATAGGTCATTAACAAGTGAGAAATCATTAAAGTTACCATTCCATAAAAAGAAAATTGAAAATTTAGGTACAACAATCACAAATAGATTTTAGTCTTGACACGATCTAAGTTGATCAATTTCAGGATAAATCGAGATTGGGCAAGATGGGAAATCAATGAAATTAAGTATGAGCACGAGCATCCAATGATGGAGATCCAGGTCATGATTAAATTTAATCCAACTGGATATGGATACGAGGTTCATAGGTGATGAAAATAATTCCAAGGAGAATTGTCAAGGCTGTTGCGGATAAGATTCTAAGGTAAGTTTAACTGTGTCTCCATCCACGTAGATTAATATATGAAAAGCGAACCAAAAATGCAATAGGTTGATCAGACCATCATGCGCCGGTTCTGATTAGATAATATGTTAGAGGGTGCGCACCCAATAAAATATATCATGATCAAGCTCGAAAAAGGATAAGCTTGTAAAACTAAGGATAAATTCATAGCATAAGATATAAGTAAGGGTGGAAATGATGAAAGAAGATACATAGTCCAAGATTCTTAACCAATCGGGTCAAGCATTCAAGGTAAGGTACAAGGTTAAGTATTTGAGGGTTCAAGCAGAACACCATCACATGCCAGGTCGAAAGAATTGAGCCAAGGTGGATCTCTAATTGAAATAAGAATTAATTTAGTATCATGGTAGAGGTTATAGTTTAGCCACTTGACCAGAAAATCATATCAAGAAAATAGAGTACAAGGAGATGGGTTTTAGTGGGACATGGAATACCTACATGAAGGTAGGCTAGTCTAGGTCTTACATGCGAAGTTTGTTGGGAGGTAACAGCTAGTATTATACTCTGAATATCTAAGTCATGGTAAAGGACATTCAATGATCTAGAATAGAAAGTGGGAGTTCAAGACGTGATATTTGATGCAAAAATTGAAGAAGATCAAATTAACTCATGAAATAAAATTAATCAGGAATCTAGTAAATAATTTAGGAACACAGTCCTAGGGATAGATAGGCTACTAGATGAATATAGTTAGGGTTCGATCAATCAAGGGTCAAGGTTAGAAGGTCTTAATGAGTCTTTATTGGAGGAAAAGTCGAGTAAGTCAGGTTTGGGATACAGTCACATAGATTGGTAGAAAGAGTTTAAGCAAGATGCAAAATAGAGAGGACAGTTCATTTTAATGAAAGGCAATTAGCAAGAGGATTAGATGGCAAGAAATAAATAAGAGTTTTCTCATAATTGTGATTGAGTACCCCAAAAAAAAATAAAAGATATTAATCTAACACTAAGAAATTAAAATCAACAACTACAAAAATTTCAAAATCATCAACTAATACCAGGATTCAAAGTTCTACAGTGAATCCTCCAAAACCAAATTCAATCAAGGGAAAAGGAGTTTAAATCGTAATTTCAAATGAGATTCTCAAGGGTCATCCCAGGAATCTCTCAAAGTATCCTAGCAGTGATTGAGTATCCACTCTCTCTAAGCCTATTCCTCAATCCTATCGCAGGCTGTAGTGATACTCTAGTTCGAATACCACTACACAAACTCGACCTGCATGGGCCACCACTAAAAACGTGTCACGACCCGCACCCACTGTCAGGGTACGAGAACGTAACAACGCCCAGCCTACGCCGCAGTATCGGCGGTAGAACGCTGTCCTAGGTCAATCATCTAACAATCATAAAAGTACCTGTACAGTTTATACTCTCCGAATGGAGGTGATATAACAATATGCTGTCTCAATCACATCTAAGGTAGAAGAATGAAGAACAGATAGATAGGTAGTAACTCAAGAGAACCATAGCATAGATGAAAAAGTCTAAGTGTCTAGTACAACATAATATCCAGAACTGTCAACTCATAATACAAAGGTCTAAGAGTCTATACATCTCCACATCTTAAAATACAACACAGAATGTGAGACAAAAGATATAGAAAAGACTGTCTAGACTAAACTGGTCTAGACTACTGGAACAACATCCTCAGCTGCAGGTGGATCCTGCTGAGGGTCCACAACATAAGTGTCATCTAGTCCTGCTCCATAATAGGTAGACACCAGGGCCTCATCCTCATCCTCTGTAATATTTTCAACAGGTCCAATCAGGACGGGAACGAGCACAAAACATCTCACGCAGTGCATATCAGGTTAGGAAATACGATACAGGCAATAGAGTAAGATACATGAACTGCTGAAAGGAAATATACGCTGTAAAAGAGATAGCTGTAATGAAATATCTACTGTATATAGAGAACTATAAGTGACTAGTGATGTAGAGCACAAGATAGGCATGTGAATGGCTAGAATTTGCACATGATTACACTACTGAGTTTGCACATGATTACACTACTTTGGAATTATTCACATGACCACTTCTACTCCCCCGTTTCCCCAATCAATACACAAGGATCTATACAAGTTACGTTATTGTACATGATATCACATGGGGCCCATGAAAGGGTGCACATGATAGTATACATGAGGGCTCAGTAAACATGAGAGTACATGATCACATGAGTGCACATGAATAATAGAAGCATGGGAGTACATGATGATAGTGAAACACACATAACATGAAGTACCCGATGCTCCCGAGGGGGATAACATCTCATGTAAAGATCCATATAGTACCAATCCGTGTTACCAATGTGACAGCAACAAGTAAAGTAATCTAGAGCGAGAAGTAAAGCCTGAACAAGTATGAAACGGTCAGAGAATGTACTCGCCTGATAACTGAATGTCTGAAGAGGATATACTGCCTGAGGAGAGGTGTCTGGCTCCTAATCAGAGCAATATAAGTCACAATGTATCCACAATGGTAAAAATAAAGTTTACAATGCATACTACATGATTCTAGGTCAATTTGGTCAAAAGTCAACTCTAATAGTCAAACTAGGTCACAGGAAGTCACACTTGGTCAACTCTAGACAATTCTACAGTCAACTAAGTCAACTTAAGTCAAATTTAGACTAATCAAGGTTCTGATCAACTTTAGATTAGTCAACAAGGTAATTGGGTCAAGGGTCAACTATCCAAGTCAACTCTATAAGGTTACTTAACTAACCATAGGCTAACCTGTCTTAGGATACCCAAGATACCATTCTACAAAGCTAAGGTATAACCAACTCCCTATACAAGTACATCACATATAAATATATATAGTACAACACCAAACTTAATCTTATAATCAAGCTAAACCATAGTCTAACTCAATCAAGACTCAACTCTAAGTATCCTACTTAACCCCATACATATCTTCACTCTACATAGGGCTATCTATATAACCAAGTCATAAATAATACCCTTATATAGGTCAAAGTCTAAACCAACTAGTCAATAGTCTAAGTTTTAGTCAAACTTAGGTCACCAAGTCACTTAGAGTCCATCCAAACTATTTCTAGGTCAATTAGGTCAAGGTTTGACCTATAGTTGACTTTGGTCAACCCTGGTCAACACTAAAAGTCAAACTGGTCAACTAGTCCAAGTTAGGTCAAACAATGTTAAACTAGTTAGGGTTAGTCAAACTAGTCATTCTAGGTTAATTTAAGTCAAAACTAGGTTAAGCTAGTTCAAATTGACCTAAGGTTGACTTTGGTCAACTTCCAGTCAACAAGGGTCAACAATGGGTTTGAGGTCATTACTAGTCATTTCTAGGTGAACTAGGTCACTTTTGACCTAAGGTTGACTTTGGTCAACCCTTAGTAATCAAGGGTCAACATGTTGGTTTTGGGCCATTAGGGTTAGCCCCAAGCCATTGGCTAATAATCCTAGGCCATAGGCCATTGCTAGTCATAGGGTTTTCATATAAACCTATACTAGAAATCATATATATGTATATATCTATATATAGATATATATATCTATCTACTACCCATATACCCATATCTAAATACTCTATATATACAAAACCCACATTCACATATATATATACACTATATATGTGACCTAATACAAATATATATATATATCAATATATATATTCATATATATATATATATATATATATAAAACTTATATATATACTATATATAGATAGAGAGACAAGGGAAAGAGAGAGAGAGAGACTGAATGAGAGAGAGAGTGAGACAGTGAGAGAGAGAGGATGAGGTCTGGACAGTAGGGGGGAGGGTTCCAGGAATTCGGGAACCAAATGAGCCCCAACACACACACACACAGAATACATATATACATACATATGTATATATATATACAACTACACACACACACCACCAATTACTCCCAAAATCCACCCACACTCACAAATACATATGTACAACACATATACACACTAAAATACACTAGTCCAAAGTATTAATCATACACAAAATCGATTTGAAACTCGATTTAGAAAATCTGGAAAAAGAACCCAAACAGTGAACTGTGCACTGTTACTCGAAAATAGGGTAATTCGAATTACGTACAATAAAACGAGCTAAGGCTCGCAACCAGGGGTTGGTAACACTAGCCCCACACATATACTAGTGTCCTAGGTGCCTGACACAGAGTATAGACACGACACGACGTGTCCAACTCACAAAACAACCACTCGGGTAAACCTGATACACACGCACACACACAGTATCGTGCACGCGTGCAACTCACCCTAGGACACGACACAGACACTCTCGTGTCTCGTGCACGTGCACGAATGTTCACCTAGGGGTAGGGTACGTGTCCAACACCCTGCACTGTGTCCACGTGTTGTGTAGAGAGGACACGACACGCGTATCAGAGAGGGAAATACGTGGTTTCAGACCGCGTCGTGCAGTGATGCACGCGTCTCGTGTACGCAACACAGGACACGACACACCTCGTGCTCGTGTCCTGGGGTTCGCCCTAGGGTCTACTACACACGTGTCACCCTGACACGTGTCCACGACTCGTGTACGTGGGACACGAGACCCGTGTCAGAGCCAAAAACTCGGCTGTGCAGTGCAGTGCACGACCCTTGCGGGGACGATTCCGTGTCCGACACGACACGAGGTCATCCCAAACTTTGGGGATGACCTGTCAGTCAGTGCCCCGTGCTCTATGCCAATTTTGGCGTGTCCAAGTGGCGTGTAGAGGGAGAACTAAGGGGGTGGTAGCAGGGGATTTTACAGTGTAAAAACAGTGTCTAACAGTGTTGTGTCCAGTGAGCTTTGTGTCCAGTTTTGGACACGACACAAGCTCAAAACGTGCTCAGTGTTTTAGGGTTAGGTTTAGGGTTAGCTAGGCTAGGTTTTGGTTCAAAAAGTTTTGGAAAACAGTGTGTATATATCAATGTGACAGTGAGCTAAAAAAACAGTAAAATACAATGAAATAAATTAGGATACGTGTCCGATACGACACCAAACAATTCCTAGATTTCACCAAACTTTACCCACAGCTAGTATACACCTATATGCATGCAATAATGAAGAAAAACCAGTATATTAACTAGGTTTAAATACATTTACCTCTATGTGTGCAAGATCTTGAATTTCACTAAATGAGGGTGATTAGCCTCAAAGCCCAACTTGTCCTTCCTTGGTGAAACTTGAGTAGCACACTTCCCTAGGCTCCCTTAGATTGTAGGTGACCTAATGGAGAAAACTAGAGGTTCAAAGCTTGAGAAATGGGAAAGTTATGGTCAAAAGAGTGGAAGGGTTTTTAGGTTTTTCTTGTGAATTGGTTTTTCATGAAACCATGGGAATGATTCTAAGTGCTAACTATATAGGAGAGAGGGGCAAGGGGGTGTTTTCTTGGCTGCCATGGGGTAGGGGGGGTGTCCTTGGCTTCCTTCAAGGCTAAGTCAAGGACTTTAGCAAAAGGTTTGGTGATATTTTGCATGTTTTGTGCAAAATATCCATAAAGCAAATATCTAGATATTATCTACTTTAACCCATGACCTAAACATCACCCTAATGATTCTAGGTTAGGGGCTAACTACTAGTTTAGGGTAGGATAGGTTAGGAACTAATCATGAGACCTACCAAGTATTAAATAATATTAAAATCACATAATCACAAATTAAATCTAGAAAATTACCAAAATACCCTTTTGGTCAAAAACCCCAAATTTGATATTCTAAGCCTATGGCTAAGCTATCATGGTCATGGCAACTTCTAGGTTAGAGAAAACTAGGGTTTGCACTAAGTTATACTAACCAAAATCACGAAGTCATAAGTCATGACTTAGCATGACTTTAGAAATGGTTTAATCACACTAATAATCACTATAAAATCATACCATGACTAAAATACCACTAATAAATAATAAAAATAATAAATTTTCAAAAATCCCCAATTTCAGAAAACAGGGTGTTACAACACAACACTCTTCTCCTTCCTCTACACAACACCCACCCATAGGCAAGTGCACATTGCCACCATATGAGAACCCCATTTTATTTGTCCATTTGCTAGTTTAGGACATGGTGATCAACATTAGAACTTGGTATTTTGTGATTTGGAGTCTCCATTGTTCTAGATCTAAGTTTTTCCTATTTTTGGTTTTGTGTGGTTTTGATCTATTTAAGTTGGATTTTTATGGGTTTTGATGTGTCCATGTGGAAGAGAGTTCAATTCCACCCTGGTTGGAACTTTGGAAATCCGGATTTGGAGTTCGGATGGCCAAGTTATGATGTTTTGAAGTTTTGGGAGCCATTGGAGCTTCTTCTCAGCCATGAAGAAGAAGACCCTTTCCCTGCGTGCGTGCCTTTGCACGTACGCAGCTCTCCTGCGTGCGTGCCTTTACGCGTACGCAGCTCTCATGCGTGCGTGCTTTTATGCGTACGCAGCTCCCCTGTGTGTGTGCTTTTGTGCGTACGCAGCTCTTATGCGTGCGTACTTTTGTGCGTACGCAGCTCCCCTGTGTGCGTGCTTTTGCGCGTACGCAGCTTTCCTGCGTACGTGCTTTTGTGCGTACGTAGCTCTCATGCATGCGTGCTTTTGTGCGTACGCAGCTCCCTTGCGTGCGTGCTTTTGTACGTACGCAGCTCCCCTGTGTGCGTGCTTTTGCGCGTACACAGCTCTCATGCGTGCGTGCTTTTGTGCGTACGCAGCTTCCCTGTGTGCGTGCTTTTGTGCGTACGCAGCTCTCCTACGTACGTGCTTTTGTGCGTACGCAGCTCCCATGCGTGCGTGCTTTTGTGCGTACGCAGCTCCCTTGCGTGCGTGCTTTTGTGCGTACGCAGCTCTCCAGCGTGCGTGACTTTTGTGCGTACGCAGCTCTCCTGCGTGCGTGACTTTTGTGCGTACGCAGCTTTCCTGCGTGCGTGACTTTTGTGCGTGCGTGACTTTTGTGCGTACGCAGCTCTCCTGCGTGCGTGACCTTGTGCGTACGCAGCTCCCCCGCGTGCGTGCCCTTGTGCGTACGCTGCTCCCCTGACCCCTTGCTTAACCCATTGGCTCTTGGAGTATTGGTTTTATTTCTTGACTTGGTTTCTCTTTTGTGGATTTGGTTTTCCTGAGATCTGTTCAACACAGCACTACTATCTTGACCCGACACGGCCTAACACGGTTTTCTAGTAATTGTTTATGACTAGTACGGTTCTCGGGATTTTCTGTGGATTATGATTCTGGTATTTTCTGATCTCCTTGCTAGTGACCCAGTGGGGTGCACACTTAACTTGTAACTTGTAATTAATCCTTGTGACTTGATAACTGGATGTGGCCCGTGGCGGCGTACTCCTGACTTGTAGCATGACTTGATAACTTAACGCTGTTGCGACGGCCAACTTAACTTGACATGCCTTGACACCGTGGATAGTTCTTTCTTGCTTGCTTGTTAAATCCACCTGTCTTGTCTTGCATCATGTCTAGGATGGAACTCCTGAGTACCACGGTCAGGAGTACCTACTAAAATGGATTAAGGTTAATAACTAGAATAACACAGTAGTCATGAAGAGATGACACAGCTACAGGCAATCCCGTTACCTGGGCGCTCTTGGGATCTGTAGCCTGCCGATGAGTAGGGCGCATTTTCAGCACACTGTCATCTGTTGCACCTTCTAAGTCACCTAAGGGTACATGCGTTCCTGGACGATGTACCCACCTGAATTCAACCCCTAATTTTCGACCTGGGTAACCTGGATGGTCTGCAGGGCTTGTGGCTATGGAATAATCTCACTGCATCTTGTTAGTAATTAGGCCTGTGATAACCCTAGTTAGTTAAAGTAGTAAGCCGTAGTATCTGCTTGGCCGTGATTGATTGAATGAAGTATAACCAGTCTAGCCATGTCTTGACCCAATACAAGATTGCTACCTGTCTTGATTTCTTATATTATTATCTTGCCGATAAATGGTGGGAAACCAAGTTCTGTTCAGGTGAAGGGTTACAACCCCGGTCCTTGTTTGGTTTACGGGTTGTAACCTGGTTATCGGAATAGTTCCATGGTTATCTCGTCGTATATCATCCTGACATGTTTTCGTAAATTTTAGTTTTACTATTAGACTTTCTTGTGCTAATTGCTGGCTTTTGTTCTTATTTCGTAGCCCCCTTGTGGCACTTGCTCTTTCTGGGGTTGACCCAGCTGGTTTTGTGTGGCCAGATTTTGGAGCAGCTCCCGAGGATCTACCAAGCTTCCAGCCCAATGGTGACAACTAGACGGAACCCGGGCCAAGAGTGGGTTTTCCTTTTTGTCTTGCCCACTTCATTGTAAAATTATTCTTTTGAGGCATTTAGCCGACGAGCACCTGTTAGCTCGATGCACTTTGCTTACTGTCTGCCTACGGGCTGTGAACATGATTAACAAATCCTAGGGTTGATCATATACGACTAAACTCTTGCTAGTCCTAACATTTTGTAACAACTAGCTTCATGATCAGCTGAATATGTAATATTTGGGACGCCTTATTATTGTATATTTAATGATCATACATCTTGCGACCTTACTTACTTGTTGTGATTGAGATATTAGGCTTGTTCATGACCATAAGAGACTGTTGGCTTGTAGTAAACCCTCATATATCTAGACAGCCGTGACCGTATATCGAGGTGGCTTCCATTTCAATATACGTAGCTGGCTATGTCTGCCCCCACTCTCCAGTATTCTGGTTCTGGGGCGTGACATGGTTTAACTGGTGGCCCATGCAGGTCTTGTAAATCAAGATATGTGAGGGTTTACCAGATAGATGTCTCAATCAGTACTCGTCTTTGATCTCTGTTCGTATCCTCTGAATCCCTGGATTCTTGCCCTGATCCTGTGCTTATATTATTGATCTGTCCTGGTCCTTTCCTTATTGTTCTCTGTGTCGTCTTCTTCAGCGGTACTGTACCTGGTCCTACCGATCAACGAGGTGGAGCACTTTCCGTGGGTCAACAGCAACCCGGAGATCAAGCCCAGCATTCCGGGGTAGCCTCCAGAGTTGTGCCTACTGGAGGAGAGTCACCAGTTCGGCCCGTCCAGCCCGCAGAGCCAGATGATGGTACCTTAGTAGGCCTCATCAGAACCTTGATAGCTTTCCAAGATCGTCGAAGCGACGCCCTGCACCAGACAGTTCAAGATGCTTTGACCCGAGGCGGACATCCAGGGAACCAGGCAGTAAACAGCTTCAAGCGATTGAACCCTCCTTTCTTCGACAGCAGCGAGGATGCGATTGCCGCGGATGCATGGCTTCAGGATACCGAGGTGATTCTGGAAGCAGCTAGGACACCCGAGAATGAGAAGGTGGCGGTGGTACGTCTGCAGTTGTTGGACTTGGCTCGCAGTTGGTAGACGGCGCAAGCCATGGGATTAGTGGCACCCATTGCTTGGGCAGTATTTAGAGAGAGATTCCAGACGAAGTATTTCGATGCTGTGGCTCGGTACGACCTGCAGACCAGATTTACCAACTTGAAGCAAGGAGGCAGAACAGTCGACAGTTATGCATCGGAGTTTTCTAGACTCAGTAGGTTTTCCCCCACCTTGGTGGCGACCTAGTTTGATAGGGCCGAGCGGTTCCAGCAGGGACTGCATTTAGAGATCTTGTTGGCGGTTGAGCAGTTCGAGCACCAAACGTTCGATGCAGTCTTGAGAGCAGCTAGGAGGCATGAGTACACCTCCCAGAGGATCATGGATAGGATCGGAGGTAGGAAGCGGTCTCACAGTCAGATGCACCAATCATCAGCTCCAGCCCCGGCAGCTAGGGGATTGACCATTGGAACTCCGAGGCGGGCGGCCTCAGTAATGTCGGTTCAGCATTCGACCCCGACGTACCCGCATCAGCAGAAGCAGAAGCAGACTTCTGCGATGGGATGTTCTCATTGCGGAAAGCCAGGGCATGTGGTGGCAGACTGTCGCAGGACGCAGGGATTGTGTCTGGCTTGTGGAGTAGCAGATCATAGGATAGGGGCTTGCCCGAATAGGGGTGGTTCACCAGCATCCAACCCTTCTAGCTCTTCGGTGAGAGGACCGGCCCCAGCACCAGTTCAGCAGCAGCTTTATCAGTCTTCGAGACCCTTGCCACCTCAGTCTCAGGCATTCCAGCAACAACACCCCCAGCAGTACGCACAAGCCCAAGCTTAGACCCAGAATAGGCAGAGAGGTTTCCAGCAGAGGGGACCAGCAGCCAGAGGACAAGGTCAGGACATGATGATGGCTATGGAAGAAGAAGTTGCACCAGGTGAGGTTATGGCAGGTACTATTCTCGTCAACTCCTCTCCAGCGTCTGTATTATTTGATTCTGGTGCATCGCATTCATTTATGTCTGCACGATTCGCGACACGGATAGGATTGGAGCCCGAGTCATTATCAGTGAGGCTCAATATACTTACTGGTAATGGCCTTGTGGGAGTAGATCGAGTGTTTTTCTCGTATCGGATCGTAGTTAGCGGTAGGGAGTTCCCCGCTAGATTCATAGAGTTTCCTATGGCAGACTATGATGTAGTCCTAAGCATGGATTGGTTGAGGAACCAGTATGCTAGGATAGACTGCCATATTGGCAGGGTTGTCTTTAGTATCCCCGACGAGCCAGAGTTTTTGTTTTCCAGAGGCGCAGTGGAGCCATCTTCCCCAGCATTACGGATGGCAGTAGCAGCAATACAGTTACCCCGGATAGTTGAAGAGTTTCCAGATGTCTTTCTAGAGGAGCTTCCAGGGATGCCGCCGGAGCGGGAGATTGAGTTCACTATAGACTTGATTTCCGGGACAGCACCAGTATCAGAGCGAGTCTACAGGATGGCGCCTTCAGAGTTGGAAATTTTATACATGATGATTGAAGAACTGAGGACCAAGGGATTCATCCGTGCAAGTGGATCGCCTTGGGGAGCCCCGATGCTTCTTGTAAAAAAGAAGGATGGTACGTCCAGGCTATGTGTTGATTATCGTACCTTGAATTCGGTGACAATCAAGAACAGATACCCTCTTCCGAGGATAGATGACTTGTTTGATCAGCTCAGAGGGGCTTCAGTGTTCTCGAAGATCGACTTGCGGTCGGGATACCACCAGATCAGAGTCAGAGAGCAGGACATCCCGAAGACAGCATTCAGATCGAGGTATGGACATTGGGAGTTCCTTGTTATGCCCTTTGGAGCGACCAATGCGCCGGCCGTATTCATGGACCTCATGAATCGCATTTTCATGCCTTACTTGGATCAGTTTGTGATCGTGTTCCTAGATGACATCCTGGTCTACAGCAAGAGTGAAGCAGAGCATGAGCAGCATCTCAGAGTCGTCTTCCAGACGCTTAGGGAGCATCAGTTGTACGCCAAGTTCAGTAAATGCGAGTTCTGGCTCGATCGCATTTCATACTTGGGTCACATCATTACCCGAGGAGGAGTGGAAGTGGATCCCCAGAAGATTGTGGCTATCGAGTCATGGCCGGTACCCAGCTCAGTGGCAGAGGTTCGCAGCTTCCTTGGATTGGCCGGCTACTACCGGCGGTTCGTTTCAGATTTCGCAAGGATTTCAGCACCGATGACCCAGTTGACCCGCAAGGATGTGCCGTTTGTTTGGACAACAGAGTATCAGGAATTATTTGAGAAGTTGAAGCGAGGTTTGATAACGGCTCCCATTCTCACCCTTCCAGATGGGACTGGAGGATTTACAATTTATTGTGACGCTTCAGGCAGAGGATTGGGGTGTGTCTTGATGCAGCATGGGAAGGTAATATCTTATGCGTCACGTCAACTACGTGATCATGAAAAGAATTACCCGACCCACGACTTGGAATTGGCAGCGGTAGTGTTTGCTTTGAAGTTGTGGAGACACTACCTGTACGGAGATAGAGTAGAGATCTTTACTGATCATAAGAGCCTGAAGTATGTTTTCATCTAGAAGGACCTTAATATGCGGCAGAGAAGATGGCTCGAGCTACTGGTGGACTATGATGTGGATTTGCAATATCATCCCGGGAAGGCCAACGTTGTAGCAGATGCATTGAGCAGGAGAGCCGGAGTTTATTTCCTGATGGCACAACCAGAATTATTGGCAGATTTTCAGAAGATGGGAATTGAAGTGGTTCTTCCAACCAGCGTGGCATTGATGGCCAGCCTACAGGTTCAGTCCAGCATAGTTGAGAGAATCCGGGTGGCGCAGTCAACAGATTCCAAGATCCAGCGACTCAGAGCAGAGTGTGAAGCAGGAAGAAGGCCAGAGTTATGTATTCATGAAGAAGGTACACTTCGGCATGGCACTCATCTTTGTGTACCTAGTGGAGATATCAGACAGGAAGTCATGGCAGAAGTCCACAGTTCACAATATTCTATTCATCCGGGTGGTACGAAGATGTACCGTGATATTCGTCAGCATTTCTGGTAGAATGGCATAAAGAGGAAGATAGCCCGGTTTGTATCTCGGTGTTTGGTTTGCCAACAGGTTAAAGCTGAACATCAGAGGCCCGCTGGACTTCTTCAATCCTTATCGATCCCAGAATGGAAATGGGAACATATAACCATGGATTTCGTGACCGGATTGTCCAGATCTCCGGCCGGCAGAGATGCTATTTGGGTAATTGTGGACAGGATTACCAATGTGGCACACTTTCTTCCATTCAGAGTTGGACAGTCGACGGCGCAGTTAGCAGAGATGTATCTCAGGCAGATCATCAGGCTTCACGGTGTGCCAGTCAGCATCACCTCGGACAGGGATTCAAGATTCACATCACACTTTTGGCGCAGCTTGCAGAAGAGTTTGGAGACTCGCCTTCAATTCAGCTCAGCTTATCACCCGCAGACGGATGGTCAGAGCGCACAATCCAGACCCTTGAAGATATGTTGAGATCCTATACCCTTGACTTCGATGGTTCATGGAAGAATCATCTGCACCTGGTGGAATTATCATACAACAACAGTTATCAGGCCAGTATCCAGATGGCACCTTTCGAGGCTCTTTATGGCAGGAAGTGCAGATTCCCGCTAGCATGGGACGATGTCGGGGAGAGGCAGATGCTCGGACCCGAATTAATTTCTCAGACGGTTGAAGTGGTCAGGAAGGTCAGAGATCACCTCCGAGTTGCCCAGGACCGCCAGCGCCATTGGGCCGATGCTCATCGGTGTCCCTTAGAATTTGCTGTCGACGACCATGTATTCCTTAGGTCTCGCCTAACCGCGGCGTCATTTGCTTTGGCGTACGGTGAAAGCTTAGTCCTAGGTATATAGGGTCGTTCGATATTCTAGAGCGAGTAGGAGATGTATTTTATCGTCTCGCTCTTCCGCCGTCGCTAAGTGAGGTGCATAATGTATTCCATGTGTCCCAATTACGACGGTATATTCCGGACCCGAGCCACATCCTAGACCAATCGGAATTGGTTGTTGGTACCAACCTTTCGTATGAGGAGAGGCCTGTGTCCATATTGGACCGGAGGGAGAAGATACTCAAGAACAAGACTATTAAATTAGTCAGTGTTGCTTGGGGTCGTCACTCTCTAGGTGAGTCAACGTGGGAGCGTGAGGACGACATCCGATCGCGATATCCCTACCTATTTGACTCGTGAGGTATAATATCTTTCTTATGCCTTACGTTTTCCCTTCCTTGCTTGCATTATATGATTGTATGATTGAACTGCTTAGTGTAACTTGCCTGTGCTTAATGTAACTTGTCGTGACAATCTCTAGCTCCTTGATTAAATTTCGAGGACAGAATTATTTTAAGGTGGGTAGAGTTGTCACCCTCATTTCCCGTATTTTCCCGTATTTCGTATTTATACTCGTATCTGGATTTTAGCATATATTTTTATTTTTCTCAACTTGTGGAATTTCGGTATTTCTCGTATTTTGGGTTTTGACGTGGCTCGGTTTTAATTAGATTGGGTTGGGTTGGTTTGGTTTAATGAGCATTGGAACACCTTAGCCTATACTCCACCCTCAACACACCACATCCCACCCTTTTTAAAACTCCACCAACCTTTTCTCTCTCCTCATAAACCTCCATTAATTTCTTCTTCTCCTTCCTCTACACAACACTCTTCTCCTTCCTCTACACAACACCCACCCATAGGCAAGTGCACCTTGCCACCACATGAGAACCCTATTTTATTTGTCCATTTGCTAGTTAGGACATGGTGATCAACATTAGAACTTGGTATTTTGTGATTTGGAGTCTTCATTGTTCTAGATCTAAGTTTTCCCTATTTTTGGTTTTGTGTGGTTTTGATCTATTTAAGTTGGATTTTTATGGGTTTTGATGTGTCCATGTGGAAGAGAGTTCAATTCCACCCTGGTTGAAACTTTGGAAATCCGGATTTGGAGTTCAGATGGCCAAGTTATGATGTTTTGAAGTTTTGGGAGCCATTGGAGCTTCTTCTCAGCCATGGAGAAGAAGACCCTTTCCCTGCGTGCGTGCCTTTGTGCGTACGCAGCTCTCCTACGTGCGTGCCTTTGCGCGAACGCAGCTCTCATGCGTGCGTGCTTTTGTGCGTACGCAGCTCCCCTGTGTGCGTGCTTTTGCGCGTACGCAGCTCTCATACGTGCGTGCTTTTGTGCGTACGCAGCTCCCCTGTGTGCGTGCTTTTGCGCGTACGCAGCTCTCCTGCGTGCGTGCTTTTGTGCGTACGCAGCTCTCATGCGTGCGTGCTTTTGTGCGTACGCAGCTCCCTTGTGTGCGTGCTTTTGTGCGTACGCAGCTCCCCTGTGTGCGTGCTTTTGTACGTACGCAGCTCCCCTGTGTGCGTGCTTTTGCGCGTACGCAGCTCTCCTACGTGCGTGCTTTTGTGCGTACGCAGCTCTCATGCGTGCGTGCTTTTGTGCGTACGCAGCTCCCTTGCGTGCGTGCTTTTGTGCGTACGCAGCTCTCCTGCGTGCGTGACTTTTGTGCTTACGCAGCTCTCCTGCGTGCGTGACTTTTGTGCGTGCATGACTTTTGTGCGTACGCAGCTCTCCTGCGTGCGTGACCTTGTGCGTACGCAGCTCCCCCGCGTGCGTGCCCTTGTGCGTACGCTGCTGCTCCCCTGACCCCTTGCTTAACCCATTGGCTCTTGGAGTATTGGTTTTATTTCTCGACTTGGTTTCTCTTTTGTGGATTTGGTTTTCCTGAGATCTATTCAACACAGCACTACTATCTTGACCCGACACGACCTAACACGGTTTTCTAGTAATTGTTTATGACTAGTACGGTTCTCGGGATTTTCTGTGGATTATGATTCTGGTATTTTCTGATCTCCTTGCTAGTGGCCCAGTGGGGTGCACACTTAACTTGTAACTTGTAATTAATCCTTGTGACTTGATAACTGGATAGTGGCCCGTGGCGTCGTACTCCTGACTTGTAGCATGACTTGATAACTTAACGCTGTTGCGACGGCCAACTTAACTTGACCTGCCTTGACACCGTGGGTAGTTCTTTCTTGCTTGCTTGTTAAATCCACCTGTCTTGTCTTGCATCATGTCTAGGATGGAACTCCTGAGTACCACGGTCAGGAGTACCTACTAAAATGGATTAAAGTTAATAACTAGAATAACACAGTAGTCATGAAGAGATGACACGGCTACAGGCAATCCCGTTACCTGGGCGCTCTTGGGATCTGTAGCCTGCCGACGAGTAGGGCGCATTTCCAGCACACTGTCATGTATTGCACCTTCTAAGTCACCTAAGGGTACATGCGTTCCTGGACGATGTACCCACCTGAATTTAACCCCTAATTTTCGACCTGGGTAACCTGGATGGTCTGCAGGGCTTGTGGCTGTGGAATAATCTCACTGCATCTTGTTAATAATTAGGCTTATGATAACCCTAGTTAGTTAAAGTAGTAAGCCGTAGTATCTGCTTGGCCGTGATTGATTGAATGAAGTATAACCAGTCTAGCCATGTCTTGACCCAATACAAGATTGCTTCCTGTCTTGATTTCCTACATTATTATCTTGCCGATAAATAATGGGAAACCAAGTTCTGTTCAGGTGAAGGGTTACAACCCCGGTCCTTGTTTGGTTTACGGGTTGTAACCTGGTTATCGAAATAGTTCCATGGTTATCTCGTCGTATATCATCCTGACATATTTTCGTAAATTTTAGTTTTACTATTAGACATTCTTGTGCTAATTGCTGGCTTTTGTTCTTATTTCGTGGCCCCCTTGTGGCACTTGCTCTTTCTGGGGTTGACCCAGCTGGTTTTGTGTGACCAGATTTCGGAGCAGCTCTCGAGGACCTACCAAGCTTCCAGCCCAATGGTGACAACTAGACGGAACTCGGGCCAAGAGTGGGTTTTCCTTTTTTTCTTGCCCACTTCATTGTAAAATTATTCTTTTGAGGCGTTTAGCCGACGAGCACCTGTTAGCTCGATGCACTTTGCTTACTGTCTGCCTACGGACTGTGAACATGATTAACAAATCCTAGGGTTGATCATGTACGACTAAACTCTTGCTAGTCCTAACATTTTGTAACGACTAGCTTCATGATCAGCTGAATATATAATATTTGGGACGCCTTATTATTGTATATTTAATAATCATACATCTTGCGACCTTACTTACTTGTTGTGATTGAGACATTAGGCTTGTTCATGACCATAAGAGACTGTTGGCTTGTAGTAAACCCTCATATATCTAGACAGTCGTGACCGTATATCGAGGTGGCTTCCATTTCAATATACGAAGCTGGCTATGTCTGCCCCTGCTCTCCAGTATTTTGGTTCTGGGGCGTGACAGACACTCAGCATTCTGGAGAATAGTATCGACAATAATATGATATGTCTAAACATTTGCTAAAAGATACTAAAAATCGGTTTCTAATTTGGATTCCAGTTTCATAGCTGATGTCTTTTTAATGTTTGATGTATAGCATATACAGGATGATAGGCAAATATTGTCATCGTTTAAGCATAAAAAGCACACAACAATTTCTGTCAATTAGATAAAAAAGATTAGTAAAAAAAAAAAAACCTCAGCATTCACAACAAAATGTTGAAGGGGATTCAGAATATTCTTAGCTAGTGTCACTAGCTAACAAAGAAGCAAAGTAGTAACCAATAATATGAGGGCAACCAAGCACCCGGGTCTGGATCATTTACACAACTACTCTGACTTTTAAATCCACTTTTCATTCAACAAAATAGATGTTTCCTCAAACGAAAAAGAAGGCAAGTAGAAAAAAAAACATGGCATGTAGAAAAAAATAATCCCAAAGAAAAAACACATGGCACATGGGCATTTTATCGAACACAAGAAGGATGGTGCAGATTGAAGAAGAAAAAAAAAGAACGTTGAGGTACTAGAGCCAAGAAGTAGTGCTATGTCCACGATCCAACTTTCCCACCATCGCCACCACCAACGCATCACTGAGCCATCGCATCCCTGAACTTCCTCTCTCTTGAATAAATAAGTAAATATAAGAATAAAAGATACAAGAGTTGGAAGATGATGTTTGAATAAAAGATACAAGAGTTACTGAATTGACCCTCCGGTTGGTCTTGTTGACGGCGACGCTCTCTCCATGTGACGAAGTCGACGAATCCCTCGACAAGGCCGACCATGGTAGAGGCGAAGAGGGGACGGATCTTGTCGACTGTGGACGGGTCTCCTCTGCCGAAGATGGAAAGGGTTGGGCCTCCAGCTCCCTCCCCATCTCCTCCTTCCTTCTAACTAGGTTTAGGGTTTTGGATCTAGGGTTAGAATTTTGGAGTTGGGGGAAAGGAAGGAGAAGAAGAGAATGAGAGGAGGGTGTTGCTGAACTAGAGTTAGGGTTTTGGATCTATGGTTATGATTTTGGAGTTGGGGGAGAAGAGGGAGAAGAAAGGAGGAGAAGGAGAAGGCCAGAACGGTTTTGGGGGAGAGAAAAATTTTTGTTGAAGCGCGGGGTGTAGCAAAGATTTTGCCAAAAATTGAACTTAAAAAATATTACAAGTTTGCCACCGCACTAAAATATTAATAACGTTTTGTTTTATAAACGTTATAAAAAGTCCAGAATTAGCCCAAACCGTCATAGAAAAAAGGTATTTCGAACTTTGATAACGCTTAGGTATCATGCGTCATCAATACGTTTTATCGAGCGTTATTAATAGACCTTTTTGTTGTAGTGTAGTTTTTCCTAAAATAAGAATCTTATTATATCTAAAATAGCACAACATCAATTATGGACATCCAAATCTAATCAAATCAAATATTTAATAAGATTTGGATTGCACAAATATGTTGTTACCAGATCCAGACTGGACTACAACATTTTTCTTATATTTATAAAGATTCTAAGATTTTATTTATAGAGTTTGAAAATACTTATAACTAAGGACATCCACAGTGGATACACTCCAAACACATACTCCAAATTATTAAAAATTGTGTTAACTAATACTTTTGAAGTGTCTCCTTAATATTGACGCATAATGGTATACTCCAAACAAATCCTCCAAATTAATATCCTTCCTCTTTTTTCTTTATTTTTATTCCATGTTTGGCAATATTTTTTCTCCTCTTTTTTCTCTCTTTATTTTCCTTCCCTTTTTGGTAATAGTGGTCAATTTGGTGGGCCAAGAAATTAATATAGTAGAGCTAGGGCACACTCCAAATATGGAGTGTCTTTTAACTTTTTAGTAATTTTTAAGTACTGCTTATTGCAGACTTCAAGTGCTACAAAATTTAACTAAAGTCAAAATATATCACTTAAAATCTATCCCACTGTAGATGCTCTAAAGGAGGAAAAAAATACTTGTATCCGATTTTTGTTTTTTAATATTTGATTCGATATCCGAATAGATATATCTTCTAACACTTCAAATTTTTATCTACGTAGTTTATCAAATATCGAATAATAAAAAAACTAATAAACAAACAATGCATGAAAAAATAAATTTCAAGACACCGGGATCTGAACAAGGAATCCTGCTGTTTGACTGAACACACCACACACCGTTGCCGATCGAATCGCATCAAAATCTATTTGTTAGGACTCGATACCTTACTCGGACTTGCTTGAGGCCCCACAAGCTCTGTTGTCCGATTTGTACGCAAGGCTGCTTGGTGTTTGGATAAACATCAACAAATAAAAAAAAAGAAAAAATAGAAAGCGGGCCGACATATAAAAATATCACAAGGATCAGAAATCCTTGTGCTGCTGCTGGTATTTAACGCGGATATTCGAACGGGATAGAAAGGGGATAACGGTGGGCCCGCCCGCCTCCGCATCAAAGACCAAACCCGACCTTTATAAAACGCAAATGGTAAGGCGCTAAAGAAATTTAGTCCTAATTTAGTCGCACATTTCTGTCGACGTGTCTCACTCTCAGTGCCTGTTCCTCTTCCTCTTCCATGATCGACAAACAATTCTCGGACGAAGCTCCTCTAATGGCTACTCCGAAGCTAGGTCGAATCCCCAGCGTCCGCGAGCGCGTCGAGGACACTCTCTCCGCTCACCGCAACGACCTCGTCTCTCTCCTCTCCAAGTCTCTCCCGCCACCCCCCCCTCTCTCTCCCTTCCCCTTCAGAAACCCTAACCCTAACTTCTTCCT
The DNA here is from genome assembly GCA_029216955.1 of Iris pallida. Classification (NCBI taxonomy): domain Eukaryota; kingdom Viridiplantae; phylum Streptophyta; class Magnoliopsida; order Asparagales; family Iridaceae; genus Iris; species Iris pallida. The sequence goes on along the minus strand of JANAVB010041816.1, from coordinate 8,123,127 downwards.
CTGCTTTTCCTCCTCCTCCAGGTACGTCAGCCAGGGGAAGGGCATCCTCCAGCCCCACGACCTCCTGGACGGCCTCGCCAACGTCTTCTCCGACGATCACCACCGCCACACCCTCTCCGAAGATCCCTTCCTCGAAGTCGTCCGCTCCGCCCAGGTTACAACACAAAAACCTTAGCCCTAACCCTAACCCTAATTCTTCTTCCATTTCGGCTCATAGTTGCTGCTTTTGCTTTCAGGAAGCCGTAGTCCTCCCCCCCTTCGTCGCCGTCGCCGTCCGCCCCCGCCCCGGGATATGGGAGTTCGTCCGCGTCAACGTCTACGAGCTGACGGTCGAGCAGCTCACCGTCTCCGAGTACCTCAAGTTCAAAGAAGAGCTCGTCGACGAACACTAGTAACTCACTAATTAATTAAACCTCCCCCCAACCCCCTCTAATTTTGTCTCAAAATTTTAGATTACGACTAAATTTGGCAGCTTTGACGATCACTACGTGCTGGAGCTCGATTTCGAGCCCTTCAACGCCCACATTCCGAAGCCGAACCGGTCCTCTTCCATCGGGAACGGCGTCCAGTTCCTCAACCGACACCTTTCCTCGATCATGTTCGGGAACAAGGATTGCCTGGAGCCCCTGGTGGACTTCCTTCGGGCGCACAACTACCAAGGGCATGTGGGTGTAGTTTCAGATTGACGGCGTTGCGAATTGAGGGTTCCTTGCATACTAATGGTGTGGGTATTTTGGTGCAGGAGTTGATGTTGAATGATAGGATCCGGAGCGTGTCGAGGCTCGAGTCGACGTTATCAAAGGCCGAGGAGTATCTGTCCAAGCTCTCGCCGGATACAGCATATTCTAACTTCGCTAATGGGTAAGTGAATAGTTCTGTTTTCAGTACTAGAGGATTTCACGAAAGGTCATGTTTTTCTTGGGTCATGTCTAGGCATAATTTGGAAATTGTGAATGTATTTGAACTCGGTTCTCTCATTGGTTCCTTCTAAATGCAGTTCCTTATTGCCACGACATCAAGTTTATTTTATTAACTATTTTATGTGAATAATAACTGATAGTTTAGTACAATGAAGGAAGCCAATCTTTGTCCTTTTGAGGGCAGGGCCGGTGGGGGGGTTGGGTTGTCCTATCCGGAGCTAGTTTTGGTTGTCCCTTGACCCTTATTGTAGGCCGATCCTGGAGGATCACCCGCGACCCTGACCTCTATTGGAATCATGCTGAGCCTGGGGTTACCCTAAGCAAAGGGGGGTTGCCCAAGCCTGAAGTCTTGTCTTGCTTACCCCTGGCCCGGCCTTTTTGAGGGTTAAACAACTTATGGTGTAAGTCTTTTGATTTCCAATTACAGTTAATACGCTTGGCTTAATTCAAACTGTTGTTTTTATATATGATAAATAATGTCTTTTGATTTCAAAAGAACGGCGAATACAATACATGTAGATTGGACACAAAATGTACATATAACGTATAAGATGACTAAATAGAGTGAATGATTGATATGTCTAATTGTGTTGCAATGTCCGTATCCTGTAATCCCGGTGATCCATAAGTGGTTTTGTATAACATCATACCTACCCTCATGTCATGTTGGAACAATTGTGACGGGAGCTTTATGTGCACCTGCATAACATAGCAGGTAAAGTCCTCATGGCCACACATGAAAGTTGATCAACATGGACTATGCGATGAAAGCTCCTTTTTCTTTTTGTGTGTGTGATAAAGGTCAGGGACTGCGTTAGCATATAATGAGCTACACGTGTTGCTCCAGAATTCCTTTTTCTTGCAAAAATGTGTGGTATAGTACCTTTAAGAAAATGAAGTTTCAGGGCCACGAGGTTCCTGTTTAAGAAGGATATTGGGAGGGCCAAAGTGTTGCATAGTCTTGTTCTTTTTATGGAGTTTCCACAAGTAGGAACTTTTTATAAAAAAGTGACCATGGTAAATTCAAACCTTTGAAAGTTGTCGGAATGGATGCAATTCATGTGTATTGTGAAGTAAATAGTAGAACTTGTGGACATATTAGCTGGATAAATTGGTGTTTGATGGCAATATATGGACTTCTAAGATCAATCTGTAAGAAAGAGGGCATTTTGGTGAAGAAAAAGGAAAACATAGTGGACTTGATTGACTTTGGACTCTTGCCTCCATTAATTCCTAGTCTCGTGGAGAGTCGAAGAGTTGTACCTTTCAACACGATCTTCAACTTTGTGGCCATTAAGTAGGTAAGTTATATCACCAAGTGTGATTGACATTTAGCTTGCTGCTCTCTTGCTCTCAGTTTTTCTTGTTCATGATTCGGCACAAATGCATGAAATGTTAGATGTTTGGTCGACTATTAGCTGTCAGTTTTTGTCTCAACTTATGAATTTATCCTGCTTTATGGCCGGTGCGACTTAAAAGTCAAGGTATCCTCTTTGACAGATCAAACCTAGACTACTGTCTTTTGTGGTTTTTATGTTTTTTTTGATATTCTTATCCTTCTTCTATTTTCATAGCCTTAACGAAGTAATTTATTGGCATGGTTTCATCCAACTCCAATATCTTTCCTGGAAAGAAGAAACAAAAGTCGTAAAACTGATGATATATAAATTTTGGGGTCAGATGTAAAATTCTCTGTTTAGCTGCTTTACGTAATTAGTTGCGCAGACTGAATATCTTGTTAATACATGCAGGTTTCAGGAAATGGGATTGGAGAAAGGCTGGGGAGATACAGCTCAACGTGTGTTGGAGATGATCCATCTTCTTTTGGACATTCTTCAGGCTCCTGATCCGTCTGCTTTGGAGTCTTTTCTTGGCAGGATTCCGATGGTTTTCAGTGTTGTAATTGTTTCTCCACATGGGTACTTTGGTCAAGCTAACGTGTTAGGATTGCCGGATACTGGTGGGCAGGTACTATTGTTTAAAATGAAACTTTTACGTTCCTATTCTTTGATATTTCATCATCTCAATAGAACTTTATCATATATGTAACGATCAGTGTCATTTAAAACCTTTAGTTTCTTTATGTGCTCGCCTATGAGACTATTTCCAACTTTGGTTAACTGGTACTTTATGCGCATACACATAAACAGAAATATAATATTTATGCTACTACTCTTTACTGTACTTTGTTTTCTTTTTTTGCTTTCATGATCTCTAATTGGAAAGAGATTGGTTCTATTAGATTGTTCTATTCGCACCACTCTCACAATTGTTTCTGGTTGTTTATATTTATTGGTTAACTTGTGCTTTCTGATTATACTCAAAAGGAAGCGAAATATGAATCTTTATGCTATTTTACTTTACTGTATTACTGAATTTTATTTTGGTTTCTTGATTTCTGATTGGGAAGAGATCAGTTCTTAAGGTATTCTTGTATCCTCACCTTTTACATAAACTGTTCAGGTTGTCTACATATTGGATCAAGTTCGTGCACTAGAAAGTGAAATGCTTTTGAGAATAAAAAAACAAGGGCTAAGTATTGATCCACGAATCCTTGTGGTAAGTGGCATGTCATTTTTTTCTTCCAGTTGCTTTTCCTAGTATACATTATATTTGTTTTCATACGTGCATGAAATTGTAGGATACCACTTACAACTCCAGGGTTTGATCTGTGCATTCACACCTCTCAAACATTTTGTCTAGTTGCTATTATTAGTACTATTTGTGAATGACTTACATAGTTGTTGCTATTAACTATTTTCCTTTTACTTAAGGTTACTAGGTTGATACCTGATGCGAAGGGAACTACATGCAACCAACGGCTTGAAAGAGTCAGCGGAACACAACATACTCATATTTTGCGGGTTCCTTTTCGTACTGAACATGGAATTCTTAGGAAATGGATATCAAGATTTGATGTATGGCCGTACTTGGAGTCCTTTGCAGAGGTAACAGCTTTATAGTAAACACTAAACAAACGGTACATTCAATTTATGAGCAGCATGTTATTGCTTCCAGTTTTGAGTCTGAAGCAGTCCTGTCGGGAAGTTTTATCATTAGAGATGGAACTTACAGGTTTACATTCTCGTATGAGTATATGTACTATTGCAGACTAAGACTGTCGATGATTGGCATGGTTCTTTATGAGTAAGTTTCACGTACACAGTTCAGAGGACGGGGGGGAGAAAACTTTCCAAACTTGGAATTGTTGTTACTCTTTGTTATTGCCTTATTGGTAGCAGAAGTACAATTGCCATTCACTAATATCAGAACATGCAGAACTTGTCGAAATTAAATACAACAATAAAAGAATATTTGGTTGTATTCCCCCTAATTCTACTGTAGATTGTGTGGTACGCTAAGGTTTGGTTTGGGATTGCTGCCACTTCTAAAAAGTGGCGGCAGAAACAGATTTGGAGAGCAGCCTCCCATTTGCTCTCTCAAAATCAAGCTAACTTTCTTATAACATTCTTTTTCTTGTTCTGTGATCAATGGAGGAAGCTGGGAACGCAATTAATTGGTAGCCAAAGAAGTTGCAAGAGTAGGATCTATTTTCAAAGTTTAGAAGAGTATATACTCTCTACTATGTAGGAGTATTCCCAGGAGGAAAGATTGTTATAAGGAGTCTTCAATGGAACTTGTCAAGGAACTGATACGGTGAACATGGTTTTATGCTTAAAAATTTCATATAACAAAGCTTCTGTTCATCTCCTTCTGTACTCACATGGTGGATGTGGAAATTGAAAAGGGAGGATAGTTGCATGGAGTAGCAACTAAAAAATGTGTGGAACATTGCTGCAGGATCAGACTAAATTTTTAGTGATAATTTTGTATATGTGAACAATTATCATCTGAAGGAACTGATTCAGAAAATTTGTTCTTACTAATTTAAAGAAATTTATTTAAACAGGTAGAGATTTGAATGGGGAAAGTTTGGAATAAGTACAGTATATAAGCTACATATTAAAGTAGATATGTTTCAAGACGTGGTATTTTTGTCCCCTGAAGTATCCGGCCACTTGTAGTCGATTAATACAAACATTTACACATTTGAAAAACATAGATATGATATCAAATTATCCAAACAAAGTACATTTCCTCATAGCGTGGGAGAATATTTCTAATGTCGAAGGACAACAAGATCAAATCAAACTAGTCGCCATACTTATTTCCAAAAGGTTTTTTGTTAATGACGTTATATCTGATACCCATTAGAACAATCATGGTCATACCATCAACTTACTGAAGGTGCATTAGAGCCTACTTCTAAAACTGCCGTAATATAGTAAATGCATTATAACTCCAGTACAAGTAATTAATTACCTTCCTTCATTGAGAGTTTTTTTGTTTCATCCTCTGCTCGTATTAGACTAATTCATGGTGTTGTTCGGTTACTAGGACGCATCAAATGAAATTGCAGCAGAGCTGCAAGGTACTCCAGATCTAGTCATCGGAAACTACAGCGATGGGAATCTTGTTGCGTCTTTGTTAGCTCATAAGCTAGGAATTACACAGGTTTGTTCTGAAATGTCATCTTTTACATGAAACCATGGGCGGGAATCTTGACTTTTTTTTTTATTGATCTATGCAGTGTAATATCGCACATGCTTTGGAGAAAACAAAGTACCCAGATTCAGATATATATTGGAAAAAGTACGAGGATAAGTACCATTTCTCGTGTCAGTTCACTGCAGATTTAATTGCTATGAACAATGCTGATTTTATAATAACCAGTACCTACCAAGAGATAGCTGGAAGGTACGCTCCCTTTTCTGTAGGGAATTTGGGATTGGATTCAACTTACTCTTCCTTCCCTGTAGAGATTTGATCTATGTTGCTAAACAATGACTAGTGTAGTTATGCATCTTTTTCTACCGCTACTTATTACTCTCTGTCTACTGTCCCAAAACCTAAACCTTTTTTTCCCATTTCTTCAGCAAAAATACAGTCGGGCAGTATGAGAGCCATACAACTTTTACTCTTCCTGGCTTGTATCGAGTCGTCCATGGGATTGACGTTTTTGATCCGAAGTTTAATATTGTCTCCCCTGGGGCAGATATGTCTATTTACTTCCCATATTCAGAAAGACAAAGAAGACTTACTTCCCTTCATGATTCAATTGAGAAGTTGTTGTTTGGCCCAGAGCAAAATGAAGACCACATGTGAGTATTTTAGATCCTATATGCTATCGAGCTCCTGTTCTCTTTTTGAGTGATATGTCTATCTTGTAACCGTTTTGTTAAGTATTCCATGAATTCGTAATTAGTCAGTCTTGGTATCAGATGTTCTAGTATAGATGCTGAAAGTACTTGTGGTTTGATGTGAGAGCTCAGTTCTTACATTATGCACTTACTATTACAGATCTAGTCTTTAATGGTTGATCACTAAATTAGGCTATACTGTATTAAATGATTGCTATGGACACTGCAATTTTTTTGTTCAGCAATACGGGTGTTTTATTAACCATCACCTTTCCAAGATGGAAAGAAGATGCAATAATATATGTAAGTATTGAATCCGATGAAACACAGAAGAGTCTTAAAGACCAAAAAACATACATCCAAAAACAAATCAAAACCCCTAAAACCAAATGGATGCCTCTACAAGCACTAATGGACACCTGACAAACACCTATGCAAAGAACCGTCAGAAACCGAAAAGTCGTGAGAAGAATAGAAAGATGATACTCCAAAAAAGATAAAACCGGCAATTTTATATTCATTTTCTCCTCTCTTCTTCCAGCGGCTTATTGGGTTTCCAATGTTCATAGTGAAACTTAAAGAGGCAAATAATTTGACAGACTAATTGTATCTGCACTATAATTAGGCTATACAGTATTAAATGATTGCTATGGACACTGCAATATTTTTGTTCAGCAATAAGGGTGTTTTATTAACCGTCACCTTTCCAAGATGGAAGGAAGATACAATAATATATGTTAAGTATTGAATCCGATGAAACATACTAGTGTCTTGAAGACCAAAAAACATATATCCAAAAACAAATCAAAACCAAAAACTTAAAGAGGCAAATAATTAGGCTATACAGTATTAAATGATTGATATGGACACTGCAATATTTTTGTTCAGCAATAAGGGTGTTTTATAACTTTTATTAACCATCACCTTTCCAAGATGGAAAGAAGATACAATAATATATTTAAGTATTGAATCCGATGAAACATACAAGAGTCTTAAAGACCAAAAAACATATATCCAAAAACAAATCAAAACCCCTAAAACCAAATGGATGCCTCTACAAGCACTAATGGACCCCTGACAAAACACCTACGCAAAGGAAGAACCGTCAACACCCGAAAAGTCGTGAGAAAACTAGAAAGATGATGCTCCAAAAAAGATGAAACCGGCAATTTTTATATTCATTTTCTCCTCTCTTCTTCCAGCTTATTGGGTTTCCAATGTTCATAGTGAAACTTAAGAGGCAAATTATTTGACAGACTAATCTTATCCGCACTATAATCAATGGCTCCCATTTTATCCTCTTTCTCTGCACTCTGCACAATTTAGTGGGTTATTGAAAATTTGGAAGTGGCAATTTGTTTACGTTATATAAATACATGTTTTTTTAGACTCCCAGAATTTCAAATATTTCCATGTAGAGGTAGTCTCAAATATTCATCTTGATGTATGCGACTCTCAATCTTGATGTTGAGGATTCTTTGTTGCAGTGGTAGGTTGGATGATCGGTCTAAGCCGATTGTTTTCTCCATGGCAAGGCTTGACCGGGTGAAGAACATAACTGGGCTGGTCGAGTGGTTTGCTAAAAGCAGTCAACTTAGGGAATTAGTAAACCTTGTTGTGGTTGCTGGCTACAATGATGTAAAGAGATCCAATGACAGAGAGGAGATTCAAGAGATTATGAAGATGCACCAGCTCATGAAGACCTACAACTTGGATGGTCAGTTCCGCTGGATTTCTGCCCAAATGAACAGGGCACGTAATGGTGAGCTTTATCGCTACATAGCTGATAGTGGTGGTGCTTTTGTGCAGGTATGTTATCATATATTGTCATGCCTCTTTTTATGCCCACCATTATCTTTTCCTGACAGCTCTTTAACTATTGGTACTTGCAGCCAGCTTTCTACGAGGCATTCGGCCTCACAGTTGTTGAGGCTATGACTTGTGGTCTCCCGACCTTTGCCACATGCCATGGAGGTCCTGCTGAGATTATCGAACATGGAGTTTCAGGGTTTCATGTCGATCCATACCATCCTGACCAGGCTGCTGCACTGATAGCTGAGTTCTTTGAGCGCTGCAAGAAAGATCACAGCTACTGGAATCAAATATCTGAAGCTGGGCTGTCTCGAATCCATGAAAGGTACTTAATTGATGAATATGGTGTCCTCTCTGCTTATTCATCTTTTTGTGTCGTCTTATGCAGAATTTCCATGTGAATCTGTGTAGGTATACATGGAAGCTCTATTCTGAGAGGCTTATGACATTAGCTGGAGTTTACGGGTTCTGGAAATATGTTTCAAAGCTCGAAAGACGTGAGACCCGACGCTATCTCGAAATGTTTTACATCTTGAAGTTTCGCGACCTGGTATGGGAAACTCTCCTACTTTTATTATCACCAGTCAGATGTTGCTCCCTTTGAAAAGAAGAGAAGCATCTCCCTCCTAATTGGCCAACTCTATTTGAAAACATTTTTCCACTTAAGTCTCCTCTCTTAGAGCCTTATGTTCTTGTTTTCTTTTATCAGGTGAAGTCCGTTCCAGTATCAGCAGATTGATCGATTGGCAGTTTTACTATCGTGTATATAGAAGCTAGTAAAAGAAGCATCAACTGATCTACTATATAAGGTAAATAAAGTTATGCAGCCACCTTAAAGAGATTGCTTGTTCGCGTGTTGCAGCTGATGAACCAGCCGCTTGCTTAAGGCAGTTTCCCTTGCTTAACGATCTTGCATCGCCTGGGTTTGTCTAGATGTGAATTTCTTCCTGAAGACCGATCTTTTCTGAGCTATGTAATTAAGAGAGAACCTACTATAGATCAGTGTATCCTTGTAATATATATGAATAAAGGGAAGCTGTTGTTTCTTGGAAACTCGGTGTTCGTATTTTCGGCTGCACAGGTGAGGTGCTTCTTCTCAGAAAATGCATATTTGTTTTGATCAACCGGAAAAGCGGGGGATTGGTCACCTGGCACAGGCTTTACCAAAATTGTTGAGACCGACTTGTGTAGTGATGTGTCTCCTTGAATTAGGCAATTAGCCAATTAGTTTGTTGTGTACCTGTGATTTGAAAGTTTCACTCGACCAAAACTCCATATGATGAGAATGTGAAAAAGTCACAAAGGAAAACCCACAAGCAGTGGCAGAAAAGGACATCTAATAATATTTGGGGTGCGAAGTTTTTCTACAGCTCTTTTTTCTAGTCCAATTCAAAGTCATAGCATAAACTTACTGTTAAACATATTATAGAATATGTGCAGGAAGTTTAAAATATTCGGTGAAAATCTCTGTAAAAAATGATGCGATGCTCTTTTGTTTTGGAATGAGCCACTGGGAAATTCTACTGAGATTACGAGGAAAATTGTGAAGCATAGGAGGTGAAATATGTAATCAGGAGTGTTCTTATTTCATAAATATAGTAAACATGACCAGTATCAAAAGTAAATGTAGAGGACACGATAATCAAAAGTTAATGAAGAGGACACGATAATCAAGTTGAAGTCCATCCTGCAGTGTTCAAAGTACCAGCATTTTACTAAAGCATTATCAAAATTGTCCGCAAGTTGCAAGGTTAAGCAAACTAACAATACAACAAGAAGCGACTCGGACGAAGGACACAAAGTGGCACTTTGATGATGCACTTTGCACGAGCGCATTGGACGCGGGACATTATGCGGCGAGCATGATGCTGCTGATATTATGCGGCGAGCATTATGAGGCATGACATTATGTGCTTAGGCATTATGTGCTAGGTACTATACCGCTAGGCGTGTATGCGGAGAGGCGCTATGCGGCAGGGCATTATGCATGGAGCGCATGCTCGCAGTTGCTTTCGGCATTGTCAGTTCTGTCAGCCGCCTTTGCTTTCGACGTGTGGTACCGACGGCGCTGCCGGCATGCAGTGCGCTGCAGTGTCGGCGCATATGATTATGGGACCCAAATTTTGTGGGATTTGGTTGGACAACACGTATGCGCATGTGTCTACATATGTGCGCATATGTGTTGATTTGCTCTATAAATAGAGCCCCTCCTCCTCTATTTGACAGAGTTGGAAAATTTTGAAAGACGAGAAAATTTTTGCCACTAGCAGCCACAATGTCCCATGCGTGCGCGCATAGACTCCTATGCGTACTCGAGAGCAGCACTTGCATATTTGAGTTTCCAAGCCTTTCCAAAGATGACCCAGAGTGTTCCAGAAATTCTCTTGTGAACTTGTTGGTGTTAGAATTTCTTCACTTTTTTTCTTTTAAAATCTGCAAACAAAATAAAATAATGTAAATGTTACCGGCCTCCGAAAAAGTCGCGCACGTAGCACTGCCCCAAGAGTTAATCCGGGTATATGTGCAGACTTGTTCGAAAGCTCCTAGTGGTAAAATTTTCGCTCCACCGGAATCTCTTTGTCGCAGACGACGCAAAGAGAATGACCCTTGACTTGGCTCTGCCCAGAACAAGAACGAAGAAGAACGGAAAGATTTCGTAGAAGCAAGAATTTGAGAAAGAGAATTTTACGTAGAGTTTTCTGTATTCTGAGAAGAGAAGAAGCCTCAGTATATATAGGCCTCTAACGGACAGGAGATTAAAAAGGGCATTTAACACAGACGTTACATTCGGAAGAAATGAAAAAACGTGGGAATAAATGAAATTAACGTTGGAAAATAATGAGTCAAACGTTCAGAATTTTAAAGAAATAAACGATCAAAAATTTAAGTGGACACGTACCCGCACCCGTTATGCGCGCCGAACCGAGTCGAGCCAGGCCGGACGGCGGCAACGGCGCCCGCGTGTGGCTCATAGGACTCCCACACAATACTTCAATGAAGCAATAATGAGCAAAGTAATATATTCACAATGAAACTCACCTTTCTAGGCGATGTGGGACTATTGTTGAAACATGTTACTTGAGCTTTTGCTCAAAGCACACCTACAGCCAACAGCTGGTTCTTGGAGTGGAGACAGATCGTCATATATGACGAATCTTGTTTTGAGCAACAGTGGTCCTATCACCCCAACAAGGAGTTAATTCTTGTGTTTTCTTCTTGCAATTTATTCTCATTGTAGCGTCTGTAAACGTAAAGCGAAGAACACTTTTTGAGTTTATTTTTGTATTTTACATTTTTTTTTGAAATTAGTTTGTAACCTGTCACTTTAGTGCTTCATTGGTGTTGGGGATCAAGTAGAGAGCACACTTGGTAGTCTTACATGAATCTCTACCCCCTCATAAGATCTCTCTATTTTTTGATCTATCTTGAGGACTAACACCACCTCTTCTCCGCCTTCCACTTCAGATCCAAAAAGAACACACTTGCAACACAGTTCTTGTTTTGAGCCACAAGTTATAATGGAAAAGGGGAGGAGGACAACAACTCGTTTTTGTCAGAACGAGTCAGTTGCAACACAGTTCCTCCACCAACCAAATACCGCAACTGGAGAAGAAGGGAAGGGGACAGTTTCATTGAAAGCGGCCACTTTCCATGCAGTCTCGGCCATCCAGACAGCCCTCCATAGCTGTTACTACGACAGTCCCAAATTCCACATGAACATCTTGTATGATATGTGCAGATAGGTTATAGTATGTCATGTGTCTTGGTTTGTTATTTGCATCGATATATTAATTTAAAGAGTTATTTTGGAATGCTAACTAAATTTTAGTGGAGAAAATAATTGCAACTGGCAATAGAAAGCTTCACTAGAAGTGTTTATTTTTATTTTCATGTTTATGATTGTACTAGTTATCCCACCAGCTTTCTATATTGTCTAAAGTTTGTTTAAAACTTGGAACCAATAATCTATTAGGCTCTAGGCCAGGGAATATGAGACTAGGTCTACAGCAGTCCTAACACTATCATCGAAAAGAGAAACAATCAACAAGAAACAATCAATAAAATTCAATAACTACAACACGGTCAAGAAGAGTTTGCCCTGAACGAAGCATCGTCTCTGAACGGTCGACGAGAGTTTGCGAACAAAGAATTGTCTTTTGACGAGTTGCAAAGAATCGTCTTTGAACGTTGTGGACTTCCGCGAAGAAAACTAATCCACACATTTAGCAGCCATTTGTTTGATTGTCAATCAGACAAAAAAATAAGGCAGGAGATGTAGCAAAATGTTTGATTATATCTTGTTTCTTTGTTTAGCCCTTATAAATAATAGAGTTGATAATTTAGTCTCATGTTCGATAGAAAGTTGGATCATGAGATATAGATAATCCGGATTAGTTCGTATCTTACATAAACATTTCATTTAAGGCATATGAGTTCAGATCAATATTATACCTCATGGACCAACTTCGGTTCAGATTATATAGTGTTTCCAACAAGTGATATAAGAGTCTAAGATTACGTGGCTGATTTTGACGACTCTGATTGGTTCGAGATAGATTGTGCCGAATATTCATGTGTATATTTGGATTATACGTGGAACATCCTTCATAAGGTGGTCTGGATATCAGACACTCGCAGGAACGCGTATATCTGACCTAATGTTGGAGACAACTGTCACGCCCCGCTCCCGTAGGAGCGATCGTCCTCGCTAAGGCGTGATGCCGCACGGGCCTAGATTGCGCCCGTGCAAGGCCAAGTCCAGAAACGGCCGATTTAATTACTAGGCCACAGAGTGTCCCCATTTGCAGCGGAAAGTAAATGAACACAAGTTGAATACGAAATCAAACTCTTTATTGATATTCAAGAAGTTACAAGCGGCGCTAGGCCGATATTACAAGTCGCTCAAGCTTTCTCTCTCTCTGAAACATAAAAGGCGTGCCAAATGGCTTACAACATGGAAGGATACATGGCGATGTTCCGATACATTATGTCCTGTATAGGGTGCTTCAGCTTCTTGCAACGTTCCAAGGCCCCAGAGTTGGCTCCGCGCCTTGACACGTTCGATGGAAGCTCCGCACCCGCCGGCGTCTCCTGCTATCCTGCAAGCATACTGTGGGGTTATCAGTACATTGTTATGCACTGGTGGGGAGGCTGGCTCGCCCACAATGCCATCATTACCAAACACGTTCTATAATCTTTTGTGCATCTCTATCATTCATTGTCTTTCTAATCTTGCCTTAGGATCAATTTCATGGCATATTGCATAGCCTATCTCGTGTTACCGAACTCGAGTGTCGCATGGAAATACATGTACGACTTACCCATACTTACCGTCCGGCCTTCCCTGTTCAAGGTAAACCAAGTTAAACCACAATTCATGAATAATAACATAACACGAATCTTGTACGCATTCGATATCAAGTGTGTGTCCATGTCTCGGGTTCTAGCACGTCGTGGGCATGTTCTAGTGTTACGTTTCGAGCATGTTCAAGAGGCACATTTCAAGCATGTTCGGGGTGGTATATTTCAAGCATGTTCAGGCTGTTACATTTCGAGCACGTACATGTTCAGGATGTTACTTTACAAGCATGTTTAGGAGTGTTGTATTTCGAGCACGTTCATGTTCAGGATGTTACTTTGCAAGCATGTTCAGGAGACACTTGTTCATTTAACTTAGACTACTTTGATTTCAATGCAAGAACTTGCACGTGGATTGCCACCAGCATAGTCCACTTAATCTACATGCACGGGTCGCTGGCTTTACAAGCCATTTAGGACATTCCCCTGTGGCAATTCTCAACTTAGCGTAGGGTGATGGCTGGTACACCCCGTTAAGTCTCTTGAATATACCCTCCTACTTACGTCTCTTGGTGCCCAAGCCCGCACCCAAGCAGCCCGTAAGCGCCGTTGATTCTGCCTAGGCCGGCCACGGTTTACCCCCCCAACGCCCGTGCCGCAGAATCCTTCCACACGACGGCCACGGTTTACCCCCCCATCGCCCGTGCCGTTTGTCCACGACCATTTCGTATTATCTTGTCTTTTACTTAGCGGCTATCTCCGAGCCGTAGGCTAACCCTTAGCCATAATGCGTTAACGACCAGGTTGGCGTCCGTACAGCGCGGGTAGCGAGCCCCGTTGTACGTGCCCGTCACACCTGTCGCTAGCGTCTTCCATGTCTTATCTTTCATGTATTCTTTCTTTCATTTCATTCTTTAACTTGTTCGTTCGTTCATAGAGTCATTCATGTATTTATTAATTCGTTCGTGGATTCATTCTTTCACGCATTATGCAACTCCCAGTGTGGGAGTCGCCTTGGCGACCCATCGGTCCCATAGCCTTCCAATGTTGCTAAACTCTACTCGGAGCGACTATGTTGATAGCCTTCCCGTTTCATTGTTGTAAACCATTCATTGTTTCATTGTTTGAACGTATACGGGACATGAACGTGAGCTTGTGCCTTAGCACGAGCGTAGAGCGCGGTGCGAGCATTTCTATGATTTTCAAGTTCTTTTCCATGTTCTAAACAAGCATGCAAGATGGGATTATTCCCTTAGCTAGGTGCGTTGAATCATTTATTAGCATGCAGGGTGTTATCGCCTAGCGATTCTCGTGATAGTGTCCGCATTGTTATGTGTCTAGGCTAAGCACAGACGGGTTCATCGGAGCCACCCACCTTAGCGATGTTCGCATCGGCCGAGCGATCCTCCGAGCGCGCCTTTGCAAGTCTAAGTCTGGATTCTTCTTGACGGGCCAATGCAAGTCTTGCATCGATTTGCATCGATACTTCATCGGGTCGAGGCAACTATTCGGGTCGACGGCTCGTTTTGAGTCGTTGCATGCGCCATTTGGAATCGGCGTTCCGCTAGGGCGGAGCGGGTCACTACATAATACACCACTCAAAATAAGTCTCGTCCTCGAGACTTTCTGAGTGCAGGTCATCCTACCATTTCTTAACTCGTGTTTTCGTGTTTCTTAGACAATTTCATCGAGCGGCCCTATCGTTCGACGGCATCGAACCATATTTGATATCTTTCTAAGTTCCGTGTCGCACGCGTTGTGTCGATTTATCGAATTGCCTTTCATTCATTTTAGAGTTGATTGTACTTATTCAATTCAAGTATTTCTTCGTCTTGGTTGCCATTTCGACATGTCATGGAACTGGAATGGCTGCACGAGGCACGTTGTAAGTCATCAAATGCGAGGGTCGCAGGCTAAGGCAAATTCACTTTTCGCTCATCTCGGTCATCGAGATGACCCGACTCGCTTCTCAAGCGTTCTCGTTCATGAAATCAGTATGATTTCTTCTTAGCGGGGTCGACCAAGTCAAGTAAATTTTCGTCCAATTCAAGACCAAGTATTGCACTATCGTCGAGCATAACTTCCTATCAATGGTTCAATTCGTTGTACCAACTTTTACTAGCACGATTTCACGTTCACGACACTTGTTCACTCCCCAAGTCGTGCTAGAACTCATCGTATCACTTGGCCGGATCGTGCACGCATTTCAGGCGTCCCCAAAATACCTGCATTCAGCCTAGCCGCATGATAGAGAATTTGTCATTCTCACTCGAGTCGCATCGTGCACATACCCAGGCGTCCCTGAAATATATGCAATTCAGCCGAGTCTCGTGAGTAGGGTTTCCTACATTCGTGGTTCATGCTATCCATCCATGCCAATCCTCAAGATCAATCTTTTGATTGCTGACACATGAAACAGGGGCGTCTCGCCTAACCGCTAGGCCATATTTTCGAGGCTAAGTCAATGTCAGGATTGGAATCATAGTTCCCCAACAATAATGCCAACACTGACCCCAATCCTAGGGTCAAACCAAAGTCGGTAGTACGGGATTTTCTACCCAAGCTCGCGTCACTCAGATTTCTAAACATCGAGCACGATCACCTATTCTCGTCAAGGCATTCGCCGCGTATATCCGAATTCATTCTGATCACATACTTCACATATCCATTCTTTCCAATTCATGTATTCGATCACGAGTTCATCTAGCTTGACAATACGTTGCGCCCCAATCTCACGCGAGTCCGATTATCCACGGTGGTTCATGAATCACCATGCAACGCTCTCGCGGAATAATCATTCTCATCGGGGCGTAACTCTTGCTTACGTCTAGACTGATTCATTCTCGATACGCGGATTGGACCTACTCAATCCTCAAACTTCATCATTCAAGCACACCGAATCATTCTCAAGTCATCCTCGCGTCAAACCACAAGTCGAAGCAATCGTATTGCCACGCCGTGCAAGTTTGATCACCCCCGCTGGATGAATCACCATACCAGCGCTCACGCGGAGTGATCGCCCTAATCGGCGCGACGCATGTGCGAGGCTGGAGTTGCGCTCGCATAAGACAAGAATGTCGACGTTGGGGTTATCGTCGAAGTAAATCCAAGCATTTCATTTCATCCAAGTCAAGATTTCAATTCGATAGTTTATCCGTCATTTGTTCAACCAGAAAATCCTCGAGCCAAGTTTGTCCTTTTCCTCGACACATTTCAATATCCTGATTATAACATCCATCGGAACAATAACATTTGCACGATCGTCATTTGCCGAGTCAGAGTACCCCCGAGTTATCGCATATCGATCTTTGATACGCCTCAATACCATCGACGATATGTGTAACCTGACGATCTTCTTTTGCAACCAATTTCGAGTCGTGCGTTGATGCTGTTGTCCGAGTTGGATATTCCTCAATTTTTCCCGATACTCAAGATCAAGTTCAGCCGCTTTTCCCTCGAAGCTCGTTTCAAGATCGTTATTCAACACTCAAGTCACATTTCATTTGCATCAATTCGACATCGCACGCACGTTCCTCTAAGTTTCCTCGATCAAGACCATCTATTTTTATCCATCGTTCCGAATCATTTCTAACACGCGTTACCCATTCACAAGTTGTCCAGCGACATCTCGTTCGGGACACACGAAGTCACGATCAACTAAGCGTGACACGTTCTAAAGCTTTGCGCGACCGCATCGCTTCGCCGACATACTTGTTCTATCCGTAATTCCTTTAGTCTCGCTCGAACAATTTCTATAACGTCCATACACCACTCAGGGTTCGAGCCACTCGACTAGTCGTTGACACTCATTCTTATTCTTCTTCGAACCTATCACATACACCACTCGGGTTCAAGCCATACGGTCTAATCCTCAATCACGTTCGCGCCATGCACTAAGATATCCTTCAGATTCGTTCGACGAATCTCTAGCGTACTCGCTTACGTCGTCTCGACGTACTAAGTCGTTCACACGAGTCCTCAAAATCCAAGTCAATCATTCGCGTACGCCTAAGCGTTAACTCGATAGCGTTCCTATCGATATACACTCAAAGTGTATCTCCGTTCTCGATCGAGCGATACTTGATATCGCTCGCAACCCGATTGCACCCAAGAGTCGAGGTGCGCGACACGCGGACTAAGTTGTACCGCTTAACCATCCCGCATGGACTATATTCATGTTTTGCACGCTCAGTTGCTAGGGTCAATGCAAGACTAGTTAGGTACGTACGAGATATGTTAACTTTGCATGTGTTCTCAATCGAGTCATGTTTAACGTCGTTCGGCACAAAGGCCTTCGCCTATCGATCCCGTGCAACCGAGTACTTGTACGAGCTTTTGAAAGTATTAGACTTATTGTATGGAACATCCCAAGGCACAGCGAGAGAGAGCGTATACATCTTTTCTTCCAACCGAGCTTTCAAAACTGAGATAATCGAAATGAAGTCCAAGGACGTAAAGCCGTGCTCTGATACCAATCTGTCACGCCCCGCTCCCGTAGGAGCGATCGTCCTCGCTAAGGAGTGATGCCGCACGGGCCTAGATTGCGCCCGTGCAAGGCCAAGTCCAGAAACGGCCGATTTAATTACTAGGCCACAGAGTGTCCCCATTTGCAGCGGAAAGTAAATGAACACAAGTTGAATACGAAATCAAACTCTTTATTGATATTCAAGAAGTTACAAGCGGCGCTAGGCCGATATTACAAGTCGCTCAAGCTTTCTCTCTCTCTGAAACATAAAAGGCGTGCCAAATGGCTTACAACATGGAAGGATACATGGCGATGTTCCGATACATTATGTCCTGTATAGGGTGCTTCAGCTTCTTGCAACGTTCCAAGGCCCCAGAGTTGGCTCCGCGCCTTGACACGTTCGATGGAAGCTCCGCACCCGCCGGCGTCTCCTGCTATCCTGCAAGCATACTGTGGGGTTATCAGTACATTGTTATGCACTGGTGGGGAGGCTGGCTCGCCCACAATGCCATCATTACCAAACACGTTCTATAATCTTTTGTGCATCTCTATCATTCATTGTCTTTCTAATCTTGCCTTAGGATCAATTTCATGGCATATTGCATAGCCTATCTCGTGTTACCGAACTCGAGTGTCGCATGGAAATACATGTACGACTTACCCATACTTACCGTCCGGCCTTCCCTGTTCAAGGTAAACCAAGTTAAACCACAATTCATGAATAATAACATAACACGAATCTTGTACGCATTCGATATCAAGTGTGTGTCCATGTCTCGGGTTCTAGCACGTCGTGGGCATGTTCTAGTGTTACGTTTCGAGCATGTTCAAGAGGCACATTTCAAGCATGTTCGGGGTGGTATATTTCAAGCATGTTCAGGCTGTTACATTTCGAGCACGTACATGTTCAGGATGTTACTTTACAAGCATGTTTAGGAGTGTTGTATTTCGAGCACGTTCATGTTCAGGATGTTACTTTGCAAGCATGTTCAGGAGACACTTGTTCATTTAACTTAGACTACTTTGATTTCAATGCAAGAACTTGCACGTGGATTGCCACCAGCATAGTCCACTTAATCTACATGCACGGGTCGCTGGCTTTACAAGCCATTTAGGACATTCCCCTGTGGCAATTCTTAACTTAGCGTAGGGTGATGGCTGGTACACCCCGTTAAGTCTCTTGAATATACCCTCCTACTTACGTCTCTTGGTGCCCAAGCCCGCACCCAAGCAGCCCGTAAGCGCCGTTGATTCTGCCTAGGCCGGCCACGGTTTACCCCCCCAACGCCCGTGCCGCAGAATCCTTCCACACGACGGCCACGGTTTACCCCCCCATCGCCCGTGCCGTTTGTCCACGACCATTTCGTATTATCTTGTCTTTTACTTAGCGGCTATCTCCGAGCCGTAGGCTAACCCTTAGCCATAATGCGTTAACGACCAGGTTGGCGTCCGTACAGCGCGGGTAGCGAGCCCCGTTGCACGTGCCCGTCACACCTGTCGCTAGCGTCTTCCATGTCTTATCTTTCATGTATTCTTTCTTTCATTTCATTCTTTAACTTGTTCGTTCGTTCATAGAGTCATTCATGTATTTATTAATTCGTTCGTGGATTCATTCTTTCACGCATTATGCAACTCCCAGTGTGGGAGTCGCCTTGGCGACCCATCGGTCCCATAGCCTTCCAATGTTGCTAAACTCTACTCGGAGCGACTATGTTGATAGCCTTCCCGTTTCATTGTTGTAAACCATTCATTGTTTCATTGTTTGAACGTATACGGGACATGAACGTGAGCTTGTGCCTTAGCACGAGCGTAGAGCGCGGTGCGAGCATTTCTATGATTTTCAAGTTCTTTTCCATGTTCTAAACAAGCATGCAAGATGGGATTATTCCCTTAGCTAGGTGCGTTGAATCATTTATTAGCATGCAGGGTGTTATCGCCTAGCGATTCTCGTGATAGTGTCCGCATTGTTATGTGTCTAGGCTAAGCACAGACGGGTTCATCGGAGCCACCCACCTTAGCGATGTTCGCATCGGCCGAGCGATCCTCCGAGCGCGCCTTTGCAAGTCTAAGTCTGGATTCTTCTTGACGGGCCAATGCAAGTCTTGCATCGATTTGCATCGATACTTCATCGGGTCGAGGCAACTATTCGGGTCGACGGCTCGTTTTGAGTCGTTGCATGCGCCATTTGGAATCGGCGTTCCGCTAGGGCGGAGCGGGTCACTACAACAACTATACGGATTGACTTCAAAGGTGGGTCCGACATCCAAGATGGAGCAAGACGTGCTTGGCACACAATAGTAGTGTGGATAAACATGTTGGTTTGGTTCTGTGGTCGAATGGATCAAGATGACAACGGAAACGAATAAAGGAAGCCGGGGTGCTTGGTTGCTTGGCTAGCGAAAATGAACTAAGATGAAAATTGTTGAATCGTATCTCCTTTTTTGGCTGAGCGTTCAAAGGTGATGACAATGTATCCCACATTGGATAGAAAGTTGGCTTGTGAGGTATAGATAGTTGAAATTGATTCAAGTAATACTTGATAAAATTTTAAGACATATGAACCCAATCCAATATCACACCTGCTGGACCAACTTTGATTCGGATTACACCGTGTTCCCAACACTAAAGAACTATCATAAGGCTCACATTAGCCTTAAATCCATGTTTTGCCGATACAATTTGAAAATTAAAAATTGCTATTGGAATTGGCATGTGTTTGATAACATGGATTGCTATATATTAAGGATGTGTTTGATTGAGCTTTTTTTCCATGGAAAATTTTTCCATCAAAATTTTTCCACCAATTGTAGTGTTTGATTGCTTATATTTTCCATGGAATTATTTTCCAAAAAACTATCATTTCCATATTTTCATCTAAAATGGTGGAAAATGAAACTTGTCCAACCCATAGGAAAATATCATTTTCCATGGAAAATAACTATTTTCCGTGGAAAATAATGGCAATCAAACACCCAAATTAAATTTTCCATAAATTATTTTTAAAATTCCATGGAAATTTTTTCCTAGGAAATTAATTCAATGGAACTAATTTCTTTTCCATATATTTTCCACCTTGCAATCAAATGCACCCAAGAGTAATTTGTCAGTGCCGAGTGTAAGTAAAAATGTGATCTTAATGATTTTGAAAAATAGTTGCCTTTATGTGAAATTTTTGGAGTTTTTTTAAACTTTTAGGACATTTGTAAAATTTTACAAACATTTATAAAATTTTGGAGCTTTTTAAAATTTAACTCTAATGTTCGGACAATAAATGCGTCAAAAATTTCTGAAAAAAATAAATAAATTCTCATTATCTAATTTTTATCATGATTTGCATTAACAACCGCCTAAAACATCTAAACCCCAATACCGACTTGGGTACAAAATATGTGAACCATACTTTTTAGCATAGACGGACAAACTTATATGACACAGTAACTTAAATGTCCGTGGGGTTGTGGCTTAGTGGTAGCAACAGGGGTCCCGGCACGAAAGACGCAGATTCGAATTCCTCCTTGACATTTGCCAAGTCGAAAAAAAGGATACCTAAAAAAAACACTTATTAAAGAAAAGAAAAAGACCATTCTATTGGAAATTTTAGAGGCTAATCAATAATTTGAATAAAGAAAAGAAAAAAGTGATAGGAATTTTAGAGGCCAATCCGGTTAAGCAGGATTTGGTACATATTATAGGCTGCTTTTGCTTTTTTTTTTTTTTTGAAAAAAAAAAAACAAAACAAAACAAAAGCTATTTGGTCTGCATATTTTCATTGACAATTAGTTGGACAACAATTGAAAACGCTGTGTTTATGACAACTGCTTAAGCCAGGTTGATCTCTTTTGTCATTAGCACCATAGTGAAATGTGACATGTAAAGATCTTCCAACAAACATGGCATACAATAGACTAGGGCTGTGCACATTTAAGTCAAATCGACCAAATTGAACCAAACCGAACCGAACCGATCGGTTTATGACCGAACCGATGGTTCAATCGGTTTGGTTCGACTATACATTTTCTAAAACTGATCGGTTTGGTTCGGTTCACGGTTTGGTTATTCCAAAACCAATTAAGACCGAACCGAACCAAACCATATGTGAGTGTTAAATAATTAGGGTTGGGCTGGACCGGTTGGTAGGGGAGACCGAGACTACTAGGCTAGTGTTAAATAATTGGGACTAAGCAGTAGTGAATGAAAACAAAAGTGAAAACTTTTTTTCTCATTCTCATGTATAATTGTTGTGCACATTTTCATATATGATGATTCTGACATAGGTCACTCTCATTCCATAATATGCATCTTCTTCATTGTACTGACTTTTGAAATTTGAAATTGAATGGTTTATGTTAGGGGTTGTTGGTTGGCAGCTGTTACTTCCAAACCGGACGAAGTCCATTTTTTTCATGTGATTGGCTGAAGTTTCACAACACAAAATTAGCAACAATACCTAACTTAATGGCAATCCATTTTTTTCCTATGATCAAAACCGACCAAGTCGAATCGAACCAAATCG
Source organism: Iris pallida (assembly GCA_029216955.1). Classification (NCBI taxonomy): domain Eukaryota; kingdom Viridiplantae; phylum Streptophyta; class Magnoliopsida; order Asparagales; family Iridaceae; genus Iris; species Iris pallida. The sequence goes on along the minus strand of JANAVB010041816.1, from coordinate 8,100,918 downwards.
AACCAAGTCGGTCGGTTTTAAAACCGAACCGACCAGTTGGTTGGTTTGGTTCGATTGTGATTATTTTCAAACCGATTAACTTCGGTTCGACTTCGATTGTGACCAAATAGGTCGACCACCGATCGATGCACACCCCTACAATAGACTGTGCTGGACTTTAGATTTTGAAATCTGAGTCGGACTCTAAAAGTGATAACCTTAAAGATATTATGTGATATTTTGCTCATATGTAGTCTTATACTGCAAGTTTGTTATTGAACTAAACCAAGAAATTAAAAGTATTGAATTGCAATTTGGTATATATACATGAGTAATTATATGTGGAATACATTTGTAAACATAAATCACATGATCATATAAACAAATATGGTAACGGTGAGAAAAGAAATCTCTATATATGATATCCTCACTTCACTAAAGTCCAAGATAATAAGATATATCTAGATTAATAACAAAATTGAAACTTGTGATCTGTTGTTCAATTATCTGAGAGAGAGAGAGAGAGGAGATTGACGATAACCGAAGGAAAGAGAAGATTGAGAACGTCAGACTTTTAGATCGAAGAAAGGAAAGAGAATTTTGACAGCAATGACACCCATTTTTTAATCTAACTAACTAACTAACTTGTCTTTTGATATTATAATATATGATGTTTAAATATCCTATAAACAATTTCTTTTTTATGTGGAGTAAAATTAATTAAAATAAACATACTGGACTTTTAATCAGAAATGTACTTCATCTAGTACATTAAATAATATATTAAAACCTATATGTCCGAGGAAAAGACGTGACAGCCCCGAAAAAAATTAAAAAAATGTAGTGTCACGTGTTAGGACGTGATTGGCTGAAAAAAATAAATAAAAAATCACCCTGCTCCTGCAAACGTGGTAAAAAAAATCAGCCAATGAAAAACCGATACGTGACGTCAGTTCATGTGCCGGTTTTTTGGCACGGTCTGCGTAGAAGCGTTGAATTTTGGACATAATGCAGTCTCATGGAACTCATATCCCCACGTGACAATGGAACATCCTATTATGAGAGGTATTAATTTTACTTGGGGGTAGAAAGTGAATTATACAAAACACAGGGGTCATTACGCAAACTCTCTTCCAAACGCAAACTCTCTTCCAAACGTAACGTTATACTTGTATAACTCCCCGGGGAAAGAAGTCATGGAGAATTAGGCTTCCCGCAAAATCCGAAGAAGAAGAAGCCCCCTCAACTTCGCCACTACTCCACTAATTCAATCCAAGTCCAAACTCTTACAGAAGCTTTTTCTTATCGGGTTAGCGGGTTTTCCGATGCGGAGCCTGACGTTGTTGCTGCGGTCTCTCTCTGTGGGGAGGGGGAAGCTCCAGGGAGGAGGATACAGCACGAGCGAGAAGGAGAGTACTGTACTGAAGTCGTCGGGAGTAGTTTGCAGTAAGAAGTCCAACAATGGGTTCGTGTCAGTTCACTCGCGGAGAGGAGAGAAAGGAGTGAACCAAGACTGTTCTATTGTGTGGGAGGTCAGTTCTTGATGAATTCTTGTTAGCAAATCTTTTTTTTTTTTTTTGGCTTCTAAATCAACTCTTTTTTTTTTATGCTTTATGCATAACTTATTTATTGACTTTGGAGTGTCTATGTCGTGTCCGATACGTTGTCGGACACGAACCTGGAGTGTTAATGGTTTGTTACGTGATGGGCTAGCTGACTAGTTCCATTTTGCGTAGTGAAATCCGAAAATGGGTTTGTTTGTGGTAATCTAGGAAGCACGGACACTCCAAAAATCTGGGCCATGTCGCGTGCGGCGCCGCGTCCTACTCACTGCACAGAAACTCCAAAATACGCTAGGACACATCAAAATATGTGGCAAGTTCGTGTCGTGTCCTATCCCTTTCTGTTCAACATAGGTGGTGTTTAGTATTTGTCGATTAGTTGTCCAATTGCTGTCCATTTATTGCTTTTCGTCTACTTTTAATTTTACAATAAGACATAAAGATTTGTGGTTATCGATTATATTATCGGATTTAACATGGAACTTTGGACTATTATATATATGTAGAGTTTCATTAATTTGAATGAGCCAATAAGAAACTTTCTAAATCTTATGAGAGTTTTGTCTGATGTTAATGGTGTTTTATTTTGTTTGTGGTCTCTCCTAGGTGAATCATGTGAAGGTGAATTTCTTACAATTGCTGTCTTGGAAGCACGGACACCTCAAGAATCTGGGCCGTGTCATATCCTATGAGTATTGGGCACGTATCAGACACAACCCAGACGCTCCAGAATAGACTAGGATACACCTAAATAGGTCTCGTGTCGTATCCGTGTCCGTACAACATAGATTGCTATGTCTATATTATGATTTTAGTTGTTGTATGTCTTGATAAATTAGAAAGTTTGATCGAAATGACTATATGATTCTTGAGAAGTTTATACTCTTTATTTTTTCATTAAGATGATATGGATATGCAATTCTGATAAATTGATCACTTTTGCACTTGTTGCTTCATATGCTAACTGTTAATTACATCAACTGAAGGTCCTAATGCTTCTTTTATTGGACATTGTGTTTTTTTTTCATCCTCTCCCCTCTTGAACTCTGCTGGCTTGATATCTTGTGTCGTTATATAATTTAGGAATTTGGATGCCAAGAAGACACGACATTTTGTGGTATATTTGATGGACACGGTCCTTGGGGTCACTCTGTGGCTAAATATGTCCGAAAGTCTCTTCCTCCATCGCTACTCCGCAGCTGGCAGGAAGCTCTGGCTCTGGCTCTGGCAGATGAGAAAGGTGTGCGCCAGTTTGATATTTGGAAGCAGTCGTTTCTTAGAACTTGTGCTACCATCGACGAGGAGCTCGAGCATCATCGCAAGCTTGATTCTTTCAATAGTGGCACCACTGCCCTGACAATTGTAAAACAGGTGATTACATGGACAATGCAAATTATTTACGTATCCATATTGTGTCGGTACCACGTACCTTTTATCTATATTTCATGCAACATAGAAGACTATGTTATACCTATCTGAAAAATGTTTGTATCCCTTACCCAATTTGCATCGTGCATGTGCCCGTATTTGTGTCCATATTTGGTGCAACATAGATGACTATATTATGCCTATCGGAAATTGTCTGCATGATCTGTAGCCGTACCCATATTGTGTCCGTACCCGTATCTGTCTCAATATTTCGCGCAACATAGATGACTATGTAGCTATCTGAAAATGCCCACATCCTGTATCCGTATCCGTATTTGTATCGTGTCCTTATCTGTATTCATATTTATGCAACATAGGTTATTTTAGATTTTGCTAATGTCCATTGCTTTCGATCTGAGCTGCTTTCTACTGAGATAAATATGCAAAATTTTCCTCTTTTAGTAGATAGCTAGGAGTAGTTCTGTTAATTCCTAGTTGAGTCTATTACATAGAACAAAGTACTCAAACTGAACTTATCGCTATTGACCTCGACTGCTCTTTTCTTAGGGCGCGCTCATGGTATTAGCAAATGTTGGTGATTCTCGTGCGGTGCTAGCAACAACTGATGATGATGGCAGCTTGGTTCCTATCCAGCTTACTACTGATTTTAAACCACATCTACCTCGTAAGCAAAATTCTCTTCGTATATTTTTTGAAGGAAATGAGCGATTGCCAATCATTTGTGAACTCCGGATCCTTGTAAGCAATTCGGCAAACAGGAAAAATTCGGGACGGCAAGGGTACGAGTATAAATTGGCTCAGTGCAAATAAAATAAGTTAAAAAATTCGGTCAAATATTTGAAAAAAAAATATTGAGATTAGAAACTTCACATTCTTAAATATGTTGTTAAATTTGATTAAATAAACATGTTTTCACCACATCTTTGTGTAAAAATTTTCAATAATTTGTAAGAAACATGTTTAAATTTCGCATGATTAAAATTTACGTACTGATTCAAATATTTCAAAAGTACACACGTTTCTTAAAGATACGGAAAAATTTGCGTATAATACGAGTTCTATCCGGGTGATTGCTAACCGGATTAATTCCACATGGCTTTATTGCAATACTACAACCTAATTTATAATTTTCAGAGGAGGCGGAGCGTATAACCAAGTGTGGGGGCCACGTTTTCTGCCTGAGAGACGAGCCGGGTGTATTTAGGGTGTGGCAGCCGAACGAAGAAAGACCCGGTTTAGCGATGTCGAGAGCTTTAGGAGACCACCGCATCAAAGGCTTTGGCGTCATCTCTGTACCTGAAGTCACTCAGAGGGTTGTGACCGATAGAGATCAGTTCTTGGTGCTTGCAACTGACGGGGTAGGTTAATACTGAGAACTCGGCAGTGTAGCTAGGAATACTCTTTGCTGCGATGCAACTTTTCATTTGCTTACATGCCACGTAATAAAATGTTCATTTAGTTTTAGATTGTTACTAATTTCTAAATGAAGCCACAATATCAGAAATATATAGACCAAACACGGACGGACAGTAAGAAACAAGTAGAGTCAACTGTCCTAAAAGATGAAACAGTAAGAGACAATTGCGGACATAGTAAGCCATATATAATAAGAGACAATTGCAGTAAGCCATATATATATATATATATATATATATATATATATATATATATGAGCAAATGACCTTTAGCCTAGGGCCGAGTGGTCAGGAGTTCGAATTCCAGTGGGACCGATTCCAGAAACAATTTACCTGTATATAATTTATATATATATATATATATTTGAGGTTCATCCTACTCTTAGATTTCTGGGTCCTCCCCTCGGACCAAATATCGACTTGGATACTTCTAAACCCTTGCGACTGCAGATTGTCCATCATATGAACTTTCGATCCTGCAGTTCTGAACCTCTAAAACATGCAAATGTTGTATGTTGCAGATCATAATTCAGAGTTCAGATTTTTCATTTGAAACACCTAAGGACCTTGAGGAGCTGCTAGATTTGGCTAGATCCTCCAAACACTCTCTAACCTTACAAACTTCCTCTCACAAGAAAATCCACCACCAAAAAAGGAAAGAAAAATGTCCTGCAACTTATTTTAATAGTATGACCTAGCCAAAGAATAGTTCTTCACTTTAAATAATGAGTACATTAATTTCCTCGTCTCAATTTTATGAATTTTTCGTGTATGGCAGGTCTGGGATGTCATCTCCAACAAAGAGGCGGTCGACATTGTTTCATCAACCAAAGACAAACGGAAATCAGCAAAACGGCTCGTGAAGTGTGCCGTCCGTGCATGGAAACATAAGAGGAGAGAGGCAGCAGTCGACGACTGCTCGGCTATATGTCTGTTCTTCCATTCTTCACCATCATGATCAGCATTCTGCCATATTTACTGTTAGCCGTAATTTCCAACTCTGTATTTTAGAAACAGAATAATATAATATAATATAAATAACTGGAAATTGCTGAGAAATTCAATTTCGGGGTGGACTTTTATGAAATGCCCACCCGCTGGATAAGTTTTATGAAATACCCAGAATTAAGTATTTTCACGTTAAATATTCCAAGATTTTCTTTTAGATGCTACCCGCTAGAAACTGCTATTTTTATAATACCGAAACTACCTCTCCGCGCGAATTGGTCATCTATATGTATTTGAATTCAAAAAACTCAGATCTGGATTGCGATTTTCGTCTTCTTCTTCTTTACGGGAAATCTGAATTCCATTGCTCTCATATTCAGCAGAGATCGCAAAGATCGTTCGTAGTTCGGTGTATTTTTCTTCAGTCGAACTCAGATCATCGCTCGTCATCATCATCACCATCATCATCATCTTCATCGTGGAGACATTTGAACTCAGATCTTCAATTGTGGAGAGAAGATCTTTCTTCTTCTTTTCCATAAGAATTATCATCGCTTTGAAAGAAGAACGAAACTCTTTATTCCTGAAAAAACTAAATTACACGTTTTAACACTGGAAATGACCATTCTCCGTCTTAATTAGGACGGAGAATGGCATTCTCCGTCTTAATTAGGACGGAGAATGGGACGGAGAATGGCATTCTCCGTTTTAATTAACACGGAGAATGGCATTCTCCGTTTCCGTCTTAATTAGGACCGAGAATGGCATTCTCCGTCTTAATTAGGACGGAGAATGCCATTCTCCGTTTTATTTAAGACGGAGAATGCCATTCTTCGTCCTAATTAACACGGAGAATGACATTCTCCGTTTCCGTCTTAATTAGGACGGAGAATGGCATTCTCCGTCTTAATTAGGACGGAGAATGGCATTCTCCGTTTTATTTAAGACGGGGAATGGCATTCTCCGTCCTAATTAACACGGAGAATGATCATTCTCCTGCGTTTTAACACTAGAATGACCATTCTCCGTGATAAATTACACGGAGAATGGCATTCTCCGTCCTAATTAAGACGGAGAATGGTCATTCTCCGTTTAATTTAGCACGGAGAATGGCCATTCTCCGTCTTAATTAGGACGGAGAATGCCATTCTCCGTTTTATTTAACACGGAGAATGACATTCTCCGTTTCATTTAACACGGAGAATGGCATTCTCCGTGTTTCTAACACGGAGAATGGTCATTCTCCTGCGTTTTAACACTGGAATGACCATTCTCCGTGTAAATTAAGACGGAGAATGTCATTCTCCGTCCTAATTAAGACGGAGAATGGTCATTCTCTGTGTAAATTAAGACGGAAAATGCTATTCTCCTGCATTTTATGGTTAGCTGAAACTTTGGAGGGCCATAACTTTTGACTGGGAGGTCGAAACGAGGTCCCGTTTATCGCAAAATGAGCGTATCGTCGAGGAGACTGAAAGTAACAGTTTCACGGTTAGACGGCCTTCCGAAATTTTAGATTCACAAAAAAATGATGTTTGGACCTCCGTTTTAGCACTTTTGTCGTTCGTCCCGGTCTTTCCGAAATTTTTCGACGAGTTTTTGAAGATTTTTGAGGAGAAAACCTAGATTCGAAAGTGAGCAGCGTATGGAAGAAGATGGAGTATTGAAACGTTTTTTTAAGAGCAGTTTTGTGGGTGTTTCCAATAAATTAAAAGGAAGGGCAAAAGGGTCATTTGGAACCCGCTTTGGATAAGTTTCTCTAATTCTGGGCACGCGATGAAAGTTTTTTTAGCGGTGGATTTTACATAATCTTTTTTAGTTTTTGAGCATTTCATAAATCTTCCCTATAAATAAATAATTTGATCGAGACCGATGCTTGAATTTGGTTCAATGCCTTTAAGACAATATTCGTCCCATACTGGTACTTACAGTTCAATAACGATTAGTCTTATAGGATACAACAGTTCTTCTCATTCGGTAGCAGTACCTTCACGCATCAGGAACTGGACGAAGCATGTAGGTAGTCTTTCTCTCTCGGACTTAATGTTTGATGTATGAATTGAGTTTGGATTTCTTTTTCAAACACTCATAGGACTATCCTTTTATAAGGGATGAAGAGACACAATGTAATGAGTAGACACAATGTTTGGAAAGGACACATCTTTCCAATAGATACATTTATTGTAAAATGGACACACTTATTGAAAAATTAATAAAAACACTTTTTAATTAATTTTTTAAGTCAAATTTACATTCACTTTTTCACCATTTACGATATATGCCACTAAGAACACTGGCCGCATCTTTACAGTTTTTTAGTAGATCATGCACCTAAAGAATGAAATTTCTAGTCACGTGTGGTAGGAAAATGCTAAGTTTACAACCAAATTCTGACAACCTTCTTACAACCTCTCTCTCACACCCTTACAAGTGGGTCCCACTTCCCCTCTCACCCCCCTGCTATCTTCTTACAACCTTTCTCTCACACCCTTACACGTGGGTCCCACCGGGTCCCATTTCCTCTCTCACCCCTCCTGCTATATGGATTCCATCCGACCCCACCATTTTCTCTCCCTCCGACACGTGGCGGATTTGTAAGGGAATTGTAAACATTGGTTGTAGGCATAGCAAAGCTCTATTGGATGATTAATTAATTTTTCTTGGAGTAAATGTATGCCTAGACCTTCGCCCAAATAATAATCCTTTATTTGAATCATGGATATCTGTTATTAGACTAATCGCTGGACATCAACTTTCGCTATAGCCCAACCTATGCAATGTCCATTTCTTGGTTGCAGACTGGCTTTCGGTTCAAATCAAAATATATTCATGTCTTTTAGTTAGGATTGAGCATAGAACAGTGGAAAACTGAAAACCAAACCGAAATATGATAAACGGTTCGGTTTTTTAGTTATTGGTTCGGTTTTCGCTTTAAAATTTTAATAATTTGGAATAACGGTTCGATTTTTGGTTCTTGATCCGAGTAACCGAACCGAACGAAAACCGATTTACATTTAGTAATTTGTCAAACTTACCCTTAATCTATATATACTAATGATTTTTTAACCTCTAACTGGACACACTCTCTTCTCCTATTCTCTGTCGATACTTCTTTAAACACTCTCTCTACCCTCAATATATATATATATATATATATATATATATATATATATATATATATATATATATATATATATATATATATGAAGCGGATCAAAAGCTCCCTTAGAAAATCTCATAAAAACTTCCCTCACTCTAATCCGTAATTTAATGTTCATATTAATGTTAATATTAATGTTAATGTTAATATTAATGTTAATATTAACATTAAATATTTAAATTAACATTAAACTTAATATTAAAATTAATATTAACATTAACATTAACATTAATATTAACATTAATAAAAAAAATTAATATTAACATTAACATTAACATTAATATTAACATTGACATTAATTTTAACATTAATATTAGCGTTAATATTACGAATTAGAGTGAGAGAGGTTTTTAGGGGGTTTTCTAAGGAGGACTTTTGATCCGCTCCCATATATATATATATATCACTCTATGTAATATAATAATTCCTAAATACAATAATGTCGCTATTTTTTAAAAAAATTGTTATTTAAATAGGCACATTTTGCTAAAAATTTGAAGGTCCGCCACATTGGCCGATGAAACCGAATCGATCGAAAACCGAACAGAATTTGTTTAGTTTTTACAAAAACGATTCGGTTTTTGGTTTTGAGAAATACGATTTAAGATTATTACGGTTTTTATATATTCGGTTCGGTTTGAACCGAACCGAACCGAACCGTTGCTCACCCCTACTTTTAGTCGTCTACATCTGCATCTGCATCTGCATGGTAGGATGGTATGAAAGAAAAGGAGCACGGGATCTATAGAATAAAAACACACACGGTAGTTGCATGTCTTGATATATCCCAATCTTGTAAGAGAAAGTTAACACTATCGGTATCCGTATCAGAATCGGTATCAGAACATTTTCTATAAGTATGTACAACAACAAAAAAAAAAAAAAAAAAAAGAAAGAAAACACGAAAGTAGACAGAAAGACGGAAGAAGAAGGATCCTTCTTCCATTTACTCACTTAGGTCTATATTTACTCATCTTATTTGGTTCTCAATATTTTTTTCTACTATTCTCATGCAATTCTAACCCGTTTTATATTGATTTTTAGGATTATTTAGTTTTAGGGTCTCACATATATATATGGATATTAGTGTTTGAGTCTCGTGATTGATCGATATTAGAATTTGGGTGTCCAAATCACTGTTCATTAACCTACATGAATAGTAATTTCGAAATCTAAACTTTAACATCGATCAATTTTAAAATCTAAATTCTAATATTCATATATATGTGAAAGTTTGAGACCCTAAAACTAAATCTCTCTAATTTTTAATGAACTTGGACTTCATGGTGCTACTAATGAGGATGCGAGTCCTATCTACGATAGTACAGTGGACAGTAGACAAACAGTCAATTATTTCAACTACCTCAGTTCCACGAGCCACCTGAGAAGGCTGTTTTTCTTGCACTAAATGCTCACTCCATTTTTGCACATTGAAATTATTGATCCAATGCTCAGACTCCACTACTTATCATCAAATCATCCACTATCATCTGATTCCAATAATCGCACGTACACCCACTCTCAACTAATAAGGATAAGTGAAGCTATTCTGTTCGGAGTAATGCTACAAGGTCACATTATTCTTAACATATTTTTATCGTTACACTGACGTGTCAGTATATTATTAAATGTTATTGCTGGGAACGCCGGGACACACTTTTCGATGAAAAATACAGAAACTGAAACAGTTGTAAAGACAACGTTTCAAATGCAATTTCTTAAAAAAGGTTTTGCAACAGAGATCCAGAAGAATTCTGCAAATTACGAGATCTAAAAAGATATCGTAATTCACGAATAATCTAAAGAGATTTTCGTGATCGTAGCAAACTGGCAGTAGTGCCTTCTAAAAAGAAGATACTGACAGAACTGCTAAAGGCAACAGAAGGGTGACAGGCGAGAAATGGAATTGCTGGGGTGAATGATCACCGTAGCTCAAAGCTTTATTCGCCCTCTGCGAACCGCTTCCAGGAACCAGCAAGGTTGACGGAAAACCTTGGAAGACTCCTGCTCTTCTGACTCCTCGGAAGACGGCGAACTCCTCTGGCAATGGCTCTACTCTTCTCTCTCTGTTTGAAGTAACAGAACCCACACGTACTAAAAAGTACTAGTGTTTGTGTTAAAGAACACGCTCACTACTCTGTTGTGTTAAAGAACACTTAAGAGTTTTTCTCCCTGGAATTCTGATTACTTCCAACTTTCAGAGAGAGGAGAGAACCTGCATATATAGCCCACGGGGCGGTTGCCAAGCAGTTGCCTGCACTTCAGGGTAGTGGCAGAACCACTCCTGAACATGCAGCAACTGTTGCAACCGTTCCCGCTCTAATATGCAGCCAGCCATACGCACATACGCACTCTACGCACACTGCGTACGCTGCGCACACTGCGCACTCTACGTACGCTGCGTACGCTGCGCACACTGCACGCACTGGGCTGCGTACTGGGCTGCGTAACTGGGCCAGCGTAACTGGGCTCGCGTAACGGGCCGCGCAACGTGGTCGCGCAAGTGGCTCGCGCAACGAGCGCAACTTAAACGCACTATGCGCCTAGCGACGATGCTGACGTGCTAAGTGCAAAGTGCGCCAACAAAACGCCACATTACGCCTCATGAGCCCTTGAGCCCGAGTCCGAGCCCGAGCCCGAGTCCGAGTCCGAGTCCGAGTCCGAGTCGCTAAGCTCCTACGGAGCTTAGCTCCATGGAAATAAATTTCCAAGAGCAAAAAGCTTACAGCTTTTTAATTGTTGATTAAGCCTTTATACCATTAATTATTAATCCCACATGGCACACACCCATGTGCACTACATGTGCATCTCCATAAAGAGTAAAGACTCATATATATGGAGATAAACATTCCTTTCTAGCCGATGTGGGACTAAAAACCAAAACAAAGGCTAAAAAACCCAACAATCCCCCACATATCTCTATATATGAGTACGAGTGTTCTCCACAGTAACTGTCCATTATGTTTTTAGGATAGATGCCACTTAAGACTTGAATCTTCCCACGTGAGTCAAAAATCAAACTATAAAACAAGAATGGACTAAGCCTTGAATTCTGCATCATAGTTGAAATTCTTTCCACTCACATAATGTAGTTACATGTGCTTCTGGCTGCACATTTAAGGCCGTGTGCCAGCCTGGTTTCAGTGTATAATATTGGGCGTCTACAAGTTTACCCTCAAGAGACGGCCTAATATCTCTTTGTCCATACACTATAGGTGAGTTCTTTATTAAAGAGACATGGCATGAAACGTCCAACGCTTCCTTTGCGGTGCTACGCCGCTATGACATGGCCTTAAGCCGAGGACCTTACCCCGAATCACCGGGAACCTCATCGTAGTGTCATACTACCCGTAGCATGAGGACTAGCCCCTTTGTAGTGCCAAACTACCCAGCATGAAGCCTTACGCTTCTGTGCGGTGTTACGCCGCTACGACATGGCTTGCAAGACCGAGGCTTTATCCCTAGCCGGGTTTACCTCATTGTGGTGTCGTGCCACCCGTAACATGAGGAACACCTCCTCTTTGTAGTGCTGACTACATCCCTCTTTAATTCAATATACAACATTAGGCCAACTGCCTATTTGCGGTGCTACGCCGCTGTGACTTGGCTAACATAGCCGAGGCTTTACCTCCTTCGAGAACCTCATGGTGGAGTCACCGCCACACATAACATGGAGTCACACTCCTTGTAGTGCTGTGCTACCATGCTTCCTGTAAAGCATACCAGACATTCCAAATGCCTGAGAACTCATTAAGGCATTTAAGCCAACCTCCCACAGGACCTATTTTCCGCAGAAAATAACAGTAGACAACAGTGGTTATAGGTCCGTAACCTCTCCATGCCCAATAGAACATGTACCCACCGTTCCTGATATTCTTTCGATTAGTGGTCCTCCCTTGAACCAAAAGCTAGATGCCTAGTAGATAAATCTTTGAACTAATAGCATAAAACTTTATGGTAGGAATACAATAATACAATATCAGAATGCCTTCAAGTCCATTTTACAAGCTGTGTCATCGACCAGCTGGCGCTTGAGGCCCTTGGTGAACGGATCCGCCAGGTTCTCCTGACTCCGAACATCAATTACTGCAATAACACCTCTCTTGATAAGATCGTGTACTGCCCTGTGCTTCAACCGCACAGTCCTCTTCTTCCCGTTGAAGAGGTCATTTGATGCCACCGCCGCAGTCGCCTGGTTGTCGCAGTATATCGGTATTGCCGGTATTTGCGCCCCAACCACTGGAAGATCATACATGAGCTCCCGAAGCCATTCTGCTTCCTCGGCTGCGGTATCAAGTGCAAAGAACTCAGATTCCATGGATGACCGCGAGAGCATAGTCTGCTTCTTCGACTTCCACGATATAGTAGCTCCACCCATTGTGAATATGTATCCACCTGTGGACCTCTCGCTCTCCACCTCTGAGCACCAACTGGCATCACTGAAGCCTTCCACTACCGACGGATCTCCGCTGTAGTACAGTGCATATGTCTGAGTCTTCTTGAGATATCTCATAACCCGTTCCACAGCCTTCCAGTGGTCAACACCTGGATTGCTCGTAAAACGACTCAGCATTCCTACGGCGAAAGCTATGTCAGGCCTTGTGGCAGTAGTAGCATACATCAAACTCCCGATTACGCTTGCATACTCCAGCTGCCTGACGCTTTCCCCTGAATTAGGCTTCAGCTTCAGATCACACCTGTACGGCGTATCGATCCCTGGAAGATCCCGATACCCATAACGAGTGATCATTTTCTCAATATAATGAGACTGTAACAGCGCTAGTCCAGTGTCTGTCCGGATGATCTTGATCCCTAAGATCACATCAGCTTCCCCCAAGTCCTTCATACTGAACTTGCTTGAGATGAATTTCTTTGTCTCAGTGACACATCTAATATCCGTACCTAGGATAAGCATGTCGTCCACGTACAGACAAACGATCACACCTCTTCCATCAGCGAACTTCGTGTAAACACACTTGTCCGTATCGCTGACCATGTAGCCATTTGACCTTATAACTTTGTCAAATTTCTCATGCCACATCTTGGGAGCCTGTTTAAGACCGTACAAGGATTTCACCAACTTGCAGACTTTGTCTTCAAGACCTTTGATGACAAATCCCTCTGGCTGTTGCATGTAAATCTCTTCGGTCAACTCGCCATTTAGGAACGCCGTATTCACATCCATCTGATGTATCACCATCTTATTTATTTTTTTTAAAAAGTGAGATAATGTGAGATAATGTTCCGAGTCTTCCTCCTCCTCCTCCTCCTTCTCGGAGTCATCGGAGAAGGAGTCAAATGAGTCGACGGTGATAGCAGATGATTGCAAGACAGGGAGCAAAAAGACATGCGAAGAAGAGGACGATACGAGTCGAATGGGAGATTCGAGTGACAATGTAGGCACCGAGAAGTTGGATAGCGTCACAGACGAGGAGGCTCGAGTACAAGACGGCAATGATGTTTATGTGAAGAAAAGGTACGAAATTTCTTTTCTTATGACCCGCGTCAGAAGAGGAGAGAAAACCGGTAACGCGGCGACGAGTGCGAGTCAGAGCTCCGGGCCGACAAAGAGGACCCGTTCCCATTTCGACTCTGCAACCAGCGAGAAGTTGAAGAAGCTGGGCACGCTGAGCAGCTCGTTATGCCTTGATGAGGACGATCCTGAAGACAATGCTGATTTAATTTTGCCTTCCTTGGATGGTATTGATTCTGTAGATCCGTGTATAAAAGATGAAGAGATTGGGAGTAGAGTGGACCCGGAGGAAAATGAGAGATTGGAAGCTGGGTCAATATCCAAGAAGCGAAAGAGAGTCGAGGATTCTGATAGGTTGTCGTATCATCATTGCCGAGGGATGAGGGTCGGAGGACAGACGGCTACATAGTTTCTGCCTCGCAAATCGAATGGCTGTAGGGACTATGTCCTGATCACCATGTCGTACCGTAGATTAATACAAATGGAGCTGGAGCTGGAGCCAAAATACAGAAACCAAAATACAAAATACAGAATCCAAAATACAAAATACAAAATACAAAATATAAAATACAAAATACAGAAAACAAAATACAAAATACAGAAACCAAAATACAAAATACAGAATCCAATCCCTGGGTTCGTCGAAAATACAAAACACAGTTCTAATTCATATGTATTTTAAGTGTGAGAACGGATGGCTCAGAACACAACCCAACCGGAGAGGATACTCTGAGAGATCCATCTGAGTAGGACGTATACTCTGAGAGATCACCTTTACAAGAATGATATCAGTAGTGGGATTGAGTGTTGGAGGAGATATTATCAGAGTATACGTCCTACTCAGATGGGTCTCTCACCGTTACTATTTTTTTCTGACAGCATGGTGGATGTGCTCCGTCAACAGATTCTTGCTCCGAGCCAAAACTTTATCCCGGAGCTCAAGTGGACATCCTTCGTGTAGAGCTCAAGTGAGAGGTTCCTGACAGCATGGTGGTCTCCTTTGTTAAAGTATCCGTACTCGTCCCACAACCAATGTGGGATGAGCATGGATACTTTGACAAAGGAGACCACCATGCTGTCAGGAACCTCTCACTCGAGCTCTACACGAAGGATGTCCACTTGAGCTCCGGGACAAAATTTTGGCTCGGAGCAAAAATCTGTTGAGGGAGCACATCCACCATACCGTCAAAAAAAATAGTAACGGTGAGAGACCCATCTGAGTAGGACGTATACTATGATAATATCTCCTCCAACACTCAATCTCACTACTGATATCATTCTTGTAAAGGTGATCTCTCAGAGTATACGTCCTACTCAGATAGATCTCTCAGAGTATCCTCTCTGGTCGGTTGTCGTATCATCATTACCGAGGGATGAGGGTCGGAGGACAGTCAACTTTATCTACGAATACATAATTTCTACCTCGCCAGTCGAATGGCTGCAGGGACTATGTCCTGATCACCATGTCGTACCGTAGATTAATGCAAATGGAGCTGGAGCTGGAGCCAAAATATAGAAACCAAAATACAAAATACGGAATCCAAAATACAAAATACAAAATACAGAAACCAAAATACAAAATACAGAAACCAAAATACAAAATACAGAATCTAATACCTGGGTTCGCCGAAAATACAAAACACAGTTCTAATTCATATGTATTTTAAGTGTAAGAACGGATGGCTCAGAACACAACCCAACCGGAGAGGATACTCTGAGAGATCCATCTGAGTAGGACGTATACTCTGAGAGATCACCTTTACAAGAATGATATCAGTAGTGGGATTGAGTGTTGGAGGAGATATTATCAGAGTATACGTCCTACTCAGATGCACTACTAAAATCTGTCAATTCAGCGACGCGTAAAGACGTCGCTAAAAAAGAAAAATACGTCGCTAATTTTTATTAGCGACGTCTTTAGCGACGTTTTCAAGTAGTCGGGATTAACCTAGTCGCTAAACAAGAAAATGTCGCCATACGTCGCTATTGCGACGAACTTTAGCGACGTGGCCACGTCGCTAATATAGCGACTGCCAGCGACATAAACCGTCATAATATACCGACGTAATCTAGCGACGTTGAGCGACTCTGTCTCGCATCGATGCTGACCTGGCTTGAGAGCCATATGGCGACGTTCTGCGACTTTTCTACGTCGCTACATTACCGACGTTTACCGACGATCAGCGACGATATTCCTTACAGTTAGCGACGTAGTTAGCGACGTTTCTTTCGTCGCTGACCGTCGGTAATCGTCGCTGAACGTCGCTAATATTAAAAAAAATAAAAAAAATACAGCATTTGCAGCATTCCCTGCAGCATTTGCAGCATCCCCCACACCATTTGTTACAGCAACGACGGTGTGTATCACGAACACAGTATCAAACAACACAGATACACACAATCACGAACACGTTTGAAACACAATCTCATCAATCAACACAGATATATGAAAATTTGTAACAATAATGTCACACATAATGGTCCATAACTTAACTGCCAAGTATGGGAAGGAATGGCTCAGAATACAACCCAAAACTCATTCTAGCATACATTAGTATGAATCATCTATGTTCTGTACATATGGTGTAGTATATGTTCTTATCGTATGTAGTATCTGAAGAATGTAACAGAATCAAGATGAACTCACATAATGTAATACTAAGACATCATCTACTTCTATATAAGATATAGTGATAGGTTGTCGTATCATCATTGCCGAAGGATGAGAGTCGGAGGACAGTCAACTTTATCTACGGTTACATAGTTTCTGCCTCGCTAGTCGAATGGCTGCAGGGACTATGTCCTGATCACCATGTCGTACCGTAGATTAATGCAAATGAAGCTGGAGCCAAAATACAGAAACCAAAATATGATATCCACCTCAAGTGTAGAGTCGGAGGAGAAGATCTTTTCCACCCTCTCCCTCCCTCATGCTATCAACGTCACAACTTCTCCACCTCAAGTTCTGATTAAGCATTTTCCTTCTCCTCTCCTCCACCATGGCTCTGAACCTATCTGCTCCTCCCTACTTCCCTTCTTCTTATTTGACTCTCTCAGCCACATATGATATCCAGCTCAAGTGTAGAGTCGGAGGAGAAGAAGTGGACATGAAGAGGAGGGGGAAGCAGCACAGCCGGCGGCATGACCCGGAGGAAGTACAGAGGTTTTCTTCAACATACGTAGGAGAATTATAAGGATATATCTTTCACAACATATCACCTTGTCAAAGACCCTTAATGTGACAACCATGTTACCACGGTGTCGGAAAACTAACATGTCATAATTTTATAAGCCGTGTGTTTTGACATAATCCTCCAACCGGATTTCAGTTCTATGTAATAATGCAAGATTACGACATAGGAGGAAAGAGTTGGAAGGATTATGTAAAAATACACGGCTTAGAAAATTATGACATGTTAGTCTTCCAACACCACGGTAACATGGTTGTCACATTAAGGGTCTTTGACAAGATGACATATTGTGAAAAGATATATCCTTATAGTTCTCCTACGTATGTTGAAGAAAACCTCTGTACTTTCTCCGGGTCATGCCGCCGGCTGTGCTGCTTCCCCTCCTCTTCCTGTCCACTTCTTCTTCCCCGACTCTACACTTGAGCTGGATATCATATATGCCTGAGAGAGTCAAATAAGAAGAATGGAAGTAGGGAGGAGCAGATGGGTCCATAGCCATGGTGGAGGAGAGGAGAAGGCAAAACTGAATCAGCATTGTCTTCCGGATTGTCCTCATCAAGGCATAACGGGCTGCTCAACGTGCCCAGCTTCTTCAACTTCTCGCTGGCTGCAGAGTCGAAATGGAAACGGGTCCTCTTTGCCGGCCCGGAGCTCTGACTCGCACTCGTCGCCGCGCTACCGGTTTCCTCTCCTCCTCTGACGCGGGTCATAAGAGAAGAAATTTCGTACCTCTTCTTCACATAAACATCATTGCCGCCTTGTACTCGAGCCTAGCCTCCTCGTCTATGACGCTATCCAACTTCTCGGAGTCATCGAAGAAGGAGTCGAATGAGTCGGCGGTGATAGCAGATGATTGCAAGACAGGGAGCGAAAAGACAGACGAAGAAGAGGACGATACGAGTCGAACGGAAGATTCGAGTGACAATGTAGGCACCGAGAAGTCGGATAGCATCACAGACGAGGAGGCTCGAGTACAAGACGGCAATAATATTTATGTGAAGAAGAGGTACGAAATTTCTTTTCTTATGACCCGCGTCAGAGGAGGAGAGGAAACCAGTAGCGCGACGACGAGTGCGAGTCAGAGCTCCGGGCCAACAAAGAGGACCCGTTCCCATTTCGACTCTGCAGCCAGCGAGAAGTTGAAGAAGCTGGGCACGCTGAGCAGCCCGTTATGCCTTGATGAGGACGATCCGGAAGATAATGCTGATTCAGTTTTGCCTTCCTTGGATGGTATTGATTCTGTAGATCCGTGTATAAAAGAGGAAGAGATTGGGAGTAGAGTAGACCCGGAAGGAAATGAGAGATTGGAAGCTGGGTCAATATCCAAGAAGCGAAAGAGAGTCGAGGATTCTGATAGGTTGTCGTATCATCATTGCCGAGGGATGAGGGTCGGAGGACAGTCAACTTTATCTATGGCTACATAGTTTCTGCCTCGCCAGTCGAATGGCTGCAGGGACTATGTCCTGATCACCATGTCGTACCGTAGATTAATGCAAATGGAGCTGGAGCCAAAATACAGAAACCAAAATACAAAATACAGAAACCAAAATACAAAATACAGAAACTAAAATACAAAATACAGAAACCAAAATACAGAAACCAAAATACAAAATACAGAAAACAAAATATAAAATATAGAATCCAAAATAGGACCCTTTGTGAGAACGGATGGCTCAGAACACAACCCAACCGGAGAGGATACTCTAAGAGATCCATCTGAGAGGGACGTATATTCTGAGAGATCACCTTTACAAGAATTATATCAGTAGTGGGATCGAGTGTTGGAGGAGATACTATCAAAGTATACGTCCTACTCAGATGGGTCTCTCACCGTTACTATTTTTTTCTGACAGCATGGTGGATGTGCTCCGTCCACAGATTCTTGCTCCGAGCCAAAACTTTGTCCCGGAGCTCAAGTGGACATCCTTGGTGTAGAGATCGAGTGAGAGGTTCCTGACAGCATGGTGGTCTCCTTTATTAAAGTATCCGTGCTCGTCCCACAACCAATGTGGGATGAGCATGGATACTTTAACAAAGGAGGCCACCATGCTGTCAGGAACCTCTCACTTGAGCTCTACACCAAAGATGTCCACTTGAGCTTCGGGACAAAGTTTTGGCTCGGAGCAATAATCTGTGGACGGAGCACATCCACCATGCTGTCAGGAAAAAATAGTAACGGTGAGAGACCCATATGAGTAGGACGTCTACTTTGATAATATCTCCTCCAACACTCGATCCCACTACTGATACAATTCTTGTAAAGGTGATCTCTGAGAGTATACGTTCCTCTCAGATGGATCTCTCAGATTATCCTCTCCGGTTGGGTTGTCGTATCATCATTGCCGAGGGATGAGGGTCGGAGGACAGTCGACTTTATCTACGGATACATAGTTTCTGCCACGCCAGTCGAATGGCTGCAGGGACTATGTCCTGATCACCATGTCGTAGTCCAATATAATCTAGAGATTGACATAGTACTAATTCATATATGTAGTCCAATACAAATAGTCTAATACAAAAATAACCCAATACAAATAGTCCAATACAAATAAGTACTAATAGCTAATGAGAACCACGCTGCTCACGCAAATGCTCAGTGATACGTTCACGCAACCACCTCGAAAAAGTAAGATTTTTGGCGCGAGGAGAGCTGTCGTCCCTTACAAGGATTGTATGAAGAGTCCTCTCGGTCTCACTAGCTACCGGTGCTGGATGAATAGAACTCCCGGTCTTACTAGCAACCGGTGCCACTTCATCCTTAACTGTAGGAGGAGCCACCTCAGCATTCACTATTTCCCTCAAACGACGTGCCGCTCCTCGGGTCATGGGTGCCATCTGGTAAGCAAGCTAATATAATTGTAACATAAGCAAGCTAACTAAAGGAACCATCATGTAATTTGAGTACATTTTCGAAAGCAGATAAAGTACAATAAATTTGATTTTTTGCCAAGTAGCAGAACGGATGGCTCAGAACACAACCCTAAAATTCATTCTAGCATACATTAGTGTGAATCATCTATGTTCTGTACATATGGTATAGTATATATTCTTATCGTATGTAGTATCTGAAGAATGTAACAGAATCAAGATGAACTCACATAATGTAATACTAAGACGTCATCTACTACTATATATATAAGATATAGTGATAGGTTGTCGTATCATCATTGCCGAGGGATGAGGGTCGGAGGACAGTCAACTTTATCTACGGCTACATAGTTTTCTGCCTCGCTAGTCGAATGGCTGCAGGGACTATGTCCTGATCACGATGTCATACCGTAGATTTAGGATTTAAAATATGGTATTCAGGTCAACTTAATTCGGTCAAAGGGTACTGAACAGAAAGTCTAATTATCCCATATTTCAGTAATGTCTGTGAGCTAAATCATACTCAACTGTCGAGAATACTTAGGAGAAAACTTATTCACAGGATTAGTATATCCATCCTTCGTGACATAGCTGAAATTTTATAGGGCTCGATAATAATTATTAGTCAATTTATTCATCATTTCAAAACCCTGAAAATGCCCAAAAAAACTCCCAGTATCAGTAAATAGGGCTCGAACCCTAAATTAGAATTCGAATCCACCCAAAACATCAAATTGACAGTTGATATGCCCAAAAAACAAGATTTTTTAGTATATAGGTGTCACACTGTGAATCTCGTGTCCACATAGTGGGACACGACGTGTCCAAACCAACAAAATAGGTGTCACACGAACTAGAAGCGAGTCCACGCTCTCGTGTCCCCTGCAACGAGTCCACTGTCAGTCTCGTGTCCCCTACAGCGAGTCCACGCTCTCGTGGACACGAACTAGAAGCGAGAGAGACAGAGCTAGAAGACGAGGAGAAACTGGGGAGGAGCTACCAGAGGAAGGAGGAGGAGGAGAAGGAGGAGAAGGAGGAGCTACCTGAGGAAGGAGGAGGAGAAGAAGGAGGAGGCCGGAGGAGGGAGATCGCCGGAGGAGCGCCGCGGAGGAGGAGGGAAATCGCCGGAGGAGCGTCGCGGAGGAGGAGCGTGCCCAAATTTGGAGGGAAAAAATTGTGAAATGATCGAAAAGGAAACCCTCGCTGGCTATATAAAACGTTTAGCGACGTCCGCATAGGACGTCGCTAAACGTCGCTGATATATAATAAATAGCGACGTAACTTAAAATGCGTCGCGAAACGTCGCTACATCAGCGACGAGTACCGACGAACTTGCAACGCACTACCCCATTTAACAAAATGTTGACGCTAGACGTCGCTATTAGTCGCTGTTGGCGACAAACAGCGACGTCTTTTATTAACGTCGCTAAAACCCCAAACATTAGCGACGAAATTTTACGGAGTCGCTAAATACGTCGCTGATTTGACTTATTTTGGTAGTGATGGGTCTCTCATCGTTACTATTTTTTTTCTGACAGCATGGTGGATGTGCTCCGTCAACAGATTCTTGCTCCGAGCCAAAACTTTGTCCCGGAGCTCAAGTGGACATCCTTCGTGTAGAGCTCGAGTGAGAGGTTCCTGACAACATGGTGGTCTCCTTTGTTAAAATATCCATGCTCGTCCCACAACCAATGTGGGATGAGCACGAATACTTTGACAAAGGAGACCACCATGCTGTCAGGAATCTCTCACTCGAGCTCTACACGAAGGATGTCCACTTGAGCTCCGGGGCAAAGTATTGGCTCGGAGCAAGAATCTGTTGAGGGAGCACATCCACCATGCCGTCAGAAAAAAATAGTAACGGTGAGAGACCTATCTGAGTCGGACGTATACTCTGATAATATCTCCTCCAACACTCAATCCCACTACTGATATCATTCTTGTAAAGGTGATCTCTCAGAGTATACGTACTACTCAGATGGATCCCTCAGAGTATCCTCTCTGGTTGGTTATCGTATCATCATTGCCGAGGGATGAGGGTCAGAGGACAGTCAACTTTATCTACGGATACATAGTTTCTGCCTCGCTAGTCGAATGGCTGTATGGACTATGTCCTGATCACCATGTCGTAGTCCAATACAATCCAGAGATTGACACAGTACTAATTTATATATGTAGTCCAATACAAATAGTCTAATACAAAAACAACCTAATACAAATAGTCCAATACAAATAAGTACTAATAGCTAATGAGAACCACGCAGCTCACGCAAACGCTCAGTGATACGATCACGCAACCACCTCGAAAAAGCGAGTTCTTTGGCGTGAGGAGAGATGTCGTCCCTTGCAAGTGTTGCACGAATAGAACTCCCGGTCTCACTAGCTACCGGTGCTGGATGAATAGAACTTTCGGTCTCACTACCAACCGGTGCCACTTCGTCCTTAACTGTAGGAGGAGCCACGTCAGCATTCACTGTTTTCCTTAAACGACGTGCCACTCCTCGGGTCAAGGGTGCCATCTGGTAAGATCGATAGTCACAAATAATATAATTGTAACATAAGCAAGCTAACTAAATGAACCATCATATAATTTGAGTACATTTTCGAATGCAGATAAAGTATAAAAAATTCAATTTTTTGCCAAGTGTGAGAACAGATGGCTCAGAACACAACCCAAGATTCATTCTAGCATACATTAGTGTGAATCATCTATGTTCTGTATATATGGTGTAGTATATGTTCTTATCGTATATAGTATCTGAAGAATGTAACAGAATCAAGATGAACTCACACAATGTAATACTAAGACATCATCTACTACTATCTAAGATATAGTGATAGGTTGTCGTATCATCATTGCCGAGGGATGAGGGTCGAATGACAGTCAACTTTATCTACGGCTACATAGTTTCTGCCTCGCCAGTCGAATGGCTGTAGGGACTATGTCCTGATCACCATGTCGTACCGTAGATTAATGCAAATGGAGTTGGAGTTGGAGCCAAAATACAGTTGGTACTAACGTCAATAGAACAAACACTCTCATAGCTCAAATACTAACACATGCTCACGCCTTACTCTTGTGACACTCCCTTTCAAACACAAACACACACCACACACCTATATATTCCCTTACACATGTTGCCATATTACCTGTAAAAATAGGAAACCCTTGTTGTCTAAAATAAGACACAATTCTACAAAGAGAACCATACTGTAGAACTCACACTTTAAGACAATAGATGAAGGAAGACTTGTATGGAGGATCGTCTACTTTATTCATGGAGTTGTCATAGGATGTTGAGCGATGTCATTTTATTCTTTTCTTCTTCTTCTTCTTGGGATTTTTGAGTATTGGATCTTAAGACATATATAGCTAGAACTTACGAAGAATGGAGTACCATACTTCAACAAATAGATATTGACTAATTGGTTCATATACTTCAACAATA
The DNA here is from genome assembly GCA_029216955.1 of Iris pallida. Classification (NCBI taxonomy): domain Eukaryota; kingdom Viridiplantae; phylum Streptophyta; class Magnoliopsida; order Asparagales; family Iridaceae; genus Iris; species Iris pallida. Next base: position 8,077,484 of record JANAVB010041816.1, on the reverse strand, counting down.
AAGAGAACTAGGGGTTTAGTGAAATTTTATTAATCTTCCTATACTCCAGTGATAGTTCTTGGTTTACGCATAGTTCCAGATGTAGGACGGATATAGAAGGCTTTTATATAATGACAACTTACATTAACTAACATTTCCTTACTCTTTTACTTCTTGTTGTACTTATGTGAGCCCCAACTTAAACCTAGGAAGCACAAAGATGCTTCAAACTGGTTAGTGTCAAACTTGTATTAGGCAAAGACACTCACCAAAATATGTATATGGAGTTCTTCTCGTCCTGTCCTTTCTGCTTTGTGTCCAATACACACCTATACATCATAACTAAAACCAATTCTATTACAGTGGAGAGAGACCTCTAGTGTACCCTGATGGCTCTTGGATTTCAGAGGTGTTTGAATAATACTATTAACCCATTACAACAAACAAATTGTATTTCTCTTTAGTAACATCAACCCTCTAGAACAAATAGATTGTATTTCTCTTTAGTAACATCAACCCTCTACAACAATCTAATCATACTTATTCGCTTCGATTCCGTCGAATCAATAAGTCGCCACGGACGTGCTATCGTACAAGTCTATGTTGCACTGTACAAGTCATACTCGTGTATATTTATAAAATAGTTATTTTTGTAAAAGTTTTGCAGCGGATAAAACAGATAAATTGATAACATAAAACAAATAAATTGATATATAACTACATAGGTGTTGCTATCATTTTTTGCAATGCAGCGATCCTTAAAATCTCCGGCCATTGGGGATATTGGTAAACTAATATACCTAGATTACCCAAAAGTACACTTGCGAACTAGGATAAAATAATTAGTTGTGTACTAAACGTCTCTAAGTGTAGGAATGTTGCAAGGTGAAACAATGTATCAAACACTATATCGAAACCCAAACCCAATATGCAAATCCAAATTAATACAAAAATATACAAGTGTAAGTAGGGGATTAAGTGTACAGAGATGAAATACATATATATGCATGCTTGGGGGTGTCCACGTGTCCAACAAATGGACACAAAGTGTCCAAAACCTCACGAACACACTGTATCAGTGAACACATGGTCGTAATGTGTCTCCGTGTCCATTTTGGACACGAAAAATACCTCAATTAGGGTTAGGGTTTACCTTCAGTCTCCTCGCGGTGGTGGAGGAGGAGGAGGAGGACAAGTTCGGTGGTGGAGGAGGAGGATCTCGCGGTGGAGGAGGAGAAGGGGCTCGCGGTGGAGGAGGAGGAGGAGAAGGGGCTCGCCGGAGGGAGGAGAAGGGGCTCGCGATGGAGGAGGAGGATGAGCGGCGCCGGAGGGAAGGGGTCGGGCTGTCGTCGAGGTCGGGGGAAGAGGGGCGGGAACAAAAAATTTGGTGAGAGGGAGAAATGAAAAGTCGAACCGAGGAAACCCTATTTACCAGCAATTTAGCGACATCCGTAAATACGTCGCAAAGCGTCGACTTTCCTTTAATATTCGGCGACGCCATAATCTATACGACGCTAAACATCGTTGAACAAATAAAACTGGTGACGTTTTCCGACAAATCAACGACGTTGGTTTTTATTACACTAAAGGTAGTCGCAATATGTCGCTGTTTGTCGCTATCAGCGACGTATTGTGACGCTTATTTTTGGCGTCGCTAATTCCAAAAATATTAGCGACGTTTTAAGTTGGCGTCGCTAATTTCGTCGCTGATATGGCTTATTTTGGTAGTGAATTAAAGAAACATTCATAAAAGGGAAACTAAAATGTTTGAATGATTCAAACTATTTACCTTTTATGACCTTTAGGCCATGTGGAGATGGCCTAAAAAGGGCATTCTTTAAAACTGTCATGTCATTGGCACAACCTTCCCACCCGGTACGTGAACATCTTTTTGGGAGTACAAGTAGCTAACACGTTTTGTGTTATTTGTTTTATACCCCTAAACCTCGCTACGATCCTATATTTCAATAAAATGCATCATTTACGTCTAGTACTACCAGATTACTAGAATAGGACTTTCATTGAATTAGCATTACCTCAAAGTATGAAAACCATTCCGCTGAATTTCTTATCTCCAATGGAGTTTCAAAATCGGGTTGCTTCACAAATCTCTCTTGATTGGTACAGATTGCACCTAGAACTTTATTAAAGTACCTAGAAATTGGTTCTCCAGACCGAATAAATTCAATGCCACATACTATATTTTTTGACTTATGTCCCAACATGTAAAGGAATAGGGCAAGTTGTTCCTCCACACAAATATATCTCGTATCATGCAACGACCCATTGGAATGAAGAATATGCGACAGACCGTAGAAAGCAGCATTACTCATCCTTAGATAATGGACACAATTATTTGGTCATGCCGTCAAAATTCGATACATGTGTGCTTGCTTCCACTGTTCTCTAATTAGGAAGGGTTCCCTTGCAATGCCTTGTCGGTCATTTTACTCGGTTTTAATTAGAGTCATAATTATATTTATAACAATAATTATACTAGTAATTGCGGCATTAAGTAATGGATTATTTGGATTCGACAAATTCATCTACATAAAACAAAAAGAAAAAAGCGTAAATCTTGAAGCATCTGTATCATGTATTTTTTCACATATAAACGTGTACTCATGTAACATGCAAATTTACCTCCCACTATAAAATTTCACATTGTCATATCATCTATATATCACGTACATAAAGGAATTTTTTTTACAATTCATGCTACTTGATCGCAGATCATGTACAAAGGAAAAAAAATTAGCTTCTCCAAACAAGGCAAAGAAATCTGAATAAAAATTTAGCTACTTCATCACATAACTTTATTGCTCCTGTAAAATTTCTAAATATGGGATGAAATCAAAATAAAATTAATTCTCATGCAAATAATCACAGATCTACAAATTTTTTATCTTTTTTTTGTAGATATGGTCTATACAACCAATAAACAACATTATATGGTGAGTAAAATGAAAATGAAAACCGAAGATCTAACAGATTATGTAGATCTGGTTTATAGAAGAAGAAAATACACATTATATTATGTGGAACATGTTAAAATAAAATTTGTCTAACCAAATTTCTAGATCTGGTATATAGAACCAGAAAATAATAAGATGTAATGAGGAAAAAAGATCTAACAAAATTTGTACATCCCGTTCGCCTATATCATAAAATATTACAAAAAAAATAATACTTGAACAAACAAAAAAAATCTCGACGGGAGGAAGGAGGTGACCGGAGCTAGGGTAGGGAAGAACTCCTCTTTATCTTGGAAGTGTGCTGCAAAAGTGAGGAGTCCTTGGAGAACTCGAGTGGAGTTACTCTACTTTTCTGATGTAGGTGTGAAGTAAAGTTTGGAGGGGACAAGACACTATTTGGAGACAGAGATTCGCCACATTCCGCACACTCCCTTCGTCAAACCAAACGGACGAACTGAGAAAGTGGTCAGTGAGTTGCAACAATTCCCTTAAAAAACTACAACTTTTCGCACACTCCCATCCATCCAAACAGCCCCTTATTAATGTGTTAACACTGCCAAAATAAATTACTTTAGCGACGTCCACAAACGTTGCTAAAAGGGAAAAAATGTCGCCGATTTAGTTTAGCGACGAATTCTCCTTGTCGCATATTTCTGGGTCGCTAAAACAGGATTTGTGGCTATTCGTCGCCATGGCGACATATATTTGCGACGCCATCATGTAGCTAGCTTTTTATTGGATAGCGACATTTGTAGACGAGGCGTTGCTAATTAGGGACGTAAAAATTCGTTGTTAAATGTCGCTGACAGTTCAACTGTTAGCAACGTAATTTGTGACGTCTATGCCGATATGGCGAGTTTGCCATGTCACTAATTTAGCGACGTCTGGCGACTGTCAGCGACGTCTACGATACAGGATAGCGATGACCGAATACATGATTAGCGATGTCATTTGCGACGTTTGATAGACTACTTTGCTGATATGGCAAATTTACCATGTCAGCAATTTAGCGACGCCTAGCGACTGTCTGCGACGTTTGCTTTTCATGTTAGTGACATCCAGATACACGCTAGCGACGTATAAATGTGTCGCTACTCATCGATAAACGTCGCTATATGCCGATAACTTGCAAAAAAAATTAGGATTCTGTTTGATTTTCCATCCAGAATCTACCTGTATTTTAAATGACAATTTACAAATAATAGACCCTGAGCAACCCTCCATAGAATTTCCTGGGTTCACTGATCCTTTCGATGGAAAACTCAACACCGGTAAACTAATATAGGGACAAATGATGAAAAGAAACTACCAATAATCAAACAAATAGAATCAAACAACAAGAAAGATATAAAATAGCTATGTGGAAATAAATCCACTACCAAACGGCTATAAAAAGAGTTTATCCATTAATGTTTCAACAGGATCAACATAACACAAACTGTCACTAAATATATAAAATAAATACATAAAGACCCAACAATGGGTCAGCAAACAACAACATCAATACATGAAAATAAGTCCAATAAAGGACTACGCCTGGTCGGGAGGAGTAAGAGGCAGTCCCTGCATCTGGGACAACATGAACCTATACTGCGCCAGTGTCAGCGTCACCGGTGACGACTCATCAATAGGAGGAGGAGGAGGTAGTAGAATCGATACAGTCGATATGGATGCCGATGCACGACCAGGAAGCGTCTGCTCCATGGCTAGGTGTCTAGAGTTGGTGGAATCCATAACGGCTGCCAACCTAGAAAGCTGATCGTCCATGGCCACTTGCGACTCCTGTACCGCCTGAACGGCATGATCCATCCTCTCCTGCACTGCTTGAACAGTACGATCTGTCCTCTTGTTCATCTTTCTAATGGTGCACTCGAGCATATCAAATTATACGGTGAGCACCGTATCGTCCGTCTGCGGCTGAGACTGGGGCTGCTCCGCAATCCTCCGTAATAGCCCGTCACGCAGCTCAGTAACCTGGCAACACAGTTCCTACACTCGGACCGACTCATGTGAGGGCTGTGGAGAATGCACACTGGCAGAGGTGGCCCTGGATGACTGTGTCGCCACAAAGGCACCGCAGGATCTGAAGAACAGATGGCAACTGTAGAGGGGGGTGAATAGAGTTTATAATAAAAATAGCTAATTAAAATTTAAACTCTTTCACAAGCTGAAAGTAATCAGAGTAAATGCGGAAATAAATAAGGAGCAAGAAAGCATACGCAAACACAGCCGATTTTTAACCTGGTTTCCCTCGTGGAGGACTAGTCCAGGCCTGAGAACTCTAGCTCAGGATTAAATCCACTATTTGTGAAATAGTAGTTACACCCCGTGCCTTTTCTTCAGAAGAGCACGTCAACTTCTTACAAAGATCGCAGTGGCGATGCTTGGAATTTTCCAAGTGACTTCTTGAACTCTTGCACAAACTCCTAACTGAAAAATGCTGAGCACTTGAGGCTTAGGGAGCTTGTGGCTAGTAGATGAAGAAGGGTATGGCTTGTATTGAGCTTTAGAGAGAAGAGAAGAGAAGAGAAGATTGGATGATGTAAAATGAGAGAATTCATGGCCTATTTATAGGATACCAGGTAGGCAAAATTCGGCCAGAATTCTGGTTGGATTATTCAAAAATTTGGCCGTTGGAAAACTTGCATCCAGCCAACCCTAAAAATTAGGGTACTGATTTTTAGGGGACAAAGTTCGGCCCGAACTCTATCTCCAGAGCACAGAATGGGTCATTGGTCCAATGGGCTTATTTGGATGTGTGTGGAGCTTTTGGATTTTGGGTAGGGTATAGGTTAAGTCTCAGATGCTCAGCACAACTCAGCTTATATAAGTCTAGACTCAATAAAGTTATAAAATACAGACTCAAAATATGACTTGCATTGCAAAACTGAGCTGTCGTCTGACTTGTGCTGGATGTAGTCTTCATGTGTCGTATTGAATTATCACAAGTATTATTTAGTCAATTCTATCAATATTTGGTTGACTGTGACTTTGTGTCAACAATCTCCCCCATATTGATAATTGATAAAATAATAATTGTATATTCAATATTCATACCTGGACACATTTAAGGACAAAAAGCATAGCTCCCCCGTAATCAGTATCGAGCTTAAAAAATAGCTCCCCCGTAAACATTGCTTTGAATCCTGTTGGCCTGATAAGAACATTCTTCCAAAAGCACAGATACAGAGACAAAAAGAATATAGAATATACAAATATCTTTCCCTTTTGGCATTTAGCAATTAACCATAATCAAATAAGAACTGGCAAGCACACCAAAAGATAATAGAATAAACTACATAGAAACTGATAAAACTACTAAATGTCTCAAGAGTCACAACTCATAATAAGTCTAATACAATCAAAGTGCATAAAAGCGACTATATCAACTAAAATCCAAACTGCATAAATCATAAGCTAAGATCCTCAGTAGCAGCAGCAAGTAGAAGTCCATATCCATCAACGAGCTCGTGAAGGCCCAGCGTCGTCTGATGGATCAGTGAAGGAACGACGAGGGTCCACGAAGGCTGCATCCGGATCCAAGTAGCGAATAACCCAAGGGTCATCGATACGATATCCCTCACTACCAGGGTCCCGCTCCATAGGAATAGGCATGGAAGGATGGTGAGACATGGAGTACCGAATATCGTGCAACGAGTTGCTGATGGCACTTATCTGCAGGGTGGTCCGGTAATCCAGCTGAGTCCAACGATCATCCTCTAAGGTGAAGCGATCGCGGAGCATAGTCTGAAGAGACTCGAGAGTCGCAGGAGGAGGAGGATCCTGTCCAAGAGGAGGTGCATCGGGCTCATCGTCAGAGTGCTCAGACACGACGGGTGAGCCAACGGCTGCCTGAAGCCTCCGTGCCTTAGAGAGGAAGACAGGGGCAGGTAAGAACTGGCACTCATCAAGTGGTATGCGAAACGCACGAAATACCATAGGAAGATACAAAGCATAAACCAAGGATCTTGGTTTTTTCCTACAAGTAGTCATCCAGTCCATCATGGTACGTGGAAGATTAAATGGTACATAAAAGTGAAGGTGATACAAGGCCGAGATTTCAAAGTAGGTGACTTCATCGGTGGATCCCGCTTTGGGTAGAATAGTGTTGAAAATAATCCGATGAAGTTCATAAAAATAGGGATTGAGGTACTTGGCCAAAAGCTTACGAGGACGTGTGTTAGGGGTACACAAGTCGTCCTTGAAGCTTTCAAGTGAAGACCCATCGAAAAATTGAAATGATCGAGCTTCAACAAGCTTTTCCCATGAGTTTGGCTCTTGGAGTTCAAGGTGTGTTCGGCCAAATCGAAATCATCAAAGGAGATGTCAATTCTCGTAACCCATGAGAAAATATATGTATCATCATGAGTTAGGTTGCAGTAAAACATTTGAATAGCACTACGATAAATGACCGAGTTGGTGGTGACAAGTTCGTCAAGGCAAAGGTCATGAAAAAGTGAGTCATATTGAGAGAAAATAGTAAAATTGATAGGGTGACCCGCAAACACCGGACGTGTCCGAAAATTACTAAACCAATCATTAGATGCGTCGAGTGATACAAATATTCGGTCGTCAAATGTGTTTGGGTCAAGTGGACGAGGTGGGTTGAACAACGGGTGGATAGGTGGTTGTTGTTCAACGGGCGGTGCAACGGGCGGTTCAACGCGAGGAGGAGCACTCGAAGAGGATGCTCCCTCGGTTCGAAGTCTCTTTCCGCGATTGAACAAACGTGGAGCCATGAAACAATAAAGATAATGGAGGAAATTAAAATAAGAAAAGTATTGAGATATACCTCAAAGTGATGATGAACAATGAAGGAGAATGGTGAAAGAGGCCTTCTCCTTGAGTTTGGGAAAGAGATGAGCTCTAGAAAGGAAGAACTAGGGTTAGGGTTTTGAGAAAAAGTGTTTGGAGAAGTGGAAAAGGCGTCAATGGAGGAGAGGAGAGAGGAGAGCCCGAATATATGTGAAGGGTTCCAATTGGTCGGAACAAATATGGGCCATTGGATCTATTTATGATCAGCGGCTGAGACTGTTCCCGGTTCTGGAACAGCCAGGCCGAATTCGGCCCGAACTCTGTTTAGGGCAGAGTTCGGCCCGAACTCCGGATTCTGTTGACAGAACAGGAATCAGGCTGAGAAGAAGAGAAAAAAATGGTTAAGTGTGAGAGACCAAAGGAAAAGGAAAGTGAGGACATATACAAGAAAGACTCAAGTGGAGAATGACAGAAAGTTAACTTTGAAGCAAAGTGAAGTTTGGAAAATTTGCATTTTAGCATGTGATAAATTAAAAATAAACCATGTAATAAACAAAAAATTATATCATAATTCAATATTTTGAAGCTGCCATGGGTTAGCTGCAGGGGCCGGATCCCAGCTAGCGGTAGTCCTGAGGACTAGTGCACCGTGTCGCTTAGGCTTTTACACCTTGTTGTCAGAAGGACCCTTTCGGCTTGTATCCATAGCAATTTCATCATAAAAGAATCAAGACATACTCGATATTTACGCAGGTTTATTTTAATTAATAACAGCTTCATCCAAAATTCTAAGTTCACGACAGAGAAAATTGAAGCGCTCTTCGGATAATAGTTTTGTGAAGAAATCTGCTAGCTGATGATCAGTGTCAATAAATTCTAAGTTAATAGTGCCATTTTGCTGATGATCACGCAAAAAGTGGTAACGTATTTCAATGTGCTTTGTGCGTGAGTGACAAATGGGGTTCTTAGTGAGATTTAAAGCACTAATGTTGTCACAAAAGATTGGAATGTGCATAAAAGATAAGTTGTAGTCTTCAAGGGTTTGCTTCATCTACAGAATTTGTGCACAACAACGCCTAGCTGCGATGTATTCAGCTTCTGTTGTGTCTGCTTCTTGCTAAACCAAGAGACTAAAGCCATTCCTAATAAATGACACGTACCGCTCGTACTTTTACGGTCGACCTTGCATCCGGCGAAATCAGCATCAGAGTAACCAATGAGGTCAAATGATGTTGACTTGGGATACCATAGGCCCACTGTAACCGTACCCTTAAGGTATCGAAAGATACGCTTAACAGCAGTCATGTATGATTTCTTAGGATTTGCTTGATATCTAGCACACAGGCAAACGCTAAATATAATATCAGGACGACTAGCAGTTAAATAGAGTAGACTGCCTATCATACCTCGATACTTACGTTGGTCCACGGGTTTGCCGCTTTCATCTGGTTCTAGTTTAGTTGTAGTAGCCATTGGAGTGCTGATTGGTTTGACGTTGTCAAGGTCGAATTTCTTCAGCATGTCCTTTGTATACTTCGACTGACAGATGAAAGTTCCATTTGACATTTGTTTGACTTGCAGTCCAAAAAAGTAGTTGAGCTCCCCCATCATGCTCATCTCAAACTCGGTCTGCATACACTTGGCAAAATCTTGACAGAGGGTTTTATCAGTAGAACCAAATATAATATCATCTACGTATATTTGGACTAAGAGAATAGTGTCTTTAAAAGATTTTATGAAAAGTGGTGTCAATTTTCCCTTTAGAAAAATCTTTCTCAAGCAAAAAATTGCTTAGCCGTTCATACCAAGCTCTAGGGGCTTGTTTGAGGCCATATAGCGCTTTCTTCAGCTTGAAAACATGGTCGGAAAATTTGTGATTTTCAAAGCCAGGAGGTTGTTTCACATAAACTTCCTCCTTAATAAATCCATTCAAGAAAGCACTTTTAACATCCATTTGAAATAATTTGAAATTTTGAAAATTTACAAATGTACAAAGCATCCAAATAGATTCCAATCTAGCAACATGAGCATACGTCTCATCGTAGTCGATACCTTCCTCTTGGTTGTATCCTTGGGCTACTAGACGAGCTTTGTTGCGTGTGACTGAACCATCTTCATTTACTTTGTTTCTAAAAACCCATTTAGTACCAATGATCGAGTGATTAGTCGGTCTAGAAACGAGTTCCCATACTTGGCTCCTCTCGAATTGGTTGAGTTCCTTTTGCATAGCAGAAATCCAAAATTCATCATTAAAAGCTTCTAAAATGTTTTTTGGCTCAATTTGTGAAATAAAGGCAGTGCTAGCAATAAAGTCTCTTAATGATGATCTAGTAGTTACTCCACGTGAAACCTCACCTATTACCAAATTTTCTGGATGTGACGGCTTGAAAGAGAATTTCTTTGGCAAGCCCTCCAGAGAATTGGTTTTGGTTGTGGTATTCATTGGAGTAGAAGTTGATGGATCAACATCATCATCAAGAGTAGCTGCTGCACTGTTATCTTCATCAAAAGTCACATTTGTAGACTCTTCTACAATTAATGAGCATTTGTTAAATACTCTATATCCCTTGCTTTTGGCAGCATAGCCAAGGAAAATACCATCGTCAGCTTTGACATCAAATTTTCCTAAGTTGTCTTTGGTGTTAAGGATAAAACATCTACAACCAAAAACTCTAAAATAAAAAACATTTGGGGTTCTCCCAAACCAAAGCTCATAGGATATTTTCTTCGTAATAGGACGAATAAGTACCCTATTTAAAATGTGGCAGGCTGTACTGACAGCTTCAGCCTAAAAGTATTTCGGAAGTGAAAACTTGTTCAACATGACTCTAGCCATATCGCCAAGAGTCCTATTCTTCTGCTCCACAACACCATTTTGTTGAGGAGTTCTTGGACAAAAAACTCATGATCAAAACCATTAGAATCACAAAACTTTTCAAAATCTGTATTTTTAAATTCGCCTCCATGATCACTTCGGATTCAAGTAATCATGTAGCCTTTTTCGTTTTGAACTTTCTTTACAAAAATCTTGAAAACGAAATAGCATCACTTTTATTTGTAAGAAAGAAAACCCATGTAAATCTAGAAAAATCATCAACAATGACAAAAGCGTTGAGTTTTCCACCAAGACTGGCTACTCTACTAGGGCCAAATAAATCTATATAAAGAAGTTGCAAGGGTCTAGTAGTACTTACAGAGTTTATGGAATAAAATGAGGACTTAGTTGCCTTATTCAATTCACATTCGGCACATACCGTGTCCTTTTTGAATGTGATGTCGGGCAAGCCTCTAACTAGCTTCTTAGTCGATAGCCTGGATATAGTATCCATGTTGGCATGACCCAGACGCTGGTGCCACAGTAATCTTTCATCCTTATGAGCATATAGGCATCTACCTGCATTGTTAGTATCTCTAGACAGATAGAAAATATAAATATTATCCTCTCTTACCCCTTCAAAAGCAATGTCTCCCGTTGACCTATCATAAATAAAGCATTATTTTGTCCAAAGTTAATGTCATATCCACGGTCAGCAAGATGACTAATGCTGAGCAGGTTATGCTTTAACTCGGTCACTAGGCAGACATCCTTTATCACGGAAGAGAGAGGATGACCAATAATACCATTACCTATAATATACCCTTTTAGGTTGTTACCGAAGGATATGTATCCTTCTCTCTTCATCGATAGTGATGCGAAAAGATTTACGTCTCCCGTCATATGCCGCGAGCATCCACTATCGAGAATCCACTTACTCTTAGTTTAGAAGGGAAGGTCCACCTACATCAAGGGTAGATGTGACCTTTGGTACCCAAGTTCTTGAGGGTTCTGAAAAGTTAGTTTTCAGAAAGCATGCATATATCTTTCTATCTACTAATCTAATTCTAATTCTACATTATGGTGAAATGTGTCCATGTAATCCACAATAATTACATATAGCATTCATATTTATGTTAGGAGCATGCATATGATGTCTATGAGTAGAGTGATATGGAGTAGCATGATGATGTGTAGAGTTAGCATGGTGATGATGTCTATATGTAGAGTGATGTGGAGCAATATGGTGATCATGTCTATATGGAGTAGCATGATGATGATGTCTATATTGAATAGTATGGTGATGATGTCTATATGTAGAGTGATGGTGATTTTGTGCAACATAGTGATGATTGTATCTATGTGTAGCATGATGATTCTGTGACAAATGATAATTATTTCTACGTGCATGTGGTTTGTGTACTTTATGAAAGTGTGTGTATATGTAAGCATGATTATGAGCTGCATGTGGATGACGTGGTTGACTAGTATGAGTAGTGTCATGCTTTGTGTGTGTCTTATGTGATTGGGTTTGAGGTTGAGCAACCTGTTTTTCCAATTTAGTCTCTAATTTCTTAGAGACAGCCTACAGTTCAGTAACCTTAGCATTCAAGCCATATCTTAGTAATAGAAATCTTGTGTCTACTCTTTTCTTCTGCAAGCTCCGTGTTGAGTGCTGTGATTTCTTGTGTTTGTTGTTCAATGCGTGCTTCGGCATCATGTAGGCTTGTTTTAAGCTTAGATACCTTATTTGTGACATCCGTGGGTGAAGTGTCTCTAATGTTATCAAGCAGTAAAAAAAGTCTTTAAATTTTGACTTCATGACTTTTGATCTTTTCCTTAGCATGTTTATATTTACCAATGACCTTTTTGTGATCATCAAGTAAATCGGTGAAAGCATCGCCAAGTTCATCAAAAGTGAAGTCATCAAGAGTTTCGTTTGATACCTTGTCGGATGTTGCCATTAGGCACACATTTACAGTGTCTTGAGGAAAGTCCTTTTCTTCCTCGGAGTCACTAGCCTCGCTTTCATTCCAAATGCTTGTGTTGGCATATTTTTTTGAGGAAGCCTTCTTGTATAGTTTCTCATAACGATTGCTCTTCTTTAAGAATGGACAGTCTTTTCGGACATGCCCAGTCTTCTTACAACCGTAGCAGGTTGGCTCTTCTTCGTCATCTTCTTGTGGTTCCTTCTTTCTTCGGTTGAAGCGAAGGAATTTCTTGAAGTTGCGAACAAGGAGAGCTTGATCATCACCTTCCGAGTTGTCGTCATCCGTCTCTTCGGGGTCAGTCCTTCGTCAGTGAGCTTTGAGGGCGATCTCCTTAGCCTTAGGAGCAGGCTCTTCGAAGTCCTTGAGGTCAAGCTCATGAGTCATCAGCTTTTCCATCAAGGTTTCCATGGATATAGTTGTGAGATCATTTTCTTCTATGATGGCTGTCACCTTAGGGTTCTAAATCTTTGGTAGCCCCCTAAGTAGCTTGCGAATCTTCTCGTGGTTTGAATATTGTTTGCCGAGCGAAGACAGGGGATTGATGATGTCGAAGAATCTTGTGAACATTTGCGTGATCGTCTCATTTGGCTTCATCTTGAAAGTCTCATATTCTTGAGTGAGACGGCTTATCTTTGATTCTTTGACTTGGGTGGTTCCTTCATGCGTCACTTCTAGAAGTCTCCATACTTCATGAGAGGTGGTGCATGTTGAGACCCTATTGAACTCATTCCTGTCTATAGCACAGAATAAAGCATTAATAGCTCTCGCGTCGAGACTTGCCTGTTTCTTCTCCTCATCAGAATATTTGTCATGTGGTTTCTCAACGAGATCACCATTGACAACTATCCTGGTGGGCTTTTTGTAACCATCGGTGACGATGGTCCACAGGTCAAAGTCTAGCGACTTGAGATAAAAGCTCATCCTTGTTTTCCAATGGGTGTAGTTAGTTCCATCAAATAGGGGAGGTCTATGAGTGGACTGCCCTTCACCGTGATTGAAAATCAAGGATTGTGTGGTTGCCATGGATCAGCTCTAGGATGTTAGTCCTTGTTGAGAGAACAGAGCTCTGATACCAATTGAAGAACAGATGGCAACTCTAGAGGGGGGTGAATAGAGTTTATAACAAAAATAGCCAATTAAAATTTAAACTCTTTCATAAGCTGAAAGTAATCAGAGTAAATGCGGAAATAAATAAGGAGCAAGAAAGCATACGCAAACACAGCCAATTTTTAACCTGGTTTTCCTCGTGGAGGATTAGTCCAGGCCTGAGAACTCTAGCTCAGGATTAAATCCACTATTTGTGAAATAGTAGTTACACCCCGTGCCTTTTCTTCAGAAGAGCACGTCAACTTCTTATAAAGATCGCAGTGGCGATGCTTAGAATTTTCCAAACGACTTCTTGAACTCTTGCACAAACTCCTAACTGAAAAATGCTGAGCACTTGAGGCTTAGGGAGCTTGTGGCTAGTAGATGAAGAAGGGTATGGCTTGTATTGAGCTTTAGAGAGAAGAGAAGAGAAGATTGGATGATGTAAAATGAGAGAATTCATGGCCTATTTATAGGATACTAGGTAGGCAGAATTCGGCCAGAATTCTGGTTGGATTATTCAAAAATTTGGCCGTTGGACAACTTGCAACCAGCCAACCCTAAAAATTAGGGTACTGATTTTTAGGGGACAGAGTTCGGCCCGAACTCTGTGTGAGGCAGAGTTTGGCCCGAACTCTGTCTCCAGAGCACAGAATGGGTCATTGGTCCAATGGGCTTATTTGGATGTGTGTGGAGGTTTTGGATTTTGGGTAGGGTATAGGTTAAGTCTCAGATTCTCAGCACAACTCAGCTTACATAAGTCTAGACTCAATAAAGTTATAAAATACAGACTCAAAAAATGACTTGCATTGTAAAACTGAGCTGTCGTCTGACTTGTGCTGGATGTAGTCTTCATGTGTCGTATTGAATTATCACAAGTATTATTTAGTCAATTCTATCAATATTTGGTTGACTGTGACTTTGTGTCAACAGGATCCCGTACCGTAGTACGTACCCCTCTGAAGACCACCAACGACGGTCATCCAGAGCTCATCCAACGTCCGAGCCGGAGGGGACTGCAAGGAAGTACCACCCCTCCCTCCGCAGGTGCACTAGCAATCTTACGCTCTAGCCTAAGATACTCATCCTAGAAAAGTACGCATTTCGATAATCATAATATTTACTACCAACCTAATTGTTTCCCATCTATGGATATATATTGCATATTTCTTAAGTTATACTAAAGTTAGTGGCATGTAAAGTAATATTTATATAGCTCTGCGTGGCCCTATCATCGATGAGCTTTTCGTACTTCTGACGGGTGGCTAGGAAGACGGTCACCATATTGGCGTCCTCACCCCTCATTATCTATTATAATAATTTATTTGTTATTAAAATTAAACATTTTATTCCTACTTTTATTAAAATAATATATTTTAGTAAAATACATACCAGGCGACGAAAATGTTCTGTCATAGGAATCGTGCCACCACATCACTTTTCTACCCTTGTCCTGCCACCTTCGCCTTCTCCGACAGTTGCTTGTACCTAGGATCGTTGAATCTAGCTCTCATCGCTGTCCACTGCTCGGGTGTGATCCAACCTTGGATCGGTCTTCCAGAGCACTCCCGAGCCTTCTGGCCGTCGATCACATCACGGATCAACTTGGCGGCAGCGACAGGAAATAGCTTCTCGATCATCTCAGCCCGATATGGTGGATAAAAATATGTTTTCTACTAGTATTAAAATAGTTAGTTATATAATATGCATAAAAGATAATTTATACTAAAAGTAATATACTTTAGTTACCTTGAAGTTGGGCAAACCAGAATGCCTTCCTATCGTTCGAGGCATCCGAGTAATTGATCCAAGGGCCAACGTTGTTGGACCTCAGAAATAGCTCCAATGCCCTCTGAACTAATGGAGGACGATATCTACACAACGATAATTATATTCATGAATATATAGATATAAGTATAAATAAATGTTAACTAATTAACATACTTTGTAGGCCCGTCGGACCAAATCTCCATCTTCGTCTCGTTCGGAGGGGCACATGGAAGATCGCTCTGATATGGAGACATAGTAGGTTCGACCTCCGTCGTCTACTCCTCCGCCCCCATAGGGCCATCTGTAGCAGGAACCTTGGACGGGGTAGTCTCAGGCCTAGAACTGTCCGTCCCAGGAGTACTGCCACGTAACGTCAACGCAGTCGGAAAAGTGACTGGTCGGTACACTGGAGTACTAGAAGACGAGAGTCCGGAACCATCATACGATAATGGAGTAGCACTCCGTCCAACGTTGGAACCTCTACCGGCACGGGATGCTCCTCTACCGGTGGAATCTTTATCGGCATGGGATGCTCCGTGGTATGATCCACAGTCCTTCCACACCTGTTAAAAAATAGATATCTACAAGAAATGTAATACATATTCTAAATCAAATATGCATGCATTTAACATATCACAGTTTATAAAAAAATAGACCCGGGGGAACCCTCCGTTGAATTTCTAGATAATAACCAAGTCTAGATAATAGCATCAAGAAATATCTAAGTCTAGATAATAACCATGTTTAGAAAATAACAAAAAACATCTAGAGTTGTACAAAACATCCAAGTCTAATCCAGAAATAAGTCTACCAGAGACAAATCAGGTCAAAAGTCATATCATATATAAAACTTTACCCTCTACATTGGGGCAGATACCAGTCCCTCAGCCACCACGCATCAGAAGGGTCCCGGTGATTAAGATCAGCTATAGGAGCTGGGTGACTGGATCTCCCGGTGCCACTGCCTTCTGGTGTCACTTCCTCCTTCACAACGATCTCGACTTTAAGAATCACTTCCTCCTTAATAGTAGGAGGTAGCACTTCTTCTTTAACCTTGATCTCTGCTTTAGGTATCACCTCCTTAGCAGCAACATGAAGCACTTACTCTTCAGCAGCAGGAGGTACCACTTCCTCCTCAGTAGTCATTTGTGCCTCTCTCAAGCGACGTGCTCGGGCCATGGGTGTCATCTGGTAGGATTGATAGAACATAGAGACTAATTCGAGGTTAAACAAAATGACAGTACATTTCACAAGTCTAAATAGTTGTTGCATGGAGATTAATTAGTGGTTAAACATATTTTACATTTTTTTTCATTCATCTTCTGAAAATTCATCTTCTTCATTCTCCACGTCCTCATCTTCCTCTTCTTCCTCATCTTCGCTTTCATCTACTTTATTTTCTCTTCTGGTACTTCTACCTCTTCTACACGATTAGACGTGTAATGTGAAACTTCCGTGGTGTTTACGTCAACTGTATTTGTTGCGAGTGGTAGCTCGTCCTCCTGATAAGCTATTTCGTCAATATCGTAGGTATTTCTGGCTTTAGTCTTGTATACTGCCCACCAGTCCAACCTACTTGTTCCCCGTCTAGGATAAGAAGTGAAGTAAACGAGTTGAGCCTGACTTGCTAGTACAAATGGTTCGTATCCTTGATATCGACGTCGATAGTTAATATCCACAAGACCACGCTTGTCAATTTTCCAACCTTCATCTTGGATCGGATCGAACAAATCACACTTGAACAATATGATCTTAGTCGACTCTATGTCGTAGTTATATGTCAACGCCAGAATATCCCATAAGATGCCATAGAAATTATTGTCTTGATCGACATCTTTGTAGTTTGTAGAACTGATACAAAAATAACTAATTTTTATCGAATCAAGGTCCGGAAAGTTCTCTGATCGGAGCATTTATTGACTTGAACCTAAACCCATTCATACAATAGCTTGGCCAGATTTTGACGAAATAAATTGGCCCCATGGCTAGAGTTCTAATAGATTCATTCTCTAGTGTTGTGTCTCGACGATCGACCTAAATACCACAAGTTAAGAAATTAAATTTAATATTCCGTTAATTATTGTGTAAAGTGCATATAGAAAAAGTAATTACCGAGCTCCTTACATATGCACTCAATCATGAAAGGAAATAACGTATCATTTTCTGTTATAGTTCTTCATCTTTTATGTACGGTCTACGCGACCTCACCTCATCATTAATTGTGCAATAAACAACAACACATTGGCCAATTAGTGTAATAATAATATTGGATACTATTACATGCATAGATGACATAAACGTGGACATATTAGTTACTTACCCCTCAAGCTTCTCTACTTCATCCTCATCGCAGTTGAGTAATATATATATACTTGAATAGTTCTGAGTTTCTTGTCATTCAGATATATTTTCTTTATTTTCCCCGAAGGCTTTCTGAAATATTATTGAAGACTTTCAGTATTGCATCATTAGATTCAAGATATCCATGGTCGTTTTTCGGAGCTCTTGTTCTATTAGTAGAAATATGTGGCTTGAAATACATCGAACAGAAGTTTGTAATCTCCTCGAGAACATAGGCTTCACAAATAGAACCCTCGATCCGAGCCTTATTTTTTTACCTTTCCCTTTAGGTGGTTCAAATGCCGCTCAAACAAGTACATCCTTGTCACGAACTGCACCCGCTTTTCGGGATACGAGTGCGTGTCCAAGCCAGCCTATGCCGCGGTATCGACGGTAGAACGCTGTCAAGCCCGCAATAAACAACATGCTCATAAAATAATTATTATGCACATTCACAGCATGTAAATTAATTTTTACAATATCCAAGTTTACATTTGAATACAAATACAATGTCTCACAAATTTTAAAATGACAACTAAAGAAGTACTCAACTATCTAACTAGTTATCTAGGTTGACCTCAGCGTATGCCCATGTCTCTCCCAATCGTCCAAAGCATAGAGTAGCGGTGACTATCTGAAAAATGTTAGTTTTCAGTCAGGAATGGATAAGTACAATTTATTGAATGCAGTTTCAAGTATATGTTAACGACTATAAGACAATTAGTCATAAAATACATGTTAAGAATATCAAAACAATTGTAACAGAAAACATGATGAATATCAGGAAGGAAAAGTATGTGATAACATGTAATAGGAGAATCTAACTATCTATGTGTTTTGAAGTACTCTTTTGATATGTGATCAGTCTGGGTAGTTACACCACAAGGTCTAAGTTAATTATCAAGGTCTACTTTATTTAACAAGGTCTACATTATTTATCAAGGTCTACTGTTCAGAAACTAAAACATGGGCTAAGGTATGATCACATATCTATTTACTTTTTTGTCCTGCCACCAAGTACAAAAGAGAAAGCATGGCATATACAGGAAAATATGAAGTGTCATCGTGTAACGAGTGTGTCAAGAATCAAGTACGATATAACTGAATAGTATGATATAAGAATTAACAATATTGAAAACAAACAATAAATGTACTCGCCTGGGGTCCTTTGCTGGTAAAACAGATAGTACCAATGCATTCAGAATCGTCCAATTGGCTAGGGTAGCAAGCAAAACTAACAATGTCCAACCACTCACTAAGCCACAAAAGTCAACTCCTACAATTGTCCCCGGATGGTAAAACAGACATTAACAACGTGTTTCGTATAAAAGAAATGTCTAAAAATGCCTCTCCAAAAGTCCAATTCTGGACACAAGGGTAAAATTATAATTTCGAATAAAAACGATGTCCGCCGTTGGATCCGTTTTGCACCAAAAAGCATACCAGTACCTACGGTCTCTAAAGTTATCAAACTATATGTCTATGGGTCTGGTTTGATGATACGAACCCAACCATATGTCCAAAGTTGAATTCTGATGGGCCGTGCACAAATTCGTCCGTTGGATCGGGTCGCGAGCCCGCCAAAATATCGTTTCGATCGACCTTCTCATAATCGGACCAAACTTGGTATGCAGGAACAGAAAAACAATATGGTCCTGTTGGCGCAAGTTTCGTCTCGAGATGATGAGCACGAAGTTATGGGCTAGTTTGCTAAGGGACCGATACGGGGTATCTCGACCGGTACGTCTCGATTTCGTCGCGCACGCACAACAAAATTGAGTTCCGTCGAATCCCACACGTCGACAACATCCATGAGCATCGATGCTCATGGGTTACGACCATGTCTCTCGGTTTTTTGGGGCGCACACCGTATCGGTGAGTTTTATTGAAGTTTGTTATTTGAAAACTGTTTTTTTGTGATCTTTGAAAACTGTTTTAACAAAAATTTATAAACAAAAATCAAAACTAAAAGTGAGGTTTCAATCTCCTATAGGTTGTCCATAAACCAATTTGAACAGATTTTGAAAATATCTAATATCTTGACAAGAAGTCGTCTTCCAAATAATGGGTTTTGGGTCCAAAAACTGTCAACCCCTATATGGTTTTTAATGGCTTTTCAAGATTTCACCAGAATTTCTCCAACAATTCGATGCAATTGAATTAAAAATAGGTGAAGGAAACTAAAAAGGGATATGTGGGGATCTGACATGTGCAATAGGTTCGTAAAGCGGTGGAGTGATCGCGGAGGAAACGGCGCGCAAAGGCGGCTTCGTACTGCTGCTGCCGTCGCTATTGCCTGTACCGCTGCTGTTGTCCGCTCGGCCAACCCGGCGGCTAGCCGTCGCACAGTGGCGACGCAGCAAGGTCCCTGGGGCGCCGGGGAGTCGTCGGCTATGGACGGCATGGGTGATGGATTCGGGTTTCGTATTCCCCCCTTCTATTTCTTCGAGTACTATATAGGGGTCGGGGGATCCGATCGGTTTTAAGCGCGGGGGGGGGGGGGGGGGGGGGGGGGGGGGGGGGTTTCTTGGGTTTGGGCTTAAGTACATCACGCAAGTTTTTAATACTCGCGAGATTTTGAAGAATTTTATTTCCTTTTTTCTTTTTTTCTTTTTCTTATATATATATATATATATATATATATATATATATATATATATATATATATATATATATATAATATCTTTAAAAAAACAACAATATCTTTTAAAATTTAAATATATAATTCTACCTAATATAGGATTATTTGTTATATGCTGGTAGTAGAAATCATAGGCTACCACCAATTACTAAATTCTTTTCTAGAAATATTCCAATTGTCAAAATACTAAAAATAACTAAATTTCGTAAATATTTTCTAAATTTTTAAAAAAACATTTTCTAATTATTTTGGTACAAGATTTTGTACCAACTACCTATATGGGCACATAACGTAGCAATACTTGCTAACTTCAATATAAAATAAATCTAAATAATATAAATCAAGCGTATTAACATAAATAGAAAATACTATGAAAAATATTAATTAAGATTAATAAAAAATTCTCTAAATTTTAGGGAGATTATATCCTACCCAACTTATATAAATTTCATCCTCGAAATGAAAAATAATCTTAATATATAAAGATATAAAAATAACAAGATTTAATCCAAGGGAAGGCATATACGGCAATTCGTAACTCGTTCCGAAATAGTGGATGAGGTAGTTATCACATGAATCCAAATTGTCGTCATATTCTACAAGATAGGGTATTCTTGGTTCAAGACTCTTCCCAACTTATAGAACTTGCCTAACCAAGAAATTCGTAGTTACAAGACTTCTGAGTAGGACAGTTTCTAAAGTGAGGCACGAGAATGTTGAACACTTCTGACCGCAGTCACGAATTCTAAGTGAGCCTAGATACTGCCATGGCGTTATAAAAAAGTTATTACAATTTAATATTGCCTCTCTATAGGTCATGCTTCCAATAAGCTGGTAGGAACCACTTGTTTGAATATAACTATATATGTGTTGGTTCAGTGGGATTACAGTCTTCGCCTAACATGGATAACTAGAGATGAGGTTGAAGAACTTAGAGGAAGAAGAATTCATGGGCCAAGAGGTGAGAGTGTATAATAAGTGTAGGAACCTTGCTATAGAATATGATTAGGTAAGGGTCTGGAATCTTTAAGTCAAAATGGATAGTATGTGCGAGTTCAATTTTTGGTGTTGTGTAGGTGGCATATGTCACGCCCCGACCCGAAAAATCGCTCGTCCTCGCATCGATTTGTCCGAATCATCGTCCTCGCTAGGGCGTGATACCGTACGAGTTTGGAGTTGCACTCGTACAAGGAAAGATGATAGGTTCTCAAATGGTTATCTTTGATTTGATATTAGCAATGGAAGAAAACAAAGTATATAAAACAATTCTCTTTATTGATAAATGAACTGAGATTACAAAGGCTTTCAATAGCCCAATTGAATTTGTCAGATTGGCTACAACACTCAAGTTCTCTCTTGCCCACAAAGGATTTTACTGTTCCATATATCATGCCTTCTATATCTCGGCCGCCTCAATCCTGTTGCATGTCCGAGCGTCAATGTGATCGCACGCTTCAAACGCTACGGCTTTCATGCCTCAACGCGATCAAGTGAAGCTTTGCCACGAGCAGACCATTCCCTGAACCTGCTAGAGTGGAAGATTAGTACTTTCTACCTCGCTGTACTGATCAAAGACCTACTTAACTAAACCGACATTTAGTAATAAATTGATTCATACCACAAACAATTTATGTTATCTTTCTATGTTCTCCTTAGGATCAGTTTCATGGCATATTCGAAAGCAATAAAACATGTTATTATGACAAGCATGTTATTTGATTCGCATAAACAAACAAGCAACCAATAGCAATCTCGTGTTGTTTCTAAGGGTGAGCAGCGGTTCGGTTCAAACCGAACCGGATATTCGAAAACCGATTGAACCGAAAACAGCTTTTTGCAAAACCGAAAACCAAACAGATTTTTTAAAAACCGAAAAAAAAAACCGAACAAAAAAAAAGGTTCGATTTGCAGTTGGTTCGGTTTTAAGGGTCCAAGTGGTGATTGTATCCAAATGCTGACCCAAAACAACCAAACCGAATAGAAGCAAACCAAATTCATAAAAACCCCAACAAACCGAACTTGAAAAAACCAAATTTCAAATTTTATACAAAACTGGTCCAGTATACAGTATACAAAATGATAGGCTGGCATAACCGGTCCAGTATAAAAAAAATAACATCAAACCAATTGAATTAAAAAAATTCAAAAACTGCATCGTGTAAGTCAGTAAGTGTTAGAAGCCATAGAGAAAAAAAAAGAATAATACAACCACCACTGCCATCCCATTAATGACTTGTCCAGTCTCCCCCTTGATTATGGTGACTTGTTCTTTCCCATTTGTTATTTAGGAAAATAAAACCACCACCACCATTGTTGAATACAACTACCACCACCATTATTTTTTTCCTAGGAAAGTGTGCTATGTCATATCAACATCATTTACAAGTTACTAGAGGCCCCCTTGCTCGCATGAAGTCCAGGAAAAAAAACAACAAAGTCCAAGCAAAATACAACAAAGAAATGTTAGTGACCTGATCATGGAGGGACTCCATCTCCAATGACTTAGATCGAATAACGGAAGCAGCCCTAGCAACAAGACTACATGACGACAAGTCATGGAAGTTCCTGAAAATTGATGGAGTCCATAAGGCGGAAAGAGAAGTAGACTTGAAAATTGATACCTAACTTTTAGAATGCCTTTTGTCAGTCCTCTGGGACCACAAGGCAGAGAACAAGAGGGTGGTCACGGGAGACGGACTGGAATGTCGCTCTCCCCAGCTCCTCGTTGTGGGCCCCGCATACCAGTCCAAGCACCTGCGGAGGGCCTCTTGCACGCTCACCATCTCCTCCGAGGAAGGTGCGCGGTTGAGCCAGGTGGGGGAGTAGAGGAGGAGGACCTCGGGGGGTGGGGAGGGGGGCAAGGGGTGGTCGCAGGGGTGGGGGGCAAGGGTGTGGTCTAGAAAATATGGGGAGGGTTATGGAGAATGGAGAGGAAGGAAAGAGGGGTCAGCCGTTGAAATATGAGAGGAGAAATAAAGGTGCAAGTAATGTTAGGGTTCTTTTTTCTTTTATATGGATGACATAATCGGTTTTCGGTTCGGGTCGGGTTTGAGTTTTCAAACCCGACATCCGACCTGAATAACCGAAGTTTTTATAACCTCAAACCGAAATTCGAACCAGTTTTTCAAAAACCGAACCGAAGTACAAATTCGGTCCCATTCGGTTCGGTTTTCGGTTAAAAACTGAAAAATGCTCACCCCTAGTTGTTTCGTGACTTCTTACCAACACTGACGCACTCGTCCTTGCACCGACGCAAGGTGAATACGCCTTATTCCTTCCCTGTTATGTTATAAGTGCTCTGTGCAGGATCTATTGTTCTTGTACTTTAGAACCATCGTTCCTTACCGATATGAAGGTCACTAGCTTTCCGGAATAGAATAAACTTATATTTCTTGTCACGACCCGCACCCGCTTTTTGGATACGAGGCGTATCCAAGCCCAGCCTATGCCGCAGTGTCGGCAGTAGAACGCTGTCTAGTACATAAACAAGTCACAGAATCTACAAGGCAGTATAGATCTCATCCACAGAAATATGACACAATCAACTGAATATAGAATAAATAAACTGAAATATCAAACTTATCATGAATCCAGGTCACGTTCGGTGTACACAAATCTACTACCAGTAGACGGAGTAAAATAATACATGGAATGGAAATAACTGAGTCAAAACTGCTATCATCAAAGTACTGTGGTCCAATGCTGGCTTAAACCTGCTCGCGTGCACCTGGTTCAATACTCGGCTAAACCTGAAGAGATCATCAGGTCCTCAGAGGACTAGCAAGATACATAATATACAAGCCTTTCTACAGTTTAACATACATGAAAGAAATCCAGGATATAAGCAGAAAAACTAAACAAGCGCGAGACATGAATGTAGGAACAACTACGTATAAATGAACTGCTGAAAACAAGTAAACAAGAAATCAATGTAATACCAACCCTCACCCCGAATATGGACTTGCAGGTTAGTTTCAAGACAAGTCACCCTCGCCCCGTGTGTGGACTCGCAGGTGCAATGGACAACCCTCGCCCCATGTGTGGACTCACAGGTTGGAAATAAACAAAATGAGAAAAATAGTAGTTCAATCTATAACGTGATCGTCCTACGATACAACTCAAACCAATACAAGTGAAAAGTATGTCCAATAAAGCTACGAGGCTAACTGTGAGCAATGGTAAAGCACATGTCAACAGTCAACTGAATAATGAAGCAGAGAAGCATGTAAATAAAACTGTAACGAAAGACAAGGTATACTTGCCTGTGGTCCTGCGCTGCTGGCACGTTCAAATGCTGAGTCAAAATCCAATAAACCTGTTTTATAAGTTTACCATGTCAAAACATAAATTGAAATCAAGAATTAACCTATCTATTTGGTCTTTTAGCTTTAGGGTCATAATGTATACTATGTAGAGTCTAATTTTATGGTTACCATACTTTATTACCTATAAGGTATTTTCTTTACCAATTTTCTACTGTTACATGTTCCCTTCTGATACTCCCATTGTCCTTCCTATTATTGCTAATGCATTATTTATCTTTTAAGGAAGTTAACTATATGGACTCCTTGAGCACTCCCTATATCCAGGTTTGTCTAGAGGGTATACCCCTACTTGTTATCTGTCTCCTCTGTATATAGTGGGTCGGGCTTACCTATTAATAAGCATCTAACTTGTATCCCGTGAGCTCAAACTTTTGTTCAAGTTTGGGACTGGCCACACATTGGTTTTGATGTTTGTAAGATACTTATACTGATACATAGGAGAAGACCCCTATGGTAGGGTAAGGGCACTACAATACCTTGTCTACTCTAACTCTTATATGCACAGTCTGTGGTTATGAGGAAGCATAGGAAAAACCTCGAGTATGGGTCACCAAATAGTAAGCAAAGTCCCTTGATTTGCAAGAAAACATGTACTAACTTTTACCACTCTCCTGATTATCCAATGGACATGTATGGTTCTTGTTCCAGTTTTGCCATTATTTCCTTAGACTCTACAAGCACACAGGTGGTTGCAAATGGTGTCCCTAGAGGAACAGGAAAGAGTAAAAGGATTATATTAAGGACTGAACCTATATTGTTCTAGGACTGAAACAAGACAAAGGGATGCAACACTTGGCACATCACATGTGGATTGAATTCAGATATTCCAAGGCTGTACCCAGAAGGGATGTAACTGATATCTGGATGTATCAGTGAAAGGATACT
Source organism: Iris pallida (assembly GCA_029216955.1). Taxonomy (NCBI): domain Eukaryota; kingdom Viridiplantae; phylum Streptophyta; class Magnoliopsida; order Asparagales; family Iridaceae; genus Iris; species Iris pallida. The sequence goes on along the minus strand of JANAVB010041816.1, from coordinate 8,051,922 downwards.
AAGATGTCTATGTCTGAGATGCCCTGAGTCTAAGCTATTGGCCATACTCTCAGGCTACTAAAATGGCTATAACAGTGCCATCATACCACTGAAAGATGGAATGGAAATAGGACAATACCAGGGGTATGTTTATTGCACTAAAATAGAGATGAGCCAATTGAAAGGATAACAATAGCAAAGCTATAATCATTACAGGTACAGGTCTTACCCTCTACTGTCTATTCTTAATTCCTTTTCCACCAAGATATTGTTGTTCAAAATATCACCAATAAGAATGTAAGCCCTAAGCAGTCATAAAACCAGCCATGGGCACTGTGAGTTACTCGATTCCCTCATGTTAACAAATAGCTCCCAACTTAAAATCCCACAGATATCCTGGGGCCTGAATGGACTGATCGACATTTAAACAGAAATACTAATGGCCAAACCAACAAGTCTGCAACACACAGAAGTCTCCTAATATGTTAACCCTCCAAAAGTCCTTACACATTATTCAACATCTAAATAGAAACCCTGATGGGCAAACCTATACACTACCAAAATTTATCGTTTTAGCGACGACCACATCCGTCGCTAAACCGACGGTAATCACTATTAGAGACCGATAACCGACGAATTTTGGCCAAAAAAATTCGTCGGCAATCAGCTCGTCGCTAATAACGGTCCGTCGCTAAGTTGTCCTCACATGACGGAATAGCGGCGGATTGTCGATGTCACAATACGAAGCATTAGCGACGCATTTCCGACGGACTTTCGTCTATTTCAACTATTAAGTATTGAAATGTGCAGGCAATAGCGACGTAAAGTTCCGTCGGTAACCCGTCGTAACAGCGTATCAGATCGTATCATGAAGTCGCTAATCCGTCGGTAGCTAACGACGGATTAGCGACGGTGTTCTGACGGACTATCCGTCGATCAGGTTCTGGAAATGCTTGGCATTTCCAGCACCATGGCGACGGAAGAGTAGTCGCTAATACGTCGCGACCGCGTCGCTACAGTGACGGGTTGCTGACTGATTATCCGTCGCCATGATTCTGAAAATGTCATGCATTTCCAGAACCATGTCGACGGATGGTCCGTCGCTACGCGATCGCCATATAGAGCGACGGATTAGCGGCTGATTATCAGTCGCCCTGGAGACGGATTTCCGTCGCTATTCCGTCGAAGTTTATACCACCAGAACCTTGCCGAAGGATAATCCGTCGACCACCCGTCGCTACCTGGAAACAGTTTAAAAACTCTAGATAGCGACGGCTTATCCGTCGAAAACCCGTTGGCAACTGGAATTATCCGTCGCGAAACGGTCACTAGTCCGTCGCTAACTGAGTTTTTTGGGAAAAAAATTGCAGCACTTTTCCTGTTCACAAATATATGCATAAACCAAACCAATATATAAGGCACACCAATTATCCAACAATCACACAGACCAAATATATAATATAAAACCCCTATTTTTTTAAATTATTTTTATTAATTTATTAGTATTAAATTTATTTTGTAGAGATTTAATAAACATGTTTTCCTATTTAAATATTATTACTATTTTGAGTTGAATTATTAAGGATTGAATTTATATATATATGTAGATATGCTCCAATATATTAAATAATTGCTAGTTGACTTTCAAATGGTGTTTAAATTTTTTAAATAGATTTTGATGTATTATGGATAAATACATATATAAACATAGATATATATATATATATATATATATATATATATATATATATATATATATATATATAAGTAGATAAGGTTTAATAAGATTTGATAAGTTTTCAAGAAAAAGAAAAAGAAAAAAAAAATCCCATAGTGGGTGGTCGGCCCCACCCGACCACCCCAAATATAGAATAAGCTGCATGCTACAGCAAACAATTGTATGCGCCACACACCCCTTTAGAAGAAAGCACACAGCAACTTATAGATGGCCGAACCCCCTTTATACAAACATATATACATATGTATTAAAACTAAACCCCAAATTCCTTTCTCCTCCATATTTTCTTCCACCTCTTTCCTCTCCTCCTTCCTCCTACCCTCTCCTCGGCATGCTGTCCGCGAGCACAGCAGCACCCCGCGCCAACGGCAACGGAAACAACAACAACAACATCGGATTCCCACTTTAAGGTATCCCACTCTCTCAATCGATTTCTCCTTCAATTCTAATCCGATTGTAGATCCGTAAATTCGTGTAGATAGCCCATGTGACCCTCTTTCATCCCTTCAAATAGTTTTATTTATTTCAGCAATAAATTTCAGTTTTTAATTAAATTAAATATCTCGAAAAATCAGTTTTCAAAAACACTAAAAACCCCGTACGAGGTACGTCCCGACAAACCGGGCGACCCCGTCGCAAACCGAGAATACCGAAAAGTCCGTATCGAATTTGTGGACGTGCGAGAATTGACGGGATTCAAATTGGTTGCGTGTGCGCAACGAATTTGGTCCGTATCCGTCGAATTTTTGCGTATCGGACTTTTCGGAATTTTCCAACTATTTTGTGCACACTCATCCAATCGCGACGAAACTTGCGCCATTGGACTCGAAATATTTTTCTGGTCCTGTATGTCAAGTTTAGTCCGAATCTGAGACCGTTGGTAGGGACGCTAGTTTGGCGGGCCCACAATCCCACTCAACGGGCAATGTTGTGCACGGCCCACCGGAATCCAAAATTGGACATACCGTTGGGTTCGTCTCATCAAAACAAATTCGTAGACATGTAGTTTGACGACTTTAGAGACCGTAGGTTCTGGCGCGTATTTCGGTGCAAAGCGGGTCCAACGGCGGACATCGTTTTGACCCGAAATTACGATTTTGCTCCTGTTCCAAAATTTGACTTTTGGACAGGCATTTCCTAGGTATATCTTCTTCATCGAGATCATTTTTGTTGTTTGTTTCAGCGACTGGAGTCATCTGTGATTTGTGAGTTTGGGTGCTGACACTTGCTACTCTTGGATTTGCCTTTCTCGCACCGCAGGCAAGATACCTTGCCATTAAACTGTTTATATTCAGTCTGTATTTATTTTATATATCACTGTTCTTTATTTCCGGTTCTTACAGTTCCTGATTTACTGCCTGTTCAGTGATTAATAATTTACTTTGTTAGTATCCTTTGATTGCATGTTGACCTAGAGTTAAGGGACTACCGTTGTGGTGTATTGCATATACCTTGACACAGTTGTACCACGAGGATGTGTGAGATGAGTATCATGTAGAGGTTCTTGCGTGTGGGCTGATCCCCCATGCGCATGCGTTAGGGCTAACTGCTAGTAGAGGCGTGTTAGGAGACTTAGCAGTTAGTAGAGGTACATGGTCGTGGATGCGACATGAAAGGTACATTGGGTGGGGAGAACATTACCTGACGTATGGGCTTCTATGCACTTCCCTCATTACCTGTGCGCTCCGCCGGAGACGCAGGCTCCAGGTGCCCTCTGACGTTATCCAGAGCGTTATGGACGTAGCCCCTTGCACATGGTACCCTCTGACGCTTCCCGAGTGTTATGGACGTAGGTCCCTGGTGCCCTATATGGGAACTATGCCGATCCTATTTACAGTCAGGGCTCATGCGTTCAAGGTTTGTTCTTACTGCATAAACACATTAGATGGTTAGGTAACCCTCGTCAATGTCATATCACCCCGTTCCATTAGTAGCTTGGGACAATATCGCATCGCGGTATAGTGTACTACCCCTTGTCCTTGTTTGGTTGTAGGGGTAGTCCACTGTTTCGATGATGAGGTATTGGAACTTGTTACGAGTGTGACCATTTATTTTACTTGTGAGTTATGACATAGTATATATATTCAGTTATATGGCATATTGATGTATCTTGTTACGTCCCTCTGAGGACCTGGTTATCTCGCCAGGTATGTATTTCGTGATTTCTTGCAGGTGCTCTAGCTAAGGCCATTCCTTCCTTCGTGGTGATTGCACTTGGACTCGCCATTGCTCTCGCTTGCTAAATTCTTTCCTTGTATATTTTTTTTCCATATTTAATTTGGTTGGTAGTGGACTTTGTCTCCGCCCAACTATGGTGTACATGACAAATTCAAAGTTACTTTTATATCATATTTATCTTTTTGGATGAGATTTAGTACCTTGGTTACTGCATTTACAGCTTATGTATATATACGAGGGTCCATATACTTCGTATGTATACAGCTGGCATGATTGCGTTCTAGTCCTACGTATTTTGGGACTGGGGCGTTACATGTTTTTGTGGTGGCCCATGCAGATCGAGTTTGTCACTTCGGTTACGTTACTGTACCGATGTGAACCTGCAACATAGGATTAGAATTATAGGAATCTCATCCATACAGCTTGACCTCTTCCCTTGACTTCACATTTCGAACTCTCGATCAACCTCCTTGAATTGCATCTTGCTTGATTTCTTTCTACCGTCGATTCTTATTTTCGTGCTTAGTGTCAACTAGGAAGATGATTACACTAGTATATGCTCATAGGTCAAACACATGGCTAGAATGGTTATATTGGCAATTGGAATACATTCAAGACTAATTGAGTTAAAAAGGGGGTTTTTTTGTGTGAATTAATGATTAGTAATTTGTAAAGTAGGATGCTACCAAAGAAGGTTTTTATCTTGAGATTTCTAAATAGTAAACACCAGAGGATTTATAGAATTTTATACTTGGTTTAAAAAATTGATTGGCCTTTTGAGAATTGATATTTATGATTTACTGGGTTATAGTTATACATCCTTGCACAAGTATAAAATTGATTTGCTTTTCGAGTTGTGATATTTATAAGTTTTGGGTGATAGATATACATCTTTGAACAAATATAAAATTTATTTGATTTTTGAGTTTGATGTTTATGATTTATTGTATTATAGTTATATACCTTTGAACAGTTATAAATTTGGTTTGAAAATGATCTTAGCTTTTTAAAATGGCCATAGGAATTATTTAAATTTGAGTTGTACAACTTGCGATTTTCGTGTTATTAAATTTTAAATTTTAAGTTGAAGTAATGATGGCAAATTTTGGTTTAGATATTTGAAAGTTATGAAAACAATTTTTGGAGAATTTTCTTTACTTTAAATTGTGTCCTATGATTGAGGAATTACAAATCTATTTAGATTTTTGGTAATAAAAAAAAATTTTGACTGATAAGATTAATTGAAAATTTAGTTTAATGTGGGATTGCTAATATTAAAATTTTTGGGAGAATTTCGAAGGATGTGATGGAAAGTTATTTGATTGATTAAAGGAAGTTACCATTTAAAAGTTGTGATTTTGTTGGAATAACTTAGCGTGAATAGAAGTTAAAATTTATGAGAGCATTGAGCTAAATTTTTGAGATTGTTTTTAATATGCTAAGAGTTTTATTATGAGTTATTTGAAAATCTTAGAGTATTAAATTTTTGATTGATTGTGAAATTTTTATGGATTCTTAAATTTTGAACTCTTGAGTTAAATAGTTGAGTTTAAACGTTAATTTTGGAAAGGGTTAGTAGTAACGTGATAAAATTTTGCTTTGAGATTTATGAGAGTGATTTAAATTTTTTTATGATGAATTTGGACTGCTTGGAATGAATACAAATTTTGGTGGTTTATTTTTGAAAGTTTATTTTTGAAACTTTTGGAGGAAACTGGAGTTAAATTTTAAATGGTAGGCCATCAAGATAGCTCTAATTAGATAGATGTACTCCACACTAATTGCCATGTCACTTATGACCATGATAGTAGTATGTACACAAGTGTTGTTAGTCATCTACCAAGCTATGTGATTATATTTCCACCTTGACTTACTTGACCTTTTTTCAATTCTAGATCCTTTAATTGCGACCTTCTAACCCATTTGCAATTTGAAAGGTGATTTAATGGTTCCTTAACTGTATTCATCTATGAGACTATCTTCTCTCTATAACTATGTCCCTAAATGATTTTTTATTGGATTCTCTAATATATTTTATTTCATGCTTTAATTTGACCTTCTTTATTTTTTGTGCATTAATTACCACTTTGTGAACTCTCACTTTCTATTTTAGATCTTTTAGCGTCCCTTACCATGACTTGGATATTTGGAGTACAACACTAGACTTTTCCTTCTAACAAATTTCATATGTAAGACCTAGACGAGCCCACCATCATATAGATATATCATGTCCCACCAAAATTCATCTCCTTGTACTCTGTTTCTTGATATGACCTTATGGTCAAAATGGTCAACTAAAATCTTTACCATGATACCGATATGTTTTTGACCACGGATAGAGATTTAACCTCGACTCAATTCTTTCGACCCGATATGTGATTTTGTTCTACTAAATTTCTTAAATGCTTAAATTTGTACTTTATCTTGATTGCTTGACCCATTGTCCCATGATACTATTAGTTTAACTCTTGTAAGTTGGGTAGAATATCTCACCACCTAGCAAACCTTTTTCCTCATGCACCACATTGGTAAGTTCACTTAGACTATAAATTCAGAGGACCCTACCTTATCTAGTCTACCAAGCCATAAATGAGGAAACACTAGGACAATTGTATAGCTCCCAAACTTCGGGCGAGACTTGATTTTAAAAGATCTTGGACTAATTAAATTCCATCGATATTACATCCCTTACTTATATTTCAACAACATGATGCTGCTAAATATTCCTTGGTTTTGCAAGCTTATCTTTTTCAAGCTTGATCATGACAAATTTTATTGGGTGCACCCACTAACATATTGTCTAATCAGAACCGGTGCATGATGGTCTGATCAACCTATTGCACTTTGGTTCGCTTATCACATATTATTCTATGCGGATGGAGACATAGTAAAACTTGCCTTAGATTCTCATCCGCGACCGCCTTGACAATTCTCGTTTGAATTATTTTGTCGCCTATGAACCCCGCAATTCGTACTCAATATATAACACCGTCTTTGAAACCTTTTGTTGTTCTTGTCTTTCATTTATTTTGGAAAGACAAGACACTGTACTTGCTAGATAGACTCAAGGTATCATCTTTGGTTGCTCAATCGGTTAATTATACACAAATGTAGATAGCTACCGACAGACTCATGTGGCTATATCCTCGCCTTTAACTACTCCTCACTTCTCAACCCTAGAATTGTTATCGTGCCCTCCCAATTATTCTGAAGCACTTGAGAATGATTCTAATCGTTCACTTAAATCTAACTTTCAATCAAGACGATTAGTATCAAGTTTTCTCGAGGAACCACATCTCCCCAAAAGTTTAATTTGTTCTCTTTTGTCTACTCAATTCCTTATTATTCTCTAAAAATTGGATATTCAAAGTTTGTTACCTTCACAAGCGATCCTTATTCAATTCCATAACCATGATATATTTTTGTATATATCGACTCCCCAAATTTTCTAATGCATGGTTATGTTGAACACCGTTTTATTGCCTTCTCCAAAATTTAATTGCATGTTGGTATTGACGAACTCTTCCTATCCCTCAACCCTATCTACCCTATAAATCCTAAATTTCGAGGACGAAATTCTTGTAAGTTGGGTAGGATGTAAAACCCCTATTCTTTTAAATTATTTTTTATTAATTTATTAGTATTAAATTTATTTTGTAGAGATTTAATAAACATGTTTTCCTATTTAAATATTATTACTATTTTGAGTTGAATTATTAAGGATTGAATTTATATATATATATGTAGATATGCTCCAATATATTAAATAATTGGCTAGTTGACTTTCAAATGGTGTTTAAATTTTTTAAATAGATTTTGATGTATTACGGATAAATACATATATAAACATATATATATATATATATATATATATATATATATATATATATATATATATATATATATATATATATATATATATATATATAAAAGTAGATAAGGTTTAATAAGATTTGATAAGTTTTCAAGAAAAAGAAAAAGAAAGAAAAAAAAAAAAATCCCATAGTGGGTGGTCGGCCCCACCCGACCACCCCAAATATAGAATGAGCTGCATGCTGCAGCAAACAATTGTATGCGCCACACACCCCTTTAGAAGAAAGCACACAGCAACTTCTAGATGGCCGAACCCCCTTTATACAAACATATATACATATGTATACATATGTATTAAAACTAAACCCTAAATTCCTTTCTCCTCCATATTTTCTTCCACCTCTTTCCTCTCCTCCTTCCTCCTACCCTCTCCTCGGCATGCTGTCCGCGAGCACAGCAGCACCCCGCGCCAACGGCAACGGAAACAACAACAACAACATCGGATTCCCATTTTAAGGTATCCCACTCTCTCAATCGATTTCTCCTTCAATTCTAATCCGATTGTAGATCCGTAAATTCGTGTAGATAGCCCACATGACCCTCTTTCATCCCTTCAAATAGTTTTATTTATTTCAGCAATAAATTTCAGTTTTTAATTAAATTAAATATCTCGAAAAATCAATTTTCAAAAACACTAAAAACCCCGTACGAGGTACGTCCCGACAAACCGGGCGACCCCGTCGCAAACCGAGAATACCGAAAAGTCCGTATAGAATTTGTGGACGTACGAGAATTGACGGAATTCAAATTGGTTGCGTGTGCGCAATGAATTTGGTCCGTATCCGTCGAATTTTTGCGTATCAGACTTTTCGGAATTTCCCAACTATTTTGTGCACACTCATCCAATCGCGACGAAACTTGTGCCATTGGACTCAAAATATTTTTCTGGTCTTGTATGTAAAGTTTAGGCCGAATCTGAGACCGTTGGTAGGGACGCTATTTTGGCGGGCCCACAATCCCACTCAACGGGCAATGTTGTGCACGGCCCACCGGAATCCAAAATTGGACATACCGTTGGGTTCATCTCATCAAAACAAATTCGTAGACATGTAGTTTGACGACTTTAGAGACCGTAGGTTCTGGCGCGCATTTTGGTGCAAAGCGGGTCCAACGACGGACATCGTTTTGACCCGAAATTACGATTTTGCCCCTGTTCCAGAATTTGACTTTTGGATAGGCGTTTCCTAAGTATATCTTCTTCACCGAGATCATTTTTGATGTTTGTTTCAGCGACTGGAGTCATCTGTGATTTGTGAGTTTTGGGTGCCGACACTTGCTACTCTTGGATTTACCTTTTTCGTACCGCAGGCAAGATACCTTGCCATTAAACTGTTTATATTCAGTCTACATTTATTTTATATATCACTGTTCTTTATTTTCGGTTCTTATAGTTCCTGATTTACTGCCTGTTCAGTGATTAATAATTTACTTTGTTAGTATCCTTTGATTGCATGTTGACCTAGAGTTAAGGGACTACCGTTGTGGTGTATTGCATTGTCATTACCACATTTCTAGTTTGAGGGTAAATTTGTCATTTTTGGGGTAAATAAAATTTATTAGTATTAATTAGAATTTATAGAAATTTTTAGGATTTATTTTGGATTTATTTGGACTAGTTTGATTTTTGACCAGTTTTGACTCATGTAGACCAACCTAGGAACTAACCATAGTTAGTTGGGCTTGGTTAGGTCAAGTGACCCTAGTCTAACCTAGTGTGACTCAAGTTAGTGGTTAGTGATTCATAGAACTTTAATTAGGATTGTAGAAATCAAGTTATTTGATAAATGGCTTGTGATTACACAAGTCATTTTGTGACTAAACTAGATAGGACTAGCCAAACCTAGTTCAACCCCCACCCTAACCTACATGGCCGGCCACCCTAGCTGAACCTAGGGATTCCCCCATTATAAATATTCTTCTAGTTTTTAGGGCTAGCCTCTTTTAGGGTTCTTTCAAAGTTCTAAGGAAAGAGGTGAGTCCCATCTTCCTAAAATCATTAAAAATCTATTTTGAATCCTTTTCCCTTCAAACCAATTCCATTAGGACCTAAATTTCTTTCTCTTGCTGCAGGAATTAATTTGGTTGCAGGAAGAAACAATTTGTGAGATTTGGAGGCTTGAGGAGTTCATTGCATTGGGGACTTTTCCACCCATTGTTCTTCAAGAGGTAACTTCTCCATTCCTCCATGGATTTCCATTTAGTCTTCACCAATAGGAAGCCATAAGGGTCCCCCTAAGGTCTGGATAGGTTTCGTGTCCTGTGTCATTGGATTCGTGTCTGTTCTGGACATGTATCAGTGACCATAGCTTAGTGTTCGACGAAATACCTTAAAGGGCATTTCGATCGAATTAATTCATTGTTTTTGAATAGGAATCCTTGTTTTGTTCTCGCTTACACGTTTCTGGGACACTGGAGTGGTTTTCGTGTCGTGTCATGTCGATATTGGACACGCACATACGGGTTCAGGCGCGCGTGCACGAGCACTGTAGCTCCCCTGCTACCAGCGTGCTCGTGTGGGCTGCCCAGGGCACGTGGGCGCGTGCCATTGGATGTGGAGCTTAGGGCAGTGTCTGACACGACACCCCCAAGTCTCGTGTCACGAGGAGACGTGTCGGGTGCGTGCGGACACGCGCACTGGTCACGTTGACTTTACATAGCCTGTGTATTAGAGTTTGGTGTGTGGCTCTGTGTATTTTCGAGTTTGAATGTTTTAACCATGTTTAAATTGATAATTATGATCTTAATATGTTTAATAATCTGTGTAGATTGGTTTACATGATTAGGTTGGGTTTTATGTGAGATTTTGGTTTAGAAAGGGTGTTTTGGAAACTGTTTTCTGATACAGCCTTGACACCAAGCTTCTTGATGTTGCCAATCAATTCCTTTCCAGTTTTGCTGTGTTGTTAAATCAAATTTTCATCCCCACATATCATAATACCTGTTAGACTAATTCTTACATTTGAACATGGAGTGATAGTTGTGTAAATGGGATTTTGGCCTAGGAGTAGAGGCTCATTGAATAACTGATACAGTGAAAACTGATTCCTGCTAACTTTCATTCCAGTTTTCTAAACTTGTTTTTATCTAATGATTCTAACCTCAGTGAGGATGTTAATGACTGAGTTTTGATTCTAAATACATTCCCTATATGTTACCTTGCTATGGGTTAAAGGTTAGGATTGAATTGATGAGTTGTGGGCTGCTTTATGGGTAAATGTTTATAGGGTGTTTGATGTGCAATGTTGTGCTTCTAAAACCTAGAAATAGGTTTGTTGTTATTGTTGACTGAAACTGGAAATCTGGAATTGATTTTATAACTGAACTGTAATAACATGTTGTAGGTTTCCTTCCCTTCTCTGTTTGCTAACTACCCACAGCCCCATGTGACACACACAAGTTCATCTTTGACATAGCCCTATTCACTGTTATGGTTCACACACAATTTTCTTTCTCCTTCATTGATTCTGTTATTCCTATCCACTGTTTTGATTTCCAATTGTTCTTAAATTGATTGATATCATGATTAGGACTGTAGGGATATGTTTAAATCTGAGAAACAGTGTACTGAAGTACACTGGTTTAACCTGGGAATTCTCAGGAATTGGGTTTTGTTCTCAAAACCTGAGAATCCAGTGAGTGGCTCACTGTTGAGCCTGTCTTTTAGATTATGTAAAACCTGGGATTAGTTTACACTGTTTCCTGTATGCCATGTTCACACAACACCTGCACATCCATACACATGATCCCTCACTGTTTTATATTTTCTGCACATTGCTTCTTCACACACACACACACATTGCACTGCATACTCCTGCATATTATGTTCCTGTACACTATTTTGTTTCCTGCAAACATTGATACACACACACACACACTTCACTGGCACATATAAATTCCTGAACACTTTGACACAGTCCTGTCCTCATCACAGTTCACACACACACACATGCTCTCTTTTAAATACATATGTAGGTATATGTATATATATTATATTGAATATGTATATGTTTGTATATCTATATACATGTATAGAATGTATTATGTAATATATGTAGTTGTATGTATATATATAATAATGTAACTAATGTGTGTGCCCAAATATATATATAAGTTATAAATATGTTGTGTGATATATACATATAGTTAGTCTATATGTTATGTATTCCTATGTTAGCTTATATATAAATAGGTCATTATGTGTAATATTTTGGATGTAGATAATATCATGTGGTCATATGATTTATAGTTTGGCTTATAGGCATAGTATAGCCCATGACCTATATATGAGTCTGCTTGACCTAGTTTAGCCTAATATAGACTAATGTAGACTAGTTTGACCATAGTTGACTTAGGTTGACTTCTTGGTTGACCAGGGTTGACCAAGAGTTGACTTTGACCTAGTGTGACCTAGACTCATGTAGAATGCATAATAGGACTCCATTTTGCTATTTTGGACTTGTTGTGACTTGTGCTGTTCTGTTTAGGAGCCAGACACCACTCCTTGGACAGTACGATTCATATCGGACACTCAGATACAGGCGAGTACATTCTCTGATCATTTCATATCCTGCTTAGAATTATTTCCTGCAGTAGATTACTTTACTTGTACTGTCACGACGGTCACACGGATTGGTACTATATGGATCCTTTCTTGAGATATTATCCTTAGGGAGCATCGGGTACTACGTGTTCTGTGCGTTTCACTTACATGGCGTATCACTATGCTCTTGGTTCACTTGATTACTTGTGACATGTACCCTCATGATCACAGAGTCTCTTGAATCCTACACAGTTGGGTAACCCCCAGACTCCCCATTTATGGGACATCGATGTATCCCCTTCACGGGCGTTGCATGGAATCATATAACATAACCTGGATGGATCCTTGTGTATTGATTGGGGGTACGGGAGAGTAGAAGTGGACATGTAAATAATACACCAGTAGTTTCTTCATTGAATCATTCCGTAGTTTCTTCATTGAATCATCCCAGGCCATTTACATGTTCATGTTGTACTCTGACTCACTAGTCACTGCTAGTTCTCTATGTATAGTAGATATTTCTATTTACAGTTCTCTCTGCTTTATTACTGCACTTCTTTCAGTACTTGTATCTTACTTTACTGCATGTTCATATTTTCTAATCTGCTATGAATTGTTGAGATGTACTGTGCTCGCTCCTGTCCTGACTGGACCGGTTGAAAATATTACAGAGGACGAGGAGGAGGCTGGCCTGGACACCTACTACGGGGCAGCCCTAGATGACACCTGTGAGCTGGACCCTCAGGAGGATCCAGCAGTAGCTGAGGACTTTCCTCCGACTGCCTAGACTAGATAGTTAGGCTTTTATCTTTATGTAGTTGGATCATGTTATAGTTCGACCCTTTATTTGGAGATCAGTTTGTATATTCTTCATGCTGTAGCTGAGTTTGTATTCCTCTGGATATTGTTGGGATTACCTTAGACTATTTCATCTCTTTATTTCCTTGAGTTCTATTTCATATCGTGCTATTTCTTCCTTAGTTGTGATTGAGTTTATTATTGCTATGTGACCCCCGTTCGGGGAGTATAAATTGTTTAGAGATAAACTGTTAGATGTTGAGACCTAGGACAGCGTTCTACCGCCGACACTGCGGCGTAGGCTGGACGTAATCACGTCTCGTGCCCTTACTCTAGGGTGCGGGTCGTGACACATTTTTAGTGGTGGCCCATGCAGGTCTAGACTAGAAGTGTAGTGGTACTCGAACTAGAGTATCACTGCAGCCTGCTATAGGATATAGGACATTAATTTTAAGATACTCAATCACTTTAGGAAAATTTCTTTTATTGCCATCTAAATCCTTTTGTCAGCTGATCCTTTGAATTATAATTGTCCGCCTTTGTTATTTCGCTTCTTTCTCAGAAATTGATACTCTTGTTTGTCTATCTTCAGGATGGTAGAGACTCGATCACAGCGTGCCGTTCCTGAGGATGCTATAGAGGGGACTGCTACCTCTCAGCCAGCACGGCGAGGCCAGGAGACTGCAGCTCTTGCCACCTCAGCTCGTGTTGAGACCTTGGCAGCCGCAGCAGGGGACATGCACCCACCGGCTCGGAGGCAGGACCCGGTTCTTCCAGAGGATCCTTATCAGCAGCCACCTCCAGGGACAGTAGACGCAGTGCAGCTGCTAGCCTTCTTCAGAAAGTACATGGAGGGTCAGCAGACCCAGCAGCAGAGGCAGACGGCAGAGCTCACTCGAGGTATTGAGCTGGCAGTGACAGCAGTGGAGAGAGTAGCGGCTCAGCCAGCAGCAGTCCAGCAGCCGCACCAGCCACGGGAGAAAGGCATCCAAGACTTCCAGAAGATGCACCCGAGAGACTTCCGCGGGACAGAGGGGATCCTGTATGCCGATAAGTGGATCATACATATGGAGGAGATCTTCAGGCTGGCTGAGATTCTGACGAGGCTCCAGATAGAGGCAGCGGCCAGCATGATGCAGGATCTGGCCCGGACATGGTACCAGACCGACCCGAGGGTCGACACAGCTTGACAGACTTGGGCAGCATTCAAGAAGCTGTTCAAGGAGAAGTTCTTTCTAGAGGCAGCGCTGGGAGCCCTCGAGACTCAGTTCGAGGCCCTAGTTCAGGGGAGTCAGTCTGTGGAGGAGTATGCAGGAGAGTTCTGCCACCTGGGCAGATTTGTAGAGGACTTATCGGAGGTGACGAAGGCCCGAAGGTTCCGGAAGGGCTTGGTAAAGGAGGTCAAGTCCTACACCAAGAACGCCTGCAGTACTATATTTGAGGAGATACTGGTGGACGCACTAGCTGCAGAGGATGACCTTGAGCTTAGGCTCAAGAGAGGGAGAGACCCAGTTGGGGGTAGCAGTAGCAGCGGAGGCCAGGCCAAGAGGCCTCACTTTCAGTATCAGCAGCCGAGGCAGTTTCAGCCTCAGCCGATTCAGCAGAGGCCAGCCCCTCAGCAGCAGCAGCAGAGGCAGCACCAGCAGGGACAGAGGCAGAGTGTTACTTGTGCCTATTGTAAGAAGCTCGGACATGTCGCCAATGAGTGTCGGAGGAGACTGGGCCAGTGCCTGAAGTGTGGTTCAGCAGACCATCAGATGAGGGAGTGCCGTGTAGCACGAGCAGGCCCAGGAGGAGGAGCCAGGGCTCCAGCAGGACAGCAGCGGGGACCAGCCCTGCCGACACAGCAGCAGAGGTTTGTCCAGCACCAGCCGCAGGCCAGGGGAGGCCAGCAGGGGCGAGCTTTCGCCATGGCAGCTGAGGATACAGAGGCGATAGGAGAGCTGATCGCAGGTTCGGTTCTTCTCGACTCCAGTCCAGCTTTTGTATTATTTGATTCTGGTGCTTCACATAGCTTCATATCTGTATCTTTTACGATTAGACACGGTATCATAGCTGAATCGTTGCCTAGGACTTACAAGATCACGACCGGGGGTGGCATTATCCTCGTGCGTGATGTTTGTAAGGGTCGGAGAGTAGTTTTGGGAGGCCGTGAGTTGGAGGTGAGCCTGCTCGTAATGCCATTGCCGAACTACGATATAGTACTAGACATGGATTGGTTGAGCAGGCACCATGCCAGCATTGATTTCAGAGGGGGTAGAGTTCTCTTCAGAGCGCCGGGGGAGCCAGAGTTCGAGTACTCCAGACGTCAGGCAGAGCAGAGCAGCGGAGTCTTCTGTGGAGTCTCGATCGAGGAGCAGACGATTCCACACCCCTTGATAACAGAGTATATAGATGTTTTCCCGGAGGAGTTGCCAGGACTGCCACCAGACAGAGACATAGAGTTCTCGATAGAATTGGTTCCAGGAACGGAGCCTATTTCTCAGCATGTCTATCGGGTGAACAACAGCGAGCTGGTGGAGCTGAAGAAGTAGGTGGATGAGCTATAGGACAAGGGCTTCATTCGCTCGAGTTCGTCGCCATGGGGTGCACCAGTGTTGTTTGTGCCGAAGAAGGATGGGTCAGTACGCATGTGTATTGACTATAGGGCACTCAACAACCTCACAATCAAGAACAGATACCCACTGCCGCGGATCGACGATCTGTTTGACCAGTTGAGCGGAGCTCGGGTATTTTCTAAGATTGATCTGAGGTCGGGATATCACCTGGTGAAGGTGAAGGGGAAGGATATTCCCAAGACCGCTTTCAGGACGCGGTATGGACAGTTCGAGTTTTTGGTTATGCCGTTTGGGCTAACCAATACACCAGCTGTGTTTATGAACCTGATAAACAAGGTGTTCCATCAGTATCTGGATCAGTTTGTAGTAGTGTTTATTGATGATATCTTGATATACTCCAAGACTGAGGAGGAGCACGAGGAGCATCTGCGGATAGTGCTGGAGATTCTCAGGAAGGAGCAGCTTTATGGGAAACTCTCCAAGTGTGAGTTTTTCCTGGACCGGGTAGATTTTTTGGGGCATGTGGTGACTGGAGATGGTATCTCAGTTGACCCCAAGAAGATTGTAGCAGTTGAGACATGGACAGCGCCGACTTCAGTTGCAGAGATCAGGAGCTTCCTGGGGCTGGCAGGGTATTACCGAAGATTTGTACAGGATTTCTCCCGGGTTGCAGAGCCGTTGACACGGTTGACCCGGAAGGATACTGAGTATGTTTGGTCAGAGGAGTGTCAGCAGCTTTTGATGAGTTGAAGAAGCGGCTGACGACAGCTCCGATTCTGACATTGCCTTCATGATCAGGTGGATTCACTATTTATAGTGATGCTTCAGGGAAGGGGCTGGGTCGTGTGTTGCAGCAGCACGGGAAGGTAATTGCCTATGCTTCCAGGCAGTTACGTCCCCATGAGAAGAATTACCCTACCCATGACCTGGAACTGGCAGCAGTGATTTTTGCTTTGAAGCTGTGGAAGCATTATCTGTATGGTGAGCGAGTGGAGATCTTCACAGATCACAAGAGCCTTAAGTATGTGTTCACTCAGAAGGAGTTGAACATGAGACAGCGCAGATGGCTGGAGTTGATGAAGGATTTTGACATCCTACTGCAGCATCATCCAGGGAAGGCCAACGTGGTTGTCGATGCTTTGAGTAGGTATCCGACAGCCATGTGTTTGACTATGGATCGGTATTTGCTTGCCGACTTGGAGAGCCTTGGGATTGAGGTGATCGTGCCAGGAGTGCAGATGCAGCTATGGGGGATGCAGATTCAGTCAGACTTGGTGGACAGGATCAAGGCGGCCCAGTTCGAGGATGTGGCTTTTCAGAGTATCAGAGAGCAGATCAGTATTGGAGTGGGGGATCCTGAGTTTTCACTTGCAGAGGATGGTGCCCTGAGGCACGGTGCCAGGTTATGTGTGCCTAGCGGGGAGCTCAGAGAGCAGATTTTGCAGGAGGCCCACAGATCTCAGTACTCTATACACCCGGGTGCCAACAAGATGTACCGAGATCTACGGGAGCATGTATGGTGGTCAGGAATAAAGCGGGAGGTGTCCCACTTTGTAGCTAGGTGCTTGGTCTGTCAGCAGGTCAAGACAGAGAGGAAGAGGCCCGGCGGATTGTTGCTGTAATGCCCGTAGTTCGTATCACGTATTGGGAATACGTGTACGTATTTTGAGCTCGTATTTTTGGTTTGTCATAATTAGTTAGCCTTGGATTTTATCTTGCATGTTGTATTAGTATGGTTCATCATGGCATTGCATTGGCTTGGTTTGGTTCGGTTTAGTGTGTTTGGCTTGGTTTGGTTTTTATGTGGAGAACCACTCCCACCTACCGCCACTCCCACCATAAATATCTATCCCACTCTCTCTCTTCCATTATTACTCATTACTCATTTCTTCTTCTCCATCTTTACTTTTCACCTACCAGGAGAGAGTGGAGAGCTTAGGCAAGTGCATCTTGCTTCATGGAGGAACCCTATTTTTATTGTTCCATTGTCTTCCTCATGTGTTTCTAACCCACTTTAGTATTTGGCATTTTTTATTTCCATGGTTAAATTTTGTAGATCTAGTTTTGTGGTATTTCTAATTCCAGGACTTTTGATCCATCAAACTTGTATATTTTGCTAAGTTGATGATCCCATGGTTGCAGAGAATTTTCTTTGGTCCAATTTTGACCTACGAGAAATTTCTGAGCCGCATGGACATTTTTGCACTCAGCCGCATGGCCTACTAATGCAATAGCAAGCAATTAGTTTGTATGCATTATTTAATGCAATACCAATATTCAGCCGCATGTGGCACTTGGTTGTAGCCGCATGAGCTTGAAATAATAGATGCATTAAATAATGCATGACCCTGGGTCTCCAGTCGCATGCATATTAATACCAATACATGCAATATTTTAAAGATTAATTTAATGCAAACACGTACACTTAGTACCAGCCGCATATGGCATGCACTACCTTAATGCATTTTATTATTATTAAATTTTTGCATTCTATCCATGCCCCAGCCGCATAAGGCTCTCCCACCAGCCGCATGTCTTATGCATTGTCTAATGCATTGAAGCCGCATGCAGGTGCACGTTCAGCCGCAGGCCTTGGAAAAATTTGCATTAGTAGCACTAGTAGCATGCCTAGCAGCAATACATTTAGCATTAAATGCATTAGAATGATGCATTTACTTTATGCATAGTTAGCCATGCATGGGATTAAATACATACGTAGCATGCATTCCTTACCATTAATGCAATCAAATGTATTACAAAACAAATCATTATAACCCATGCAAATGGTGAGCCGCATAGGCTCTGAGACTTAATGCTTTTAAGCATTTAAGACCCTCACATTTAATTCCTTAGTACTTTAAGCATTTAAGTACTTTATATTTATTACTTAAAGCCTTATACACTTAAGGTTACTTTAGTCCTTAGTAATTAATATTTTATGCTTAATGCATTGATCTAAGCCTTTGGAAAAGCAAGCCGCATAGCCTTTGGCCATTAAAATATTGTTATTATTTGCATGTTATATTTTGCATAGAATCTAAGGTGAGCCGCATAGGCTCCCCTCTCCCACTATCTAATATTTTGGCCACGTGAACCATTAATTAGGTAGCTCACGTAAACCTTTTCTTATTGCATTTATTGTGGGGGATCCCACATAGCTTCCTTTAGTTGACTTGCTTGCTAAGTGGGAGTTTGCATTTAATGAGGGTCCCACTGTCTTTTGTCTTATTGATTTTATGGCATATTTATTGTTTCTTGGCCGCATGGGGTCCCTCCCACTCTTGGCCGCATGCACCATTGTACGCTAGCCGCATATGGCTTACTGGCCTTAAAGGTTTGACTGATTGCATTTAATTAATTTCGGAGCCGCATGGGTGGCCTCCCACTCTCTTTGACCGCATGTTTGTTCTCCTACTTTTGGACCGCATGGGTCCCACTTTGATTGTTTAAATGTCTTATTTGCGTGAATTCTGGTCCGAATTTCTTCCCACTCCCAACATGAAAATTGTAGAGTTTCTCCTTGGCTTCAAGAATATATATATTATTATATTATTATTTAAATTGCTCAAGTTTCTTCCCTCCTTGATAAATGGCATGACTTGATAGTGACCCGCCGTGGTGCACTCCCGACATGATAACTTGACCTGACAAATTTGACATGATAATCTGACATGATATTCCTTGAAATGCTGTTGCGACGGCTAAACACGACTTGACAAGATTGAATAACTTGGACACCGTGGACGATTGTGCTTGTACAAATGAACCCGTCTTGTCTTGCATCATGTCTAGGACGGTGATCCCTGAGTACCACTGTCAGGGGGCACCCACTGAAATCGACTAAGGCTAATCACTAGAATAATCCAGTAGTCATGAAGAGATTTCCCCAGCTACAGGCAATCCCGTTATCTGGGCGCCCCACTTGGGATCTGTAGCCTACCGTCGAGTAGGGCACATTTCCAGCACACTGTCATGTGTTGTACTCTCTAAGTCACCTAAGGGTACATACGTTTCCTGGACGATGTTCTCACTTGAATTCAATTCCTAATTGCGTCCGGATAGCCTGGATGGTCTGCAGGGCTTGTGGCTGTGGAATAATCTCGCTGCATCTTGTTAGTAATTAGGCTTGTGACAACCCTAGTTAGTTAAAGTATCAAGCCGTACGTATTGCTTGGCCGTGAAATGTTGGATGAAGTTCAATCAGTCTAGTCTTGTCTTGATCCTGTACAAGATTGTTACATGTCCTGATTTCTTACATTTATCCTGCCGGTAAATGGTGGGAGAATACAAGTTCTGTTCAGATGAAGGGTTACAACCCCGGTCTTTGTTTGGTTTACGGGTTGTAACCTGGTTATCTGAATAGTCCCATGGTTATCCCATCGTATATCATCTGTCCTGTTTTCTTTAATTGTTGTCTTTTATTGTATATTATTACTCTTGTGATGATTGCTGGTTTTAGTTCCTAAGTGAAGCCTCCTTTGTGGCACTTGCTCTTTCTGGGGTCTGACCCAGCTGGTTTTGTATGGCCAGATACCAGAGCAGCTCCAGAGGATCCACCTGTCTTCCAGTCCGATGGTAACCACCCGACGTAACCAGGGCAACGAGTGGGTTATTTTTGGCTCTCCTACTCTCTTGTAAATTAATTCTTTTGAGGCGTTTAGCCGCCGAGCAAGTGTTAGCTCGTGTACATTTTTACTTACTGTCTGCCTACGGGCTGTAACATGATTGGCAACCTAGGGTTGATCATGTATGACTAAACTCTTGCTAGTCCTCACATTTTGTAACGACTAGCTTCATGATCAGCTGAATATGTAATGTTTGGGACGCCTTACTATTGTATATTTGGTGATCTTACATCTTGTGACTCTATTTACTTGCTTGTGATTGAGACACTAGGCTTGTTATTGACCTTAAGAGACTGATGTCTTGTAGATAAACCCTCATATATCTAGACAGCCGTGATCGTATAATGGAGTGGATCCCATCTCATTATACGTAGCTGGCTATGTCTGCCCCCGCTCTCCAGTATTCTGGTTCTGGGGCGTGACAGTTGCAGCCGCTGCCCATTCCTAAGTGGAAATGTGAGCATATCACGATGGATTTCGTCTCAGGATTGCCGCGTACTCCAGGAGGGAAAGACGCGATTTGGGTCATCGTGGACAGGTTGACCAAATTGGCCCACTTTTTGTCATTCAAGGTGGGTACGTCTACAGAGAGGCTGGCGGAGATGTATATGCGGCAGATAGTCAGGATCTACGGAGTTTCGGTCAGCATCGTCTCAGATCGGGATAGCCGTTTTACTTTCCATTTCTGGAGGAGTCTGCAGACCAGCTTGGGCACTCAGCTCAAGTTTAGTACTGCATACCACCCCCAGACGGACGGACAGTCAGAGCGGACTATTCAGACCCTTGAGGATATGCTGCGGACGTGCGTTCTGGACTTTGGAGGTTCCTGGGAGGATCATCTTCATTTGGTGGAGTTTGCCTATAACAATAGTTTCCAGGCCAGCATCGAGATGTCACCTTTCGAGGCTCTGTACGGGCGTAGGTGCCGTACACCCTTATCCTGGGATGATGTTGGTGAGAGAGCTTTGCTAGGGCCAGAGATGATTGTGGATGCGACCGAGAAGGTGAAGCTCATCAGGGACAGACTTCGCGTGGCGCAGGACAGACATCAGCACTGGGCCGATAGCCACCGGAGGCCCTTTGAGTTTGAGGTACAGATTAGAGTAGGATTAGATTAGGTTGTTTGTTTGTGATTTTGATCATGTTTGTTTATTATTATTAATTGAGACCTTGCTTGTGATTAGGTCGGAGACCAGGTTTTCTTGAGGATATCTCCGACTCGTGGTACGATACTTTTTGGTGGAGGCGGGAAGCTTAGCCCGCGCTTCATCGGCCCTTTCGTTATCAGCGGGACAGTCGGTGACGTGGCTTACAGGCTAGACTTGCCGCCTGCACTTGTAGGGGTCCACAACGTATTTCATGTATCACAGTTGAGACGGTACGTGACTGACCCTAGCCATGTGCTCGATCATTCGGAGATTGAGGTGGGCCCTTCTCTCAGCTATCCAGAGCAGCCAGTGGAGATTCTGGGTCGACGGGAGAAGGTCCTGAGGAAACAGGTGATACCCTTGGTACGCGTCGCATGGAGGCATCATTCTCCAGGAGAGTCTATCTGGGAGCGGGAGGATGAGATGCGCGAGCGGTACCCCTATCTTTTTGGACTGTGAGGTATACTTTCTATCCTTCTCATCAGTTACATTTCGCCTTTCAATTTCGAGGACGAAATTCTTTTAAGGAGGGTAGATTTGTCATTACCACATTTCTAGTTTGAGGGTAAATTTGTCATTTTTGGGGTAAATAAAATTTATTAGTATTAATTAGAATTTATAGGAATTTTTAGGATTTATTTTGGATTTATTTGGACTAGTTTGATTTTTGACCAGTTTTGACTCATGTAGACCAACCTAGGAACTAACCATAGTTAGTTGGGCTTGGTTAGGTCAAGTGACCCTAGTCTAACCTAGTGTGACTCAAGTTAGTGGTTAGTGATTCATAGAACTTTAATTAGGATTGTAGGAATCAAGTTATTTGATAAATGGCTTGTGATTACACAAGTCATTTTGTGACTAAACTAGATAGGACTAGCCAAACCTAGTTCAACCGCCACCCTAACCTACATGGCCGGCCACCCTAGCTGAACCTAGGGATTCCTCCATTATAAATATTCTCCTAGTTTTTAGGGCTAGCCTCTTTTAGGGTTCTTTCAAAGTTCTAAGAAAAGAGGTGAGTCCCATCTTCCTAAAATCATTAAAAATCCATTTTGAATCCTTTTCCCTTCAAACCAATTCCATTAGGACCTAAATTTCTTCCTCTTGCTGCTGGAATTAATTTGGTTGCGGGAAGAAACAATTTGTGAGATTTGGAGGCTTGAGGAGTTCATTGTATTGGGGACTTTTCCACCCATTGTTCTTCAAGAGGTAACTTCTCCATTCCTCCATGGATTTCCATTTAGTCTTCACCAATAGGAAGCCCTAAGGGTCCCCCTAAGGTCTGGATAGGTTTCGTGTCCTGTGTCATTTGATTCATGTCCGTTCTGGACACGTATCAGTGACCATAGCTTAGTGTTCGACGAAATGCCTCAAAAGGCATTTCGATCGAATTAATTCATTGTTTTTGAATAGGAATCCTTGTTTTGTTCTCACTTACACGTTTCTGGGACACTGGAGTGGTTTTCGTGTCGTGTCGTGTCGTGTCGTGTTGATATTGGACACGCACACACGGGTTCAGGCACGCGTGCACGAGCACTGTAGCTCCCCTGCTACCAGCATGCTCGTGCGGGCTGCCCAGGGCACGTGGGCGCGTGCCATTGGACATAGAGCTTGGGGCAGTATCTGACACGACACCCCCCAAGTCTCGTGTCACGAGGAGACGTGTCGGGTGCGTGCGGACACGCGCACTGGTCATGTTGACTGTGCATAGCCTGTGTATTAGAGTTTGGTTTGTGGCTCTGTGTATTTTCGAGTTTGAATGTTTTAACCATGTTTAAATTGATAATTATGATCTTAATATGTTTAATAATCTGTGTAGATTGGTTTACATGATTAGGTTGGGTTTTATGTGAGATTTTGGTTTAGAAAGGGTATTTTGGAAACTGTTTTCTGATACAGCCTTGACACCAAGCTTCTTGATGTTGCCAATCAATTCCTTTCCAGTTTTGCTATGTTGTTAAATCAAATTTTCATCCCCACACATCATAATACCTGTTAGACTAATTCTTACATTTGAACATGGAGTGATAGTTGTGTAAATGGGATTTTGGCCTAGGAGTAGAGGCTCATTGATTAACTGATACAGTGAAAACTGATTCCTGCTAACTTTCATTCCAGTTTTCTAAACTTGTTTTTATCTAATGATTCTAACCTCAGTGAGGATGTTAATGACTGAGTTTTGATTCTAAATACATTCCCTATATGTTACCTTGCTATGGGTTAAAGGTTAGGATTGAATTGATGAGTTGTGGGCTGCTTTATGGGTAAATGTTTATAGGGTGTTTGATGTGCAATGTTGTGCTTCTAAAACCTAGAAATAGGTTTGTTGTTATTGTTGACTGAAACTGGAAATCTGGAATTGATTTTATAACTGAACTGTAATAACATGTTGTAGGTTTCCTTCCCTTCTCTGTTTGCTAACTACCCACAGCCCCATGTGACACACACAAGTTCATCTTTGACATAGCCCTATTCACTGTTATGGTTCACACACAATTTTCCTTCTCCTTCATTGATTCTGTTATTCCTATCCACTGTTTTGATTTCCAATTGTTCTTAAATTGATTGATATCATGATTAGGACTGTAGGGATATGTTTAAATCTGAGAAACAGTGTACTGAAGTACACTAGTTTAACCTGGGAATTCTCAGGAATTGGGTTTTGTTCTCAAAACCTGAGAATCCAGTGAGTGGCTCACTGTTGAGCCTGTCTTTTAGATTATGTAAAACCTGGGATTAGTTTACACTGTTTCCTGTATGCCATGTTCACACAACACCTGCACACCCACACACATGATCCCTCACTGTTTTATGTTTTCTGCACATTGCTTCTTCACACACACACACATATTGTACTGCATACTCCTGCATATTATGTTCCTGTACACTGTTTTGTTTTCTGCAAACATTGATACACACACACACTTCACTGGCACATATAAATTCCTGAACACTTTGACACAGTCCTGTCCTCATCACAGTTCACACACACACACATGCTCTCTTTTAAATACATATGTAGGTATATGTATATATATTATATTGAATATGTATATGTTTGTATATCTATATACATGTATAGAATGTATTATGTAATATATGTAGTTGTATGTATATATATAATAATGTAACTAATGTGTGTGCCCAAATATATATATAAGTTATAAATATGTTGTGTGATATATACATATAGTTAGTCTATATGTTATGTATTCCTATGTTAGCTTATATATAAATAGGTCATTATGTGTAATGTTTTAGATGTAGATAATATCATGTGGTCATATGATTTATAGTTTGGCTTATAGGCATAGTATAGCCCATGACCTATATATGAGTCTGCTTGACCTAGTTTAGCCTAATATAGACTAATGTAGACTAGTTTGACCATAGTTGACTTAGGTTGACTTCTTGGTTGACCAGGGTTGACCAAGAGTTGACTTTGACCTTGTGTGACCTAGACTCATGTAGAATGCATAGTAGGACTCCATTTTGTTATTCTGGACTTGTTGTGACTTGTGCTGTTCTGTTTAGGAGCCAGACACCACTCCTTGGACAGTACGATTTATATCGGATACTCAGATACATGCGAGTACATTCTCTGATCATTTCATATCCTGCTTAGAATTATTTCCTGCAGTAGATTACTTTACTTGTACTGTCACGACGGTCACACGGATTGGTACTATATGGATCCTTTCTTGAGATGTTATCCTTAGGGAGCATCGGGTACTACGTGTTCTGTGCATTTCACTTACACGGCGTATCACTATGCTCTTGGTTCACTTGATTACTTGTGACATGTATCCTCATGATCACAGAGTCTCTTGAATCCTACACAGTTGGGTAACCCCCAGACTCCCCATTTATGGGACATCTATGTATCCCCTTCGCGGGCCTTGCATGGAATCATATAACATAACCTGGCTGGATCCTTGTGTATTGATTGGGCGTACGGGGGAGTAGAAGTGGACATGTAAATAATACACCAGTAGTTTCTTCATTGAATCATTCCGTAGTTTCTTCATTGAATCATCCCAGGCCATTTATATGTTCATGTTGTACTCCGACTCACTAGTCACTGCTAGTTCTCTATGTATAGTAGATATTTCTATTTACAGTTCTCTCTGTTTTATTACTGCACTTCTTTCAGTACTTGTATCTTACTTTACTGCATGTTCATATTTTCTAACCTGCTATGAACTGTTGAGATGTACTGTGCTCGCTCCTGTCCTGACTGGACCTGTTGAAAATATTACAGAGGACGAGGAGGAGGCTGGCCTGGATACCTACTACGGGGCAGCCCTAGATGACACCTGTGAGCTGGACCCTCAGGAGGATCCAGCAGTAGCTGAGGACTTTCCCCCGACTGCCTAGACTAGATAGTTAGGCTTTTATCTTTATGTAGTTGGATCATGTTCTAGTTAGACTCTTTATTTGGAGATCAGTTTGTATATTCTTCATGCTGTAGCTGAGTTTGTATTCCTCTGGATATTATTGGGATTACCTTAGACTATTTTATCTTTTTATTTCCTTGAGTTCTATTTCATATCGTGCTATTTCTCCCTTAGTTGTGATTGAGTTTATTATTGCTATGTGACCCCCGTTCGGGGAGTATAAACTGTTAGATGTTGAGACCTAGGACAGCGTTCTACCGCCGACACTGCGGCGTAGGCTGAACGTAATCACGTTTCGTGCCCTTACTCTAGGGTGCGGGTCGTGACATGCATATACCTTGACACAGTTGTACCACGAGGATGTGTGAGATGAGTATCATGTAGAGGTTCTTGCGTGTGGGCTGATCCTCCATACGCATGCGTTAGGGCTAACTGCTAGTAGAGGCGTGTTAGGAGACTTAGCAGTTAGTAGAGGTACATGGTCGTGGATGCGACATGACAGGTACATTGGGTGGAGAGAACCACTACCAAATTACAGTACTTTAGCGACGGTCATTTAGCGACGGACATTTTTCGTCGCTATCACCGTCGGACCCCCGACGGATTTGTGACGGAATACCGATGGAAAGCAGTGGACATTTTTTTTATTTTTTATGTCCATATCCGTCGCTATGCCGTCGATAGGTAGTCGGCCATGTAGCGACGGTTTTATATCCGTCGCTAGAACGTCGCATATTTTGGCAGCAAAAGCCTAAAATATTGGCGCGAGATTTACTGACGACTTAGCGACAGAATAATCCGTCGCTACCTGCGCGAGATTTACTGACGCATTAGCGACGGAATAATCCGTCGCTACTCCGTCGCTAAATTTACGTTCCAGACTTAAGTTGAAACGACGGGGGGAACTTTTTCATTCCCCCTAAATTTCACTCTCTCTCCTCTCTCTCTCTCTCTCTCCCGCGGTGATCGATCGGCGACCCCCTCTCCTCTCTCTCCCGTAGCGGTGATCGGCGACCCCCTCTCCTCTCTCTCTCCCAAAGGTATTCCCCTCTCTCTCTCTCTCTCTCTCTCTCTCTCTCTTTCTCGCTCTCTCTCTCTCGCGCGCGCGCGCGGTGGTCGTGGGTGCAGCGGGCCGGGGGCGTCGGGGGCTGCGGGGGCGGCGTCGACTGCGGGGGGCGGCGGTGGCGACGGTGGCGGGGGGGTGTGGAGGGGGCGGTG
Source organism: Iris pallida (assembly GCA_029216955.1). Classification (NCBI taxonomy): domain Eukaryota; kingdom Viridiplantae; phylum Streptophyta; class Magnoliopsida; order Asparagales; family Iridaceae; genus Iris; species Iris pallida. The sequence goes on along the minus strand of JANAVB010041816.1, from coordinate 8,024,870 downwards.
GGAGGGGGCGGGAAGCGTTGGAGGGATGGGGGCGCGCGGGGGCTGGCCGCGGGGTGCGGGGGGTTGCGGAGGGGGGCTGGCCGTGCGCGGGGGGCGGGGGGTGTGGAGGGGGCGGTGGGATCGAGGGGGCGGGCAGCGTTGGGGGGGGTACGATGGGGGCGGGGGCTGGCCACGGACACACACACACACACACACGGACACACGGACACACAGACACACACACACACAGACACACACACACACACACACGGACACACACGGACACAGACACACGGATACACAAACACACAGACATATATATATATATATATATATATATATATATATATATACAGCACCGGCTCCAGACTTTTGGAGGCCCCAAACAAGTCTCATAAATGAGGCCCTCATTCCTCTATAATATTTCTATAAATTCAAAATCCAACAAATCATCATTCACAATCACATTCTCATGATAGTTTTCATTAACAATCACACTCACAGCTTTGAGGAGGATAAAATACCTGCTTAGTTGAGGAGGTTTTCCGTGGGACTCGGGAGAGAGAGGAGATGAAGAAGGCGGTGGGTTTTGAGTTTTCTCTCTAGGTTTTGTTTTAGATTTTGTTTGCTACAAGCCTACAGCTTTGATTATGGGCTTCCTCCAACACCATATTTATTGGACTGTGGTGCCGCTGGAAAACCAAAGAAATTCAACATATAAATGGGGCCCCCTTGGGGGAGGAGACCCTAGGCGGGTGCCTGGCCTGCCTCCCCCTGAAGCCGGCCCTGTATATATATATATATATATATATATATATATATATATATATATATATATATATATATATATAATAAATTACTTAAAATTATGCATATATATATATATATATATATATATATATATATATATATATATATATATATATATATATATATATATATATATATATATATATATACACAGACACACGTCGTGAAGTCTAGTATATATATTTGATTAGCTAAGGTAGAAGTTTAGCCTAATTAAGATTAGTTTTGACAGTGTTGACTTGGACTCCTAATTTGACCTAGAACTAGCCTAGTTAAGGGGGCCGGGCATTGTTGGGGTGGCTTACTGCATCCATATTGCACCTGCCCAACTCATCATCCCTTGTGTGCAGTCAGATGATACCCCTACACAAATAAGTACTTATCAAAAATCTGTTGTTTTCTGTGTATGGAGTGTTTTTTTGGCATGGGATGATGGCTTTCGAATTACATTGGACTAAAAACTGAGAATTAGTACATTATTTGTGTTTACTGATTTAAGGATGATTAAATCATTAGGTTTAATCCTATGTCATGTCTGGGTTTAAGTTATATGTTATGATTCATGTTGGCATGGGGATTTTGGTTTTTGAATTTGAGCTGTTACATTCTTTTATATTCTGTTACATATACTTACCAGATGGCACCCATGACCCGAGGAGCAGCACGTCGTTTGAAGAAAACAGTGAATGCTGAGGTGGCTCCTCCTACAGTTGAGGAGGAAGTGGCACCGGTTGCTAGTGAGACCGGGAGTTCTAGTCATCCAGCACCGGTAGCTAGTAATGCCGAGAGTGCTTTTGATGCAGTCCTGGCAAGGGACGACGCCTCTCCTCGCACCAAAAATCTCGCTTTTCGGAGGTGGTTGCGTGAAAGTATCATTGAGCGTTTGCGTGAGCAGCGTGGCAAGCATTAGCTATTAGTACTTATTTGTATTGGACTATTTTTATTGGGTTGTTTTTGTTTTAGACTATTTATATTGGACTACATATATGAATTAGAACTGTGTCAATCTCTGGATTATATTGGACTACGACACCGCGGTAACATAGTTCCTGCAGCCATTCGACTGGCGAGGCAGAAACTATGTATCCGTAGATAAAGTGGACTGTCCTCCGACCCTCATCCCTCGGCAATGATGATACGACAACCAACCAGAGAGGATACTCCGAGAGATCCATCTGGGTAGGACGTATACTCTGAGAGATCACCCTTACAGAAATGATATCAGTAGTGGGATCAAATGTTGGAGAAGATATTATCACAGTATACGTCCTCTCCTCCACGATGGCTCTAGACCCATCTGCTCGTCCCTGCTTCCATTCTTCTTATTTGACTCTCTCAGCCACACATGATATCCAGCTCAAATATAGAGTAGGCGGAAAAGAAGGGGACATGAATAGGAGGGGGAAGCAGCACACCGGCGGCATAACTCGGAGGAAGTACAGAGGTTTTCTTCAACATACGTAGGAGAACTATAAGGATATATCTTTTCACAATATGTCATCTTGTCAAAGACCCTTAATGTGACAACCATGTTACCGCGGTGTCGGAAGACTAACATGTCATAATTTTCTAAGCCGTGTGTTTTGACATAATCATCCCAACTCTTTCCTCCTGTGTTGTAATCTCGCATTATTACATAGAACTGAAATCCGGTTGGGAGGATTATGTCAAAACACACGGCTTATAAAATTATGACATGTTAGTCTTCCGATACCGCGGTAACATGGTTGTCACATTTAGGGTCTTTGACAAGGTGATATGTTGTGTTTACATATATCCTTATAGTTCTCCTACGTACGTTGAAGAAAACCTCTGTACTTCCTCCGGGTCATGCCGCCGGTGTGCTGCTTCCCCCTCCTATTTCTGTCCCCTTCTTTTTCGCCTACTCTACACTTGAGCTGGATATCATGTGTGGCTGAGAGAGTCAAACAAGAAGAATGGAAGCAGGGACGAGCAGATGGGTCTAGAGCCATCGTGGAGGAGAGGACGTATACTGTAATAATATCTTCTCCAACATTCGATCCCACTACTGATATCATTTCTGTAAGGGTGATCTCTCAGAGTATACGTCCTACCCAGATGGATCTCTCAGAGTATCCTCTCCGGTTGGGTTGTCTTCTGAGCCATCCGTTCTCACACTTAAAATACAGGGATTGGATTCTGTGTTTCGTATTTTCGGCGAACCCAGGGATTGGATTCTGTATTTTGTTTTTTGGTTTCTGTATTTTGTTTCCAGCTCCATTTGCATTAATCTACGGTACGACATGGTGATCAGGACATATATAGTCCCTGCAGCCATTCGACTGGCGAGGCAGAAACTATGTAGCCGTAGATAAGTTGACTGTCCTCCGACCCTCATCCCTCGACAATGATGATACGACAGCCTATCACTATATCTTATATAGTAGTAGATGATGTCTTAGTATTACATTATGTGAGTTCATCTTGATTTTGTTACGTTCTTCAAATACTATATACGATAAGATCATATACTACACCATATGTACAGAACATAGATGATTCACACTAATGTATGCTAGAATGAAATTTGGTTTGTGTATTCTGAGCGGCTGGCTTGGGGCGGGTGCGGTGGGCTTGGGGCGGGTGCGTCGGGGCTATTTGCAACCGACGCACACCCACAAGTACTCTTCATATATATATGCAACCGAACTACTGGGCGGCGGGCTTGGGGCGGCGGGCTTTGGTCGGGGGCGGCGGGTGGCTTTGCTTCTCAAATTCATCTGAGTTTATATATTGGCTAAATAATGTGTTATCCATATTGGGTGTTCCATTAGTTTGGTGGTGTTTGGATTAGTAAATATGAATATATATGGGGTTTGGATTCATGGTGTATATGTTCACTGTCTCAAGGACAGTACGAGTTCTATCAGTTGTGTGCTTCTGTATAGATGTATATATCTATACATCTAGCTGTGATATACATGTGTGTATGTGACAATCTCAGTTAGCGACGGACTAGTTACCGGTTAGCGACGGATATTTCTAGCTCCATTAATTGCATTAATCTACGGTACGACATGGTGACGGATATTCCCTGCAGCCATTCGACTGGCGAGGCAGAAACTTTGTTGCCGTAGATAAAGTTGCCTGTCCTCCGACCCTCATCCCTCGGCAATGATGATACGACAACCTATCACTATATCTTATATAGTAGTAGATGATGTCTTAGTATTACATTAGTGAGTTCATCTTGATTCTATTACGTACGTCCTTCAGATACTAGATATGATAAGGTTAACATATACTACACGATATGTATACAGAATATAGATGATTCACACTAATGTATGCTAGAATGAATCTTGGGTTGTGTTCTGAGCCATCCGTTCTCACACTTAAAACACATAGGAATTAGTAGTGTGAGAGCGCCGGAGAGAGTGAGAGCGCCGGAGGGGGGGAGGAGAGAGAGAGAGTAAAATGGTACGACATGGTGAAGTAGTACTGTATTTTGGCTCCATTCCAGCTCCATTTGAACTACAGTACGACATGGTGATCCGGACATAGTACTTGCAGCCATTCGACTGGCGAGGCAGAAACTATGTAGCCGTAGATAAAGTTGACTGTCTTCCGACCCTCATCCCTCGGCAATGATGATACGACAACCTATCACTATATCTTATATAGTAGTAGATGATGTCTTAGTATTACATTATGTGAGTTCATCTTGATTCTGTTACGTTCTTCAAATACTATATACGATAAGATCATATACTATACCATATGTACAGAACATAGATGATTCACACTAATGTATGCTAGAATGAATTTTGGGTTGTGTATTCTGAGCCATCCGTTCTCACACTTGAAGATAAATTTTCAGTATAACGACGGATATTAAGTTACTCTTCAGTATAATTGATGTCTTTTCTTGGATAATTGGTGTGCATTAAATTCGTATGTGCATATTTCGTCTATGTGATTTTTGGATATATACCTACGCTGGGTTATAAGCGATGATCTGATATACAAAGGAGGTACTGCCAAAATTTTTGTAGACATTTGGATACATTGTATGTTCGAATATTTTTTTTATGTTTGGATAATTTAATGTTGGATATTGGATATATTGTGTTGGTAATATTTTGTTGGATATTGGATACGTTGGATATTGGTGTCGGATATGGATATTTTGCATATGGATATATGGTGTTGGATATTGGATACGTTGGATATTCGTGTTGGATATGGATATATGGTGTTTTATATGGATATTTTGCATGTTTGATATTGTGTTGGATGTGTTGCACAAACAGGAAAGAGTCTGTTTTCAGTATTTTTTTTTCAAAAATTAGAAGTTAGCGACGGACTGGCGACCACTCAGCGACGGATAGTCCGTCGCTAACTGGAGAAACTGAGTTTAGCGACGGAGTAGCGACGGAAAAACCGTCGCTACCTGGAGCATTTCAATAAAGCGACGGATTGGCGACGGACCATCCGTCGCTATCTGTAGGAGTTTTAATGTATCGACGGATTGGCGACGCAATATCCGTCGCTACCTGGAGAATTTTACATTGAGCGACGGTTTAGCGACGGAACGTCCGTCGACCTAGTTCTGTTTGATGTCCATAAATTTTACTGTTAGCGACGGATGTTTTGTCGCTGATACGCTTTTACCGACAAATTTACGACGGATATTGCGTATCAGAAAATCACTGATACGGTTTTGTCGACTCTTTAGCGACGGAGTATTCCGTCGCTAAACCTATATCTTGATACATGTTTTGACGAAAGCTAGTCGGTAATCCGTCGCTATATATATTTAAATGAGCCGACGGTATTCCGTCGCTAAGTCGTCGCTGAGCGACGGAGTAGCGACGTATATGTTTTAGCGACGAGGTTATTCCCGACGGCTGTTTTACCAAAATATCCGTCGATAATCCGTCGGTATTTATTTTTGGCGACGGAATACCGACGGATAGGGCCGTCGGTAAATTCATGTATTTTGGTAGTGAACATTACCTGACGTATGGGCTTCTATGCACTTCCTTCATTACCTTTGCGCTCCGTCGGAGACGCAGGCACCAGGTGCCCTCTGAAGTTATCCAGAGCGTTATGGACGTAGCCCCTTGCACATGGTGCCCTCTGACGCTTCCCGAGCGTTATGGTCGTAGGCCCTTGGTGCCCTATATGGGAACTATGCCGATCCTATTTACAGCCAGGGCTCATGCGTTGAAGGTTTGTTCTTACTGCATAAACACATTAGATGGTTAGGTAACCCTCATCAATGTCATATCACCCCGTTCCATTAGTAGCTTGGGACAATATCGCATCGCGGTATAGTGTACTACCCCTTGTCCTTGTTTGGTTGTAGGGGTAGTCCACTGTTTCGATGATGAGGTATTGGAACTTGTTACGAGTGTGACCATTTACTTTACTTGTGAGTTATGACATAGTATATATATTCAGTTATATGGCATGTTGATGTATCTTGTTACGTCCCTCTGAGGACCTGGTTATCTCGCCAGGTGTGTGTTTCATGATTTCTTGCAGGTGCTCTAGCTAAGGCCATTCCTTCCTTCGTGGTGATTGCTCTTGGACTCGCCATTGCTCTCGCTTGCTAAATTCTTTTCTTGTATATTTTTTTTCCATATTTAATTTGGTTGGTAGTGGACTTTGTCTCCGCCCAACTATGGTGTACATGACAAATTCAAAGTTACTTTTATATCATATTTATCTTTTTGGATGAGATTTAGTACCTTGGTTACTGCATTTACAGCTTATGTATATATACGAGGGTCCATATACTTCGTATGTATACAGCTGGCATGATTGCATTCTAGTCCTACGTATTTTGGGACTGGGGCGTTACATATAATGCACACCAATTATCCAAGAATCACATAGACCAAATATGCACATACGAATTTAATGCACACCAATTATCCAAGAATCATAGACCAAACCAAATTAATATAAAATAAATATCAATTATCCTAAAGAGTAACATAATATCCGGTGCTATAAGCCGATTATAGCACAATTAGTTCAAAGCTCTCACAAATAATCCAAATTTTCTTAATACAACATTTTAAGGAGGAGGTCGATTGTCCGTTCCCGTATTCGACCGACGAATATACTCCTCCACAAGGTACGGAGACAAGGCGTCGTAGACAGTGCTCGGAAGTCGGCGAAGCTGCTCTGCGGACATGAGATCCAGGAGTGCCGTCACAGCCGTAGGCGGTAGCACAGGGGCTTCACGGTTGAAAGAAAGATAGCCCACGGAAGACGGACCGACACCTGCAGTCGACGGACCAGTAGAAGACGGACGAGCACCATCAGCAGACGTACCGGCAGCAGCAGACGCAGGCGGAAAGTGCGTGGCAAATTGCTTCCGCAAGGACGACACCGCCTCATGCAGCTGCGTAAGCTGCAACCTAACATCATTGTCTGTCCGGGCCACGGGAGGAGACGGTGTCGGTGGAAATCTCTGCGTCGCCATATACAATGGCCCTAGGGAGCCGACTCCGTACAGGAACCCTTTCTTAAAGCCTCCGACGGTATCTACGAACAAGTCGTTCCGAGCGGCCAAAGAAGAGGGCGTCCGAAAGGGCGTCGTTTCACCGACATCCTCGGTGTCAGTTAACTGAGCCCGACTAAGGGCCTCACGATACGCAGCCTATCAAATGAATGTGTTTATATTATAAGATTTACCTAAGTTGTAATCTAAATCCTATGTTTCACTAAGTTAAGTGTGAATCCTAAGTTTACCTAAGTTATAGTCCGAATACTTTTAATTCTAACGTTAATCTCATAAACATAAGTACTTACATCAGTCTCCTCGGCCCTCTCGTCGACGAAGCTCCCGTCCTTCCGTCTTTTGTGCGTATGCTGGAACACGTCGTACATGGTGACCGATTCTGGCGCCCTTCCCTCCTTCACCGCCCGTTGGGCCCGCATACGAAATTTCTGTAGAAACTAATTAATTCCTTTAATTAATAATACCTAATTCGATAGTGAAATAAATTTACGGTTGCTCACCAGATCTGCAAGTATCGCTGCGTGAGACCTTGATCCCCCCGTATGAAGGCCCGCGGCAGATCGGTTCACCTTCGCCTTCTCCGATTTCTCCTTGTACGCAGGGTTATCCATCATGCCTAAGAGGTCCTTATAATACTCTTGCCGGATCCAATTCGGCCTCGTATGCCCCATTTTTAGGTCATGAATCATATCTCGTATCTTCTTCGAGCATGCGCTTCTGTAGGTCCTGCGGATCCTCTTCTCGCAATGGGGGGCCACCAGTACGTTCTCTAACACAGAAAATCAATTATCACGTAATTTACAAAATGGTTGATTAAAGAATCACATAGACTTAACCAAAAAAATATAGATATATACCCTCAACTCGTCGAGCCAGACGTACTGCACGTTTGGGGGCACCGACGTAAAGTTGAGGTAGGGACCGTGGAAGTTAGCCCTGATAATTTCTCCAAGGGCCCTGCCAACATTAAACAGAAAAAACCTACAAAGAAGAAATGACTGGATTATTAACTTGAATAAATGAAAGAAATTTAATAAATTAACTTAAATTTACTTACGAGGTCCCCGCGGGCCATAGCTCTCGTCGGAACTCGCCTCTCTGGTACCGTCGGAGGATCCGCGGGTCCGCGTATGTACTCCCCAGTAACCGGATGGAACCGAGTATGGGGGTACTCCGGGGCCCACTGTGCAGTAACTGGGGCATCCCCTGGTGGATCCGTTGCTGGTGGTTCCGATAGCGGATCGGATCCGCTAGCAGAACCGGACTGATGCCTCGATGAAGTGGTCGATCGAGGGCGGGATGCGTCTGTGCCCGGGGTACTCTCCGGGTAGGGCTCGCTCGATGGGGTCACATCTCGAGAACTTTGAATGCGACCACGACCACCAGCACCAGCACCAGTACGACCACGACCACGACCCGTACCACCACCACCACCACCACCACGACCAGCACCACGACCACGGCCAGCCATCATGACCTGTAAATAGAACACATAAACATAATTACCAATATGAAAGTGTAAATGGATATAAAAAACTAAACTAAAATATACATACCACCAGTAGGGAGACGAGTGCCGCCACGACGAAAAAGACTAGGAGTGCCATCTGCAATAAGTAAATAATCGAATGAAAAAAACATGAATTCACGTAATTGCTTTTATGAGGTCAAACTTAATTCACGTAATTGGAAGTGTTTTTACTATACAACAATATTTAACCTAATCATCGTCTTCGTTCTCATCCTCGGCCTCGTCTTCATCATCATCCTCCTCATCCTCATCCTCATCCTCATCCTCATCCTCATCGTCGATTTCATCTATATCCTCATCCCCATCAAATTCTTCTTCTTCTTCTTCTTCTTCTTCTTCTTTTCTTCTGCCTCAAAATTTGGGACAAGATGCCTCTTTCTCCCCTGGTTGACAGCTAAGTCTTGTGTATCAACCTCTTCCTCCCCTCTATTTTTCTCAACAATATCTTCAACATCCACTGTATCTGAGTGTTGTCCCAAGTATTGGGACTTTTCGATCTGGTCTTCTTGGTATGCTGGGTCTCCAACGTTGAATGTATTTCTAGATTTAATCTTGCATACTGCCCACCAGTCAAATCGATCTCTACGACGCCTTGGGTAGCTTGTATAGTAGACTTGAACAGCCTGATTTGCTATTACAAATGTATTGGACCCTCTATACCTCCTACGATGATTTATATCGACGAATCCAAATTATTTATCGATTCTCCAACCGATATTTGGTGTCGTATCGAACCACTCACATTTGAACATCACAATATGCATATCATATGGGCCAGTATATTATAAATCTACAATATCCCGAAGCACTCCATAATAGTCAAAGTCCGGCTCGTCGTCATAGACGGTGCCTCTTATGCTAACACCGGAATCCTTGGTATTGATGCCGTCATTGATAAATTCGACATTTATAGCATTCTGAGTTGACTTAATCCTGAAGCCATTAACGACATAGCCTGGCCAAGTCTTTATTTGCTTCTTCGGTCCCAGCGCCAGATAACGAACACTGTTATGAGTGAGTGTTGTTTCAGGCAATAAAACCTGTAAACAAATATTTACAATTTAAATGTTTCAGATTATATATTAATAATCTCAATTATAATCATAGTTACTTACGTATTTGCGAAACCATGACGGAAATATACAATCAACCTCTCTTTGAAGTCCCTCATCGGTAATATCGGGTCTCCTCATTTTGATTTCATCTCTAAATACACTATTAGAGAAAATACGAATATATAAGTGTAGTCACTTACTTCATCAAATTCGAGATTATAACGAGTGCAAGTGTACTGACTTACTTCTCCAAATCTCTCACTTCTTGTATGTCACAGTTTAACAAGACATATCGGTGAGCGGCATCATACTCGTCGTCTGTCAACCACCGTCTTTTACTAGCCCCAACAGGCTTGCCCCTTACATTGAATCTTCCTCCATCCTCAACGTCCTCGTCATTCCTTTGAGGTCTATTTCGATTTGTTTTAACATGAGTATCGAAATAAATGGAGCAGAAGTTTAAAACCTCTTCGATAAGATATGCTTCGCATATCGAAGCCTCTATATGAGCTTTGTTGCTAACTTTCTTCTTTAGATGGTGTAGATATCTAGAGAGACAAATTATCTTGAGAATTAAGAAAGAATTTTAAAATAAATGGAAATTTAGCTTAAATTATATCGATATTTATGTACCTTTCAAATGGGTACATCCATCGATAATGAACAGATGCACCGACACGGGCTTCGTATGCTAGATAAATCGGTAGATGTTCCATGCTGTCGAAGAAGCCAGGAGAAAATATTTTCTCCAACTTGCAAATTGTTAAGATAATCTTCTCCTCAAGTTCAACCATATGTTGCACAGTCAACTTAGTTGAACAAATATCCCTAAAAAATATTGATAGTTCGGCCAACGGAACCCATACAGAAGAAGGCAACAACTCTTTCAAAGCAATGGGCAGTAATCTTTCCATAAACACGTGGCAATCATGACTCTTCATTTCCGTTAGCTTGCGTTCATTGAGGTCAACGCATCTAGACAAATTCGACACATAGCCGTCGGGAAATCTTAAAGTAGATACCCACTTGCAGATTATTAATCTCTCTTCCTTGCTCAATGTGTATTGTGCTATCGGCTTACTTAATTGTCCAGCAACTCCCCTTTGTATCAAGTTCAGATAAGGACGCTTGCATATCTCGGCAATGTCTTGTCTTGCTTTTGGATTGTCCTTCGTCTTTCCTTTAATGTCTATGACGGTATTGAAGACATTATCGAACACATTCTTTTCGATATGCATAACATCAAGATTATGCCTTATAAGATTATCTTTCCAATAAGGCAAGTCCCAGAAGACACTCCGTTTGGTCCAGTTATGGGTTTGTCCGAACCCATCGACACGATTGTTCGATGGATCTTCCATTACAGTGGGAAAATCCTTTACATCTTCCCAAATATCGTATCCCGATAATCTGGTAGGCGGATGAGAAAATTCTTGTTTTCCAGCTCTGAATGCGTCCTTGTTCTTTCTCCAAGGATGACTCGCGGGCAGAAATTGACGATGACAATCAAAAAAAGAAGTTTTTTCTCCATGCTTAAGGCGGAACGCCTTACTATTTTGTATGCATATCGGACAAGACAGGGTGCCGTGAGTACTCCATCCCGACAACATATCGTATGCGGGAAAATCATTGATTGTCCACATCAGTGAAGCTCTCATCTGAAAGTTATGTTTCCTGGAAATATCATACGTCGCGACGCCGATCTCCCACAGCTGTTTTAGCTCATCCACCAAAGGCTGTAAATATATATCGATATTCTTCGTCAGATTTTTGGGACCCGGTATGATAGCTGTCAAGAACATATAAGGAGTCTTCATACACATCCATGGTGGCAGATTGTAAGGGGTCAGAATGACCGGCCAGCAGGAGTATTGAGATCCCGACTGCCCGAAAGGGGCGAATCCATCAGAACATAGCCCCATGCGTACATTTCTGGGCTCTGCAGCAAAATCTGGATGGCAAAAATCAAAATATTTCCGCGCATCTCCATCCGAAGGATGTGACTATTCTCCATCGTCCTTTGTGCGTTCTTCGTTGTGCCACGTCATGTGTTCTGCTGTATTCTGAGACATATACTTCCTCTGCAAGCGCTTCGTGATCGACAAGTAATGCATATACTTGTAAGGACATCGTTTTCTAGTTGACTTTCCTTTTCCCATGACTTCCTTGTAACGATCCGCATTACAGAAGCGGCAACTTTCTACATCCTCGTTCTCCTTATAGTACAACATGCATCCGTTGCGACAACAATCTATCTTGTCGTACCCCAGTCCCAGTTGTCGGACCATCATCTTCGACTTGTAGAAGTTTTTTGGAAGCTCTTTTGATTTCTTCGGTAACACCTCCTTCATTAGTTGTGTAATCCGATCATAGCAAGTTTGTGGCAAGTTAAAATCGGACTTTATGTTCAACAACCGCATCGTCACTGACAGTACGGAATGTGGATCATAACCAGGATATAAAGAAGTTTCAGCATCCTGAAACATATCATAGAACTCCTTCGCCTCGGGATTAGGATCCTCCGGATCAAAATTAGGCCTTGCCGCGTCGTACACCATATCTCGTGCAAGGTTCTGCACGTCTCCATAATCAACGGAGCATTCGTTATCATCGACGACAAAATCCGCTGCAGCATTATCATCAAAAGCATAAGTAGCAGCATTCGCAAGCTGTCTTTCGGCATATAGTTCACCTTGCGATGACCACAGGCCGTAATCACGTACGAAACCCTTACGGATCAAATGATCTCCTACACTCACCACTTCTTCGTAACGTCTATTGCGACAATTACGACATGGACACTTGATTTTGTTACCGTCCATAAACTGAGCTTTGCTCATGGCATACTTAAGAAACACTTCCACGCCTGCCTGAAAATCGTCACTCACAACTATTCTGCTCTCGTGTTGTCGTTTGTACATCCATGTACGATCAATAAAATAATGATCCATCACAGATTAGATGTAAAAATCTGTATAGTAAGACAAACTAAACAGAATTAGTATATAATCATGTAACTGGTGGATCCGCTAGTATTCTAGCTCGAGAAAAGAAAAATATAAATACAGTTGTTACTAATAGTTCGATACCGATAGTGCGATACCGATACCGATACCGATACCGATAGTGCGATACCGATACCGATACCGATAGTTCGATACCGATAGTTCGATACCAATACCGATAGTGCGATACCGATACCGATAGTTTGATACCGATAGCATGGTTTAAAGTATCGGCCGATACCGATCCGATACGGCCGATACCGATACGGTTTGGCATGTTCCGATCCGATACCGACCGATACCAAATATTGACCAATACCGACTATGGGGGTCTTTGTTCCGGTCAATTCGGCAAAACTAATCGGTAAGGGTGACTACTATTTCATATAATTTCAAAACTACTAAGAAATAATGCTGAAATACTTAAAATTATGCCTAAATGTATAAAATATATATTTTTAAATATAAATAATTTATTAATAATTATTTGTTTTCCGATACCAAAGTCCGATACTCCGATACGATATCGCCGATACTACCGATATCGTCGATACCAATACTCATAGGAATAGTCCGAAACCGATTCCGATATCGATTGTGAACCTTGACCGAAAGTGCGATACCGATACCGATACCGATAGTGCGATACCGATACCAAACTGAGTCAATCTATCTATTTCTAAATTACAAGAGTCCACTTCTAGGATATGGGAGCTATATCCTAAATATCTAGTCTAAAATTAACTTGGTTAGGATACTAGAGTGTCCTTATTATCTAGCAAGCACTACCTTAGTCTAGTCACACTAGCATTAATTATCTATAATTCCTACCATGTCTACAATCACACATTACACCCCAAGCCCTCCTGCATGCTAATTATAATAGGCACATATATATGTATATCACAGTTAGATGTATAGACCATGAACCCAAACACTGACTTATGCAGATGAAGAACTCGCACTGTCCTTGACACAGTGAACATACACACCATGAACCCAAACTCCATATTCACATTTACTAATCCAAACACCACCAAACTAATGGATAACACCCAATATGGATAACACATTATTTAGCCAATATATAAACTCAGATGAATTTGATAAGCAAAGCCCCCCGCCGCCCCCGACCAAAGCCCGCCGCAACAAGCCCGCCGCCCAGCCCCCGACCAAAGCCCATCGCCCCAAGCCCGCCGCCCAGCCCCCGACCAAAGCCTGCCGCCCAGCCCCCGACGCCCCCGCCCCAAGCCCGCCGCCCAGCCCCCGACGCCCCCGCCCCAAGCCCGCCGCCCAGCCCCCGACGCCCCCGCCCCAAGCCCGCCGCCCAGGCCCCGACGCCCCCGCCCCAAGCCAGCCGCCCAGCCTCCGACGCCCCCGCCCCAAGCCCGCCGCCCAGCTCCCAATGCCTCCGCCCCAAGCCAGCCGCCCAGCCCCCGACGCCTCCGCCCCAAGCCAGCCACCCAGCCCCCGACGCCCCCGCCCCAAGCCCGAATGTCCCCAAGCCCGCCGCCCCCGCTGCCCCTACGTCGACACCGCGACACAGAGAGAGAGAGAGAGAGAGAGAAAGAGAGAGAGAGAGAGAGAGAGAGAGGATTACCTTTGGGAGAGAGAGAGGAGAGGACGCCGTTGCCGTTCACCAAAGCCGAAAGAGAGAGAGAGACAGAGAGAGAGAGAAAGAGAGAGGAGAGAGATTGAATTTGGGGGGAATGCCAAAAGTTCCCCCCGCCTTTTCATTTAAGTTTGGAACGTAAATGTAGCGACGGAATAGCGACTGCTAATAATCCGTCGCCAGGTAGTCGCTATTATTGATTATCCGACTGAATATCTGTCGCTACGTAGTCGAAGATATGTCCCGCCAATTCTCTACACAATTCCCGCCAAATAATCGACTACGTCGCGACGACCGGAGATCCGTCGCTATAACACCGACACTCTAGCGACGGATGTGCGACCTTTCCTCCCCCTAAAATTAAAATAAAAATGGCAAAGGCTTGTAGTCGGTAATCAGTCGCTGAGCGGCCACGAAACCGTCGCTAATACCGACGGAATAATTCCATCGCTAATAATCCGTCGCTAAATGAGCATATTTTGGTAGTGATATTGCTGATCCTTTACTAAGGCTGATACATCCTATCAAGGACTGATACACTCATGTTTCAACCAAAGGGCTGAACAATGGTTCAAGAGGACTGAACCCCTAAAGGATGTGGCTAAACATCTGAGTACACATCCAACTTTACAATCTGAGCCTATCTATGATCCACAAATCACCCTCAAATCCATTCTCTACTTTCAAATCACTCATAATGACTAGTGCAAATATCAGGTTGCTGCAATTACAGTTATTATTGCTCTATGCATATCTTCCCTCCCCTAAATCTCTGAGACATCCATTCACACACATCCACATTTATCTGTTATGAGGAGAGTCCCTATACCCGAGCAGATAGGCTAACTGTTAGTTAGGAACCTAGTAATAGAGAGGGTTTGATACAGGGAGTATTTAGGTTACTTTAACAATTACCAACCAAACCAAGATGGAGAAATCATAGTACTTATATAATAGGGATTAGCAAACAGTATACACTAACTCAATCAGAGGATCAACTCCTCAGTTTTGCACTGATGTGGGATCACTTGTGTTTCAGCAAGTGTCATGACCCTTAATGATCTCTTCTGTTACCTACTATACCTCTGTTGCAGTAGGTAGTTCATGTCTCAGGACTCCTATTGTACTGTTACATGCTATGTCTAAGGAATAATGCAAGGAAGGTTTATAAGGGATAACGACTCGATGTACCCCTGATATCCTAGGCTTTATTGCAATGCCTAAAGTGCTTACTTTGTACTGTATTCGCAGGCCCATAGGAGTAATCATAGGATAACTATGTGCAAAGCTCGTTGGTCTAGTAGTCTGCAGGCAGAAGACCTGCTTAGGTGAGGTCGTATGGTAACTTTCTGTGGTACAGCTACTGCCTAGGCTTCTAGGAACATTGCTCCCCACACAACTGTGCTACCCCATGTGTTAGCTTCTTACTTATGAGTCACTTCTATGCTACTGTCCTGTACGAGTTGATCTAAGTTTCCTTCCCTATAGTCTCTTCTAGGAATTATAACAAATACTTGCCAATTCCCAATCTAAGCTTTACTAGTGACAGAACTTGCAAGTATTTATGATAGAGGATGGTTACCTTTTGGTTTGTGGTGGCTGGCTGAATTTCTTCTCGGTCGAATTTGGAACTTCTTGGCTTCCTGTCTGGCTCCTTAGCGAGGAGAGAAGTAGACTGCTAGGGTTTGCCAAGGGAACGAGAGCTTGCTAGCATACATATTTATATGCTAATTCGAATCTGGCCGAGATAAGAAGGAGGGGATCTGATCATATCTGACCCTGTATTTGGTTTGGCCGTTGAAAGATTCAAATACAGAGTTTTAAATCTCTGGTTTGATCAATAGTGATTTGAATTACCCATTTAGCATTTAGGTCCCTGGATGTTTGGGGAATTGAATCTGAATTTGGTTTTTGCACAAAAATCCCTTAAGGAGTTTCTATTTACAAAGCCTACTATCCTCCTTTCATTATTTATCTACATTCATTACCAAAAAGGAAAGTATTAGATGAGAGTAAATTAAATATAAAAAAATAAATAGAAAAATTGGGCTAGGGGCTCACATTTCTCAACTCATATATGTAAGACGGCGATCCTCTGTACAGTTGCTAACCCAAATATCAGAGGAACCCAAATTACTCCCAGAATGGCTTATCACATCAATAGTAGGTCACAAACCATCATAATGAAGTGCATCAAACCGGTTTTAACCAAATGCATCCCTTCTAGGCCGAACGGTCCCAGCGCCCTGGCATACCACGTTCGAGGGAGCTACCACATACACATGCACGAGCAATATATCTTTAAGTCCATTTGACCATTCAACGCATCTTATCTTTCATACAACCAAGCAAATTCGTCTATCTCTATTTCAATTGGCATAATGCCCCAACTCAATGTTCATCAACGAACGCTCTGAAGGACATAAATATTTTGAAGGCACCATGCCACATTGGACAGTTCTGCCACATTCGTGCCACAACTGTCCTCTTCTTCGCAATGAAGCCGTCTTTCATCAGTCTTGTGCACATACGCAAGCTTTGATATAGTTATTCTCCATTCCTTGCGTCGTGCATTCAATGCACGCCTCGATTTAGTATTTTCGTTAGACTTATATTCCTTCCCTTCGATACGTACAACTAAGGCATGCCTCGATAGGCTATTCAATGTTCTATAGCTCGTGTACTGATGCACTCGTGCCGATATAGTCTTTCAATGTTCTAGCATACTAACTCGTGTACGGAGGCACGAATGACTTGTGCGTTGAGGCACTCGTCGATACAGTTATCCCATATTCTTATGGCTTGCATACCGAGGTGCTCTCCTTTGCGATATTTATTTTTTAATAGTGACTCATATATTTTATGTACGTTTTATTTCAATTGTTCTATCTAGTATTCGACATACACTATGTTTATCTCTCGATCGAGCCACGCCCGTTGACTCGATAGGTTAAGTTAAGCATACAATAGTACATTTTAATTAAGCATGACGGACTAGAAAAGAAGAGTCAAAGTCCTGTATGTCCTAAAAATCAAGTTGCATTTATCAAATAGACAGAGAATTCTCAACTGCGCAAACTTCAAATGGACTGCGCAGGAAATAGATTGCGCTACAAATTGAACGCGCGAGCTGAACTGCGCTACCACCAGAGCGCGCTACGCTGACGTGGCAATGCCATCATTAACTAACAAAGATCGGATCTTCTGACAGCCTGACAGCCCAAAAAATGAGGAGTCTGTTCGTTTCTTGTGCAGCACAGCGCTTGAGAACAGCTGTACAACTTCAGCGCAAACTGTCAGTCCAACAGCAGCGCAGTTTGACCAAACCTGAAACCCAGCGCTTTTCAGTGACTAGAAGGAAGCACAGTCTGAAGCTAGCGCTGTTCAAGTAGCGCGATCCATCAAGATAACTGACATTCATTACGTGGCTTACATGCCATCAATTGCTCAACACGTGGCAGCTTCCTATACACGACCAAGCGTATTTCAATCAGACAATGCCACGCATCTAAATACGGTTAGCCCATGATCGAGTAACTGCCAGCGCAACTGGTAGCCTGCACAGTCCAATGCCTGTGCAATCCAGCCTGCACAATCCAGAATAACTACAAATTAGTTATTTTCAGAACTCTATAAATAGAGTTTCAAGCTCTTCAGGGAAGAGAGGATTTTTTTTATCATCAGAGATTAGGAGTTATTGTCCAAGTGCTGCTGCATTCTTCAGAGGTTATCGTCTTCAAAGTTCACATCGTCCAAGGGATAAAGCGATCGTCTTCAGATCGGATTCCTATAGTTGTACTTTCCCAGAATTCAATTGTAATCTTCTTACAAAGTTTGTGAGATAAAGACTTTTGCTTTTGCAAACAAGTCCCCCCCACCTTAACCGATACGCCTTGTCGTTTCGCTGAGCCAATACGGCTCGATTTCATATCTTGTTGCACGGTCAACTCTTATGACTTAGACATTCGAGTACTTCGTGCTACATTGAATTATCCAAACGATTTGGCCTACAGTGCCTATGCTTCTGTCCGTGGCAAGGCGGCGATTTAGTTTTGCGAACACCATTGCAAATAAGGCAAAATGTCGACATCTTATATTTTAGCGTAAACGTATAGCCTACACACGAACTGACTAAAATCAATACTCGTTTGCATCGGACTTGTGCTTTGCATCGATTCGATTTCTTAGAATCTTTGAACTGACTCAATGCTTTCTCTCGGACCTGTTGACACAAAGTCACAGTCAACCAAATATTGACTACATTAACTAAATAATATCTGTATAAATTCAATACGACACACGACGTCTGCATTCAGTTCAGGACAGACAACAGCTCAGTTTCCGACTCTCAGTGTATTTTCGAGTCTGTACTTTTACATTTTATTGAGTCTAGAAATATGTACTCTGAGTTATGCTGAGCTCTTGGAACTTAGTCTATAAGCCTACCCAAAATCCCAAGCTCCACCAAAACAAAAATTGCCCATAAGTCCCACTTAGGACCACTCTGTGCTCTGGAGACAGAGTTCGGGCCGAACTCTGCCTCCACACAGAGTTCGGGCCGAACTCTGTCCCCTAGAAACCAAGAACTCTAATTTTAGGGTTAGCTGGTTGCTAGCTGTCCAACGGCCAAATTTTTGAATTTCCCTACCCGAATTCTGGCCGAATTCTGCCTCTAAAAACACTATAAATAGGACATGAATTCTCTCATTTCAATTCACTCAATCTTCTCTTCTCTTCTCTCCTACAAGCTCAATAAGCCATACCCTTCCCATCTACTAGCCACAAGCCTCCTAAGTCTCGAGTGCTCAGCATCTCTCAGTTAGGATTCTTGTGCAAGAGTTGAAGAAGTCGCTTGGACAATTCCAAGCAAATCGCCACTGCGATCCTCTGTTAGAAGTTGACGTGCTCTTCTGAAGAAAAGGCACGGGTTGTAAACTACTATTTCACAAATAGTGGATTTAATCCTGAGCTAGAGTTCTCAGGCCTGGACTAGTCCTCCACAAGGAAAACCAGGTTAAAATCGCTGTGTTTGCGTATGCTCTTCTGCTCTTCATTTATTTTCTGCACTTTACTCTGATTATTTATTGTTGGTGAAAGAGTTATTTTAATTGGCTATTTTTCTATATAAACTCTATTCACCCCCCTCTAGAGTTGCCAAACTGTTCTTCAATTGGTATCAGAGCTCTGTTCTCTTTACAAGGACTAACATCCTAAGAGCTGATCCATGGCAACCACACAATCCTTGATTTCCAATCATGGTGAAGGTCAGTCCACTCATAGGCCTCCCCTATTTGATGGGACTAACTACACATATTGGAAAACAAGGATGAGCTTCTATCTTAAGTCTCTAGACTTTGACCTGTGGACTGTCGTCACTAACGGTTACAAAAAGCCTGCCAGAATAGTTGTCGATGGTGACCTCATTGAGAAACCACACAACAAATATTCTGTCGAGGAGAAAAAACAGGCAAGTCTAGATGCTAGGGCTATTAATGCTTTATTCTGTGCTATAGACAGGAATGAGTTCAACAGGGTCTCTACATGCACCACTGCTCATGAAGTATGGAGACTTCTAGAAGTGACGCATGAAGGAACCACACAGGTCAAGAAATCTAAAATAAGCCATCTCACTCAAGAATACGAAGCTTTCAAGATGAAGCCAAGTGAGACGATCACTCAAATGATCACAAGATTCCTCGACATCATCAATCCTCTATCTTCGCTTGGAAAGCAGTACTCAAACCACGAGAAGATTCGTAAGCTGCTCAGAGGGCTACCAAAGATTTGGAACCCTAAGGTGACAGCCATCATAGAAGGAAACGATCTCACAACAATGTCAATGGAGACCTTGATGGGCAAGCTTATGACTCACGAGCTTGACCTCAAGGACTTCGAAGAGCCTGCTCCGAAGACCAGGGAGGTCGCGCTTAAAGCTCATCAACGAAGAGCTAATCATGATGAAACCGAAGAAGACAATTCTGATGATGAAGACCAAGCTCTCATGGTTCGCAACTTCAGGAAATTCCTTCGCTTCAATCGAAGGAAGAAGGAATCTCAAGAAGACGATGAAGAAGAACCAACTTGTTACGGTTGCAAAAAAACTGGACATGTCCGAAAAGACTGCCCATTCCTGAAGAAGAGCAACCGCTATGAGAAGCCATACAAAAAGAACTCATCAAAGAAATATGCCAACACAGGTATCTGGCATGAAAGTGAAGCGAGTGACTCTGAGGAAGAAAAGGACTCTCCTCAAGATACAGCAAATGTGTGCCTGATGGCAACCTCCAACAAGGTATCTAACGAAACTCTGGATGACTTCTCTTTTGATGAACTTGGCGATGCTTTCACTGATTTACTAGATGATCATAAAAAGGTCATCGGTAAATATAAACATGCCAAGGACAAAATCAAAAGTCTAAAAGATGAAATACAAAGAATTTCTTTACTTCTTGATAATGTTAGAAACACATCACCCACAAATGACACTGATGAAGCATCCAAGCTTAAATTAAGCTTACATGATGCTGAAGCACGTATTGAGCAACAAACTCAAGAAATCACTACTCTCAACACGTTGCTTGCTGAAGAAAAGAGTAGACACAAGATTTTCATGACTAAGATTTATGGCTTAAATATTAAGGTTGATGAACTGCAAGCTGTTTCTAAAAGATTAGAAACCAAATTGGGTAAACAGCTTGTTCAACCTCAAACCCAATCACATGGGCACAACACCACTCATGCTAGTCAACCACGTCAATCTCATGCAGCACATAACCATGCTTTTATATACACAAACTTTCACAAACCACGTGCACGTAAGAACAATTCTCACTCAGTACACACTCATCATGCACAAAGACACAATCAACATCACTCCACACATAAAAAGCATCATGCCATGCCATATAGACAAAATCATCATGCAATGCCATATAGACAAGATCCTCATATACCATATAGACAAAATCATCATGCCATGCCATCTAGACAATATCAGCATGTCACACATCATAGACAATACCATCATTCTATGCCTCATAGACACCATCAACATGCCACTTATTCCATGCATAATCATCTTCACCATGCTAACTCTTCACATCATGTTCATCCTCATCCTGTTGCTTATAGATATTATTCTCATGCTCCTAGTATAAATAAAAATACTATCTGTACTTATTGTGGATTACATGGACACATCTCACCACAGTGCAGAGTTAGAAGACTTGTAGATAAAAGAATATATGCTTGGTTTCCAAAGACTAACTTTTCAGGACCCTCAAGAACTCGGGTACCAAAGGTCACATCTACTCTTGATGTAGGTGGACCTTCCCTCCTCAACTGAAAGTAAGTGGATTCTCGATAGTGGATGCTCGCGACATATGACGGGAGACGCAAATCTTTTTGCATCACTATCGATGAAGAGAGAAGGATACGTATCCTTCGGTAACAATCTCAAAGGGCACATTATAGGTAATGGTATCATTGGTCATCCTCCTTCTCCTGTAATAAAGGATGTCTGCCTAGTGACCGAGTTAAAGCATAACCTGCTCAGTATTAGTCATCTTGCTGATCATGGATATGATATTAACTTTGGACAAAACAGTTGCTACATCTATGATAGGTCAACAGGAGACATTGCTTTTGAAGGGAAAAGAGAGGACAACATCTACATTTTCTATCTTTCTATAAATTCTAACAATGCAGGTAGATGTCTATATGCCCACAAAGACGAACGACTACTTTGGCACCAGCGTCTTGGTCATGCCAACATGGATGCTATATCCAGGCTTTCCACCAAGAAGCTAGTGAGAGGATTGCCTGACATCACGTTCAAAAAGGACACGGTATGTACCGAATGTGAACTAAACAAGGCAACTAAATTCTCATTTCATTCTATCAACTCTGTAAGTACTACTAGACCCTTGCAACTACTTCATATGGATTTATTTGGTCCTAGTAGAATAGCTAGCCTTGGAGGCAAACTTTATGCATTTGTTATTGTTGATGATTTTTCGAGATTTATATGGGTTTTCTTTCTCGCTAATAAGAGCGATGCTATTTTTGCTTTCAAAATTTTTGTAAAGAAAGTTCAAAACGAAAAAGGCTACATGATTACTCGAATCCGAAGTGATCATGGAGGCGAATTCGTAAATTATGATTTTGAAAGTTTTTGTAATGCAAATGGTTTTGATCATGAATTTTCTTGTCCTAGAACTCCTCAACAAAATGGTGTTGTGGAGCGGAAGAATAG
This sequence comes from Iris pallida, assembly GCA_029216955.1. Lineage (NCBI taxonomy): Eukaryota > Viridiplantae > Streptophyta > Magnoliopsida > Asparagales > Iridaceae > Iris > Iris pallida. The sequence continues at coordinate 8,002,125 of JANAVB010041816.1, read as the reverse complement.
GACTCTTGGCGATATGGCTAGAGTCATGTTGAATAAATTTTCTCTTCCGAAATATTTTTGGGCAGAGGCTGTAAGTACAGCATGCCACATTTTGAATAGGGTGCTTATTCGTCCCATTACGAAGAAAACACCCTATGAGCTTTGGTTTGGGAGAACCCCCAATGTTTCTTATTTTAAAGTTTTTGGCTGTAGATGTTTTATCCTTAACACCAAAGACAACTTAGGCAAATTTGATGCCAAAGCTGACGATGGTATCTTTCTTGGTTATGCCACCAAGAGTAAGGGATATAGAGTTTTCAATAAACGCTCACTTATTGTGGAAGAGTCAACAAATGTGACTTTTGATGAAGACAACAGTGCAGCAAGTACTCTTGATGATGACGTTGAGCCATCAACTTCTACTCCAATGAATACTTCAACCGAAACTAATTCTCTGGAGGGTTTGCCTAAGAAATTCTCTTTCAAACCTTCTCATCCAGAAAATTTAGTTATAGGAGAAGTTTCACGTGGAGTAACTACTAGATCATCACTAAGAGACTCCGTTGCTAGCACTGCCTTCATTTCACAAGTAGAGCCTAAAAACATTTCTGAAGCTTTTAATGATGAATTTTGGATTTCTGCTATGCAAGAAGAACTCAACCAATTCGAGAGAAGCCAAGTATGGGAACTCGTTCCTAGACCGGTTAATCACTCAATTATTGGTACTAAATGGGTTTTTAGAAACAAAGTAAATGAAGATGGTTCAGTCACACGTAACAAAGCTCGTCTAGTAGCTCAAGGATACAACCAAGAGGAAGGTATCGACTACGATGAGACGTATGCTCCTGTTGCTAGACTAGAATCCATTCGGATGCTTTGTGCTTTCGCTAATTTTCAAAACTTTAAATTATTTCAAATGGATGTGAAAAGTGCTTTCCTGAATGGTTTTATCAAGGAGGAAGTTTATGTGAAACAACCCCCTGGCTTTGAAAATCACAAATTTCCCGACCACGTGTTCAAGCTGAAGAAAGCGCTTTATGGCCTTAAACAAGCCCCAGAGCTTGGTATGAAAGGCTAAGCAGTTTCTTGCTTGAGAAAGGTTTTTCAAAAGGGAAAATTGACACTACACTGTTTATAAAATCTTTCAAAGACACTATTTTATTAATTCAGATTTATGTTGATGATATTATTTTTGGGTCTACTGATGAAACTCTTTGTCAAGAATTTGCCAAGTGTATGCAGACGGAATTTGAAATGAGCATGATGGGAGAGCTCAACTACTTTCTTGGTCTGCAAGTAAAACAACTGGCTAATAGAACTTTCATCTGTCAATCGAAGTATACCAAGGACATGCTGAAGAAGTTCGATCTTGACAACATCAAACCAATCAGCACTCCAATGGCTACTTCAACCAAACTCGAACCAGATGAGAGCGGCAAACCCGTTGATCAACGTAAGTATCGAGGTATGATAGGCAGCTTACTTTATTTAACTGCTAGTCGCCCCGATATCATGTTTAGTGTTTGCCTATGTGCTAGATATCAAGCAAATCCTAAGGAATCTCACATGATCGCGGTTAAGCGTATCTTTCGATACCTTAAGGGTACGGTTACAGTGGGCCTATGGTATCCCAAGTCAACATCATTTGACCTCATCGGTTACTCTGATGCTGACTTTGCTGGATGCAAGGTCGACCGTAAAAGTACGAGCGGCACGTGTCATTTATTAGAAAAGGCTTTAGTCTCATGGTTTAGCAAGAAGCAGAACTCTGTCACACTATCCACAACAGAAGCTGAATACATAGCAGCTGGGCGTTGTTGTGCACAAATTTTGTGGATGAAGCAAACCCTTGAAGACTATAAGTTATCTTTCATGCATATTCCTATATTCTGTGACAATACTAGTGCAATCAATTTGACTAAGAACCCTGTCTGCCACTCACGCACTAAACACATTGAGATCAGACACCACTTTTTGCGTGATCATCAGCAAAATGGCACGAATAACTTAGAATTTATTGACACTGATCATCAGCTGGCAGATTTCTTTACTAAGCCACTATCCGAAGAGCGCTTCAATTTTCTTTGTCGTGAACTTGGAATTTTAGATGAAGCAGTTATAAATTGAAACTCACCTGCGTAAATATCGAGTATATTGTGATTCCTTTTCGAAGAATTTGGTATGGGTACAAGCCGAAAGGGTCCTTCTGACAACAAGGCGTAAAAGCCTAAGCGACACGGTGCACTAGTCCTCAGGACTACCGCTAGCTGGGATCCGGCCCCTTCAGCTAACCTATGGCAAATTTGGACTATTGAACCACAGTATATGTCCTTATTTATTATATGGCTCGTTTTCGATTTAATATTGCCTAATTGAGATTTTCTAAAGTTCATTCTGTTTTCTGAGTACCTCTCTATCTATTTTTTAAATTCAACACTCTTTGTTGACCTCAACTACCTTTTGTTTAACTCTTAAACATTTTCTTCCTGTTCTTTGCCTGTTTTCAGTTCTGGACCATTGATCCAGAACTCGGGCCGAACTCTGCCCCTATCAGAGTTCGGGCCGAGTTCGGTTCTTAGGTTCCAGGGTCGGGATCTGGCTCTGCCGTTGGATCTATTCTAATCCAATGGTCAATATTTCACCCGACCAAAGACAAAGCCCTACTTTTTGTCGGGATTCTATCTCTCTCCTTCACTATTACCACCTTTCTCACCTATACAAACTCTTTCCTTGAAACCCTAACCCTAGTTTTTGATCTAGAGTGCTCCATTGCTTCTCAAAATCAAGAAAAAAGGGGTTTCTCTCCATTCTCTTCCATTGTTCATTACTTATTTGAGGTATCATTCCTATTTTCTATCTTCTAGTTAAAATCTTTTAATGGCTCCTTGCTTGTTCAATCGTGGGAAGAGAATTCGAGTTGAAAGTATTTCCTCTTCGGATTCTCCTCCATCAATTGAACAAATCATTGAACAACTTCAACCACCTCATCCCTTGTTCAATCCACCACGTCCTCATAATCCTTCCACCTATGACAACAGACTTTTTGTCTCACAAGATGCATCAAACAACTGGTTTAGTGACTTTCGGAATCGTCAGGTATTCACAGGACATCCTATTAATTTCTCCATATTCTCTCAACATGATTCTTTATTCCATGATCTCTATCTTGATGAACTAGTTACCACAACTTCTGCTATCTATCGTCATGCCGTTCAAATGTTCTACTGCAACTTAACCTTTGATGACCTTCATATTTATTCACGAGTTGCAGGTATCAATATATCTTTTGATGACTTTGACTTAGCCGAATATCTTGATCTTTTAGAGCCCAATTCTTGGGAAAAGCTAGTTGACGCTCGCTCGTTCCGTTTTCCCGACGGAATTTCCCTTGAGAGCTTCAAGGACGATTTGTGTACTCCATACACACGTCCTCGCAAGCTCACGGCTAAATATCTCAACCCATATTTTTCTGACCTTCATTGGATTATTTCTAACACTATTCTACCCAAAACAGGTTCCCATGATGACATCACTTATCTTGAAATATCTGCTCTTTATCATCTTCATTTTAGAATTTCTTTCAATCTTCCACGTACCATGATGGACTGGATGATTCACTGTAGGAGGAAACCACGAGCCTTGGTTTATCCTCTGTATCTTCCTTTGATCTTTCGTGCTTTTCATATACCACTTGATGATTGTCCGTTCCTGCCTGCACCTGCCTTTCTATCCAAAGCACGACGCCTTCAGCCTGTCGCTGCTTCTGAGTCATCTGAGCACTCTGCTGATGAGGAGCCTGACGCCCCTCCTCTTGGTCAGGATGCACCTCCTCCTCCTGCCACTCTTGAGTCTCTTCAGACTATGCTTCGCGATCGCTTTGCTGTTGAGGATGATCGCTGGACGCAGCAGGATTATCGTACCACCTTGCAGATCAGTGCCCTTGGGAACTCTCTGCATGATATGCGGTATTCGCTTGCTCGTCATCCTGATCTGCATGTGCCTATTGAGCGGGATCCAGATCGTGCGGGTCATCGTATAGACGATCCGTGGGTCATGAGGTATATGGATCCTGATGATGCTTTTGTGGATCTTCAGATGTTCCAGGACCTTTTCGATGTTCCAGGACCTTCTCGTGCTCCATAATGGAGACTGGCTTGATATGCTGCTGCCACTGCTGATGATCTTAGTTGCCTTTTTGATTTTAGTTATTTCAGTTTGTTTTATGTACTGGATTTATGTCTTCAAACCCTGATGATGTGCTGGTTGGTGGATAACATTTTATGCTATTTTTCGTAGTTCTACTTTATGTCAGTGACTTATTTTATTAGTATTATACTGTTTCTTCTCTGCTTGGTGTGGTTGGATTACTTTTCATTATCTATACTGCTATTCCCATGCTTTTCCTTATGCAGTATATATGATCCTTTATATTGCTAACTGCCAAAAGGGGGAGAAATATGTATATTTGTGTGCTTGTGTTTTTGGGAAAATATTTTTATCAGGCCACAGGTTCTATGCATTATTTACGGGGGAGAGCTATTGATTCTAGCTCGGCACCGTTCACTGATTACGGGGGAGCTATCTTATTCTAGCTCGGCATTGTTTATGGGGGAGCTGTGTTTTAACCAACTGTGTCCAGGTATGAATATTGAAATATACATTTATTATTTTGTCAATTATCAATATGGGGGAGATTGTTGACACAAAGTCACAGTCAACCAAATATTGACTACATTGACTAAATAATATCTGTATAAATTCAATACGACACACGACGTCTGCATTCAGTTCAGGACAGACAACAGCTCAGTTTCCGACTCTCAGTGTATTTTCGAGTCTGTACTTTTACATTTTATTGAGTCTAGAAATATGTACTCTGAGTTATGCTGAGCTCTTGGAACTTAGTCTATAAGCCTACCCAAAATCCCAAGCTCCACCAAAACAAAAATTGCCCACAAGTCCCACTTAGGACCACTCTGTGCTCTGGAGACAGAGTTCGGGCCAAACTCTGCCTCCACACAGAGTTCGGGCCGAACTCTGTCCCCTAGAAATCAGGAACTCTAATTTTAGGGTTAGCTGGTTGCTAGCTGTCCAACGGCCAAATTTTTGAATTTCCCTACCCGAATTCTGGCCGAATTCTGCCTCTAAAAACACTATAAATAGGGCATGAATTCTCTCATTTCAATTCACTCAATCTTCTCTTCTCTTCTCTCCTACAAGCTCAATAAGCCATACCCTTCCCATCTACTAGCCACAAGCCTCCTAAGTCTCGAGTGCTCAGCATCTCTCAGTTAGGATTCTTGTGCAAGAGTTGAAGAAGTCGCTTGGACAATTCCAAGCAAATCGCCACTGCGATCCTCTGTTAGAAGTTGACGTGCTCTTCTGAAGAAAAGGCACGGGTTGTAAACTACTATTTCACAAATAGTGGATTTAATCCTGAGCTAGAGTTCTCAGGCCTGGACTAGTCCTCCACGAGGGAAACCAGGTTAAAATCGCTGTGTTTGCGTATGCTCTTCTGCTCTTCATTTATTTTCCGCACTTTACTCTGATTATTTATTGTTGGTGAAAGAGTTATTTTAATTGGCTATTTTTCTATATAAACTCTATTCACCCCCCTCTAGAGTTGCCAAACTGTTCTTCAGGACCAACTTAACACTTGTATCGATCTTACTTGATGTATTCTTCGAGTCAATATAATACTATACATCGATCTGATTCGATGCGTTTCTTGGGACTAGGTAACTCTCGTATCGATTCGCATCGATACTTAATCGGGTCAATGCGACTCTTCGAGTCAATTACTCAGCATAATGTACCGTGCGGAGCATGGCAATACAGCATGTGCTTGCTTGGGTAGAATGCATACATCATAGGTATGATGTGTTCTATACGAATCATGGTTATTCAGTTCGTTTAGAAGAATTGGTTGATATTGTATGGTTTAAGATCAAAAGGGACAGAAAAGGGCATATATGGTTTGTTCCAAGGGAATTACGTCATACACGTTCAGCAAGTGCAAATTTTGGCTTGATCGCATTTCGTAGTTAGGTCACATCATCACCCGAGGTAGAGTGGAAGTGGACCCCAAGAAGATAGTTGCCATAGAGATATGGCCAGTTTCCAGCACCGTCGTAGAAGTTCGCAGTTTTCTAGGATTGGCCGGCTATTACTGACGATTTGTGTCAGACTTTGCTCGAATTTCGACACCATTGACACAGTTGACCCGCAAGGATGTACAGTTTGCTTAGACAGTAGAGTGTCAGAGTTTATTCGAGAAGTTGAAGCGAAGATTGATGACGGCTCCCATTCTCACGCTCTCAGATGGGACTGGAGGTTTTTTAGTTTATTGTGATGCTTCTGGCAGAGGATTGGGATGTGTCTTAATGCAGCAAGGTAAGGTAGTAGCTTATGCGTCATGTCAGCTTCGTGATCATGAGAGAAATTATCCAACCCATGACTTAGAGTTAGAAGCAGTGGTTTTCGTACTTAAGTTTTGGAGGCATTATTTATATGGAGATCGGGTAGAGATTTTTACCGACCATAAGTCTTATAAGTATGTGTTTACTCAGAAGGATCTTAACATACGTCAGAGGAGATGGCTAGAGCTATTTGTGGATTACGACATCAACTTACAGTATCATCCTTGGAAGGCCAACGTAGTTGCAGATGCGTTGAGTAGAAGAGCAGGAGCTTATTTTCTAACAGCACAACCAGAGTTATTAGCAGATCTTCAGAAGATGGAAATAGAAGTAGTTCTTCCTACCAATGTGGCATTGATGACCAGTATGCAAGTTCAGTCGAGTATAGTTGAGAGGATCAAGGAAGCTCAATCAACCGATTCTAAGCTTCAGCGGCTTATGGCAGAATGTGAAGTAGGAAGGAGAACAGAGTTATGTATTCATAAAGACGATACACGTCGACATAGAAGGCATCTTTGTGTACCTAGTGGTGATATCAGGCAAGAGATCATGGCAGAGGCTCACAGTTTACAGTATTCAATTCATCCCGGTGGCACAAAGATGTACCGAGACATCCGTCAGCATTTCTGGTAGAATGGCATGAAGAGGGAGATAGCCCGGTTTGTCTTTCATTGTTTAGTTTACCAACAAGTTAAGATTGAACATCAGAGATCAGCTGGACTTCTTCAACCTTTACCGATCCCAGAATGGATATGGGAGTACATTACCATAGATTTTGTAACTGGATTACCTAAATCTCCAACTGGAACAGATGCTATCTGGGTTATAGTTGACTGGCTCACGAAGGTAGCTTATTTTATCCATTTCAGAATTGGCCAGTCGACGGGTCAGCTTGCAGAGAGGTACCTTAGACAGATAGTCAGATTGCATGGAGTGCAAGTTAGTATCATATCAGACAGAGATTCAAGATTCACATCGCACTTTTGGTGAAGTCTTTAATAGAGTTTAGGGATTCGTCTCAAGTTCAGTTTAGCAAATTATCCGCAGACAGATGGTCAGTCAGAACGCACGATTCAGACTCTCGAAGATATGCTACGATCATGTACACTCGACTTCGATGGTTCGTGGAAAGATCACCTTCATCTCGTAGAGTTCTCTTGCAATAACAGTTTCCAGGCCAGTATCCAGATGGCACCGTTTGAGGCACTGTATGGCAGAAAGTGCATATCACCTTTAGCCTGGGACGATGTAGGTGAGAGGCAGATGTTTGGTTCGAAAATGGTTACTCGGACTATCAAGGTGGTCAGATAAGTTATGGATCATCTTCGAATTGCACAAGTTCGTCAGCGTCATTGGGCCGATTCTCATCGACGTCCTCTTGAGTTCTCTATCGGCGACCACATATTCCTTAAGATCTCGCCTACCCGTGGCGTCATTCGATTCAGCATACGGGAAAAGCTTAGTCCTAGGTATATAGGGCCGTTTGATATTCTCGAGCGAGTAGGCGATGTGTCCTATCGTCTCGCTCTTTCACCGTTGTTACGTGAGGTACATGACATATTCCATGTATCCCAATTGCGACGGAATATCACGGATCTGAGCCATATCCTTATCATTCGGAATTGGTTGTTGGTACCAACCTTTCGTATGAGGAAAGGCCTGTATCTATATTGGACCGAAGAGAGAAGTCACTCAAGAACAAGACTATTAAGTTAGTCCGCATTGCTTGGGGTCATCACTCCTTGGGTGAGTCAACGTGGGAACGTGAGGATTATCTGATCGTGATATCCACACATGTTTGACTCATGAGGTATAATGTCTTCCTTATCCCTTATGCTCTTAACTCCTTACTTGTATGAATGATTGCTTGATTAATTGCTAGTTATAGATTGCCTATGGTTAGTGTAGCTTGTCCCGATATCTCCAGCCTCTTGATTAAATTTTGAGGACGGAATTCTTTTAAGATGGGTAGAGTTATCACTCCCATTTTTCGATATACATTTTTTATTATATGCGTACGGATTTCTGACATTTGTTAGGTAGATCGTAGTTAGACTTGTCCTGCTTAGCCTAGTCTTGGTTTAATCTTGACTTGGTTATTTTGGTTTGGTTCAACATGTTGGCTTGGTTGGTTTGAGATGGTTTGGGCTTAATATATAGTCAACCACACTCTCTCTCTCTCCATAACTTTTATTTACTTCTTCATCTTCTTCATTTACTCCTCCCACCTACATCCAAGCCCTAGGCAAGTGCAACTTACTTTATGGTGGATCTCCCATTTTATTTTCTATTCTCTTCTTTACTTGATTCTAAGCCTCTTTAGAGCTTGGCATTTTCGATTTTGATGGATGGCTTTTTGTATATCTAAGTTTTGATCTTTTCTTGTTTTCCTTAGTTTTGATCTATTAAAGCTTGGTATTGCCTAAAATGGCGTTAGAAAATCTCGTTCTATGTAGTTTAGACCCTTGGAAGTCCCAATTCGGACTTGTTTTGAGCAAGTTATGACATTTTGAAGTTTTTGGGTTCCATGGGTTCTTCTTTGCTGTTTGGAGAAGAAGAATAGTACCTGGCGTAATCCGACCCAGCGTGCGCTTCTTAGTGTGGCGCACCCTGACCCAGCGCGCACTTCTTAGCGCAGCGCAACCTGAGTCAGGCGCAACCTAAGTCAGGTGCAACCCGACCTCCCGCAGCCCAGCCTGGCGCAACCTAGCCCAGCGCACCCCAGTCAGGCGCAACTTGTCCTGGCGTACCCCAGCCTGGCACAACCTGGCCTAGCGCACCCCAGTCATGCACAACCTGACCTGGCGCACCCCAGTTAGGTGCACCCTGATCTGGCGCACCCCAGCCTCGTGCACCCCAGTCAGGCGCAACCTGACCTGGCGCACCCCAGCCTAACGTACCCAGTCAGGCGCAACATGACCTGGCGTACCCCAGTCAGGCATAACCTAACTTAGGCGCCCCCATTCCCCCTTGGCGCCACCTGTCATTTTTCCTGGCTCCACTTGACCAGCGCCACTTGTTGCCATGATACCCGTTGCCCCTTGCCCCATGCATGTTATCCTAGTTTTCGTTGTATATGCATGTGACTTGTACTTGACCTATCTTGTGATGACCCGACTCGATAACTTGTTGAGCATAGCATAACCTTCCAGTATTGATGTTGACGTGAACACGACATAAAAATCTGGATAGTGGCCCGTCGAGGCGCACTCCTGACAAGCAGTCCTGACAAGGAACAAGTAACCTGACCTGACATAATAATCTTGAATGCTGTTGTGATAGCTACCCTGACTTGCTAAGTAACTGTTGTTTTGACACCGTGGTTGATTTTCTTGTTTGTACATGTATAAGCTATCTGTTTTGTCATGCATCATGTCTAGGACATGAATTCCTGGTTACCATGGTCAGGGATTCATAATGAATCTGACTAGGTTAATGACTAGATTGATCAAGTAGTTCATATAGAGAGATTTTTCCAGTTACAGACGATCCCGTTATCCCGGTCACACCAGAAGGACTTGTAGCCTGCCGACGAGTAGGACACATTTCCAGCTCACTGTCGAGTGGGGCACTTCTTGAAACATAAGTACTGAAAGTACACCAGTAAGCTTGAAAACTCTTGTAACTCTAATAAATTACCTCGTCTAGATAACCTGGATAGCTGCAGGGCTTGTGACTGGGGAAACATCTCATTGCATCTTGCTAGTAAATAGGCTTGTGATAACCCTAGTTAGTTAAAGTATTAAGCCGTACTCTTTGTTTGGCCGTGAATGATAGATGTAGTCCAGTTTAGTCTTGTCTAATCGATGCCAGTCTATGATTACTTCAGCACATGCTTGCTTATGCCTTACTCTTATCGATAATTGGTTGGAGACTAAGCTCTGTTCAGGTGAAGGATTACAACCCCGATCCTTGTTTGGTTTACGGATTGTAACTTGGCTACCGGAATAGTCCCTTAGTTGTCTTATCGTTTATCACCTTGTTTTCTCTAACTCATGTCTTTTCTTACCATTTATGTTCCCATGTGCTAATATGCTGGTTTTAGTTCTTAAGTGAAGCCTCCCTTGTAGCACTTGCTCTTCTGGGGTCTGACTCAGCTGGTTTTGTATGGCCAGATTTTGGAGCAGGACTCGAGGATCCTCCAGCCTTCCAGCCAGTTGGTGACCACTAGACGCAACCCTGACAACGAATGGGTTTTTATTTTGCTCTCCCACTCTCTTGTAAAAATATTCTTTTGAGACGTTTCGCTGCCGAGCAAGTGTTAGCTCGTTTGCAACTTTACTTACTGTCTGCCTACGGGCTATAATATGATTGACAAATCCTAGGGTTGATCATGTATGACTGAAACTCTTGCTAATCTTCATATTTTGTATGACTAGCTCTATGATCATCTGAATATGTAATATTTGGGACGCCTTACTTTGTATGTCTGATGATCAAACATCTTGTAACATTTACTTACTTGCTTGAGATTGAGACACTAGGCTTGTTCATGACCATAAGAGACTGTTGGCTTGTAGATAAACCCTCGTGTATCTAGATAGTCGTGACCGTATATCGATGTAGATTATACCTCAATGTACGTAGCTGGCTATGTCTGTCCCCCGCTTTCTAGTATTCTGGTTCTGGGGCATGACAGATTTATCCTCCTTGTGGGAATCAACTTATTCTAATTTGTCGGTGATCCTAGTAAGTCCTAAAATTTGAGGAGCTTACAAACTATACATTTCAGAAATTTCTTTCATCAAAATTAAACTAAGTCACGATCCTAGAATTAATAGAGTTTAGAAAATTTCAAGTCGTGATATCGTACCTTGGCTTCTGATTATAAAAGGATAATATACGACGTAATAGTTAACGTGATACGGTAGATCAAGTTTGAAGGTAGTTCTCCGATTTCGAATAGATGGAAAATAATTGTGCATATATAGCTTTCGTGGCCATAAGTAATATGCGAACTAAGGGGAACATTCTGTGTCTATCTTCCCTCAAATACAAGCATTTGTTTTTTCGAAATAAGTAGGGACAAAAAATCAATAAAGAGTTACAGGGAGAAGGGATCGAATACGAATACGAATACGAATACGGGAGTTGAAAAGGTGATTGAATATAAAGGGATCGAATACGAATACGGGGTTTCCAAAGGCGATTGAATAATTCAAGTAGAGTGGTCAGGACAGTTGCGGATGAGATCCTAGAGGGAAACTATATCTCAATCCATGTGTACTAATCATATAAAAAGCGAACCTTGTGCACTAAAGTTGATCAAATCCTAATACACCGATTCTAATTAGATAATATGTTAGTGGGCGTCCCCAATAAATATATGTCCTGAACAAGCTCGATAAAGAATAAGCTTGCAAAACTAGGCTATAATAACAGCACTAGTCAATATAGTCCCAGAATATAAGTACGCGAGATAATGATGAAATAAGTTATAAATAGTTCAAGTTCCTTGAGAATCTAAGTCTTGTCCAGTATTTATGCCTCTATAGTCGTCCTACTGTCTTCTTGTCTAAGGCCTTGGTTAAGGTCAAAGGAAATGTTAGGTCGTGACGCATTCTACCCAACTTATAAGAATTCAGTTAATAGTATGATTGAACAACGGAACTATACCTTGTACAAGTCATCTTCTTATCCTCTTTAGTATCCGAAAACTGTAATCATGTCTGAAGTCATTTTATCGAGAATTTATGTCTCGCTAGTGTACACCTGACTGTAGTAAACCCTTTCATGACTTAAATATGATATAATATAGGATATTTTATTAACTTTATCAAATATTGACATAAAGATAATTAAGATCAAAAGAGGACAACTAAGGCATGATTTTAACAATATTCGATAACCTACGTTTTCTTGAAATAGTATCAACTTTAGGGGTCGTGCCTCGCTCGTACGCTGCTGGCTGCAGTGAACCCACAGTCTCCATTAGTCAATTAAATGACGACAGTGCGCTGCTGTCTTGCCATTGTAAGTCAACGAATATTCTTCCACCCATATTCGTAAGAATTCAAAGGAGCTTCTAGATATCCAAACAAGTTGACTGATAGAAAAAGCGTAAGTATCTATCCTTGAAGTGAAAGTATCCATTTTTTAAAAATTAAATGATCGATTAGGTATCAATTTTGAAAATTAAGTGATCGACTTAGGAGAAACGACCGAAGTAAAATTTCTAATTTTCTATTTCTCTCATACTAAAGGATCAAAGGATGACATAAAACAAAAACTGATTCAATATTACTAGATGGATAATTGAGTCATGTTAGGCTTAAAAGTCAACTGGGAAAAATAGAATATTGACTTTTTAGAAATAATTTCTTATGGAAACAAATAAGTGGTACACCTAGGCAGAAAAGATAATTCAAACAAATTATAAATGTTAGGAATTGAATCCTAGGAAGTCCTAGTTTACTGGCGAACAGTCTACCCACCTTTGATCCTACCATCGTGTCAAAACACAATGGTACATCTTGTTTTCCATAAATAAATTCACTTTATTTATTGTGTTTCTGGGAAAATTTCAACTGTAGGAATCCGATCTAGAAGACGATCGCTTTATCCCTTGGACGATGCGAAGAAGAAAAGCTCTTAAAATTTCAACAGCAATTTAGATATCTATGTATCTGTACAATGATTAAGAAAAGAACCCTATTTATAGAGTCAAAAATAACTGAAAGGATAACTGTCTTCACAGCCCGTACATAGTTGAAAATCACACAGGAATTAACATACGCAAGGTTGTGAGCAGTTACTGGACGTGGCCTGTAACTGTTGGACACATGGCAATCATGCATAAGTCGTGTGCAAGTTACAGGACACGCAGGCGAGAGATCAGTGGCATGGCTGCCACGTACTCCAATTTGATGAAATCCACACAGGCTCGTTGAGGACGAAATCCATGCAGACTTGAGTTAGAAAGCTTCAAAATCCACGCAAACTTGGGGCAGGAAGCTTCAGAATCCACGCAGACTTGGGGCAAAAAGCTTCAAAATCTACGCAAACTTGATGAAGGAACATAGAAGTTCAAAATACACGCAGACTTGAGCCAGAAGGCTCAAAATATACGCAAGCTTGAGGTAGGACTGCCAGCTGTCTTGATTCGACGTGCCTCGACTGACACAAAATCTCTGACAGTGATTACTTTGTCAGTCGTATTAAATGACAAGAAGCTCTTTTGGTACGCCAACTTGATGAAGGCTGAGTCTTGTTGAAAAAGATTTTGAAAGTCACGCAATAGTCGGCTGTGATCTCTCGAGTTCCGTGCATATGTGGCATACGAGGAGACATTCTTCGACTGTCGTGCTGTCAGTCATAATGATACTTCTGACAAATGATGATCTGCCTCTAGCGTGATTTTTCAACATTGTCTTGATTAACTCAGCGTGACCTTTAGACACAGTCCTGATCAACTCAGCGTAACTTTGAGACTTTGTTTTGATCAACTCAGCGTAACTTTCATTTTTAAGGCCTACAAAACCCCCTTCAAAGTTTTCAAAAAATGATAAATTATTTCGAAATACTTTGAAATCAAGATGATAAAATAAATTTAGTCACGATGAGATGACTTTTTAAAGAGATATTTACTCCTAAATGATTGGAATGTTGGGATTCTGTGCAGTTAGGATCCCGTATCAAGCTCCTAAATCGAGGCAAATAATGATGTGCCGTTTGGAATTCTTCATGAGCCTATAAATAAGCCATAACCCACTTCTTTCATTCTTTACTTGCTTTTAGAGAGAGAGAATCCACAGAAGAGAAACTTCCCTTCTCCGACGAACTTCATCTTCTCCGACTTCTTCTTCTCCTTCTCAGCAGCAATGGCTCCCAAGAAAGCCGACTCTCAGGCCAAGGGGAAAGCCCCTGCGACTTCCTCTCGTGCCACCACTGATAGACTTCCTCGACGAGAAGTCACGCATCCTCCTATTCAGCGTAAGTGATGGGGGAATACGAACTGTTGAAGATAACTTGATGAAGATGAAGATGAACTCCACATAGAAATTCTAGGATCTTAAAACAAATAATGAACTTCAAAAATATATCCCCCCTTCTTAGGGCAAAGGATATTAATAAAGTATGCCCCCTCTTTAGGGTCGACCATACTTCACATCTTCGTGTTTACGAAGCTCTGTGTTTCACGCAAATGAGCATGACTTTCATGACTCTGCGTAATTTTTCATGTTGGCAGAAATGTCAATGTTGAAATAGTCACGCAGCTTTCATGATTACTCTGCGTGATTTTTCATATGTTGACAGAGATGTCAATGTTGAAATAGTCACGCAGCTTTCATGATGACTCTGCGTGATTTTTCATATGTTGACAGAGATGTCAATATTGAAATAGTCACGCAGCTTTTTGAGAGTCTTGATCTGGATAGATTAGTCTTGATCTGTCAGCGTGTCTTTGTCATTCTCACTCAAATGTGATTCTGGCAATGATGCGTGACTTTCATTCTAATCTGTCTGAACTTTGCGTAAATTAGTCATCTGCGTGATTTTTGATAGTATATCTATCTGAAGTCTGCATGACTTTTGAAATTTCCTTCGAACACTGCTATACACGTATAAAGCTCATAGACATAGATTTTATTGAAACATATCAGACCTTGTCTTCTTTTATTTTCTTCAGTGAACATCCGAAGTGAGAAGGCAGATTATGAAGGACACTTGAGTTTTTCATTTAAACATGATTTATCTCACGTGAAATTTCCTCAATTTGACCTTCCAGAAGCCAGACTGTCATTGTTGGCAAATCAAGACCATACAACCCTACTTTGTCTGATGAATGGTCAACCCTTTCAGAGTCTTGATTTGGTGTCCCACAAGAAATTGGCATTTTTTGTCGGGGATGCCATAGCACAGAAATCACAACCAAAAAGTATTAGAGAAAAGGTCTGCTTTTGTTTTGAAGGTGATGTAAATCAACCCATGTACTGGCCGAAGGTTTCCAGGGGCTTGTCCATCATGAGATTTATGCATGCCAGTTATCCGAGAAAGATGTCCTGGCATTTAACAGAATATCAGCAGGCGAAGGCAAGCCGTATTATTTACAGGAAGGAGGGATTTTTTAGTGCCCCAGAGAATCAGGTATCAGTGTTTCGGGGTTTGAAACCTGGATGCATACCACCTGAAGACTCATCAATATTGATGCCATTCAGAATGCCCATTTTCATAAACGAATTCATGGCAAACAAGAATGCGTTCTACCACACCGATTCGACGTCGAGGATGAACGGCTTAATGAATCAGGAGAACGTGAGATGGAGGACTTTGGTCCACTGGACTTTGGAGAATTTTGAGACTGAGCTGAAGAAGATAAACCTCTATGATGCCGTCGTCAATTCATCCTACGGCTTCAGGCCCAACCCCTTTCTGTTCCTGGCCTTGGTTGAGAGATACAATCACAGGATGGGGACATTTATGACTCCGAAAGGGGAGATAGGCTTTGCTCTTCATAAGATGGAATACATCTCACATCTGCCTTCAGGCACCCTGCCGTATGAGGAGTATGTGCCTACGACAGAAGTGCTGAACTTTCTGTCGGAGAAGAACCCAGAGATGGTACATCTATTTGAAGAGATGATGTGCCATTTTGGCACATGTACTCTGTATTACAAGAGTTCTAAAGATGAAGCCGGCAACCACATTCAGAAATGGATGTCCTACCTTTTCATGAACCGTGAAAAGGATGAGAAGAAGATAAACGAGAAGAGATGGTACCAGATTAGCAACTTCAAGCCTCTCTCTGAGAGTGAAATCACTTATCTGCTGGAGAAATATGACTGCAAGGATTTCACGATCACTGAAGACTGGTATGAGTTCAAAGTTGGAACCACTTTCAACTCGTACGTGAGACAGAGTGGAAAGATTCTGTCCAGGAACGGTCATTTGGCCGGATTCCTATCTCTGTGGTTAAGAAGATTCATCGTTCCTGGCTCCAGCTCTCTGGATAGGATACATAGAGGCGTTATCTTTGCAGCGGTGCGCCTTATGTATGGTTACAAGCTAGACTTATTATCAGCGATGACCTGTAGACTGAATGCAGGTCTTCGGAATTTTGTAACCAACATGCTATCTGATCAGAGGAGGATGACTGAAGAATTCCCACGGATAGAGATGCCTTTCACATATCTGTATCGTTGGCTCCTCCTCCATCATGACGGCTTGATACCTCCAGGGACAGGAGGGAGTGGCAGTCTCTTTTTGGAGAGGTACTCTGGAGAGACTTTCTGGAAGGTTCACATCCTTCCAGAATGCAGAAATGTCCTGAATCGAGCTTCACATTGGTCCATTCAATGTGTCCCTCCGCCACTGGGCTATGAGAGCATGCCCTTAAGTATGATGGATGGAGATATGGGGAACAGATTAGATGATGTAGCCTTTCAGTGGTTACAGAGAATTTGGCCCTCTCATCTAGTATACCGTCATGAAGATATGACGTATCTGGAGCCGTATTTACCAAGCCGATTTGCCAGGCAATTCAGATATGACCAACTCCACGTTGGGAACACCACCACTTGCCTTTCTGCTCATGGAGGGCTTATTGACAGAGCTCGAGCCTGGAGATATTTTGCGGCTAGAGATACAAAAGCTGTATTCTCTATGCCTAATCCTTTATCTAGCTCGAGGACGAAGATGCTTTACATATATGCTCGCTTCTATGTTTCGTCAAGCACCTTCAAGCCGAGTTTCAATCTGAAGACTTTTGTTGCGGAGGACGACCTAGCTCCATCGAAGAGGTCAAAGAAGAAGACTATTATTCAACAATTTTCTCCGGAACCAGTAGATGAGACAGCAGAGGTTGAGCCTCTATATGAATTATTTCTGGAGGGAAATTTTCCTGATGAAGTTCTTCCTCCTATATTTGTATCCCTTTCTAAGAGGAAGAGAAGTGATGAATCTGAGACCGTCTCAAAAAAGAGTACTAAGTCTCAGACATCTAAGAAGAAGAAGAAAGGGGTATCAGTAACTGCTACTTCATCTTTAGGTGGCATCTCAGTTGACGAAGATGACGCCGCTGATAAAGACGAAGAGACTGATGAAGACAACGCTCCTTTGATAACAAGGAGGTCGAGAGGAAAGTATGTCAAGAAGACTGTCAGCAAAATAAAAGGCAATGAACTCCTAGAAACGATTATGAGTGGAGGAGTTTTGCCAAAAATCTACGAAACGGCTTCTACTGAGAAAACAGAGTCTGATGATATTCACCTTCCAGCAGTTTCAACTGAACAGACTGAGGTAGAGTCCGCTCAAGCTCAGGAAACAACTGCTCCAACAACAAGTGGAGTAGCTATTGAACCCTCAGAGATGAGGATGATCCCATTTGAGCATGGGACAGAAGGCGTCATTCAGGCACTGGATGACCAGATTGATTATTCTGAAGAAGAACCAACCCTGGCAGAAGTTACAGAACAGCTAGAAGTTCCTAAAACTCAAGCTGAAGAAAATATTTCTTTGGCCAAAGGCGATGAAGACGTGCCGGCGTCCGAGCTATCAGCTGCTGATGATTTGTTGAAGAATGTTTGTCAAGACATCATTCTTCGAACTGACATTCCAGAGAAGACTGAACCGGCAGTCAATGCTGAGCTAGCTGTCATCATTGTTCCTGAGATTCATGAAGATGTGAATATCATAGACTCCGGATCAGAGACTCATCCTGAAGTTGGGGATAAAAAAGAGTCTGACGAAGAAGAAGAAGCTGAAGGAGGAGAGGATTGGCATACTGGCACTTCTACTCCTTATGATGAGGATAAAGTCAAGGGGAACAGAATGGAACTTAGCCCCGAACTTGCTCAATCTCCGGACAATGCTCCAGTACCCAGTAATTCTGGAGCTGGAAGCAGCCATATGAAGCAGGTGCCGAATACTATCATGGACCGGCTACGAGAAGATGCCAGACTCCCTCAACATATTGAATATGAACCTCAGCCTGGTAGAACTTTATTTCAAATTCTATTTCTGCTGTTTCTTTTTCTCTATATGCTGATTATTATTATTTTCTTTGATTGTAGGAACTACTACAGCAATGAGTTCGACTCATGCTCCGCTTATCCAAGCTGATGCTGATGAAGGGAGTTCACACTTGCTAACTTCTCCAGTAGTACATACTTCCGTTCCCAGGGTAGAGAACATTCAAGCTTCTTCTTCAATGATGACAGCGACACCTGGATTTGAGACTGGACTAGCAAGAACTCTGGGAATGCATTCAGAGATCATTTACTCATATCTAGATATATATTCCAGACGTTTCTTGAAGGATGAAGCTATGCCCTTTTCTGATCTTCGAACTATGGTCAAGTTCCCGCTCATGGCGTTACGACATGCTGGTTGCGATCTCAGTGCATCTTCTTCGAACATCTCCTGGATGAGTTGGAAATAACTATCCGAAAATACTGGGAGACTAAGAAAGAAGACATTCAATCTTTAACTGCGGCTGAGATCAGTCAACTAGAGCATGAAGCTCAGTCCCAGCAAGCTGCATTAGAAGCATTTCTTGCCTCTTCTTCTGAGAAATTAGTAGAAAAGGGCGAAGAAATATTAGCTACTCGTCAAAGAGTAGAGCTTCTGGAGAAAGATAAAGCATCCAAAGCTGAAGAGCTGAAGAAATTGAAAAAAGAATTGGCTCACCTTCAAGAGCGAATTGCTATCATAGAAACAAAGCAAGCTGAGGTTACTGCTGTTTATATTTCTGAAGCTGAACGCTGTGAAACTCTTCAAAAGGAGCGAGAGCAAATGCAGGCGGAACAAATTGAAGAAGCTAACCGTCTCCAAACTGCTATTATCATTTTTGATGAACAGAATGTCACAGTGGAGGCAGCTAAAAGAGTTAAAAAAGTCCATGAAGAGAAAATGAATGCTATTCTTGGTCATATCAGGGAGTTAATAACTCCTAATAAGTGAATCTTTTTCATTCTCACTTGTATTCAATGTTTTGATTCTGAATGAAAACAAATGAGAATTCTTGATCTGATTTTTGGTTTTGCTGTTTTGGTAATGATATATTCATAGAAAATATGTTCAGAGGTAAATAATACATGACACATTTCAATAGAATAGAATATACAAACAAGCTTTGTAATTCTATCAGATGATATTAAATCAGAAATGATCTTAGTTTAATACTGATTAGAAAAAATAGAATTCAGACATAAAAATATCTTTGAACTCAATTTTTCATGAATGGATAAACCGTCAGGTATTAATGAACGGGTGAACCGTCGGATGAATGTGTCGCTTCATTATTCGAGGAACTTCTGCCTATAAATATAGCAGAAATCTAACAAGAACGAACACTTCTATTATTCAACATAAAAAATGTCGTCTGAAAAAGCATCCAAGAAGGCTGAAATCGCCTCGAAGGTTCAGAAGGACATGGAAGAATGCCCTGCCGATCCATTTCAGCCGAAGGAGGTAGAAGTGGGCGAAGGTTCGTCTGCACCCAAGCCACCACGAGACATTCTGGACTTTCTGCTTGATCCAGGAAATACTGAAGAAGAGGAAGCCATTAGGATGGCAGCCTACAAGTTTCTCGTGGGCTCCAGCAAAGATGTTCTCAGCTCTTTTGTTGATCGCATTTTCGAGAAGGATGGCAGCGGTCTGCATCCAAATATAGAGAAGGATGATAGTGATCTTCCTTAATATCATGTACTCATTCATGATTAAAATAAAATAAAATTTTATTTATAAACATGAACTTGTCTGATGATTTACAAGTATTTATATTTATACATAATACTTTTTAAGGAATTTGCCATTAATAGGCATCATAACTTTTCGACCATCAAGTTCTGAAAGTTGATAAGCTCCATTTGAGAAAACTCTGCTCACAATATAGGGACCTTCCCACTTTGTGTCGAATTTGCCTTTGCTCATATGAGTCATAGTCATAGGACGTCTGACTGTTAGAACAAGTTCTCCTTTTTGATATGCTCGAACTCTGACTTTCTTGTTAAAAGCTCTTGAAATTCTAGCTTGATAGAATTCGATATTCTGTTGAGCAGATAATCGCTTTTCATCCAGGGCTTCTAATTCCTGAAGTCGAAGACGGTCATTATTCTTGGCAGTAAGTTCATTAGCGATTGCTATCCTTAAAGAAGGAATTTGAATCTCTAATGGAAGAACAGCTTCGCATTTGTACACCAGAGAGAAATGTGTACATTTAGTAGCATTATGAAATGTAGTCCGGTAAGCCCACAAACACTCACCAAGTTTCTCACTCCAATTACGTTTGTTAGTAGAAACAAACTTCTTTAAGAGTTTGATGATAGTCTTGTTGAAAGCTTCTGCTAATCCGTTAGCTGCCGGATTATATACGGTAGAAGCCACATTGTTGATCCGATGATCGTCACAGAATCGAGTAAATTTCTGACTGACGAACTGTGGACCATTATCATGAATAATGCGTCGGGGAATACCAAATCTGTAGATGACATGATGTTTGATAAAGTTGATAACATTGGACGTCTTGACTTCAGATAACGGAATAGCGTCAGCCCATTTGGAGAAATAATCGGCTATTACGAGAATAAACCGATGACCTTTTGATGACGGCAGATTGATCGGACCAATAATGTCCATGCCCCAAGCTTCGAAGGGCCATAATGCTGCCGTTGGATGTAGAAATTTCGAGGGTTGATGAATAAAATCTGTATAGATTTGACAAGCTTTACACTTCCTTGCATATTCGATGGCATCTGATACCATAGTGGGCCAATAATAACCCATACGTCGAATACGGTCTTGAAGTTTTGGTCCAGGCTGATGTGCTCCATAAATTCCATCATGTGCTTCACGAATGATTTATTGAACCTCATCACCGGCAACACATCGAAGAAGTAAACCATCATAAGCTCGACGATATAAGATTTTTGTAGTATGATTGTAATAGAATCTGAGTGATCGTCGTCTGATAGATGCCGCTTCACTCGGATTATCTGGAAGAATATCATACAATACGAAATCTAAGAAAGGAAGTCTCCAATCTTTATCCGTATTCTGTGTCTCAGCTGAATTACTGAAGATGAATTCCATCTAGAATCAGATGAAGATGATAATGATTTACGACTAAATCCAATCCTCTTGTTGTGTTGACATCATGAGATGTTGATTCTTCGATGTCAACTGGAAGTCCTAGAGTTAGATTATTTTCGACATGAAATAATTCTCGATTACAAACAACAATCATTTGTTGACGTCTAATTGGAATAGCCAACACCGTCGCAAGATTAGCAAGAGCATCAGCTTATGTGTTACATGCTCGCCTAACATGCTCGATAAAGAACCCTTCAAATGAAGAAGCCATAGATATAGCCGATTTATGATAAGGAACCAGATCTTGATGGCGAACTTCATAAGTACCCCTTATCTGATTGACAATGAGTTTAGAATCTCCATACGCTTCCAAATGTTGAATATTCAAATATTTAGCGAGTTGAAGACCAATAAGCAGTGCATTGTACTCAGCTACGTTATTTGAACATGGTTGATCGAGAGAATAAGCCATTTGGATAGCAAGACCTTCTGGCGACACAAGAACGATTCCAACCCCAGGGACAATGTCACCATTAAGACCTATTCTTGAAGCTCCATCAAAGAATAGACGCCAAGTAGGATCTTCTTCAGCAATTTGGTTTGAATCTAAGACTTCATCTGGGGTTTCATCATAGAGTTTTGAATTTTCTGGAATTGAATGAGCGGCCAGAAAATCAGCTATAACTTGTCCTTTGACTGACTTCTGAGGGATATAGTGCATATCATACTGAGCAAGTAAGATTCCCCAGTTAGCCAATCGAGAATTTAAAACACTCGGTTTCTTCATCATGACCCATATAGGATTGATCCTAGAAATGACAAGAATAGTCTGACCAATGATATAATGTCGTGTCTTTTGGACAGCGAACATCAAGGCTAGACATTCTTTTCGACCGATGAATATCGAGGTTCAGCTCCGGTCATAGTACGACTGAGATAGTAAATGGCTTTTTCATGACCATTTTTATTCTTTGAGCGAGTAATGTACCCAGTGAATGACTCATTGCTCGGGTATATAGGAGGAACAGTATTTCTGAGACAGGAGGTACCAATACTGGAGGGCTCATCAGATATTACTTTATATCATCGAATGCCTTCTGACATTCATCATTCCAGACAAAAGAAACACCTTTCTTCATAAGTTTATTGAATGGTCTGCAGCGTCGTGAAAGATTAGAGATGAATCTTCTGATATAAGCGATCCTTCCTTGAAATCCTCGTAGCTCTTTTAAGGTGCGTGGAGGACGCATCTCTTGGATGGCTTTGATCTTCTCGGGATCCACGTGTATACCTTTCGAGGTAATGACGAAGCCGAAAAATTTGCCACTAGAGACACCTAAGAAGGACTTAGTAGGGTTCATCTTTAATTGATGCTTACGCATTAGATCAAAATAGTCTTCAAATCTTGGATGTGATCCTCTTTTTGTCGACTTTTGACTGCAATATTATAGCATTCGACTGTTTTTCGTAAATGTTCACGGAATATAGTGCTCATAGCTCGTTGATAAGTTGCTCCTGCATTCTTGAGACCGAATGGCATCACTGTATAACAGTATGTACCGATCGGCATTCTGAAGGAAGTGTGTTTCTCGTCATCTGAAAACATTTTAATCTGATTGTATCCAGAATACCCGTCCATGAATGACATTCGTTCAAAACCACAGGTATTATCGATCATAACATCAGTGATTGGTAGAGGGAATTCATCTTTAGGACATGCCGTATTGAGATCGCGGAAGTCTATGCATACTCTGATCTTGCCAGTCTTTTTAAGGACAGGAATTATATTAGCCACCCAATCAGGATGTTGTTCTTCTCTAATAAACCCAGAGGCCATGAGTTTTTGACTTCAGCTTCAATTGCATCCATAATGTCTGGACGAAATCGTCGCTGTTATTGCTTAACCGGTTTAGCATTCGGCATGATATTGAGTTTATGAGTTGCTATCTGTGGATCAAGTCCTGGCATATCTTCATAACTCCAAGCGAAGACATCGATGTATTCACGAATAAGTTTGATCATGTCTTGCTTATCAGTTTCTGAAAGACTTTCACTGATGAATATTGGTTTGGGGGATCCCTCTTCACCAACATCTATTTGAACAAGTTTGTCTTCAGTCGGAGGTTCTTTTTGTTCGAATCGGAACTCCTATTGATTATCTAACCTTTGAGCCCATTGTTCTGATTCAGGTGAGATTTCAAACCCATCTTTGTCTTCATCACTTTCTTCAGAACGGTCAATGGAGACCATGTGGAATACAGGATGTTGCAGTGGAAGTCACCGATACTTGTATCAGAATCCCAAGAGGTAGTACTGGAAGAATCAGATCTCTTGTCTTCGTCAGATTCAGGATCTTCATGGATAGTATTGATAAAGGGATTAGGAGCAATATAACCTAATCCGCATCTCGTTCTTCCAATTTTAAAGGAGAAATCCGAACAGGCATTCTTCTTCCTTTTCCATTACTGAGGCCAGTTCTGAAATCATAACCCATATTTTTAATGATGTCTTTAGATTGCTGACTATAACGACGTAGTTGTAATCTTCCAGTATCATCGTTTTGTCATCATCTTCAAGATGAAGGATTTTGGGGCCCTTTATAGAAGAATTTTGGAATGTCTCCTGGCTTTCTACTAGGAACCAGAAAGTATTAAGTTTGTACTGATTCTAGGGATACGTCTGTATGAACATTCTGTACAACTCCTATGGTTATCGTTCTCAGTCATCTAACAAATGTAAATAACTATGAACATGATTACACACATCAACATACTGCAAAGATGGAGACTTTTCATTAAATTCAAAAGTAGCAGTATTTACATTGGAAGAAGGCTGAGCCTTAGAAATCTTAGCCAAATCAATGACTAAAGGGGGAGAAGAAGAACGAGAGAAAGTTTTGTTTCGATTAAGATCGATAACAAATGGCTCAGAAGAGGTGAGCTCCCTTGAAGTCTGAGATGGAAGAGTAGTCCGCCCTCCAACAGGGATTATCAGAGTATCCTGTTTCATATGTGAAGATACAGGAACTGTAGTACGCCCACTAACATGAATGATCATGTATCTTGAGTAGACGACTGAGGTAATGGAGAGATCCGTCCACTTACTGGAATGATGAAAGAACCTTCTCCAGAGGGTTTGGAAGTTTGTTGCTGAGTAGTTCGACCTTTAACAGGGATTATTAAATCTCACTTTGTGAATCCTCTTTCTCCATAGCTTGTATCACCCTTGTATACTCTTCTGTGTACATCCGGGAATCATTGAAATAAGCTTCAACCCCATGGAAGGGATTTATATCAGCAACTTCCTTTTGTACTCTTCCATTGCTGTCAATGTATTTAAAACACTGATGAAGAGTAGAAGGCACCATATTATTTTCATGAAGAAAGGGCCTCCCCAGAAGAAGATTATAAGATCCCACGATCTCGATCACATAGAAAGTGACTTTGGATCTAAAATCGCCAATCTGAAGTTTCAGATGAATCTTTCCCAAAGGCTCGCTTCGGCTCTGATTGAATCCCAGGATAGTAGTAACCGTCTTGGAAAGCTTGTGAAGAGGGATTTTTAGTTCATCCAACAGACTCTTTGGCATTATACTTATAGCAGACCCTGGATCAATGAGGATACGATCTATCTTCATTGTATCGATATAACCGGTGTAGTAGAGAGGCCGATCATGTCGATTATCCTATAGTAGCATGTCATCTTGTGTAAAGGTGATATTTGGTATAATCTCCAATACACTGTTGCAATGTAAGCAAGTGGCAGGTTCTTCACCTGGCTTCTTTAATTGTGCAAGACAAGAGTCTGCCTGAAGAAGTACTTCACTTAACGTCTCCCGAGTCTCTTTAGAAAGACGGAGGAGTTCAAAGAGTGACATTCTAGCTGGAGTGTTAGCAAGTTGAGCTAGAATATCGAAGTTATAAGGTTTCTGAAGCCCAAGAGGAGGGGACTTCTTGATTGGTTTATCAAACCGAGCCTGTTGTTTGCCTTTCTCAAGAGCTGTGGGCTTGGAAGGAGCAGGTTCAACCGGTGCAGTGGAAGGAATATGTGCAACGGATGATTCTTCTTCAAGAGAAATTAGGAACATCTTTGTCAGCAGGAGGGATATCAGAAGTATCCTCAGGACTCTTGGAATAATCCTTTAGATAAGGTTTCCCTGTTCTAGTAGCACCAGCAAGTGCTTCTTCCTTATCTTTTGGCTCTGTGTCGGGAGTAGATCCGAGAGAAGTCATATGACATGACTTAATCTTTCCAGCCTTCTTGGACTTTCGAGATGTAGTCTTTTGAAGAGGAGGAGATTCAAAATCTGCTACTAGATCAGGATGAATCCACATGATTTCTCCTGTTTCCATAGTGATTGCTACTAATCCTTCAAACTGTGGAGGAGAGATATTCACTATCTCAAGAGTTGCCTTGGGAATAGGAATGATCTCGCTTTCAAGGAGTTGAGGAGGGAAATCTCCGAATTGCATAGAGACGACGTTGGAGGTGACGGTCTTCTCTTTCGGAGTAAGAGAGATAGCTCCAGATTTAATCATTTCCTGGATTTTCCCTTTCAGTACATAACATGTACGAACTGTGTGACCCAACATTCTGTGGTATGGACAGTATTTAGGATGATCTGTCTTACCAGCTTCATCAGGTTTCTTGATTTCAGGTAATTGTATTTTATTACCTTTCAGCAGACATTCAAAGCTACCAAGGACATCATCGTCATCAAAAGAATATTCTTCTTTGGGGCGAGATGCTCTTGGCTGTTGAGTCGTAGAGGTAGGAGGAGTTTGAACAGTCGATACATCTTTGCTCTGAAGATTAACATCAAGGGTTTCTTTTCCCTTGCTTTTATTGAATTTAGCATTATTATTATTGCTTTGACCTGTTTCTTTAGGAGTCATCTGCACTCCTAAACCTTTGAAAGTTTCAGCACTGATTTCTGCGGCTTTGGCACTGACTATGAAGGAAGGCCAATCTTGAAATTGGGTAGATCCTGTCCACATGCTGATGATTGGTAACAAATTTGATTTGTATGTGTCGATGGTGACAGCATCAGGAGTTCCAAGAGGCATCTTCAGAGCTTCTCTTCGAAACCGTTCAATGAATTCCTCTGTAGTTTTATTATTTTTCTGCTTGATTCTTATAAGAGCAGACATAGTCATGTCATTGAGTCCTTCATAGAACCGTTCAAGAAACATTTGTTTAAAACCGGCAAATGAGGTAATACACCCATCCGGGAGACTTCTATACCATTCATAAGCCGTTCCTTTGAGACATCCGACAAACACCCGAGTAAGGAGGGCGTCACTTGGTTGCAGCTGGTCAGTCATCACTTCAAAGTGATTAATAAATTAACTTGATGAAGTGGTTCCATCATAGAATGAGATAGTAGGAGGCTTGTATTTAGGAGGATACGATACTTGCTTCCATTCTATCGGATAAGGTTGCTTGATGCCTAACCTTTGTAAACCATCCTTCTGTTTGAATGCCTCAAATTGAGTTTGGAGATTCCTCAATTCTTCAGTAACAACTCCGGAGGATTGTGGAGTTGTAGCTTGTAGAGAATAGTTGGGAGAAGGAACAGCATTGTAAGCACTACCCCCAGCTCTAGAGTGACTAGGAACCGGTTGAGCTTGCCCAGGAGTATTGGATTGTACTACTGGAGGAACATGTACTGGACTTACACCAGTGTCAATTGGAATGGCCTCTGGTACAGTCTGTCGATTTTGCAGTTGGGTTGCCATGAGTTCATACATCGACTTCATATTATCAGCCATAGACTTCATTTGCTGTTCCAAAGAAACAATTATTTGTTCTTGAGGAGTCATGGAAGAAGAAGGTTCATCAGTATTCCCATCAACCATATGTTGTGACTGTACGAGGGATTATTGATGAACTGGTGGATGTTGTTTTTCTGAATCACTGCTTTGTGTATCAAAGTCAGTTATAGGAGAACTACCCCCAGTAGGAAGAGGTGGGAAGTTAGATTCCCCAAAAAATTCAGAATCATCTTCAGAAATCAAATCCTTTGAGTAGAAGCCAGGACTCTTGATCTGGTACCTCTATATACTCCATCTGGACTATCATTTCTACCCCCAGTATTCCGAGAGGTCATGTTGACAGAAGCATACAGAGGTTCATCTTCATCAGGCATAGGTTCACACTGAATCCGATTGAAGACAGATTGTCGTTTAGTTTGACATCTGCATTGCATTGTGACTCTCGGCTGGAAGTCACATTCATGATCAACATGGTCCTGATCCATTGATTGACATCTGCATTGAATTATGACTCTTGGCTGGAAGTCACATTCAGCATGGTCCATTGACACAGATTTATTCCTTCTCTTCTGTTGAAGATGTTCTCGTAGATCTGTCTGTGAAGATTGAGGTACATCAGAGAACGTTCTTTGTGTATTTTTAGGAATATATTTCCGGTTCTTGGGTCTTGATGGCTCTTGGTTATATAGAGAGTGATTAATGTGAGCCACATAATTTCTAGCATACTCTGCATCTGGATCTCTTGCTTTTGTTCCCAATTGGTATGGTTTTTTTGACACCAGAAGTGCTTCCTAAACGGATTTGATCAAGTTTTGCTCTTAGATCAGTTGGAGGTAACACATTGGTTTTTGAAACTTGGAGTTTTTCTTCCATTGATCTGGATATTTGCAGAGAAGGAAGAGTTGAACCATCCCCTTGATTAGGAGTTGGTAACAGACCCTCTTTTATAGACAAATTCTGTCCCCAATTCGAAGAAGTCGTAGAAGAAGACATTAAGAAATGTTTCTTCTTAGACTTATTCAAGTTTTGAAACATAGAATGTCCAGAAGGAAGAGTAGTCAAAAGACCATCTCCTTTTCTTTGACTAACAAAATTGTCAGTCAAAGCTGTTCCTGAAGTAAAAACTACAGGAGCAGAAGAAACAACTAAAGAGTTATTTCTTTTCGAAGGGACTTTGTGTGGAGGAGTTTTAGCAAGACTACCCCCAGTTCTAGTAGAACCTGGCAAAGAAGAAGATAGCTAAAGAGCTATTCTTCTTAGAGTATGCTGGTGACAATTTGGCTAAGGAGCCAGTATTGTTTGTGTATAAAGTTTTGCCTAAAGAGCCAGATTTTGGTGAAATACACGCTGGAACAGATTTGGCTAAGGAGCCAGTGCCGCCAGCGTGACTTTTGGAATTAAGATTGTACGCTGGAACAGGCTTGGCTAAGGAGCCAGTGCTGTCAACGTGACTTTTGGATTTAAGATTGCATGCTGGAACAGGCTTGGCTAAGGAGCCAGTGCTGTCAGCGTGACTTTTGGATTTAAGATTGCATGCTGGAACAGGCTTGGCTAAGGAGCCAGTGCTGCCAGCGTGACTTTTGATTGTTGTCGTCTTCGAACACACAAGAGTGTGCGTGCTTGCAGTAGACTCCTTGCCAGTGTTAGGAGTAGACACTGTGGCAGAAACTTCACCATTGGTTGCCAACTGATTCTTAGGGACGTAAACAGATCGTCCCTTCGACTTGGCAGTGGTGGTGGAGGCTAAAGTGGGCTTGCCACCCTTAGCCCGCTGCATTTCTTCGTAGGCGAGTTGATCGAATTGGATTGATATCACCTTCTTCGTCGAGCCGACTGACGAAGTGTCGCATTGAGTTGTTGCCATCTCAGAAGAGGAGATGGTTTTCCCCAGCAGAGTCGCCAGTTTGTTTTCCATAAATAAATTCACTTTATTTATTGTATTTCTGGGAAAATTACAACTGTAGGATTCCGATCTAGAAGACGATCGCTTTATCCCTTGGACGATACGAAGAAGAAAAGCTCTCAAAATTTCAACAGCAATTTAGATATCTATGTATCTGTACAATGAATGAGAAAAGAACCCTATTTATAGAGTCAAAAATAACTGAAAGGATAACTGTCTTCACAGCCTGTGCATAGTTGAAAATCACGCAGGATTTAACATACGCAAGGTTGTGAGCAGTTACTGGACGTGGCCTGTAACTGTTGGACACATGGCAATCATGCATAAGTCGTGTGCAAGTTACAGGACACGCAGGCGAGAGATCAGTGGCATGGCTGCCACGTACTCCAATTTGATGAAATCTACGCAGGCTCGTTGAGGACGAAATCCACGCAGACTTGAGTCAGAAAGCTTCAAAATCCACGCAAACTTGGGGCAGGAAGCTTCAGAATCCACGCAGACTTGGGGCAAAAAGCTTCAAAATTCACGCAAACTTGATGAAGGAACATAGAAGTTCAAAATACACGCAGACTTGAGCCAGAAGGCTCAAAATATACGCAAGCTTGAGGCAGGACTGCCAGCTGTCTTGATTCGACGTGCCTCGACTGACACAAAATCTCTGACAGTGATTACTTTGTCAGTCGCATTAAATGACAAGAAGCTCTTTTGGTACGCCAACTTGATGAAGGCTGAGTCTTGTTGTAGAAGATTTCGAAAGTCACGCAATAGTCGGCTGTGATCTCTCGAGTTTCGTGCATACGTGGCATACGAGGAGACATTCTTCGACTGTCGTGCTGTCAGTCATAATGATACTTCTGACAAATGTTGATCTGCCTCTAGCGTGATTTTTAAATATTGTCTTGATTAACTCAGCGTGACCTTTAGACTCAGTCCTGATCAACTCAGCGTGACTTTGAGACTTTGTTTTGATCAACTCAGCGTGACTTTCATTTTTAAGGCCTACACATCTTTCTAGGAAAATTCCTCAAGTTATCAATAGAGTTTAGGATTCCATAAATCTATTCCTAAATCATATGACCTATGTGGCAACCTTAACTACCTAACAGTCAATTTACATAAGGGACTCATAGTCATTCTCCTAAAAATGAATTCAATCCTAATTGTGAATGAGTATTTCTCAGTCGCAGGCTCGTAATAGTACGACTAACTTAAGTATTATCACTTAGTTACGAGTTCACACAAATCTACGAAGACTGACCTGCATGGGCCACTACACATCCACCGATAATCGACAAGCCCACCAATACGTGCCTCATAGGAAAGATGAATTGGCAAATGCTCCATGAAATCGAAGAAACCAGGAGGGACCACCCTCTCAAGCTTGCACAGTGTGACCGCAATGTCCTTCTCATGCTTTTCTAGACGATCGACAAGCAACTTAGTAGAACAAAGATCTCAGAAAAATATGCTCAGCTCTGTCAACGGATCCCAAACAAACGACGGTAATAATTCCTGAAATACGATAAGACTTAACCTCTCCATAAATACATGACAGTCGTGGCTCTTTGTACCCGTCAGTTTGTTCTCCTTCGGGTCGAAGCATCTTCTTAAATTTGACACGTACCCGTCAGAAAATGTTAGGCCCTGAATCTACCTACAAAGTCTTCCTTTATCCTCCCTTTCTAGTAAAAAATTGCCTTAGGCTGCTTATACTTCCCATTGCCTTCCTTTATCAAATTCAACGCACGTCGTCTACATATATCTTCCAAGTCTAACCTGGCCTCGGGATTGTCTTTCTTCTTTTCCTTTAGGTCGATATATATGACATCAAGGTTATTTCTGATCAGATTGGTGCTCCAATATGGCAGGTCCCAGAATATACTCATTTTCGTCCAATTATGAGTGCGACCAAATTCATCACACTTGTATTCCATTGTAGGCTCTTCGATAACACTTGTAAAATCTTTGATCTCCTCCCATATCGTGTCTCTGGTCCACCTTAGCAATGGATTGGCCTTCTCTACAATGCCGACACGAAAAGCATTCTTGTTCCTCCGGAACGGATGATCCTTCTGCAGGAACTGTCGATAACAATCGAAGATGCACCATTTTCCTCTGTGTTTCAAATGGAAAGCCTTCGTGTGGTCCATGCAATAAGGATATGAGAGATGACCATTAGTGCTTCATCCCGATAATATTTCGTAGGCCGAAAAGTTCTTGATAGTCCACATAAGTGCGGCCCTCATCTGAAAGTTCTACTTTCTGGAAACATCATACGTGTTGGCGCCTACTTCCTACAGCTAATTCAACTCATCTATCAACGGCTGTAAGTACACATTGATATTCCTCTTCAGATTGTTTGGACTCGGAATGATGACGGTTAGGAACATGTAAGGAGTCTTCATAGACATCCACGGCAGTAGGTTCTACGAAGTGACAATCACTGGCCAACACGAATATTGGGAACCCGAAAGTCCGAATGGGGTAAAACCGTCAGAGGATAGCCCCAATCTTATATTACGCGGATCAGAAGCAAAATCTGGATACTCTCGATCAAATTGCTTTCATGCTTCTCCATCAGATGGATGATCCAATACTCCATCGATCTGTTCTCGTCTGTGCCAACTCATGTTCTTGGTAGTCTCCTTCACCATAAACAACATTTGCAATCGCGATGTCAAAGAAAAGTAGTACATCAAATCGGTCGACTTTCTTGCACCAGGAGTCATACTTAAACTTGTTACCATGTAATGTTCAACACCACAAAATCTGTACACGTCTTCATCCTTGTCGTCCTTGTAGTACAACATTCATCCGTTACGACAAGCATCAATTTTATCATATCCCATCCAGAGCGATCTCACCATTCTCTTAGATCGGTATAAGTCTGTAGGTAACTTGGCACCCTCCGACAAGATCTCAGCAGTCTTGTAACCACCTCCAACGGTGAATGATCCTCACAACAAGAATACAAAGGA
Organism: Iris pallida; assembly: GCA_029216955.1. NCBI lineage: Eukaryota > Viridiplantae > Streptophyta > Magnoliopsida > Asparagales > Iridaceae > Iris > Iris pallida. Next base: position 7,970,042 of record JANAVB010041816.1, on the reverse strand, counting down.
GTCCTTGCATTCTCCAGCAACTCTATGAACTTTGCAGCATCGGCATTCGGTGCCTCCTCAGCTGCATCATGATTGTCCGGATCAAAACTAGGTCCCGTAACGTCAAAAATCTTGGTCGCCCACCTTTCATCATAATCTGCATGGTCATGGACACCCATATACGGCTCCAAATTAGGCTATGGCTTCGATGCTAAAGGCACAAGTTCTCCGTATGAGGTCCACTAATAGTAATTCACATGAAACATCTCGAGTACAAATGATATGTCATGTCCACTTCTGAATGATATTTCAAGTTGCGGTATCTCACATGGACACTTAATTTTGGTACGATCAATATACTGAAGGAACGCCATGGCAAACTGTAGGAACAGCTCTATCGCATGTATAAATTTATCCCGCGCATCGCACTTGTCATCAGGATGACGATTGTACATGTCACGACCCGCACCCACCGTGAGGGTACGAGTACGTAACAGCGCCCAGCCTACGCCGCAGTGTCGGCGGTAGAACGCTGTTCTAAGTCTCTAACTAACCATCAACTCATGCAGTATAATGTACTCATCATGATCAACTCCGAACGGAGGACAAGTATAAGATATGGTGTATCTCCATCACAGTCTAAGAACGATAAGAAACACAGAATTGTAACTAAGAATTTGAAGACAAAATAATACTGAAATATTAACAACATCTGAATAATCTCAAATACATCTCAAGTCTCAAATCTATACAACAAGCTCTAAATGAAAAATAAATGCAAGTCTACTAAACTAAATCCCGATCACTCCTGAGTGTCGGGGCCAAAGGTAGCTAAACCATCTCCTCAGTAAAATGTAGGGCATGTGTCCTCAGGGCATTCATCTGTAAAATTTTCAACAGGTCCAGTCAGGACAGGAACGAGTACAACTCATCAAGAAAACCCAAGTAAAAGACAGGAAACTATAAAGCAGTTATAGACAGTTTTATTGATGAATATGGCAGTTTGTATACAGGTGATGGTATAGAGAAACAGTAAGATACAAGGAAAGTAAAGTAACTAAACAAGAGAAGAATAATGGCAATGACGACTGTAAATAAATCTAGCTGAACTAAGGTAACATGATAAGTCCAGGCAGTAAATGTAAAACAAGTGTAAACTGCTATAAATCCAGTACGGGATGAATCTAATACAAGATGAATCCAGTACCAGATGATTCTAGGTAGTGATCAAGAATCCAGGTGAGTCCAGCTAATCTAATAGTGTGTTTAAAATACCGAGATCGACATGTAGACGGCTGTGGGTAATCAGGCACACCTCTCACTGATCAGGCGAGAGATGGCTATGCTTCCAGTAGATTCCAGTAGGGAGATTCCAGATTTGGGGTATATCTACATGTCTTACTCAATATTTCCCCGCCCCGTAAACAAGTGAATCCAGAATTCGACACGAGAATCGAGATGAGTCCAGCCAAAATATAATGATTCCAGAAATAGATTCCAGAATGATTCCAGTGATTCCAGTAATAGAGGCCAGATAACATGGTGAGTGTGTCGCATACATGAATCCAGAAATATCCATACGTGTGGTATCAGAGAATCACATAAAACTAAATAGAACTGAAATACAGTAACTGGCAAATAAATGAGAGAACTATCAGAGAATGTACTCGCCTGATACTCTGAAAAGAGTAGTGTAATGTCAAATGTCTGCACCGGAGTCACAATGTCCTAAATAGAACAGTACAGGTTATAATGTGTTAAAAAATAAGACAGATGAAGTTATGATGCATCTACATGATTTCTAGGCCAATCTAGGTTAAAGTCAACTCTAAGTCAAACCTGGTCAACTGTCTAGGTCAAACTAGGTCCAAGTCAAACTTGGTCAACTCTGGGTCGACCCAAGTCAACTACAATAGGCAACCCAGGTCAATCCTAGTCTAGTCAAGTCTCACTAGGCCTAACCAAGCCTAGACTAGCAACACACATCAAAACTGGGCTATACAAGTCAACTAGGTCAATTTAAGCTACATGTGGTTTTCTAGCCTGTAGTAGGCCACACTAAGTTGTATTCCTTCTATACCTGTCTAGATTAGGCAACTTATATCTATACACCTACTGTACACTTATGCACTATCATGCAATAATCAACCTACCTATCATATATACAGTCCTATACCATGACACCACAAGCCATAACCTATATCACCTATACTCCAATGCTTATGGCATTCTCCTATATTCATAGACTAATTCTAGGTCAAAGGTCAACTCCTTCCCCTTACCTTATACCTTAACCTTATTCATTTACCTATATTCCACACTCTTAGTATTTACCTATTTCTATAACATACCCTAGTACATCCACTCAAATCCTCACATTGCAATGCCTCCAATGTTCATCTAACTCTTCATTTATTTATCTATCAATCTAGCTTCCAACTACTTAGCCCATATGCCCAACTTATCTTCCTAATACTACATGTTGTCTCCTTCCTATGATACTTGGTCATATGTAAATCTTGCCTACACATGCTTAACACAGGTACCTAATATATATACATACATACCATATATGCCTATACCTTTCATATGCATATATGCACATGCCCCTCATGGCTCTACCCTAAGCACACACTCACCCATACCATCACCCAAACCTTCAAGCCTAACATAGGATATCAACTACATGCTTATACTAACCTTAGGATACTCTAAGACACTAGCTTATGCCCCTCACTGAACATGTAATCAAAACCCCAAACACAGGTATCTAAACTCCAACAAACTGATACTCAGACTGGGAAAAACAGTGTACTAATAACAGTGTAATGAGAACTGGGAATCAGGAACAATAATGAACCCAGTTTTCAGCAAAAAGAACCAATTTGAAATAATGTTAACAGGGAAAAACTCAGAAATCAGTCATGTCCATGGAAAGTGATTCCCAGAAATTACTTGACAGTTCATTAACAATGTGCATAAGTCCTACAATGAGCTAAACATGTGTGTGCATAGGACAGGGTTTTCAGTGATGGTGTCAAGTGTAGATGCAACAGAGAATGCATCAAAAATCAGAGGATGCTCTGTCACATCCAGATTTCAGAATGCAGTGGGGTGTATCTATGAAAAATCTGAAACAAAAGGGTGTAGGGTGTGTGTGAAAGCATCACAGTTCACTCAACACCATTTCAAAACAAAACCCATTAATCAATGCTCTAATCTCAATATAAATTTACTTCCAAGTACTAACAAACATGTGATTGAAAAAAACATGTAATTGAATCATACATTCTCAGGTTTTTAAGCCTATATTTGAGTTCAATAGGAAGCAGTGCTCGAATGTGTGTACATGAGTGAAGGGGATCATCACAGGTTCCAAGTCTCAGATTTTGGGCATGTGTGATGTGTGTATGTGTGTGTTCTCATGTGTCAATTAGGAAACAGGGAATGGGTTTCAGATTTAAGTAGTAGTTCATGCACCATTGAAATCTCATCCAAAGGTTCAATTTCAATATTAAGCACAAAACCCAAATCAACCATGAAAAACCCAACTAGCAAATATAATACATATGTGGGAATCAATTAGAAGTTTTAACAGCATTTAAAATCAGTTTTTAAAAAGAAACAAAATTCAGGATATGAATATCATGCTGTGTATCCTGAAAACAAGAGTGTGAGTTGATTTACAGTCTAATGTGTCATGTGTCACAGGTTCTAGGTGTCAGCTAATCAGTGTGTTTTAGGTGATTTGAAATCAGTGAATACATTAATTTCAGTTAACCCAATCAATATCCCAAGATCCACATAAACACAAGTTTAAACAATATCAAATTATCATTTGAAACTCAACCTTTCATTCAAACACATCAAGAATTCTGAACACCCTGATAACACAGTATCAGAGAATGTGCTCGACACATTCTCAACCCCAATCGAATCAACACCCAATCAACAGCAAAATTATTAAAGTACAGATGGAAGCTACCATGCACACGTGTCTAGGGTGTCATTTCGTGTCCACATGAGTGGACACGAAGTGTCCAAACAGTGTCTAACCCAAGTGTCAGTGGGTGACTGAACTGTGCATAGGCACAGCCTCGTGCACGTGTGTTGAGTCGAAATGGACTCGACACAGTGTGCGAGACACCATGGGCACGTGCACAGGGATAGAGGAGTCATAGGGCTAGGTCCTAGGGTGCCTGAGTCATGGCCAAGTTGTGTCGTGTCCGTGTTTTAAAGCCATATCAGTGGCTTGAATTCGTGTGTGCGCGTGTCAGGGCAATCCGATGCGAGCGCGAGAACTTCCTCGACTCGCAACCAAGTGCCACGAAACTTGGTGAGGGTCGAGTCAGATGTGGGACCCATCTCCCCACCAATTTACACGTGTCCTAGTGGAGTGTTGTGTCCTGTGTCAGCCCCGAAATGCAGGGGACTCGCACAGTGTGCACGAGCAGGCACGAGACAGTGCAGCCTCGATATCTTCGCGCACAGACAACGAGGACCCAAGAAATTTTGTGGGGGCCCTGTCAGTCAGTGCCCGCACCCACACACCAAATTTCATGTGTCGGGGTGCGGTGTCGTGTCCGCTAGGACACTCGTGCAGCAGGACAGCCGCACGAGGCCAGTGCACAGTGTCGTGCGTGCGGTGCGTGTCCGATTTGGACACGAAAAGCTCCTAGATTCGTGCTCAGTCATACACATTTATAATCTACAAATAAAGAGCTATCCAAATATATAATTTGTTTCGAAAAATAATAACATTTAATCCATAGAGGCATTTCATCGAACACCTAACATACCATACGACACGTGTCCGATACGGACACCAAACGGACACGAAATTCACCCAAATTTCAGGGACACCTAGGTGACTCCTAGATCTAGCCCTACATGCAAAGAAAACTGAAATTTAGATCAATTTGAGGAGTTTTACCTATAGGTGCAAAATTGCTAGAAAGCTCCAAATGGGGGGTTCTTCTTGATGGCCAATAGCTCCAAATTGATCCCAAACTGAAATGACTCTCCACCAACAGTCCATAAACTCAATTTAGAACCCAATGCAAAAGACTAGAATGAAAAAGGAGATCAAATGAATAAAATGGATTTTTTGGAAGGGGAAGCTTACCTCTCTTTTCTCCAAGTGTAGGAATGATAAAAAAGAGGCAACCCTAATGAATAAGTGTTTAAATAGGGTGGGGATCCCTATGTGGCTGTTCATAGGTTCATTAATTAGGGTTAGGGTTCACTAAATGGCCCATGGGCTTAAGTCATGTTCAATTAAATAGTTAAGCCATAAGTCATTTCATGAAACCTCAAACCATGACTTAAATTCACCAAACCACATCCCCTCATTCTAAAACTATTCTCTAATGACTAAAATAGGTTAACTCAACCTAGACTAGGGTCACCATGGCTAGGGTTAGGTTCTAGGCTAGTCCACTAGGTCTCAACAAGTCAAAGTCAAACTAGAATTCACCAATTCAACAAATCACCAAATAATTCAAATAAGTCAAAATGACCAAAATACCCCTAGGCTAAAAATGATAATTAATCATGCTAATGACATGGTTAGGCTCTAGGTCATGCAGTCTCTCAGGTTTCACTAGCAGCACATCAAAATCACAAGTCATGACTTAAACCAGTTTTAAAATAGTTTAAAATTTATTAAAAATCACTAAAAATCATAATGTGAATCAAATATCAATAATTAATAATTAAAATTACAAAATTTCAAAATTACCTCATCTGGAAAACTGGGTGTTACATATATTTACCTTGATATCTCATCATGTATTTTATGACTAGCCATTGCCTTATATTCCTTATCATATACTTGGAACTGTACACAATGAATTGTACTCGTTCCATCCTGACTAGGTACATATTTTAGGTTACTACGACGAGGACGAATGCCGTACTCATTATGGTCATATAGAGAAATGTAGCAAAGCCTGACCTTACATTACAGGAGGAGTTTACAACACCTAACTCAACTGTCACTGCTTAGTTATATAAGATTTAGTTTGAGGCCAAATTTGTCTCCAGATTTAGCGACTTCTGCTATTTGACATTTGATTGGACATGTAGTTTTTCGGAGTATATTAGTTTATGGATTTATGACTTTATTTTCTTTCTCTATGTTCCATCGATGTAGAGCTGTGATTGAGTATTGGTCTGGTTAATTTTTTGTCCTCCCAAGTGGAGTTAAATATATTGTGTGGAATGTCATCATATTATGATTATACAGCATTCTACTGTCAACACTGCGACGTTGGTTGGCTGTGCCCATAATTTATGCCCAAATTTTAGGCGTGGGTCATGACGCAACCATGATCTGAATCATTTGAAAAATATATCCAGTCATGATTGGAGCGAATTATACCTCTAATAACAGTTCCAATAAATCATAAAGACTATGTAACAGTAATAGAGAGAATATACAAGATAAAGTGACATGTACATGAATATAGCAAGACATAGGTAAAGTTTTAAATATGTAAAAGAGCAAGAAAACATGATATATCATGTACAGAATCAAGAATAATACTATATATCTTTGTGAGCAGTAGTTTCAACATGTGATCGACTTAGAAACTTGCACATGAATTTATGGCCTGGTTAATCAAATGTACGGTGTATCATTAACACTTACAGGAATAAGACATGCATAGGGAGGGTATGATCACATATCTACACTATTACTCCCTATTCCCGACGGGTACAGTAGATCTGATCATGGTACGTTACGACACGGATTCTCTGAGAAGGTTGCGAGCCTTCACAAGAATCGGTGTCTATACAATACACAAGAACAACAATAAGACTTGCACAGGATATGCCAAGACATACAAGGAATAACCTTATTATGGAATCTATGAAATACCAATCCATGTAACCGTGTCAAGAAATAAGGATATCTACACTAAATACAAGAAACATAAAAGATATCATAAACAGGAAATTATCAAAGAATGTACTCGACTGTGATCCGGTGTGAAATGTTAACAGTATTCGTTACGGTGCCTCGAAGACCTAAATATGGAGCATCAGTGTTAATTCATGTTTTTGGAATTACAGACATGCTATACTAGCTCAATACAAGGTCTCCAAGTTATTTCTAGGTCAAACTAGGTCGATATGGTCAATACATTGCTAAACAAGGTCAAATTAGGTCATATCTAAGTTTTTGGATCCATACCTTGCCATACCAATGTATTCTAGTCTATACTAGGTCAATACGCTATGTAACTAACTATATGTTATGCCCATAGTTACAATGTTATACCCTAACCCCTTACCACAATTACCTGTAAATAAGCATATATCTTAAAACTTGGTAAACTTGTTACCTACCTATCCAATACCCTATCACAAGTCCAATGCCTTAACCTTATCTAACATCCTTTGACAAAACATTGGTAATCTCATTACCTATGTCCAAGAATTAACTACATTACTTACCCACCGCAACCTAGGTAATTCCATTACCTACACTTATAGATTTCCTAATCCATGTTCCTATTATCAATTACTATTCCAACCCCTTTTCTAACCATTACCTATGACCTATACCTTAACTCTCTCTAACCTATATGCTCACATATGGCATACCAACACTCACATACTCACAACTTAGCTATAATGTTGTCAAGAGTGTAGCATACCCCTCCAATTCCTCTCCAACATTACATATACCAACAGTGTGTATGATAAGGATACATACACTCCCCCTATCATTGCATATTCGTGTACATCACTGCTGCTAGTGCAGTACACAAGTCCTGACCTCCTCTCCTTACCTGCTGATCATGCTACTGTTAATAACCTGTGTACATATGTGAACAAGGCCCTTCACTTAATCAGTGCACAAGTGCTCAGCCAAGCTCTACCAGAGATCCCCTACTGCCTAGTGCACATGCCTATGTGCATTGTTTGCACATGCCAAACAACCCCTACTGGTACACTACTGTAGACAGGTTCAAGATAACCCATGTACAGTTGATCTCTACTTGATCCCCTAATCTAATGCTGCTACATGTAGCACACAAGCCACTTCTGCCTTCTTTAAGCCAG